>CM031238.1:769511699-770141669 GCA_018340775.1 Taxus wallichiana var. yunnanensis | reverse complement strand
AAATCCTCTAAAGAGACCTATATTATCAAGTAAACACTACCTCATTTTCTAACCTAAAAATCCTAAGGAAATGCACTAATATACTCACTTCCTACGCTTTACAAAAGGTACTCACAACTCCCTAAATATTACAATAGCACATCTACAATCATTAATTCATCACCCATATTAGGTTTGAAGCTTCTTACCAAGTCAATGAATCATTCTCTCTCATTTTCAATCACTCAAATGTCCCTCATACAAATATTGTAGAAAGAGATAAAGTCCAAAAACATTGTCAAATAAAGTTACCAAATATATTTGAGCTATCTAGATATCACATGATAGACTTAGAACAATGTGCGGTTGATCTATCTAGATATCACATGAGAAGACTAAGGGTAATCAGAAGAATAAAATGGATTATAATCATCATAATCATACCACCAGCTATGAGATGATGGTAGGGAAAGGGTAACTGAATGGGTTCTCTAGAATGAATAACCAATAGATGTTTAGTCGCGATGGGTGTATTTTGATTTGAATTCCTAAAAATAGGTTCCCTATTTTTGTAAGTGTGAAGAACCATGTGATATTTAGTCATTGTTGGCGTTGTTAGGTACAAAATCCAAGACATAGATAGTGTGATTAAAATCCTACATAGAAAATTAAGTTTCGTGTCAATTTGAGCAAGTGTAACGATGGCCAACTAGACTTTTTGAAAATAAATAAGGGGTTCTTGTTTGATTTTCCAATGGGAATCTAAGGAAAAAATACATCGTGATGACACAATTTCCACAATCTAGCAAGCTTTAGACAACAAGTTGTAAGTGTGAATGTCAAAATGGTTGATCAAAATTTAACAATGCAATGGCTGCAAAGGAAACTTTTTCAATGTTCAAATTGTCTCAAGAGTTGGATAGGAAATGCTTTTGTTAAGGTTTAAAAAATTGTGCATAAGTATTACAATGAACCGAGGAAGAATAAATTAGAATAACAACTGTAAATGTCACAATGATGTTTTCCAAGGTGATGAAATGTATGATGAAAGATCACCAAGGAAAAATCAAGAAAGTTCTAAATCAAGGGATCAACCGTAAAAAGAACCTATTTACTATGTCAAATTTTTGTCTCAAATATTGTTATTGATAAGATGACAACATAATTTAAATATTTAAATCAAGTTTTGGAAAAACAGTATTTAAGTAGTAAAAAGGGGTTAAAGTGATTTGAATAGTGTAACAATACAAGGTATATTCTTAAAAAAATAAACCAAACAAAGTCTAAGTTTTGAAAATGGAGGATACAAATGTGAGTAGCACAACAATACAATTTGGATACTTAAATCAAGTTTTAAGAAAAACAAGATGTAAGTATCAAAATTGGATTGATAGAATATGAGCAGCATAACTATTGCACCTTCCAAAACTCAAGGAAATGTTTGAAGAGAAACAAGGTCTAAGTATAACAATGAATCAACATAATATAAGTAGTGTAACAGTTCAATTTGGTCACTTATAGCAATTTTTTTAGAAAAGCAAGATGTATCAAAATTGGATTGATAAAATACAAGATTGTAACGACACAAAGTGAAAAGGAAGGAAATATACCTTTCAAAATGATACATCTCAATATGGGGTTTGAGACAAGAATACTAAGATATGAAAACATACTAACACACTTTCAACTCTTACTATCGCAGTCACAATAAGGATGTAATTGGGTGTAAAAGTGGTGGACACAATTTTGGAAGCACTTCATATTGCTTTCTTTTAAACAAAAATGTCAACAAAAAAATAAGGGAGATAGTACATGTGGTGATGAAACATACGTAGCACAACTTTGGCAGCATTTTTCCTTTTTTATAATAAGGTAGAAACTCGAAAAAAGTTTTGTGTTGTAATTTTCATGATGGATAACATGCGGTGTAAACTTCATTAAATTCTCTCCTTATTTGACTAACAAGTTTTGAATCCAAAGAAATTTTTTTCTTTGTGAAGGCTCTTTCTAAAATGATTGGATAAGGAAAAGTTGGCCCCAATTCCAAATGGCTACCTAGTATTTTATTCTCAACACTCGCCAATACTTTTCTAAGATATATACACTTCTCTAGATAACTCTTAGACAAAGTACCATTACCCCACAATAAAATTAATGAAAGAGGCCTCATACAAACAACTTCAATCATTCCTCATGAGTATTTCTAGTCATGTAGGTAGTGTGGAACTTCCTATTTCATCCACCAGTTTGTTCAAGGTGTGGACTACTTTGGGGTTCCTTTTGTAATCTGCATACTACATTTTATGGCTTATGCCAAGATAATTCCCATATTTTAAAGTGAACGCATTTTAACCTTTATCCTAACCTGCACATACATTGTTTTGAATAAACTAGTGTGTTTTTTATCTTTGATTTAAAATGTGGTTTATCACACCATTGGCAATCTGCAATACACTTGTCAAGCATTATTTGTTTACGATTTTATTCTTTGAAAAGTGTGTATTCCTACACTCAAAGTTTAGTAGATTTTATGAAACCCACAATGTTTTGAAAGAGGATCCAAGTTGCTTTTTATTCTCAAGATTGTCAAAAGAGCATACACAACATTTGATCCAACTAAATAGAAATGGAAAACTTAAATCAAATGACCATTAAAATGCTTTACAAAATTAAAAAATTCCCTTAAATTATATAAATGATGAAAATTCCAATTCAATCACAATGTTAGAAAAATAAGATCAAATTTTCTTTTGGTTCTTAAGATCTCCCAAGGGTGCAAGAGAAGATCATACACAAGATTTGATCTAAATCAAGCAAAACATGGAAATAAGACATTCATCAAATCATTTTAAAATGTGTTAGAAAAATATCTATAATCATAGCCATTTATTATTCTCAAGGTCACTCCAAAGCTTAACGAGAAGAGCATATGTGGTTTTGATCAAAAATGAATCTAACATGCAAAGAAAATGACTAGTTTTCTAATAAATGGAAGCATAAATTTTATGTAAGTCTAAACCTTAAATTTAGGTTTTCATTACATATTTTACTTCAATACCTTTCCATCTCAAAAAAATAAAGTTGTTTCAGGTTTGGGAGAAAATTTTATGGCCTCCAAAAGATAGGTTACGTATATGCTCTTGTACTCACGGGTATGCACTTAACTCGTACAAAAATGTTTTTAAAATGTCCCTTAATCTGCAAAGAGATTAATTTTTCACCAAGATTCAATTTTGACATCAACCCATCTCCTTAATATGTGTAAATAATACTCAATGCTATCAAACACTAACTTACATGCTCAAAAACTTAACATTTTCAAAAAATTGACAAAACTAGCATAAAATGATGAAAAATGAAGCTCTAAAAATGAAAACATGGAAAAAGATTGAATTTTTCTCATCAAAATCCCATTTTGACAGAAACCCACATCCTTAATATGTGTAAAGAAGATTAAACACTAACAAAAATTAAGATACATGCTCAAAAAATTAACATTTTCAACAAATTGATCAAACTAGCATGTAAAATGATGAAAATAAAGCTTTAACAATGCAAATTTGGAAAAAGCTTGAATTTTTCTCATCAAAATCCCATTTTAACAGCACTTAACCTCATTTATACTTGGAAGGAACACTCAACACATGAAAACTCAACAAAACACGTTAAGAAATACAATATTTATCAATATGTGCAAAGAAGAGGTTAGTAAGCAAAAATGAAACTTAACTACAAATTTGAGAAAAAATGTGCATGAGACAAAGGAGTGCCCCACTGGTGTGCCATATGTATGCATGTAAAAGTAGGCTAAGTTAAGAAATAGGAATTAACACCAAGTAATCCCTATAACTAAGCTAATTCAACAAAACACCATGATAAATCTTGAAAGAGAAAGCTAATCTAAATGCATCCAACATGAAAACATTAAATGCTAAGCCATCCCTTTGAAATTTGGATGTGCTTTGTATGTATGATTTCTCTCTATTATGAACCTATCTTGATCATGAGCAATCAAATGAATGTTATCTCCATGAAGAGGAAAGAATCTCACCAAAATGGCTTAATGGCCATGTTTGGATCTTCCTTTACTACTCTCTTATGAGAAGAATGGATGCAAGAATCAATGAGCTATTCCAAGTAGAAATTCCCTTATCATGTGCATATAATATCACTAGAAAAAGTGTGGTGTAAGGTTGGAAGGAAGGTACTAGGTTCTTTATATAGCTTTCCAATTTGGGAGAAGCTAGAAACCTATAGAATGTGGGATAAAGATAAAGTATAATTAGAAAGGGATAAGCATGATTAGAAGGAATTAATTAGTAATTAGCAGCTCATGGGAGTTGAAGTGGTTTAATTAATCAACTAGGATTAATTAATAGGCCAAGATAAGCTTAGAAATCCATTTGGAGGTGATTTAGAAGGAAATAGGTAGAATTTAGAGGATTTAAAAGGGAATTTAACCAATAAGAAGGTTTATTGATTAAATAGGAGATTAAAAAGGATTAATTAACTAATAATAATTAATTGATTTATTAGATGGGTATTATAAATAACAAAGTATCATTAATTATCATCACGGAATGGGGAATGTTAGCTAATTAGTGGGAAATCACTAATTATAACGGAAACAAAGGGAAAGAGGAAAATTAGTGTAATTTTAGTATTAAAATTGTGTATTCAGATTTTAGGTGTCTACACTTGGCATATTGAACATGTCCTACTCCAAGATCGTTTGTAGTTGCAGTCTTAGTTCAAGCAATTCCATGTTTAGATCTCTTTATTCCAACATTGTATAGTCATAGAACTTCTCAAAATCCTCTATAACAAACTAAGTTCACTCATTCCCTTGTATTTTAAAATTCATATCTTCTATTGTATGCTTTATAATGTTATTTTTATACTTTTTTAATTAATGTTGGAATTTAATTAATCAAACTATCTACTTGTATCTAACCTACATCTATTTAGTGTAAATTTGACCTTATTAAATCAAAATTAGATTAAACAAACCATATATGTCTTAATCTAAAAAGGTTGTAAACATGTATTATTATATTTCATATGTTTGAATCCTTTAATGAAAGAACATATGATAAGGAACAATAGTACCCAAGTGTAAATAATTTTTTTAAACTATTCTTCAAATACATTGTATGACTAATACTTCAATACAAGTTGCGTGTGAATTATCTTCATTCAAGAATCAATTTGTATTAATGAAATAGATATTGAACCAAAGTGCATACATACTCAAATAATAAACTCCTATGTTAAGAAATATGATTGATTCACATGAATGAATACATCTACACACAACCATATTTGAATACATAACACCTATGTAACTCAATTCAACTCATATATAATCATGTGCAACGGATCAAGATTTGATATGAGCTAAGTCTCAAATCACTAAATGACAAATATAAAATCAATTTCGCAAGTCCAAATGTGAAACTTATACATTAAGAAACAATTTTTTGAAATCTTGTCATTATTGACCTATCTCATTATGATACCAAATGAGATTTTGGCTCGAAATATAAAAATTAATTTATTATAAAAATATCATTTATTCATTAAATGTATTTTATATTATATCTAGTGTAGAGAGTAACATATAAATATCTAATCACCTTCAACATCCACTCATATATAATGATAATGTAAATTAAAACTCATCCATAATCACATTCTAACAATAGAATGTAATATTTCCTAGACTTTATCTCACACCTCATACATTATTAACGAACTATTACAATACATAATATCTATATGAGTTGTTTTTTTTTATAAGGTAAAAAAATTAGTTTATAGGGGACAAAAAAACCCATACATAGAAAGAAGCTGATTTTAACAAAATACCAAAAAAGTAAAGGAGGCAAAGTCAAAAATCTTGATAGCAAACCACCATAGAACAAAGCTAGACTTAACCAAGTCTGAATATTAACCATTACATTTAAATTTTAAAAAAAACTACAAAAGGATAGAAACCAAAAGAACTAATCTATAAATCATAAGAACAATAAAAAAAAATGATAGCAAAAGGCTTCCCATTAGTTATCCTTTACTTTTTGTGGATTCTAGCACTCATCCCGTTGTCCTTCTTGGATTTCATTTTGATTATCATGTGTTTAGGTCTTTTCTCCTCCTTTTCCATAACTGGGTGTCCACAATCTTAGTCTTTTGGAATTTTTTCCTCCTTATCCTTAGTCTGGGTCTCCCGGTCTCGTGTCGATATTACCATCGGTGTCGAATCGAAGTTTGTTCAATGTTAGAACTAGTAAGGACCAGCCTCATACTTTGTTGTTTCCAACTTTGGCCACTTGGTCCTGTAGGATAGAAACCCTCTGCTCCTGCATGACAAAATCAACTTGAATTCCCCCAATTATTTTATTACACTTGTTATTACAACTCATCACACCACGTACAATACAATAACATGTGAACACTAACAAAATACTCCTAACAAGGCCTAAACAAAATCTCGAGGCCAAATTTGTAAGTTTTTATTTTATTATAAATATGTCAAAAAAATAGTTTTATACTCTATTTTTATAATTTAATGCTTATTTAGTACAAATTAATTGAGCACATGCCTATGGAGAATGTAGATAATTTCATTAAAAAGAATGGAGTGCATCAAATTATGATAGAAAACATATGTAAGTTTTATAATTTAATTATAAATTTTTGTTTTGTGTTTCTTATTGTATTTGTAATGGTTTATGTAAAAACTATTTGTAGTAAAAAAATGAAGTGTGTGGTGCCACTAAAAGACCACATTGATGTCATAATTAGAGAAGGTTTGGAATCCCTTATGCAATTATTTAACGCAAAAAAAAGGCTTGAAGATAATTAATTATTTCTTAGTTCATTCTTTTAATATTTCATATTTCAAAAATTTAACATATATTAAGTATAAATATTATTTTTAAGAAAAATCATTTCTGATTTTAAAAAATTCATATGTGTACGAAATGATTTTGGCTTAATATAAGATGAATTTGATAGAAGATGAACTTTAGGACCATATAAATTATACTATGAGGATTGGTGACGATGATAACAATGTCAATGAATATGATCATGATAATAGGGATGAGTCTAATAATATGAACTAAATTTAACAAGAATATTTTTAACGTTTCTTTAATTATTCAGCTTTATATAGTGTAAATGTTTCATAAGTGTTGATTGTTTTACAATAGCTAAAATATTGTAATTAAAACATTATAATTTGTTTTAATAAGTTAAGTATTATCTACTTTGTTTTTATCTATAATTTATTCACTATGAATAATATAATATAATTTTCTTTGTATATTTATAATTATTAATGTTATATAAATAACTAAATAGCTATCAAGTTATCATAATTTTCAATATAAAATTATTTTATTATATAATAAATTGACACAAATTAATTTAAATTTTTTTACCAAAAATGTTTCTAGTTTAAAAATGTGTAAATTGTTTATAATTTGTTTAAAGAATTCAATTTTTATGTCTATATTGTCAATCTATGTGAAATCAAATTCTAATGTGAAACATCTCAAGATGATTTTGAAACTAATCCCGACGCTTTAAAAAATTGGTGCCAAAAAAATTAAAATTAATCATGAAAAAATGCTTTCATGTCAAACCTAATGCTATTTGCTAATGAAATTTTTGCATCAAAGGATTACACCAAAATAAGATTTAGTTTGACTGCAAAAAAGTTTTAGTTAGTCTTACCCTATTTTGGATAGAGAAATTTATGTGTCATGACAAGGTAAAAGGAAAAAATAAACACACTATTTTGATGTTAAAAGTGACGTTAAAACCTCAAAATCTACTAGTAGATAAGAACATTTCTTGTATTTTTCTTGGCCTTTTTTGTTCCCCTCTAATTGTGCCATTTTTATGATTCTTAGTTCAATTTTGAGGGATTAATTTCTTGTGTATGGGGATTCTCCTATTATTGAATGTAAACTAATATATTACTATTTAAATATTGTGGGGTGATCAAATAGGATGGGGATAACACATTAACACTTCACCTGACCTTTGGAAAAGTGCTCGTATGAGGTACAAGGGAGGAATTTGTGGCGATGATGGGTGCAAGAGACAAAATAGGAAAAGGAAGGGTATTGTTGTGAGTAGGCAATAAAAAATTTGACACACGACAACCGAAGTAGTTCATCATTAAAATAGAGGAAGACAACAATGAAATTAGTGAAATTGAAAAACTAGAGACGTGCGAGTTCTTTAGGTTCATTTATCAAGGACACTAATTTCCTTCTTGATCACTATATTTTTAAAGTTACATAAAAGAGAGAGAATTGAGGAAAACATGAGCAAAGAAAAATGGAATAAATGCAACTTTTATTTCTTGTGTAATGAAATCTCAATCAATCTACAACAATCCACAATTTCTTCTAAGAACCAAAATTTCAAGATCCTTTGTAATAGAGAATCCATTCCAATTTATAACCTTGTAAATTTCCTTCTCATTTACCCCCCATATGACTCTTCATGTTCTTATTCCACTTGTGACCTTTCAATTTCCCTTAGAAGAGACAAATTAAGTACCTCTCTTATAATTTTGAAAGATTACTTTTACAATTTACAAGTATTGTCACTTGATAAATTAGGAAAAAAATACCATGATTGCAAACAATGAAGAATTAGAAGAAAGGGAAATAAAAGGAGAAGGGAAAGGGATTAACAGATCTATTGAAGAAGTTCCTTATGATGTATAAATTTCTTATTTGAGGCATTATTATAACAATATCCTCCTTCTACAAAATGCATAGACACCTCAAAATACCAAATGAGTGTTTATAAAAACTATTCTAAGACCTCCCGATGTGAGCTTTAGGTGAACACAAGCTTCAATGTGTTTCATGGATTTTTCATTTGAGGATTCAATCTCTTAGCTTGGGAAACAAAATAATAACCTTATTTCTCCTTTTTTGATCAAATGAGCACCACATAGGAGTAGCTTTATGTGTGTTCTTCAATCTTGTCATCAAGTGTGCATTCACAAAACCCGGTGTGAGAACATTATTGTTATCCTTCATTTTCAAATTCTAATTCAGACATTTCTTCTTCTTCATCTTCGTTGATCTCACATATTACATTGACCGTGCAAAGCCTCCAAGGAAAGCCTTCATATTACACCTACAATCTAGTTTATGTTCTAGTTTGGATGAGGTTCTCATTGAGAAACTTATTTCTTCAACATTTTCAAGTCATTGGCCAACCTTTGCAACAATTGGTTAGCTCTCTCATCTTTGGAACTCTAGGATTTATCCTTCGTTAAATGATTCTTGATATTTCCTGAAAATATGAGGTCATCTTCCACCTCAACATTAATTTCTTCAAGTATTTTCCAAATATTTTGGTTGAACTCTCTGTATAAATAAACTCACTTTAGGAAATTAATAATTCATGAAGAACATATTTAGATTATCTATAGTATAAAGGGAAACAGTGGGAATCTTGTCAATCATCTTGTTGAATTTCACCACGAAGTCTCTCATGGATTCTTGTGGTTCTTTATTCATTTGAGGAAGTTTAGAAAGGAGGGCATGAGCATATTTTTGGTCTTGAATCTTTCTTCAAATTTATTTTTCATACCACCCCAATCAACAATTGAGTGTGAAGGCAAATAGTAGAACCAGTTCACCGTGACATCTTGTAATGTTTGCATGAACAACAATACTACAACATTGTCATGTTGCACTCCAAGGATTACATGGGCTATGATGAAGGTTGTGATATGATCATCAGGATGTTGCTTACCATCTACATAGAATTTCGGAAAGCTCTTTATTGATCCTTGTGGAATTTCATGGAGTGATGGAGCTAAATCCAATGGACTAGTGTTTTGTCCCCATGGCACAGGTGCTTATGCTAAAATTTCCTCTTCTCTTTCTTCTCCTCTTTCTTATTCTCTTGCTCCTTGGGAGGAATGAAGAATCATGGTTCAACAATTGGCTCTTCGGTATGCCCTTTAATAGTATTTTTAGGAACTTTTTTCTTTTCATTATAATGAGAAGTGTGAAATCAGCTCTTTTTTGTTCCTTGAATGTGGGGTCAAAAACACCACCTATATGATCAAATCGGGTGTACCTTATTTTTGCTAGTTTTCCTCAAGTACTTGAAAGAGTGCAGATTTCTCAATAGGCTCCCAAAAATATTTTTGATAATATATTATAAATTTCACTTTTTTGTTTTTATGGTTTTTTTAATATTTGATTTTGTTGTATTTTGAGAGATCTATACGGGATCACAAGGTCATATCTCTCCTAGAAAATTCACCAAAAACTATTGGTGAAATAATTTTTCGTGTTACAAATTATTTTTTTCCACCAATGCTCATGAGGCTACACCCCTCATTCTTGAGTATAGGGAGGCTCTTGTTATTGAATGTAAACTAATTTATTCCTATTTAAATGTTTTGGGGTGACCAAATAGGTCAGAATCGACAAGAACACTCCATTGAACCTGTGTAAAAGTTCTTGTATGGGGTACAAGGGAGGAATTTTTAGTGATGAGGGGTGTATGAGAGAAATTAGGAAAAAGAAGGTTATTCTTTTGAGTATACAATAACATAGTTCACATATAACAACTATAGTAGTTCATCATTCAATTATATGAAACAACAACGCAATTAGTGAGACTAAAAAACTAGAGACAAATAGTTCCTTATGTTCATTTATCAAGGACACCAAGTTCTTTCTTGATCACTATACTTGCAAAGTTTCAGAAAAGAGAGAGAATGGAGGAAAAAATGAGAAAATAAAAATGGAAGAAATGCATCTTTTATTTCTTATGTAGTGATGAATACAAATCTCAATCAATCTACATCAATCTAGAATTGATACAAGAACTAAACTTTTAATATCATTTGGAATGGAGAAGCCATTCCAATTTATATTCTTGTTGATTTCCTTATCATCTACCACCCAAGTGAATCTTCATGTTCCTTTCCACTTTTGACCTTTCAATTTCCCTTAGAAGAGACAAATTAATTACCTCTCTTATAATTTTGAGAGATTAATTTTACAATTTACAAATATTATCACTTAATAAAATAGGAAAAATACCATGATTATGTACAATGAAGAATTAGAAGAAAGGGAGATAAAAGGAGAAGGGAAAGGGATTGACTAGTCTATTAAAGAAGCTCCTTCTAATGTAGAACTTGTTAATTTGAGGCATGATGATCACAATCTCATCCTTCTGCAAGATGCACAGACACCTCGGAACATCGAATGAGTGTTTAGAAACACTATTGCAAGACCTCCTGATGTGATCTTGACATGAACATGGGCATTACTCATGATGATGTATTCTTGATCTCACAATGAGAGTGAGGATTAATCTCTTACTCCTTAGGATTTCACGATTTTCATTCATGATTGGGTTCATATCTCACACATTAAGCTACAACAATGTAAACTCTTCCGTTAATTTCCTATGACATGTGATCTCCTCAAGGAAGAAGGGTGAGATATTTCCTATCTCACTTGGCTTGGCTAGCTGAGTCATCTCACCAACTCATTTATCTCATCTCATCCAACTCACTTGGCTTACCTCAGCTGGTTCACTTGGTGATACGATGATGGTTTCCTCCGATGATCTTGCATTTCAATGGAGCCTTCATTCAAGAACACTTATCGAAGTTCTTAACTTACGTGTATCTTTAATTTTTGCATACCTCAAGATTTGTGTGCATCTTATAGGAAAGGATGAGATCTTGACTTGCTCTCTTGAATCATCTAACTCAACTCAAAAAAATATCCCATTTCAATTATTTGAACTCAACCAGCTCTCAAATCTCAACTCAACTCAATTCAACCAACTTTCTCATTTCAATTAGCTCAACTCAATCAACTTGTCAAGCTCAACTAAACTAGATCTCATGAAAAAATGATGATTTCTTCAATTCTAAATGGTAAGCATGATTACATATTTTTATGAATAAATGGAGTTCTTGACACCTTTCAAATACTTTCCTTCTGCACAACGTCTATGGTTTTTACCTGTTGCACCCTGTTGTGCTTTACTTTGCTCTTGAACACAATTGCAATCAAATTGATGCTTCAAGACCTTTATGAAGGATGAATTTCCTTATTTGAGCTATGAAACCACCTTAAAACCTGATTAATATTTCAAAAATAAAAAATATGAGTGAAATTGGAGCCAACTATAACTTTCTACATCCAAAACTGAGACTTTCTAGTTTTAGCGGGAAGGACCACGACCTGCTTATTTTGGGGTATTTCACCTATTTTACTCAAGTTTGAACTTTTAAACCTTTTTAATATTAAATTATCCTTTGTTTATTATTCCTTTATATTTTTAGAAAGTTTCTATTTTTGGAAATTCACTTTTTACTTTTTTGGCAAAAGTACCAATTTTTCCTTGCCTTCCATTTTGCACTATTTCCAAATGAGTTGAATGATCGAAATTGAAATTTGAAGGACTTACTATTTTTAGCATTTTGATTGGTATGACATATTATATTTTTAGTAAGTGGTAATTTTGGCCATTTTTTCATTGAAAACATTATGTTTGAATTCATATCCTCGTTGTGATCTTGTGCTCCAATTTTCGTTGTGTTTCACCCATCGAAACAATTAGAAATCAAAAAACTAATTTTTATAGGAACAAGTTAGAGGTATGAAGCTTTAATAGAAGACATTAATTTATTCACTAAGCTTTAGTTATCACATGTATGCTTTAGAGAATAAAACTCAGCTCAAACCTTGGTACGATCAATTTCTGGTTCATTTGACGGTGAGAGTAGCTTCATTTTTGCAATCATGGATGCCCTAGAATGATTTTAACAGCATAGTAATTGTTTTTTTAGGTTTTAGAGTTATTCAATCATCAAAAATGGATTCCACCTTGTTTTTTTGGAGGAAATTAGGATAACATTAGTTACTTTGAATTTCTAGCTTCTCGACGTGTGTTTTTGAGTGGGAAGATGAGGTAGAAGCGAGTTAGTTTGAAATATAGGGTTTTAAATATTTGGCTTGGGGTGAATTTTATTTTACCCTATATCCCATTAGGGGTGGGGATAAGAGGGACAAAAAAATGTGCCATCACCTCTGCTTGATAAGGGCTTTTGTGTGATGGCATGATGAGGAGAAGGAGAAAACCACATTTTAGCACCATGGAAGTGAGCACAGGCGTATGAGGAACCATAAAGGGGGATGGGGTGGGAAAATTTTTATTTAACCTCTCTCCATTTTAGATAGGGATATGATGGATAAAAAAATTATCCCTCGTGTGGTGATTAGAAGTGGCGGCATGATTCGGTGAGGAGGTGAGGAGAAAAAGTTAGTTTTAACACTAAGGTGCTCAAAATTGGTCACATTGAAAACCATGGAAGGGGTAAGAGAGGGGATAATTTTATTATCCCCTCTATCTCCTTGGGATAGGGACAAAAGGTACAGAAAAAAATTTCCCTCATGTGAGCTTGACAAGTGGCACATTTTACTGCACAATGGGAGGGGCTAGAGATAGGTAGATAGGCCTTGCAAAGTGCTTATCTTTGTCATGTGAGGAACCTGGAGGAAAATTTGGGGTGGGGTGAATTTTATCATCCCCTCTATCCCCTTTGGATAGGGACAAGAGGGACATAAAATTGTGCCTCAACCTAGAGGTGACAAGTGTCCTCTTGCAAATTTGACTAAGCTGCGTGAAGCGTACTTGTGAGAGAGAGAGAGAGATTAAAGACGAGGTTTCTAGAGCTCCATGAGGTCTTTTTGGTGAATTATTATATGATTTTAACTCCCTATATCATTATAAGAATAATGGGATGGTTATAATCCTTTAATTATTTCTTAAACTTCCATAATGTATAGGTATATTCAATTTTTCCAATTAGTATTTCATTTTCTTATAAATCCTTATAGAGCTCTCATGCAATCATCTCGGTGAAGTCCGTGCACTGCTTTGACTCCTTGCTCCTTACCCCTAAAAACTCGATGTTGCACTATTTATCCCTAAACCTTGAAAAAATTCCTAAGTTTTCCTAAATCATTTCCAAAATTTTCATATATCTTTAATACCACCTATGGATGAGCTTGATCCTTTTTTTCCATCCTAAAGGATACACACCAGTCTTGGAAAGCTCGGAATTAGCATTTCTAGGACTAATGAGAAACTAGTCATTGGAATCATTCCACCGAATGAAATTGCTTAACTTGACATATCATTTCAATAAATGTACTTGATTTTTCATCATCTTGTAGGTACTTATAATATCAATATGGACATGACACAATAGATAAATTTACTAGGAGAGGGTTTTGGGAAGAGAGAAAAAAATCAAATTTGGGTAAGTTTTCATGCTTGAAATCTTAAAATTTCATGTTGCACATTTGCATGATAACTATTGGATCTAACTTGGGGAATTTTTAAGGTCGAGTGTAATGATGAAAGGATAAGCAATAAAATTATAATCTCAAGACACCACATGGACTGGTGCCTTATCCATTAGGCTATATAGAGTCACCACAGAGATACATGACATAACTTCCTTTAGTGAAAAACACACACACACACACACACACAATAGGGGAAACATGAAATGAGAAGGAAAACACAAAATGAAACATCATAAGTAACCTATGTACATGCGGGGACAGTCTTCTTTCATTGAAGTAGTAATTTAGACTGAGTGTTTACCCATAAATGAGTATCACTGGATTCCTTTCTTTTGCAAACCCATTGATAAGATCACTAACATATGAACCTCTTTTCATATTATTTAGAAATATGGCATGATTTCTAGTGTAATTGATGATCCACTCATTCATTTCATTTCATTTGTTTCTTTGACATATTCTTTCAATTTTCTCATTGATTCCCAAGTTTGTTCCACTTTTTGATTTTCCACCGCTACCATGAAGATGATTCTTGATTGCACTTGAATCATAATTTTTATACCAATACATTTGTTCTTCATTATACATCTACTTCATGATCACTTCTTCCATAGGTTGATTCTTGGTAGATGCTTTGGAAGCTTCATCATTATCACTAGCCTCTTGATTTTCTCTATTTCTCAATTGGACCAAGAAATCATCTTTCTCATACTCCTGCTATTTCACAACATGTTTCCTTATACAATGTGGTATGTGCATTGCATCATCCTCTTGGAAAGAGAATGAGCTTAGGGTTGGGTATGCAATATGGAGACAATAATTTTCTTCACATTGTCCATTTTGGGCTTCATCATCCATTATCAGGTTGAGAGCATCCTTCTCTTGAGTAATGTGATCACCGAAAGGTTGAAGTCTATTGAAAATATTTACATATTTAACAAAATCATCCTTAGGGTCAAACACCATTTCATTTCTCCATTTTTTCTTTGAGAATGTTTCCATCCTCATGAAAAGGGAATGAACACAAATTAGAGTTGAAACATTTATATTATCATTTTCCGATCTTGACCACTAATTTAACAAAAATTAACTTTTGGTAAAACCCTAATTACAGAGTCACATATGATAAATAAATGCTAAAATACATATTTGACGTAAGAAATAAGCCAATAAAATATAAAACCCTAAGTGTGTGTGAGAGAGGGGGAAGGACTTAGTTGATTTGGGTTTGATCCTGGAATTGATCTCGGACTGGAAAAGCGATGAAAAAGAAGGGATTTTTGTCACACTTGCTCGGGATAAATTCTCGGAACTATCAAACAATGATGGACTAGGGTGCCTAGACTAGTTCAAGGATACTTGGGTATCATATTCTGCTATTAGGCATTTATGAATGTGAAAGTGATCAGAATTTATTTTTTCTAGTGTCACACAAGTGTCACTGATAATCATTTTTGATCACATGTATGTCGCAATATGATCATCAAATGCACATGTATCCTGCAAGACAAATATTCACCTGCAAAACCCATAATACCACATCAAATCTAAAAAATAAATATGTAATATGGGGAGTTAGAATGACCTTGATGGTCACCCGAATGCATGAAATTATGATCGATTGTTGCACTACATCTCATACTCCATGTAATTCTTGTGAGTGTGCAAAAGAACCATGCCCTCAGATTCCCTTGTACAAGTGCACTTAATAGTGGGTGATATCTAAAAGTATAAACATAAATAGATGTGTGGATGTAATAATGAACTTTCCCTTCCTATGTCATATATACAAAAATGTAGTCCCTTGTCCCTTGAAAGGATGCTATATGGATGCCTTTGATGCTCTTATATGCCTTTAGATGCAATATTAGGTGATGATAATAGTTACTTAGAGATTAGTACTTTATTTTGGTCACATAGATTTGGATTTATATGATTCCCTTGGTTGAATTTCATAATTGACAACTGAGAATCTATCCCTTATGAAAATAATATTCCCAAAACATAAAAGATACCCAAAAGGAGTAAGGTAGAAAGATGTCAGGGGTGCCCAGAGGGGATGAGGGTTTTCAGGCATTGGCATCCTAGTGGGCGTTTGTCTATAAATTCATAAAAGATAAAAAGTAAAGTTCGACTGGGTTGTAGGGTATATAAGATTAAAAATTAAATAAGAAACATAGACAAAAGGCCAAAGATAGCCTTCAATTACCAATTTTCTCCCTTATGAATCATGTAAATGCTAGTATTCTTTAAGGACCTAGAAATGTACCCAAGTGTGTGATTTTGTGTCTACATTTTCCCCCACTTTATGGATTTAAGTGAATACACGATAACATAAAGTAGATAAGATATGCATACATGATAACCATGTACAATGTGATGGCGATAGCATGCCGAGGAGACAAGTGAAAGTGTGGAGTGATAAAAATGAAACGTGGAAGCTAAGAAAGAGGAAGTGACCCTAGGGGTGAAGTGTATTGTGTTGTACCATGTTATACATGTTGTTTTGCTTGATATAGGGTTTCTTCTTGTTGTGTATTAAGGATGGGCCTGTAAAATAAGAGTGAAAGAGTAATTAAATTCACATATTATGAAAACTCTCTAAAAAAATGTACAATTATGTAAAAGTGAAAAAGTAATGAAAGGAAAGTGTGCACCAGATGATAATGAGTGTAAAGGATAGAAAATTTCCTCAAAATAATGTAGAAGAGTGATTTTTTTGGGTGATCTCATGCCAAGAGAGAGATTTTGGGCGATCTCATGCCAAGAACAAGTTTTTTGGGTGATCTCACACCAAGAGATTTTTTTTCTACGATATCATGCCACGGCATAAGAGTGATGGGGAGAGACATCTAATGTTACTTTCATTCCATGAATGCTTCTTGATTTATACACCACTACAAATGGTGTGATCCATGTTATTCCGATTTATGCCATATTTAGTTCCGAATTGAAAAGGAGAAAGAATGCATTATGATTGTTGTAGGATTAGGCTTGTAATCTAAAAACTTCTTTGGAAACTACTATGAACTATGTTGATCGAGAAAATAATTATATCTACCCACATGACATAGGTTCCTATAAGAGGTCAAGAGAACCCGGGTGTTAGTGTCTTTGTCTAGGCACTAAAGTATATGTTGATCGAGGACCCAAGTTAGATTATGGGTCACATATGTAACTATAGTCTATTTTGTTCATGTATTGTGCATGTGTCCGTACTATAGCTACTGAGTTGATGTATGGGGTGAATGATTCACCTAAATTATTCCCCCTCATTTGGGGTGCATGTGATGTCGCTATGAGTATGTGGTCCAAAGAGAGAACCTGATTTTTATCGAACTTTGTCCCTATAGGGGGAGGGAATGTGCATGGTAGAAACCAAGGCACATGCAAACAAGATGGCTAGTAATCATGTGTTAGTAAAAAATTAGAAACATGTAATAGAATACAAGCAAGTGTGCATACAAGATATACCGCACAAAATTAGGTTTCAAACATGGGACATCACTCACAATGTCATAAGAAAATCAGGGCCAAAGTGGCTAAAATCATACAAAGATGCATAAAATACAAAGGTCATAACCCAAAAATAATGGCATACAATAATAAAACACCATGACAAGTAAAATGTAAATGTGACAATCATGGTGGCATATAGTCCTATAAAGAAAATGTTGCACATGAAGCACCCGTTAGCATGTTAAAAAGATAAAAAGTATGTAAAAACATGAATGGACCAGTATAAAGTAGTGTGCTAATAAGTATAAGTAGTATATAATAAAACAATAGCACCTATGATGTGTAAGAGTAGTAAATGTAGATGCCCCCAGGAGCCTCGGTGGGACTGGTAAGAGGTACAATGCCAAGCATCATTGCTTCATGTAAATATTTGTAGAAATTTTGCATTCACAACTAAATACCAAGTGAACATGCATGTGTATATAGAAAAAAATATTGACATACTAAGTATCCTTCTAACATGGGGGAAAAAATGTACATGTAAGTATAAGAAAGCAAGAAAAAGTGAAAACAAGATATGTAAATGCAGCGAATGAGTGGAATGGGATAGTATGCAATATGAATATGATAGGAGTAGCATGCCCTCCAGAATATGTGGATGAGTATGAGAGGAGGTTCATTTTAAAAGACCTCTCCAAAGTCAAGAATGAACCATATAACAAGAGTGTTTCATCAAGAAATGGTTTGAAAATGTGCACAAGAAAGATAGATCATGAAGTGTAAAGTGTAAAGTGTAGAAGAGGTGAGGTTCATTTCAAATTTAGACCCTCATGAGTCGAGTATGAACCATGGAACTAGAGTTCATTATAGGGAGTATCATGTGTGAGAATGGAATGCTAGAAAGATATATTATGAAGCACGGAGCATGAAATGTGTAGTGTGTGAGGTTCATGGATGTAGTATGCCCTCAAAATTCAAGTGTGAACCTTATCACAAGAGTGTATCATAGGGTAATGATGATATAAAGTGTATCAAGTTGTGTATTAATGCTTAAAAATAGGAAGTATGAAGCACAAGCGTGTAACAAAGTATAAATGATAGATAGTTAATGATGTTAGGGGGGAAGTAAGCATGATGCCCCTAAGTGTATAATGATGAGAAGAATCAAGTAACATCATCTAGGAGATCATCATTATCAAGATCATAGCCTATTAGATTTGGGTTGGAAACTTGATAAGCAACAGTATAGGGTTGATCATATAAAGATCCATTACAACATAAATTTTAAATGTCCATTATGTATTATTCATCAGTGAAAGGTGGTTTTGGACAACCATGTGCATACCAACGAGTGAGATTTTGAGTATAGCTGAGAAATGAATCATTGCAAATAGAAATGTGGCCAAAAGGCATGGGAAATGTGATACTAGTGTGATTAGGATCCAAAGTTACATCAATGTAATCAATCCAAGACTACTTGGAAGTGTAAGTGGAGAGATGCGAGAATTGTGTGCAAGGAAGACTGATAAATGGAAGATGCAGAGGCCATAAGTAGTAGTAATGCAAACATATCCATGATAAAGATGTAGAGAATGATACAAAGGGATGAGGTAAGAAAATTTGAATCTGATTCGGGCCAAGAATTCATGTGTGTAAATGGTGTCAAAGAAAGTGGTATTAAATGGAATATAAGGATAATAAGAGTTATGTATGAAAAGAGTGTATGTGAAGGGAGGTAGTGTTGAGGCGGAGTCGAGATGAAGTAGGTGGTATGATGTCCAATGTATAGATAGACCCCAAAAATTATCATAGCATTAGTAGAAGGAGGGGGTTTCATGAATTGATACTCACTTGTTCCAATAGAAATAAAAGTATCATTGAAGTAGGACTCGTCTATCTCTAAATGAGTAAAGCTAAGATTGTGTAATGTGTCATCATTAAGCTCTACATCATCAATCTCATCATCCGAATCTTCATTACTTGGAATTTTCGTGTTGAATAGTAGCGTCAAGGATATTGGTAGGAGTGGAGCTAGATGTAGGAGTGAGAGAATTATCGATGTGTGGAAAAGTGGTAATGGTGGGAGTAGATAAGGTGGGTGAAATGATATCAATTGTATGAGTAGGAATGGATGGTGTGATTACAGAGGTGGAAGAAGGTTGTGGAGAACTAGATTTTCCAACATCATATGTACTAATATTGTTATATGGAATAGGCTACGATGGAGGAATAAACATAGCAATAATAAGGTCTATGTGGAAAAACTTGAATGGATTTGGTTCAACGACAGTCGTATGTTCATAGCCATCATGTAAGAATTTAATGCATTGATGAATATTATAAGGGATAGTGTGCACTACATGAATCCATGGTCTACCCAACAAGAGATTAAACTGAAATGATGCATCAATAATGAAGAATACCATAGGAATAATCTTAGGCCCAACTTGTATAGGTAAAGTGATAGTACCTATAAATGTGTAAGTAGTGGAATTATAGCCACGAATGAGAGTAGAATTTTTAGTAATTAGATTATCATTAATGCCAATTTTCCCAAGAAGGGAGTGAGCACATAGATTTATAGCAGATCTATTATCAATGAGTACACATTTGATACAAATAGTATCAATGGTAGAAGTGATAATAATAGGTGAAAATAGATGGTCAACAATGGATGGTGGTATATCCTTGTCACTAAATGATATACCATGTGGTATACTTTTGATAGAATGAATAATATGTGTGAATTCCACTTGGTAAATTATTTCTTTTAATGTGGATAGATTGAAGGGAAGGTTTTAATGTATGATGATAATCGAGTGTAGTGTGTAATAAATCTTAGAGATATATTTTTTTACGGTGTATTATTAAGCTACTCTATGATGTCATAACCCTTAGCAAAGTGGTAGGAGTATTTGTAGAAGTGATAGGTGGTGCAACAGAAATGGGTTGAGATGTAGGAGGAAAAGTGTGGTGAGTGGTAACTACATTAATGGTTGGATAAGCCATGGGAGTAATGAAGCGGGGAGGATGTGGAGTATGAAATTTCATAAAATTAGTAGTGGTAGTAACCATACCAGAAACCTTAGTTTAGGTGAAATAAGGATAAGAATATTGATCCATGAATTTAGAAGAAGGAGAAATATTGTGATGAATTCTTAGAAGGTAGGGTTTGAGTGACAGTTCACCAAATGATTTAACAAAAATTAACCTTTTGTAAAACCCTAATTGTAGAATCACATATGATAAATAAATGCTATAATACATATTCGATGCAATAAATAAGCCAATAAAATATAAAACCCTAAGTACAAGAGAGAGGAAAGGACTTAGCTGATTTGTAATTGATCTGGACTAGAAAACTAATGAATAGGAAAGGATCCGTATCACACTTAGGATAAATTTTGGAACTATCAGACAGAGTTGGACTAGGGCACCTAGACTGGGTCAAAGGTGTGTGGGCACTAGAGTCTACTTCTGGGAATCCGTGACTACTAAAGTGGTTGAAATATGATTTTTTTGGTGCCGAACACGTGTCACTAATAATCGATGTCATTTTCTTGTATGTCACAATATGGTCATTGAATGCACCTATAACTAGCAAGACAAAGATTCACCTGTAGAACCCATAATACCACATCAAATCCAAAAAATAAAGATATAATATGGGTATTGGAACTAACCCTAGTGGTCTCCGATTGAGTGAACTTACAACCAAGTGTTGCACTACATCTCAAAATCCATGTAGTTCTTATGAGTGTGTGAAATAATCGTGCCCTAGGATTCCCTTGTGCAAGTGCACTTGATAACAAGTGATAGATAGATGTATTAATATAAATAGATGTGTGGATGGAATAATGAACTTCCCCTTCCTATGCAGTGTATGCAAAAATTCAGTCCCTTGTCCCTTGAATGGATGTTAGATGGATTCGTTTGATGCTCTTAGATTCCTTTAGATGCAAGCTTAGGTGATGATAATAGATGTTTAGAGCTTGGTCCTTTATTTTTTCACACATATTTGTATTTATATGATTCCTTCAGTTGAATTTGATAATTGACAACTGAAAGGCCAACCCATAAGAAAATAAGATGTCTAATAGATAAAAGAGGCATAATAAGAGAAAGTAAGGTAGAAAGAGATCAGGAGCACCCGAGGGGATGAGGGTGCACAGGCATTGGCATCGTGGTTGGGCATTGGTGTCCAAAGTCATAAAAGATAAGTAAGTAAAGTTCTAAATAGGTTGTAGGGTGTATGATACCAAATAGGAAATAATAAAAATAGACAAGAGGGCAAAGATAGTTGTGAATTACTAGTTTTCTCACTTAGGACTTACATAAATGCTAGTATGCTTTTAGGACCTATAAATGTACCCAAGCACATGATTTTGTGTCTATAGCCGAGAAAAAATAAGGAATCTATTTCTATGATGAAATAATCATCTCCTTGAATAGGTTCACATTCAAGAGGCAGAAACATGTTTTCATTCTCATTTCTCTTGTCATTCTCTTCCAATGAGAAGGAGAAGTCTTCATATTCACAAGCACATTCATTGAATGGAAACTCATGTTGAATGTTGAGAACATGGTTGAAAATATTGAAGTTACTGGCAATAAATTGCTAAGCACCACTCCTTATTGATCCACATTACATATCACTTCAATATTTTCTTGTTAAGTCAAGATTCTCGGGATCATCCTCAACATCCTGTGGATAAAATTCATTTATTCTCTCATCCCATGTGAATTACATACTCTCAAACTCTAATTTCATCAAATCATCATGATTTCCTTTGATTGGATCTGTGATGCTTGGACATTCTTCCACCAACATGGGCAACTCGAGATCATCCTTGAAGGTCATGAAAAATTTGCAAGATTTCAAATTTTGACATGACATGTTTGTCACTAGGTCATATGCTCTTTGAAAAATATAATTAATTTTTCTAATGGGAATTATTTTCTTTATTTTACTATTGATCAGGATGGTTGCATATGACCAATCCATCTACATATCTCCACCAACATCTCAATAGAAACTTCAGCCTTTGACAACATACCACATGATGCGGGCATGTATGTTAAAAGTATTATCATTATGATTTTCTTGTCGGAAGTCCGCCAATACTACCTCATCATATTTTATTTGTCCAATGAGATTAAATTATTTCATTTCGTGGAGATGCAATGGCCTAAGGTAGAGAGAGAGAGAGAGAGACCAAGGGATTTAGAAAATTTAACAGGAATGACATTATCCAAAGCACCAGATTCAATGATGCAATTATTCAATTTGTACCCATTAACCAAAAAGGCTATGTAGAAAGGTTCTACCTTCCCAAAGGTGGAAGGTGTGGAAGTAATGTAGTTCATAGATGAAATGGATTAAGATGCATGAGGTAGTTCTTTGGTGGTGGCATCTTTAGGGCATGAAACAAAACTACTTCCTTTGATATGTTGAATGATTTTCTCAAGTTGCTTGGGATGAGTTCTCAAGTACTCATATTTAGAAATTTGAACTTTGGATTGTTCGAAATGGTTATCGGTATGAAAGGATGAATGATTGGTAGGGATATCGGGGATTTCAAAGTAGCACTAACATGAATGTTCTTAGGTTCAACAGAAACTGATTTTTCAAAGGAAGTTGAAGGAGACTTACTTGAAGAGGTAGAAGGATTCTTGGTTGGAGTGGTCTCATGTTTCTTCTTGGCTAACCATACTTGAATGGGACTTCGATGATCCTCCTTTTGTTGTTGTTTTTCATAGAGTTTCCATTTGTGGATTTGATTTATTGAATTGGGTAGCGAGAAGAAGAACCTTATTTCTCATTTTTGATTGAGTGAACACCACATAGGAATATCTTTCAATAGGTTGTTTAATCTCTTAATCAAGTTTGCATTCACAAAACTCGATGCAAGCACATTCTTCTTCTCCTTCATTTTTAACTTATAATTCACATGTTTCTTCTTCTTCATCTTCATTTATCTCACATATTGCATTGACCATCAGATCTTCCATGATAAGCCTTTGGGTTACTCCTGTAATCTGGTTCTTATTCTTGTTTGGACAAGGCACTCGTTGAGAAACTTATTTCTTCAACATTTTCAAGTCATCGGCCAACCTTTGCAAAAATTGGCCAGATCTCTCACCTTTAGAACTCTAGGGTTTATCCTTCGTTGAAGGATTCTTTATCTTTCCCGATAAGATGAGGTCATCTTCCACCTCAAAATAAATTTCTTGAGCATTTTCCAAATCTCCCCATTGAATTCTCCATATAAATAAACTCACTTCATGCAATTAAGCATTCATGAAGAACATATTTAAATTATTTGTAGTATGATGGAAAATGGTGGGAATATTTTTAATCATCTTGTTGAATTTTTCCACGAAGTCTCTCATGGAATCTTGTGGTTATTTATTCATTTGATTAAATTTAGAAAGGATGGCATGGGCATATTTGGCAGTCATTAATCTTTCTTCAAATTTATTTTTCATACCACCCTAATCAAAAATTGAGCGTGAAGGAAAATAGTAGAACCAGTTTGATGCAACTTCTTGAAATGTTTCCATGAATAAATGCACTGCAAAATATTCATTTTTCACTCCAAGGATGACACATACTATGATGAAGGTTGGGATATCATCATCAAGATTTTTCTTTCCATCTTCATATAATTTCATAAATTTATTTCTTTATCCTTGTTGAAGTTCTTGGAGTGGTGGATCCAAATCTAATGGACAGTGTTCTATCCCCATAGCAAAGGTTTTGTGTTGTCATTTCCTCTTCTCTTTCTTATTCTCTTTCTTCTTTTATTTCACCTTCAAGAGGAATAAGGACTCGTGGTTCAACAATTGGATCTTCAATATGACCTTCAAGAGGATTTTTAGTAACTTGTCATATTTTTGGTACAATGGTAAGTCTAAAATCAGCTCCTTGTTGTTCCTTAAATGCAAGGTCAACAACGCCACCAGCATAATCAGCTCAGGTGTACCTTATTTATTCTAGTTTTCCTCAAGTACTTGAAAGAGTGCATATTTCTCAATAGGATCACAAAACGGTTTTTGAGCATATATAGTATTTTTAATTTTTGGTTTTAATAATTTATTAAATATCTAGTTTTTATATTTTTAGAGATCTATACAGTGCACAATTCCATATCTCTTCTCATTGGAGTTGCCAAAAAAATTTGGTGAGATAATGTATCGTGCTACAAATTATATGTTTCCACCAATGCTCGTGGGATACACCCCTCCTTCTTGTGTATGGGGAGCCTCCTATTATTGAATGTAAACTAATCTATTCATATTTAAATGTTGTGGGGTGAATAAATAAGTTGGGGATCACACAGGAATACTTCACTGAACCTATGGAAAAGTTCTTGTATAGGGTACAAGGGAGTAATATTTAGTGATGATGGGTGTAGGAGGGAAATCATGAAAAGGAATGCTATTGTTCTAAGTAGGAAATAACATAGTTCACACATAAAAGCTGGGGTATTTCATCATTCAATTAGAGGAAGACAAAAATTCAATTAAAGAGATTGAAAAACTAGAGACACACAATTCTTTAGGTTCGTATATAAAGTACACCAAGTTTCTTCCTTATCACTATGCTTGCCAAGTTATAGAAAAGAGAGAGAATGGATGAAAACATGATAAAGTAAAATGGAAGAAATATAACTTTTATTTCTTTTGTTGTGATGAATACAAATATCAATCAATCTACAAAAATCCACAATTTCTACCAAGAACCAAAATTTCAAGATCCTTTGGAATGGATAAGTCATTTCAAATTAGTTCCTTATGAATTTCCTTCTCATCTACCCCCCACATGACTCTTCATGTTCCTATTCCACTTGTGACCTTTTAATTTCCCTTATAAGAGAAAAATTAAGTACCTCTCTTATAATTTTGAGAGAGTACTTTTACAATTTACAAATATTATCACTTAAGAAAATAGGAAAAAATACCATGATTATGTATAATTAAGAATTAGAAGAAAGGGATAGAAAAGGAGAAGGGAAATGGATTGAATGGTCTGTTGAAGAAGCTCATTCTAATGTAGAACTTTCTGATTTGAGGCATGATGATCATGACAACCTCCTTCTACAAGATGAGCAGACACCTTGGATTGTTGAATGAGTGTTTAGAAAAAATTGTTGCAAGACCTCTCGATGTGAGCTTGAGATAAAAATAGGCATCACTCATGATGATGCATTCTTGATCTCACAAGGAGAGTGAGGATCACTCGTTTAATCCTTAGGATTTCAAAATTGTCATTCACGATGCACAAACCTCTTGATGTTTATATTCATGTCTCGCACGTTATGCTACAACAATTTAAACTTTTCCTTTAATGTCCTATGAGATGTGAGATCTTAAATGAAGAAGTATGAGCTCTCTCCTAGATAAATTTGCCTTTCTAGATCAATCATCTCACCCATCTTAACCATATCACTTGGCTTACCTCAACCAGGTCACTTAGCGATATGATGATGGTTTCCCCTTATGATATTGGATTTTAATGGAACCTCAAATGAAGATCACTTATCTAATGTTCTTATCTCAAGAGTATATATTATGTTTTCATACCTCAATATTTATGTGCTTCATATATGAAAGGATGATCTATTGACTATAATTCTCGACTCACCCAACTCAACTCAACTCAACCAATTCTCCCATTTCAACTCTCTCTCCAAGCTCAACTCAACCAGCTCTCATGATGATATGATGATTGATTCAAGACCATATGGTGAGAATGATTACCTCTCCTAATGAATCAACATAGTTCTAGACACCTTTCAAATCCTTTCCAATTGCATGTCTCTTTGTCTTTTACTTGTTGCACCCTGTTGTGTTTTGTCTTGCTCCCAGACATAATTACAATCAAAATGATGCTTCAAGACCTTAGTGAAGGATTAATTTCATTTTTTGAGCTATGAAACCACCTTAAAAACCTATGAAGATGTCAAAAATTAGTGAGATGATTCAAATTGGAGCCAACCGCAATTTTCTGCATCCAAAACTGAGACTTTTTATTTTAGCAAGTAGGACCAAGACCTGTTATTTTGGGATATTTCACTTGTTTTGATCAAATTTGGAATTCTAAACTTTATGTAATATTAAATAATCCTCTGTTAATTATTCCTTTCTATTTTTAGTAAGTTTTTATTTTTGGAAATTTTGTTTTTTCTTTTTTGTTTTTTTTACGAAAAAATGTCAATTTTGCCCTACCTTCAATTTTACATAGTTTCCAAATAAGTTGAATGATTAGAACATGAAATTTAAATGACTTAATATTTTTCTCATGTGTATGGTCATAACATATGCTATTAAGTGGTAATTGTTTCTTTTTTTGATCGAAAACATTAGTTTTGAATTCGGCTCCTCGTTGCGATCTTGTGCTCCAATTTTTGTTGTGTTTTCGCCCACCGAAACTCTTAGAAATTGAAAAATAAATTTTCATAGGGCATAAGTTGTAGGTATGAAGATTTCATGGAATACATTGATGGATTCAATGAGCTTCAGTTATCATAGGGATGCTTTGGAGAAGAAAACTCAGCTCAAACCTTGGTACGATCAGTTTCTTGGTTCACTTTCAATGATAATAACTCTGTTCTTGCAATCTTGGGTTCCCTATAAAGATTTTAATAGCATTTTTGTTGTGTTTATAGGTTTTTAGAGGTCTTAAATCATCAAAAATGTCTTCCACATCTAATTTTTGAATAAATCAGGTTACCAATAGTTACTTTGAATTTTATAGCTTCCCGACAATGTTTTTAAGTGCACGGATGAGGTAGAAGTAGTTAGGTTGCAAGCTATGGTTTTGAATATTTATATTGGGGCACATTTTATTTTCCCCTATCCCCTTGGGGGTGGGGATAAGAGGGATATAAATATACACTCTCACCTCTTCTTGAAAATTTTCATTGTGTGATTGCATGATGAGGAGAAGGAGAAAACCACATTTTAGCACCATGGGGGGTTGAGACCTGGGAATATGAGGAACCATAAAATGGGATGGAAAGGGATAGTATGGATAGAAAAATTCACCATCATGTGGTGATGACAAGTGGTGGCACATGATTCGGTGAGGAGGTGAGGAGGAAAAGCTAGTTTTATCACTAAGGGGCTCAAAATTGGTCACATTGAAAACCATGGAAGGTGAAAGAAATGGGGGAATTTTATTTTCCCATATATCCCATTGGGATAGAAACATGAGGGACATAAAAATTCACCCTCATGTGATTTTGATAAGTGGCGCATTCTTACTTGAATGACTAGAGGGGCTAGAGATAGGAAGATAGGCCCTATGGAGTACTTATCTTGGTCATGTGAGGAACTTGGAAGAAAAATTTGGGTGGGGAAAATTTTACTATCCTATTTTCCCCTTGGGATAGGGATAGGAGGGTCACAAAAATGTGCCTAAACCTGGAGGTGACAAGTGTCCAAATGTAAATTTGACTAACTGTGGGAAGTATACTTGTGAGAGAGAGAGAGAGAGAGAAAGAAAGAGACTCAAAAATGTAAGAAGATTTCCAATGAGTATTTGATTGGCTTATAACTTCTTACAGGGCTCCTAGAATCATCTGGTGAAGTCCATGAACCTACTTTTTTACTGCTTGCTCCTTACCCCCGAAAAAAGCGATGTTGCACCTTTGTTTGTCCCTAAACCTTTAAAAATTTCCTAAAATTTCCTATATCAGTTCCAACATGTTAAAATATCTTCAATACCGCATCCGGATGATTTTGATCCTTTCATTCTATCTCATAGGATGCATAGTAGTCTTGGAAAGGTCAAAATTATCCTTTTTAGGCCCAATCAAAAACTAGTCGTTGGAAGCATTCCACTGAATTAAATTGTTGACCTTTTCATATCATTCCAACACCTATAATTTATTTTTCATCATTTTGTAGGTACTTGAAAGGTCAATATGGACATGACACAACAAAAAAACTAACCAAGAAAGGGTTTCGGGAAGACTCGGGAGAAAAAAATTCGAATTTGGGTAAGTGTTCATGCTTGAAAGTTTGAAATTTTATGTTGCACATTTGCATGACAAAATTTTCCTAAGGAATAACATATAATTCATCCAATTTTTTCTTATGGTTGGTTAGGTGGATTTATTTTATAATGTTAATGGTTTTGATACTCTACTAGTGTTTGAATTTGTCACTTATTTCACACATGGGGTGGTTAATATTAAGGTTCATGAATTTTCTACGAATGAAGATGTAGTTTCAAGGTTATTTTATCTCCCAAACTCAAAGGAGAAATGGTTGTGTTATTTCTTATATTTTTTCTAATTAATCATCCACAAGATCAATCATAACATGGATTTTTACATTATGTGGGACTAACTTTCTAGAGAACTAATTCTATATTCTAATTTAATGCATAAAAAAACTACTCTAATTTACTTGAAGGTAAAAGGGAATGAGATATAGGGTTGGTATAATTTTAAAATGTGGTGATGTGCCAAATAAGAAAAAGAGTGGTTGGAATGTTGTATTTACCTATCTTATAGACTCATAAATAATCAATATACAATGAAACTTAACTAATAAGAATAGTTAAACATGAACACTTAAAGGTGAGCTCTATCTTATAGAGTTGTAAGATAAGAGTTAGATGGTTGTTGGACTAATAACATGTAGGAGCTCTATCAAATACACTATAAATCGCACATATCACATTCATGAAAAAGTGTCTCAAGAGCATACTTTACATATAAGATATAAAATATGTGAGATCATCTCAATAATAGTAAGATTAGAAAAACAATAAAGTCTAAATAAAATACATACAACACCTACAACGAGACCAAATATTTAAAATATAAAAGAAAGATAATAAATTTAATAATGTGATTATTTTACAATGAGACTTTTATCTCTATATATAATGATAAAAGAGATAATATAGTGATTTGTGTGTAGTCTCTCTCCCCATATCTTACAACCACACAAGACTCCTCACTCCTCTTGTGAAACTTATGTTCTACACATTTGTAATATCTCATCACAAGGATACATACTTGTGGAATTTCTCAACAATGACCCGAGTTCTCTACATCATCCCACATAACCGAATTCATGAAAAATTCCTCACCTTCATGTTATCTCACATCGAGGATATAACCTTGAATTAGTTCATAGTTATGACCTAGTTCTTTATGAAACCTCACATGAATTACTTACTTTTATAGCTTACCTTACCTTTAGGGTATATTTTAGAAAATATACAACCTTTTTGGATTTAGTATAACCCTTTACATTATTCAATATATATTCATAATATTTTTTAACTTTCCTAACACTTATCATCATTTGCTAAGTCTCATAGAAACTTAGCACATTTCCCCACACAATATGTGGCATCTTGATTAACTATTTCACAACCTACACAACTCTTATGATCTTACACTAGTAACTCATAACCTTCACATATTATACAATCTTGATTAAACCATTATGTGTTTCTTTTGTAGCTTCTATAATTCCATGTAGGCCTACATGGTGTATGTATTCTTCCTTAATGTTTACAATAACTTTTGAATTTTTCATGTCATCACACTTGCACCATTCTTCTTTTCATGCCATCAATGGATACAAAAATTACTATCTCTCTATGATATTATAAATATAAGGTAGAGTGTAAACACCCTAAAAATACATACCTATTCATAATCAACCCCATCATTTGCATAATGTGCTAAATCAATTCTAGAACACATCCTAGACCACTATACTCCCACATCCCATCAATATTCACCCACATCTCATTAGAATTAATTTAATTAATTTTATCATGCATAAACAATAGATTTGCACTCCTTATCTAATTTAATTAGCTATTTAAATAAATAAAATCTAATTATCCACTCACCCTCCACTCATCTCCACTTCATTTTCTAACTCACTCAAGTTGAAATAGCTCACCCCACTCAAGTTATAGGAGCTTATAAAGGAGGAAGCTAAATTACATGTAAAAGTGAAGAATTCAAGAGCCAATTATTCAAATTCATTTCCTCTTAAATTATTATTCAAACCAATTAATTACATAGACTAAATCACCTTTTAAAATTAGGAAAATGCATTCATTAACCTATAACTTATTCAAATCTTGATCCACAATCCATGGCCTCTCCTTCAGCTATAAATAAGAGGCTCATTCCTTCACAAATCATATCTTGGAAGCTTAATAAATTTTTAGTATTACTTTTTCAATTTTTCATTAGAATTTATACACTAAAAGGCTTCCCATTTGAATAAAAAATCCAACCATTTTTCGTAGCACATCTTTCCTCCATTTAGAATTAATTTTGGAGCATCGACAAAAAAATCATCAAAGGATATTCAAAAAGTGTGGTAATTCATTCCACATTTTAACCATCTCATCTAAGGTTGCGAAGGTGTGAAGGAAGATCGATTTCATTTTATTGTTTGTTTCTTTCATTGTTTCAGTTTTTCCTTGTATATATTTTGGCATGCCCGATGGGACACCCATAACTTTCTTGCTTTTTTTCATTTTAAATTTGTACTAATATTTTTTTTTTTAAAATTAACGAACTGAAAAAAATTAGGTCTATGGTGAGCTCTCTTATGAGTAGTTCTCGAAAAACCATTTGGTTTTGCTATATTTCATATTTTTTGTGCAGCTATAGGTTCCTACACTACCATTTTCACAATTGTGTCTCGCATAGCCCGTAAAGTGTGCTACCATTTTTAAACATGCACTACTATTTTTAAACATGTGTTACCATTTTCAAACATGTGTTAGCATCTCCAGGACTTACGCTAAGGTATCCATACTTGTGCTATAATCTCTTAACTTGTGCTAGTATTTCTTGCCTTATGTTACCGTGTTGTTGCCTATATTTACATTATAGAACCTACGACAATGTTATTCTAGATACATTTACAGTCTTTTGTTTGTGCTAACATTACATAAATTGTGTTATCATCATCGAAAGTGCATTTGCATAACACTAGGGCGTTATCGTTTTGTGGTATTGTTTTACTTTATTTTTTCCTTTTTCCCAAAAAAATTTAGTTCCATTTCTTGTTTTTTTATGAGCATTTTAGGTCATAATCTACGGTTTAATTTTTTAAAATAATACTAAGATTATAATTCTTTACTAATCTCCATTCCTTTTTCTAATTAAAATCCACTAATGCTCTTCTATCACACTCTTTAGCGATCTTCAAAATCAAATATGGCCAGGATCATTTATTATTGTATTCTTCTGATATTTTTTTTCTAGGAAAATTACTAATCATTTGTGTGTAATATCATTGTGAAATCAGAAAATTTCATCAACAATATCAAGCAACAAACTACTAACACCTTACATGCAAGTTTCCTTGGTCAAAGAAAAATCAAAATTTTCTAATTAAAATAAATAATACATTGTCTTTATAGGTTTGGATAAGGGTAAATACCCATCCACATAATTGTGGGAAGTACTTGGCCATAATCCCTAAAACTCATTATGAGGAGTACCACAGAATCCCAAATTAGTTAATATATTGAGAGGACCGAGAAAATGAAATGGGTAGTGTCCTTTCCTACTTAAATAGTATCACTTGTGAGGAAAACCAAATGTTTTCTCTTGTAACAACCCCATTCTTATTGATTGAGGGTTAAATTTCATAACCAGAAGTTTTCTTGTATGTGTACTCATTTAGAAAATATTGGTGAGAGGATCTCCCAAACCCTTAGGAATCATAATAAAATGGGGCTAACAAATTCTATCTTGTTCCACAAAAAATATCAAAATAAAATGAAACCATTCTTAGTCTTAGTCTTTGATTTCACCAAAAATCCTATATTTAAGAAAAATCCAATCAAACCATGATTTAAGCAATTTTCATTGGATATTCACTTTATCCAAGTTTAAGCATGTCTAATTTTTATCAAACCAAAAATATTATACATTGGATATTCACTTTATCCAAGTATGAAGTAAATAAAATCAAATTGAACTAAATCAAGAGCCTTATACATTGAATATTCAAGTTTAAGAAATTCATAAATCAAAAACCAAATCTCATTAAGTCTTATACCTTGGATATTCACTTCATCCAGGTTTAATAAAATTTCAAATCAAATAAAATTAAGAGTCTTATCATTTAGGTATTCACTTTCTCCAAATTTAAGAAAATATTTCATTAAATTCATCCTAACAAACTTTAAAATCAATCCCAATTGAATCAAATCAAAATTTAAATATCAATATATTTGATCTAAAACACAATATTAACCTTTGATCAAATTTATTTGTAATATTTTAGAAAAATTCACCATGATGGACCTTTGTAACGTAAAGCAAAAGAATAATGAAACATTCACTTCTTTCCTTCCATGGTGGTGAGGAATCGCAAACTAATTTCCTTGTTTAACACCGACAAATAGCTGATATGTATATTCATTCCAAATGTAAATTCATTGTCTAAAAAACTTTATAGAATTAATTTAAAAATGAAATAAAATCAAGATATATCTCATTCCTAAATGCCTCATCAAAATTCCTTTAAAATATCAATCAGAATTAAACAATCAAATAATCATACTCCCTAGTTAAGAAACTACTCCATGTGAAGTCAAACAAAGACAATTCACACCTCTTGGAGAAAGTCTCTCTAGTGTACTCCATTAATTAGTAGAAGCTAACATGGTCACTTATCCACTCACAAGAACCTTCACAAAAGGGAAACCAAAACCTGCGTGGTATAATGATTCATAATATTTTGAATACCACCACATTGTCATCCATCTTATGGATCATTGTTCAAAACTTTGTCATTGCATCCAATATTTACTTGAAAATGGAGACATTGAAGTCGAAAATACTTCTAATACAACCAATCTAAATTAGGAATTTTAAGTGATTAAATAATCCTTCTCAACTCATGGTACAAATGAAAAATCTAATGATAAAGGCCAATCATCGAACAAGGTTGAGATTGATCCTATAATTTCATCATTAGATCCTATGCCTCACACTATGGATACCATCAAAAATGAAAACCTATGCATGTTATATCCACGCTACCAAAATAGGTTTGGAAACAATCCATAACACCTCAAATATCCAATCCTAACTCTATTGTTGTTTCACAACAGTCATCAAATGCAAAATATTCATCTAATGCCAATGACATTATCAAACAATTAGAAGACATATCCACAAATCCCTCTCATGGATTTGACCACAATATCACCTACATTTGAATATATCCTTATTCGTGAACTCCACAATGCATGTGTGCCTAAGTGTATCAAAGTAAACTAATTTCAAGATTTAATCGTAAATCTTTTATCAAACAATCCAATCCTCTCATTTAGTCATCGTGACTTTTTAAATCCCAACATCATGAATAATAAATCCTTATACATAAAAAATATTTCTATCTAATCCATTTAATTGGACCTCGTCCACCCAAGTCTCATAAATTAGGACCAATAAAGTCATAGATTTATTAAAAATATTTCTATCTAAATTGTTGACTTGGACCTTGTCTACCCAAGTTTCATAAATCGGGAAAAATAAAATCACATATTCATTAAAAATATTTATGTTCACACTATTTACTTGAAACTTTTCCACCCAAGTATCATAAACTAGGACCATTTGATTGACATAAGCATGGACATCTTCCAAAATGATGAGTCCATTTCCCACCCTAATCCACAAAAATCAAAAAGCATAAAAATAAAAACAAGACCTTTCATTGATATCACTTCATCAAAGCATTATATGAAAATCAAAAATGTAGAAGCAAAAATATTTTTTCCATGGGTACTCTCCACACTAGGGGAGATCGTCTGTATCGTCAACTCATCTAAAAAAATTAAACTTTTCATCCATTGGTATATATCTAAAACATAGCATCATCATATCTTCGGACTCTCTACTTATACGACACAAAGTTAAAATTATTCTTATCAAGAATTGTGTATCTCATACGTATTATTTTTATCCCACTTCATATATTTTTGACTATGGTATTTTTAGAAGCTTGCTGATGACAAATATTCTTTCCAAACAAGGTCTCTCTCCTTAATAATAAATTCCTAAACTTCTTTAATAGGATATTTTGACCATCCATCTTAGTCTAAGGTGTTGAACCCTTGCGTATTACTAGTCACATGAGGCTAATAATTGGGGGTAAATGTTCCTTCCAACAATAATAACTATTCAAAAACAAGGTAAAATCAATCAAAAATATAAAACAATGTAAATTATTACACCTTTCATTTTTCGCAGTCTTTGGTGTTGAACCCACACTTCTTACTAGTGGTGTGAGATTAGGAAAGGAGGAAGGTATCCTTACTCACCCACGTTTTGACTTCTATGGTTATCCATTACCTCTTACCAATGGCATGGGGCAAGATGTATGGATTCACTCCACAACTCAAACAAAATAAATTCTTCATATAATATGAATCAAAAGTGCTTAATCATACAAGTCCAAAGAAACAATTTTTTTGCTCATGTTAAGCAAGACAACAAATCCTTCAACTAGATCTTGTCAATTATTAGGCCATTGATGGATCTAAGTCTATTAAAAAGATATAAAGTGATATCATCTTGGAATCGATCATATAATAGTGACTAGATATGAGTTACATTTTCCCAAATGGACCATTGTTACACCTTGTGTCTTTGTATCCATCATCTTCATTTGCATATCACTATTTCATTTGTCTCATGTCCTTCTTGGATCTCAATATTGATCCCTTGCATCTTACGAGTTTCGTGTAGTCATTAATGGAGTAGGATATCTCATCACTCTATCATGTACAATCCATTCTACTAATGGAATGAAATATTTTTAAAAAATGAACATGATTTTAGACAATGCACTCTTTACCAAGTCAAAAATATCCATAACATTCAAAATTTAAAAACAACGCAAAACTACAATAAACTCAAAAAAATCAAGTCAAATAGTCAAAAATCAAAACATTTAAATACTCATAGAAATCCAAAAATTCAAATAACCAGAAAAATCCTAAACATTTACAAAATTCAAAAAAATCCAAAACACCAACACAACTTAACAAAAATAAAAAATTTAACTCCAATCCTAGTGATCTTTCCAACCTTGTTAGGACTATCAAACCAAATCGTCTTACCCCTTGCATGTATCCTTTTTTTGGGGTAATTCAAATCAATCATATCCCTCACATGTATCCTCACTTGGGGAAATATAAAATCTCATTATCTCCATTCCATGCATCCTTTCTTATGGGAATGATCCATTTTATATCATATTAATCTTCAATGTGGATACAAAAAGAGTGACACTTGACCCCACTCTTCACTGATCCAATCCCCTTCCATGTATCCTTGTTTGGGGGCATCCAAAATCTGCTCAATCATCATTATGGAACACATTAAGGGCATATTCAATTATCTTTACTTAAATTTTTGTTTCATTGTTACTATTTTTCTTGACCAATTACAAGTATTTCATTATCATCTTGGTTTAATTGTAGCCATGGTGCATACTTTTATTTTGTATACTAGGTTTGTTTTACTTTTTATCTTTTTTTCCTAGACTAATTACAAGAATTATGTTGTCATATTTTCTCATTTATATCCACATTATATGCATTTTTGTATATATTAGGTTTATTTTACGTTTTAGCTTTTTTTTTTGTGTGTGTTTACGCACATAATGGGTTAAACATCATGCTTCTTTCATAATCATGGTGTCAACTCTATTATGTAATAAAAATAAGGGCATTATAGCCTCTAAAATATAATATCTAAATAGAAGCTCAAGCTATAATAAAAAGCAATCCCATCATCCTTCTCATCACTCTTGACTTATAAGCATTCTCCTTCCTTTTATCAATCATTTTTCCAATACTTTTGCATCACCTATCCGCTTGAGGGGGAACTCCCTTATCATAATTCATAGTCGTTGGGGCATCCAAATGCTTCACCGGGGAAAATGAAGTAGGTCAGCCACACTTCCATATCATTCGTTAAATTATCTAAATTTTTCTATTATCTTTTAAATGATATTACTTCGTAATAAAACTTTAAATAGGGAAAATGTAGACAAACTAAAAATACATACCTATTCCTACTCATCCCTATCATTTGCACTATATGCCAAATCAGTTCTAGAACGCATCCTATACCACTATACTCCCACATCCCATCAATATTCACCCACTTATCATTAGAATTAATTTAATTAATTATATCATGCATAAACAATATGTTTACACTCTTTATCTAATTTGATTAGTTATTTAAATAAATAAAAGTTAATTATCCACTCATCTCCACTTCACTATCCAACTCACTCAAGTTGAATTAGATCACTCCACTCAACTTCCAAAACCATACAAAGGAGGAAGATAAATTTCACATACAATTAAATAATTCAAGATCCATCTATTCAAATTCATTTCCCCTTAAATTCTTATTCAAACCAGCCAAATACACAGACCAAATCAACTTGTTAAATCAAGAAAATGCATTCATTAACCTGTAACTTATTTAAAGTGTGATCCATAATATATGGCCTCTCCTTAAACCATAAATATGAGGATCATTCCTTCACAAATAATCTCTTGGAAGCTTAGGACATTTGCAGCATTACTCTATTAATTTTTCATTAGAATTTATACAGTCAAACTACCCATTTGATCAACAAATTCATCCATTGCTCATAGCACATATTTCTTCCATTTGGAATTAATTTTGGAGCATCCACAAATAACTCATCAAATAAGATTCAAAAATTGTGTTAATTAATTACACACTTCATCCATCTCATCTGAGATTGCAAGGGAGTGTGAAGGAAGATCGGGTTTGTTGTTATTGTTTGTTTCTTTCGTTGTTTCAAGTTTTCCTTGTTTTTATTGCAATGGATACCAAAAATAATATTTCTATATGATCTTATAATGATAATGAAATGGATAGGGTTATGGTTATGGTTATGGTTATAGATCATTTAAATTACAAAAAAAAAATGATATTAATATTGGAATTCAATCGGTTCAATAACTTGATTGATACTCTAATGTAAAAAAATTAACAAGATATTAATAGATGCACAACCATAATTTTTTTCATCATTTATGAGGAATAATATATTGTATCAATCCATTTAATTGGGTATAGGAAGTTATCTTTAAGAAAATATATCTTAAGGTTGTGTAATTCGATAAAAATACAAATGGATAGGGTGATACAATGTTGGTGATACATTTGTAATTATCAACTAAGCATATGTAATTATCAACTAATCATATGTAATTATCATCTAGAATTATGATGAGATCATTCTGAAATAGTTTAGAAAATTCAAGGGAAATTTCCTACTATTTTTTCAAATGGGAGTGGCCACAATGTAAGTGATGATTTTATTCATGACAACCTCAAGATCAATTCCAAACTTTTAATAATTATCTAAGCAAATATTTCATTGTTTTTAATAACCCCATGGTGATGTATGTGGAAAAGAGGGAAGAAATAACCTATCATAAAAATGTTGTATTTTTCATCATCATTAAGATTAAATTGAATGTTATGCTTCACAAATCTATATTTTCTATCTTTTAAATGATATCCAACTTCAAGAAGTTTAAAAATTTCATCAAAGACTTGATCAAAGGTGGCAATGAAATTGTCAAAGAGAGTAGGTTTCTTCATAAAGCTACTAAGTTTATGATGTTGGATATGTAATAATGCCTCCTTATCATGAATTATATGGATAATGTTCTCATCATTTTATAATTTAGTTAAGGGATCATTATATTGTACATCGATATTAAGGTTTGTGTACCTTTTACAATAATGCCTCTAGTTGGACCATATTTTCGAACATCTATGACATGAGAATTCATAATGATTTTGGTTATCTTGAAATAAGAGGCATGGGTGTTTGAATATCATCAGATGTTGTTAGTAGAAATCTGATTGGTGAAATTAGAGGTAATAGGCTCTGGAAAAACTGCATTGCGTTTCTCGGGTGGATAGTTTATGTAATTTTTCAAGGAAGGATTTTGTTAAATAACATTAGGATTTTCAAAAGTAGGGTTGATGCAATCAAAATAGGAAAAAAATAGGTTTTTGTTTAGAATTGAATACTAATATTTGTTTGAAGATCTAATTGTTGTTTTCAAAGGTGGATTAGTTAGAGGACAAAATTAATATTTCATCTACCTTGTTGTCACTATTATCATAATGGGGAGGATCAAATTCATGAAAATTGGTGATCATGTTAGCTCCACAGTTGAAGGAATGCATTTGAGATAGGATATTTTGATAATGGAGGACATTTAGGTGTATTTCTTTATCATGAGACATGATGTAATCTTCATCATAAGAGTGGAAAATGGTACATTCCTAAGTATCACCATGTTTGGAAAAGGCAATACTTCCTTAACATTAACTCTAAGGTTGTTAAAGTATCTAGGAGAGACTCGTGGTGGATGCACGTAGAACCTTTTATAAATTACAAAATCATTGCATTTTTAAAGATCCTCCTTCAAGGAGGGTCTTTCTCAATCTCAAGTTCATGGGTGGGAGGAAATTTATTTTGGGTTCAAAATATGATGGAATCCAATCTATGATAGATTATGGTAATATGTTCTATTTACATCTATTTTGGAGTTCGTTTGTCTTGTCATCATCAAATTTGAAAAGAAAAATTTAAATTTAGGTTAATAATCATAGAATTTGGGATGTGGGACATTATGCACAATTGGTGTGGTTGGAATATAGAAGGGGTTTTTTGGGATGAGGAATGAGCATGAAACATGTTTTGGGATCGACCTCATGTTTGTATTTTTATCTTTGTGGAGTAAATTTAGGCATTGTCTTATGTATGAGGCAACCATTCTAATGTGACACATCTATGGCTAACCTACAAGAAGATTATAAGATAGAGGTTGATCTAATACCATAACCTTGGTGCTATGATTTAACCTAAAGTGGTTAATATATATCTAGGGGTATTCAACCGATGGAATGTTTTCCTAATCAATTAGTATCCAAAGCTTATTGTATAAATATCATGTATAATAATTAAGTAATGATACACGATGATAAGTAGTGATAGATAATGATAGATAAAATAACTTGCAATGAGAGATAAAATGACTTAGTTTATCTCTGCTCTATATGATGATTTGGGTTGGTCCGATGACTGAAACATGTTGAAAATTACCTAACAAACCCTCATTGTTGAAACTATGTCGAACTATTACATGGACCGAATTGGATGGCACATTCTAAAGCATATAGATTGTATGGACCTTATTGTATGCCCTTATCTCTCTATGGTTTCCATTCCTACAACTTCCTATGTCTAATTGTTTCTTCTTATTCTACTCATGTCTCAAGTTTTTTCCTTCAATACTTGAGATTCTGGTTGTGAAAATGATTTTATCGTAAAAACCCTAGATAATGAATAAGTCTTGCAAAACAAAAATTATGTGGGTTGTGGGCACCCCTGTGCACTATTGATGTTGTCACTACTTTGAAGAGGGCTCAAATCACATGTCATTATCACCTAGCATGTGATCTCTAGAATGTATGGAACCAAATGGATAGTTATGATCTTGCAACAATATGATTTTATTTGCACATTTTCCATAATTTGACTTGAAGTGATGATATGTTCCTTGTATTTGCATATATGAGTGGATGACTACCCTAAAAAGAGTATGCAAAGTATATGGATCTTAAGGGAGTATGCAAAGTATGAAATTAAAATTGCGTGCTTAAAGGAAAAGTCACTGCGTGTAGAGACACTTTATTTTTCTTTGTTATTGTGCTAGGAATTTGTCTTTGTTCTAATTGTGTTTGTTTTTATAGGTTGCGTACTTGTAGAGAAAAGAGTATATTTAATGTCCATAGTATAGTAAATTAAATTTAACTTTAAAAGTTTGAACTTAATATAGTGATGTGTAAAGTAGAAAAGAAAAGAAATGAAAGAGTACACTGATTATTTTTTGAGAAAGGGGAGAGATTACTCCGCTACCTTTTTCATGGATATTTGTTGAGATTTGTGTTGGATCTAGTTGAAAAGACTGGGGGTGATCATCCCCAAGTGGAATGTGCCAAAGAGAATAGAAATAAGTGTAAATACACCATTCATGGTGAAGAGAATTGTATGGGGATAATTTTATTTTCTCTGCATCCATCCACAAAAGTATGAGGAATGAGAAGTCTAGCCTACAAGGATATCGGTCACCTCCATAATTCCCAAGATCCACGAGATAAGTGCCCTTTGTTGGTGAACATCAAACTAATTTATTAGTAAATTATGACACAATATACTAGGGTGATGTCATCTTACACATACCCTTAGTGCCACCATAACCTTAATTGTACCTTGATTTTGTAATTGAACCTAACAAAAAATCATGCAGATGTTATTGAGAAACTGTACCAACTTAAAAATTTATTGATCCCACCCCTAGGAAGGATTCATACGGGATAGGTCATATAATTCATATGTTATGGTCCATGTGTGTTTTCTAAACCAATTTTGTTTCTAATCCATTTTATAAACCTCTAAAATGTTTGATTGTAGACCCATTTTGTTTTCCTAGTTATGAGTTGTAAGTATGAAATATCATCTCGATGATTTTCCCCCTTGTTTGGGGTGCATGAGATAGAAAATTGTGAATGCAGCCCAAATAAGAGGACCTATAGCTGATGTACACATGTTGTAGGATTCATGTAGAGGGAAAATGGGAGTGTGCATGGTGTATACCATGGCACATACATAATATTATAATATAAAATATAGCAAAGTGTTAGTGACAAGCAATAGAAAAATAGCGTAGTATATGTAAGAAAAAGTATACAAAGACACACAAGTAAAACAATCATGGAAAACAATATGTTGCATATATAGGACATGACTCATGATATAGTATGAAAATGGAGGCACTCAAGGAAAAAAATAACAAGAAAATAATTTAGGGATTGTTTTTAAATAAGTGAAAGCATAGATGAAGCATGTAAAACAATATACAAGCAATAAAATGAAAATGATTGTGGTTTAGAGGTGACCTACAAAAAAATACTACACATGAAGCACCCATTAGCATGTTAGAGTAATAAAGTATGACACAATGTATGTATTGATAAAATGAGGTAAGAGGAAGTAAAGTAGTAAATATTGGATTGATAGCACATATGTGTAAGAAAGTGTAAACTGGAAGCCCCGGTTGGCGTAGAACAATTGGTTAAGAGCAATGTCAAGAATCATGCATCATGTAATAATCTTTGTATAGCCTACATTCAACTCAATGTACCTTGTGAATGAACATGTGTATAGAAAAATTATATAGCATACTATGTATCAAGATAACATGATAAGTAAAGTGCAACATGAAAAGTATAAGCATGTAATAGAAACAACCAAGCAAGAGCAATGTAACTATTTTTGAATTTTTAGCATATTCGAATTTTTGGGTTTTTAGAATATTTGTACATGTTTATATTTTTAGGCCCCATGAGGGCATAGATGAAAACCTATTATCTGAAGAGAAGGAATGGTGATCCAAGAAATCACCGAGGGAGGGGAATATATAGATGTTTAGTGCTTTTGGTGAATTATAGAGTGTGTAAGTAGAGTTAAGAAAGAAAGGTTTTCCCCGTGTGTGTGTGTGTGTGTGTGTGTGCAAATTAAATTTTGGATGTGTAATCTCTCCCTCAATAGTCAATTTAAAACTATAAATAGAGTGTGACATTAGGAAATGTGGGGAAAGTGCATTCCCCAAAGTGTGAGTAGCATAGAACTATCCACTAAGTATATTGGGCAAGGACCCACTATTTTTCATTGTGAATGAAGGAAGAATGTAGTCTATTTTTCTTACTCAAAACCCTATACATGTTAACACATCACTCGGACATATCTGATCACTCACTCAAATTGCGTGAAGGTACCAAGTCCCTATTTTATGTCATCATTTTCAAGGAGTTAGCATGCATGAATATATGTTCCATTATCATGACAACTAGATCCATGAGCTCAACTTGAAACACACATAAGTAAGTAAACATATAGTTCACATAACCACTAAGATCAGATTCACCATATAGTTACTAGTAATGAGACATCAATCCTTACGTGAATCCCTTTCCATCTTCCACGCGCAAACCATGTTCTTCTAGTACACTCACCATGTTTATCCTTTCGTGTGTTTCTTTTGTGACTCTTTCATGTGCACACGAACCACTGCACTCTTCAAATACTTAGTCATTTTCCTCATCTCAACATTACCCCACACTAGGTATGTTTTCCATCCTCAGCAACACTCTGTTTGATCACCCAAATAATGATAAATAATCCTTCAAGAATCAAATAATGAAAGAATATATGTCCATCTTATGCCAAAGAATGAAATAATCCAAGTGCTACTATGCAAAAAGGAGGGGGATTCCTTATTCACTAATGCTTCCAATGTTTTCCACCCTTATAATTCACCATGTGCTTAAGTAAAGGCATCCCCTATAATAGCAGTGACTTCTTCAAAAGTTATATCCTCACCCTTAGCTTTTAGTGTGTCCACCAGAGTCTCTATTTGTTTTCCTATATCAGTTAGCACATCCATCTTACATGTAACTTGTGGGTACATTTCTTTTAGCTTATTTTTAATTGAGGCCCTTAATGAATCAATTTCCTTACACTTCTACTCAACCTCTGCTAGGATTCTTTCTCATTCCACCCTATTTCCTTTGTTCTTCGCCTAGAAATCTTTCGAATTTTTCTCATCCTTTGCAACTATCAGTCCCACTACATGATCTCTATCATCACAATTTTCATAGACAACTTATGTCATGTGAGCTACTACTTTCACTAATTCAATCAACTCAATGTATTGTGTTATGGTGGCTTCAATCTATTCTTTCTCTTTCTACTTTTTTTTTGCCATAACCTCTTCTGCATTTTCTAATGTAAGGGATGGTTGTTGAGATGTGATTATGCGCATTAAATATTCCAAACAATGGAAGGTAGTTTCATACTTAGTTATATCAAGAGGTATCGATTCAGCACGCTAGTAAGATCACATTAGCTATGTGTTCGGCCTTTTTATAAGCCATGGGTGTCTGCCCTTTCTCATCCCTTAGCTCATGTTTTAACTGCACAATAATCTGCTCCTTCTCCTTTATCTCCTTATCCCTTTCTCTTATCTCTTTATTTTTCTCCTCCAGCTCCCTCTACATAAACCGTATATTGTTGTTCTTTTCAAAAACCCTAGAACCCACCTCCACTGATAGCTTGTTAAGAGCATTGCATGCTTTTTCATCTATCAATTGTTGGGAATCAACTATCATATTTATCTCTCTTGAGATTGTTGACTCACGGGTATCCAACAATGATTGGGTGATTACTTCAAATTTTGGCTCCTCAATATGCGACTCAAGCACCCAGATCCCATAACAACATCTTCTTTATGCTTGGTAGTGCATCCTCTTTATTAAATGATGACCATAAAAATATTTATTCCAAAGGTATTGTACTCAGATACTTCACGTGCTAAACTTGGCTGGGATCTTCAACATAATGTATGATAGGTCCTTGTGGGATGTACGCTTGCCTTCATTTCTTTTTGTGATCACCCTTGGGAAAACCTACAGTAAGGTTTGATTCTCCCCACATTATCTCTTCATTTTGTTCACTCATTTCTTCTTCTACATTACGCACCACCTCATGCTACACCAAGTGTTCTATAATATTTGTAGCCTCTTTTTCCATTCTGTTATCTAGCTCAGGGTCAGGTATATGCCTAGTCTCCTTTGTTGTTGTCAAATCCAGTCTAACACCTGAAGTTTGAGTATCATATGTTCCAAATTCTTCTTCTCTACCATTCTACATGATATATGTGTCCTTAAAGTGCGCACTTTGGTCCTCCTCATCTGACTCACCCACCGAATATACATGTGGACTCACCTTTGGATCCTACCCTTCCCCGCTTTTAGCCTCTTCATCCTTCAATCTCTTTGTCTCCTCGATTCCAAGCTACGGACTATTTTCTATTTCTTCTACACCGAGACCTTCTTCTCATAGGTTACCTTCTGACATAGGTGTTTATACTTTCCTCCTATTCGATGTATGTCCTACGAGCACACTTGGAACAAGATTTCTATCCTTATTTTTCCCTTCACTCCTACTCATAGAAGGTGTCTATTCGCACTATCATTTCTTTGGTTTGACATTATTATACACAGAGGGATCCTCAAAAATACTTACATAATCCTCCACGAATGCTCCATCAACAAACCGAGGCCTTAGATAAATGTATATTCTTGTTGCATCCACTAAAGCTATTAGTAATGTCACTGGTTTCAAAAATGTATGCTTTCTGAAACATACTTCTCTTCATAAGCATGCTTCTTGGGGTAGACAAGTGTTTGAAGCATCTCATGGTGCTCCTTATCTACCTCACTCTAGATCAAACCTCAATTTTTGTGCCTCCTTAAACCTATTCACAACACTCTGAAAGTATTGTGATGTGAAATTAAATGAGAGTTTGCACCTTGAAATTTTAGTTCCATCAGTTAACATAAACCTACCAATACAAAATTATTGATATAAGGTGAAATCAAAACTCCCGAACAAGACCAAGAACTCATCTAAAAGTATCACATATACTAATAGGACCATTAAAAGTATCCTAAATGAAATCACAGTGGCTGCAAAAGAAAACATCTTGAAATTTAAACCTCCCAAAAAATCCATATATCCACAGGAGGAGGTTAGATATCTTAAGGCATGGAATATTGATATACAACAGTGTATTTCCCCCATTCAAAGCATTGACATGTCTCTTGTATAATGGATTCCCCCTTCTGAAGGCTGGTATAAGTTAAACTTGATGGTGCCTCCAAAGGCAACCCTATTCTAGCTAGAGGAGGTGTTCTAAACATAAATCACAAGGGTCATCTTATTACAGCATATGTTGGTTCCATGGGTAATAAAACTAACCAGTACTCTGAGGCTGTAGCTTCTCTCTCTGGATTCAGACTTGCTTTAGGAATCTCAACATGGGAAACATCATTATCGAAGGTGACTCAATGAACATTTTCAATATTCTCTCTAAGTCCCTAACTCCTAGTTGGACCATTAGAGAATTCATTAATGAAGCTCATAATTTATGCAAAGGTCTAAGTATCATTTTCAAGCATGTGTATAGAGAAGGAAAAAAATTGTGGATTCGCTTGCAAATATAGGAGTTTGTATTAATGATTATAAGGAATGGCATGACTTCAATGACACTCCCACTAAAGTTAGAAATATCATTTCAAATGAAACAAACACTCTCATCAGTACTTCTTAGTCGGTGGTGCCAACATGTGTGTAATCCTACAGCAAGATCTCCATGGCAATTTGGGCATGCCTAAATTTATTCTTCCATGCTTTTGAAAACTGAGTGATTTTTTCATACTAAGAATTTTAGGGAGAAGGAAGTGGGTTTTATCCCTACAACACACAGGCATACACTTGTCAATAGGTTGTTAGTACTATTCATAGCTTTCAGTTCAGCCCATCGAAATCTTAGAGGGTTTTCATAATGGGTGGTGCCCCTTTCTGAGTAACACATATTTGAGCCACATGGTAGGATCAGATTGAGCTCTAGGAGACCATAAATATGGAGGGCTTCACCAATTTCATCTAACGCATAAAAGGGCATGACCAGTATATCTCTTTACAATTCATGGCAATTGGAAAGACCATAACATCTCTTTTAGAGATAGGGAATTTCAAATCATTGAAGAATTCATCTCATTTATCACCAGGCTAAGCATGGAGGGGAACAAATTCTTCAAGAAAAAAATTGATAAGGAAGTAGAAGAAAATATCTTTCTAGATGATGGAGAAAATATCGACATCAAAAAGGAAGGCATTCTGGTTTCTTCTATCCCACAACCATATGATGAGGTGGCACGTATGATGGTGTGTTATGTCACATTAGAGGGAAGATTCTCCACCATTCCACAACATCACTTGGTCTTGCTTAACCACTTCAAGTGTGAGGTGAAGGTGAGTCTCTCCTACTACATTTTTCATCAATGGAAAATTCTATTCTAGAAGTTCAGGGTCATAAGAGGATTATTCCTCTTCTCTAGGAGTCATTTATCTCATTAATCAATACATGTCTAATGTTTTCACCAATGACCCCTACCCTGTTGTGGTTTCTCCCCTTCCCAAACAAACTCGCATTCGCTCCAAAAACCCCATGTACCGTGACTCTATCTCAGAACCACCCCTAAAAGGATTCTTCACAAGTAGCAAGAAAGGAAAGAAAATTGTGGACATCGGAAATATAACCCTCCCACTTTATTCTTCCTACCATGGAAGAAGTGATGAGGGTCGTCAATCCTCTTCATTAATAATGTCAATCCAAGGTTGGTGTTTGATGGTTGTATGTAATAGGAGAAAGAGATCTTTGGAAAACAACTCCTTCAAACACAATCCAAACTTGCATAAATTGAAAAACACACTTGAAAAATTGAAAAAACAGGTTGAAGAAATTAAAATCGCACTTGCATAAAAGAAATCATACTTGCGAAATGAAATTTCTGAATTGAAAACAAATGAAAAATAAATAAGACACCTCTAGGTTCACAAAATAAATTATATGAAAAGAAATATTACATGACATAAAATTAGAAATTCACAATAAAAAGGAAAATTATAGAATAAATAAATAAACATAAAACATTGATCCATCTTCCTTGGAATGAGTGGCCAACTCATTCCTTAGAAGAGGACTTAATTCATACTTGCAAAATTTAATTCAAAACCTATAGAATAATTTTACTCAGAATATTGGAGAGAAAGAATAGATATTCATCTATTGGTAAAATATTACATATAAGAGTGTGGAAGGTTGCATTTATAATTCATGCATCCAACCAACTCCTCTTTTTGGGGAATACTAATTGATCTTATCTTTATTCTAATTTACTTATTCAACACACCAAGAACTAACTACCTATTCTTGGGTGGATTTATTCAAAGCAATAAATCTTAAAAAAACTTGACTACAATTGTTCACTTATCGTGGAAAATATTTCTATAACTCATCCCTTTAATCTAGGAACACAAAGTGGGAGAGTACTTATTCAACATTCCTACTACTATTCCACTATTTTCTCATCCTTGAAACATGGAGAGAAAATGGAGGAGTGCTAAGTCCATGAATTTGAATTCTTCTTGGAATGCCACATGCATGCATGAATTTGGATTGCCACATGTTTGGATCTGTATTATTTGTTGATGACATGGAAGGAAAGAGTGGTTTGAATAGTTCGGTGATCCTTTAAATTATTTTGGAACAAATCAAAAGACTTTCACTAGCTTTGCATTTTCGTAGTTGGCGTAAGTTTTCCGTAACAGAAATATAGCAGTAATCTATGAAGAGTTGGGATTTCCATAAATGCGTGAATACTTTTGGTATCTTCGATCAATAAACTTGGAGTAGAGTTGCTTATGACAAATTTTCTACACACTATTGCATTCCAACTTAGAAGAAATATCAGAAATAAAAAAATTAGATTATGCAAATATATTTCTAAAGATATGATAAGATAAATCCTATATTCTACCTTAAATATGTTATTCATTATTAAAACTACATCTAAATTCACTTGAAATTTTGATTTTAAGAGAGAGAATAAGAGTGCTATTTGGTGATATAATGAGACATATTTTGCCCTCATCATTTCCCCCACACTTAACTTCTTACATGCCCTCATGCAAGCTACTGATATTCCTGTAGAATCTAATTTTGTCAATACTTCTGTATCTTTCACATTGTCTTCTCCTCTTTTCATGATAAAAGAAAACTAAGATTTCTAGAAGAAAAAAAAAATCTTTCTTATTCATGCTCTCATGAGGTTTTTCTTGGATAATGTAGAGATATTTTTTTCCCCACACTTAGCTCTTTGTTTTCTCATACATTCTTCAAAAGATTTGGAAGAGAGTGAGTCTCCCCACACTTAGTTTTGTGCATGCCCTCATGCAAACTATTTTTTTAAGAGCTTATAGATCCCAATTCCTGCAAACTGGAAAGACTTCATCTGCACATGTAGATCTTGACAAATGTCTCTCTCCTTGTTTTCTTTTTTAAAGCTTTATAGAAGTGAATCTATTTGTAATTAAAACAAAAAATAACAATATTTGAGGAAAGAAAAATAGAAGTAACCATATCATGCTCAGGAGTTATCCTTGCATTCATCATGTTGTATAACCGTGATTTCCATCTGTAGCTGAACAAAACAAATAGATATGAATTCAAGGCCTCTACAACATAGAAATTTTCAGCAGTAAATAATTTCATCAACCAAGTGGGCATAAAAGAAATAGTCATATGTATCAAGAAAGACTTTGAAGTGTAATTTTTTTGTTTGGGAAAAGCAGTCATTTATTGGTTTTCAACTTTCCCCTTGTTATTTTTTTAGTAATTGGTCAACCAGTAAAATGGTTTTCTAACCAATCACTATCCTTTTGAGAAATTTCAACATGATGGAAAATCAGGAAGTAATCTTCCAAAGTGTCTGCAACATCCAACCAATTTAGAAAGTTGATTTAGAAATTGAGAAACAATGGTAAACTGTTCTAGGAAATGGAATGGTTCAGGGACTTCTTCATTTATTGGGAATGAATGGTTTATTATGAGAGGTTGTGGGTATGATCCCTGAATACAAATGGTATGTTGGCATTTCAATTAGCATATATTGGTTGAGCCAGTATTTTCTACAATCATGAGAAGGATTAACATTGACTACAAAATATCAGAGGAATTTTTAGTGGTTTTAGTGGTTGGGAAAATGAGTTTTAGAAAAACTCAACAAAAACTGAGATAGAGAGGGTAGCATGGAATGAATCAGGTATTGAAAATGATGAGTACTAACATAATACTTGCATGCATCATAAGATTTTTTTAAAGAAAAAAAAATCTTCAACATGTTATTTGTTTGAGTAAGTGTGCATTCAAACTGAGATATCTTGGTCGTTTCTCAATGAAAATGAGTGATTCAAAATGATATGGAAATCAAAGATTGTGTAGAACAAGACCCGAGAAAACATTTTATTTATTTCTTCATGATCTGCAAGTAGATTGCATGCTAAAATGTTGATATCAAAACAATCTTCAACATTTTATTTTTTTAGCAGCGTGCATTCAAAATATGATATCTTAGTCATTTCTCAACAAAAATTAGTGATTCAAAATGATTTAGAAAGCTTAGATCATGTGGAACAAGACCCAAAAAAAAATTTATGAGTGGCGAGTAGTTTTCATTAGACAACATTATTATTTTTCATGTGTAAACTCTTTATCAGCCTAAAGCTTTTTCCTTTGACCTCCTCTGCAATGTTTTGTGTATGTTGATTTTGTAATTTCTTGTAGTAATTATGTCATCTAAAAAATATATGCTTGCAACATATAATTATCTCCTTCAAATTTGAATCTCCAATAATTATTGAAAACAATTTAGAACATGTCTCTCTCATTAAATAAATAGAGTCAATTTAGGAGCATTCTTTGCATGAGACTTAATTGATTAAAATATATGCAACCTGTAACATTCATTTCATGCAAATTTATTTCCTCTTTTTATGCAAAATCTATTTCTAAATCAATTAATTCAACATGCAAGGAAAAACTTAAAAAATTGACTAATTCATTAAATAAAAGAGATAAATTAGTAATGTATGTTGTTTGAATTTTTCTAACTACATGAGTCGTTGCATGAAAAAAGGAATGTCTCACTTCATTAAAGATGAGATTTAAAAATAGAATTCTCTTCTTGCATGTTTGAACTCTTCAACCAAATGTGTTTTTATATGAGAGGATAAAGCATACCTTTTTGCATTCGTCTACCATGTTCTAATAGCTTTCATTATTTTTGTAGATTCATTTTTTATTGTAGGAATTTAAGTTGCAGAGATGGCTACATGCAAAAACTTTTCCAAAATATAATGCCAAGGGTTTCAGCCTGTAGGGAAAGAGTTGTAAATGAAAGGATGCAAGCATGAAGACATCCTACATATTTTCCTTCAACATGGCGTTTCCTTCCTCCGTGATGAAACAACTCAACTTTTCCTTCAACTCCCAATCTGTTTGCACAAATATTCCATAGAAATCTTTGTCTCTGCTAACCTGCACAAAGTTAGTTTTTTTGTATTTCTTGCATGCATGAACTATTATTTAATCTTTGTAGAAGTAACAGTACATGCAAACAAAAAATATTTTAGAATAGGAAAACCTCATTGCATGAAAATAATAAACATGAAATGATGTTTCCATTTTATTGAGGGGGTTACTTTTTTAAATCTCTAGTAGGTTTCTAAATCTAATTGTAGAAATAAAATTTAATCTATTTACAAAAAAGAAATATTAATCTATTTTGCTAAAAATAAAAGTTTAAATAATCTGTCACAAAATACTTCCTGTCACAAAATTTTCTAAGAGGTATTCTACTGTCACTAGAATATTCTTTTATAAAAACTAAGTCTCCTAAAAACACCATGATCCCCAGAAATGGTGCCAAAATTATAAGGGTTGTCAATCATTTTCATTAATAATGTCAATCCATGGTTGGTGTATGATGGTTGTATGCAATAGGAGAAATAGATCTTTGGAAAAGAACTCCTTCAAAAATTATCCAAACTTACATAAATTGAAAAGCACACTTGCGTAAATTGAAAAGCACACTTGCATAAATTGAAAAGCACACTTGCAGAAATTAAAATCACACTTGCATAAAAGAAATCATACTTGCAGAAATGAAATTTCTGAATTGAAAACAAATGAAAAATAAATAAGACACCTATAGGTTCACAAAATAAATTATACAAGAAGAAAGATTACATGACATAAAATCATAAATTCACAACAAAAAGGAAAATTACATAATAAATAAATAAACATAAAACATTGATCCATCTTCCTTGGAATGAGTGGCCAGCTCATTCCTTAGAAGAGGACTTAATTCATACTTGCAAACTTTAATTCAAAACCTATAGAATAATTTTACTCAAAATATTGGAGAGAAAGAATGGATATTCATTTCTTGGTAAAATATTACATATAAGAGTGTGGAAGGTTGCATTTATAATTCATGCATCCAACCAACTCCTCTTTTTGGGGAATACAATCTGATCTTCTCTTTATTCTAATTTACTTAGTCAACACACCAAGAACTAACTACCTATTCTTGGGTGGATTTATTCAAAGCAATAAATCCTAAACAAACTTGACTACAACCATCCACTTATCATGGAGAATATTTATACAACTCATCCCTTTAATCTAATAACACAAAGTGGGAGATTACTTATTCAACATTCCTTATACTATTCCACTATTTTCTCATCCTTTAAACATGGATAGAAAATGGAGGAGTGCTAAGTCTACGAATTTGAATTCTTCTTGGAATGCCACATGTATGCATGACTTTGGATTGCCACATGTTTGGATCTGTATTATTGGTTGATGATGTGGAAGGAAAGAGTGGGTTGAATAGTTCAATGCTCCTTTACATTATTTTGGAACAAATCAAAATACTTTCACTATATGGGCATTTTAGTAGTTGCAGTTTGTATTTCTGCAATTGCGTGTAAGTTTTCTATAGCAAAAATAAAGCAGCAATCTATGAACAGTTGGGATTTCCATAGTTTTTGAATACTTTCGGTATCTTTGATCTATGAACTTGGAGTAGAGTTACTTATGACCAATTTTCTACACACTATAATATTCCAACTTAGAAGAAATATCAGGAAATAACAACAATTAGACTGTAAATAGATTTCTAAAGAGATGATAAGATAAATCATATATTCTACCTTAAATATGTTATTTGTTATTAAAACTACATCTAAATTCACTTGAAAGCTTGATTTTAAGAGAGAGTATAAAAGTATTATTTGGTGATATAATGAGACATATTTTGGCCTCATCAAGAAGGCTCTAGTTTGGAAAATAAATTCAACATGCAAGCTGATATTGTTAAAACCCTTGAGGACAATGTAGACTTTCTACTTAAGTCTACTATTAAGGAACAAGCTTCAGACCCCAACACCAGCCTCAAAGAGGAAATTGTCACCCTGGAATCTAAGATTAAAGCTCGGAGGAAAAACACAACTACTTGGCTATGCATAATGTTATTCTGGATCTTATGCAAGTCCACATCTGCCAAATTTGTGACTCCAACGGCATCCGGACTCGGCATGGAAGAATGGAAAGATTACAAGAAATTTTAAGGCTACAAACTAGGACCCCACTATCTCCATAGCCCTAAAACTCTACCAGGATTTTAGGGTTGCTTTAAAAGTTTTTAAAAAATTTATTGGTTAGTGTTGTTGTCTCCTTGTTCTCGGTGCAGCTATTTTTGTGTTGTTTCTAGCTGCAGTTTTGTTGTTGTTGGTTTGATGTTGGGCTCTATGTGGACAGATGCCCCTACCTTTTTCTTCTATTTTTTCTCTTTTGGTTGGGGTGTGGACCCCACAGATCAAAAAACCACATTGTTATACTTTGTTAATCTTGGTTGTTGAGCCTCTGGTTGTAACCTTGGGTAAGGTCCCTCTAAAACCTTTTACCAATAATAAAAACTCATTTGAAATTCTCCACTGTAACTGAACACATCATGCATCCATTTATACCATTTGTCTACATGTTCATTGGATGTTGGTGTCACTATATAGTAGGTTTAATTATCAAACCATTTTATAGAGGGGAATCTTCTATAAGATACTCCCATATCTTATCTTTTGGCCCGTCGAGCACCCAAATTTCAAAACAAACTATCACTAGTGAGATGTTTCTAAACATAATTTTATCACCGTCACACGCACGCAGCATCAATGATGTCCTCTGCTATAAAGGAAGCAATATTGTATATGGTTCCTTCTGATATTTTCTCGCGTATATACATCCATCTTTTATTCACTTGAGTCCATCTTTCCCGACCACTTAGATTTTTGAGAAATCGTGCGGCAATCTACATGACAAGATCATTCACTTAACAATTTCAAACACGTGCCCACCTTTCTTTTACTCAAACTCTACTATAGATTTCTTTTCCGCGGCATCATTAGTTAAGTAATCATCAAAATAATTCTTGGTATTAATCAATCCAAGATACTTTTCAATCAATTGTGTGGTAATGTGTATCCTTCTTCCTATAAAATAGAAATATTCCTCATGTATGTGTGACATTAACCATTTATATAACCTCTCATAATTCCCTGAAGAATGGAAGATCATATAGTTGTAATATTCCATCCTTCTTCAACACCCTCTTCACCTCATCATCATACATCGTTTATCATCCTGGAGTTCTTTCCTATATGTCGCATAAACAAGCTCTTTTTCCATGTCACGCATGGTCAAACTATGTTTGATGGTTATAGCCACATAAATTCATGCTCCTAATATGGGATGCCCACTCTTTTCCCATTAATACTCCATCTAGGTATTGTATCTATGAGTACCATTCCTCCAAAACATCTAATGTGGGGTTCGAGCTTTTTCTTTTCCCTTGCCTCTCTTCTTCGATGACACTGTTATTGCTTTCCTTGGTGCCATTTTGGTCATGCAAACTTCAAATTTGACCTTGTGCCTTTCTCTCCTTAGTAATCAAAATCTCGACGTAACCCTTTGGTACAAAATTGATATACGTTTTTACTCAAAATTTGTATGTCGTGCCCTAATTCTCAAAAACCTAACTAGAGAAATCTTGTTTCCTTCAAAAATCCACTTCACTCCATCTCAAACCTGTGAGGTTCCCTCTAATAAAACTCACTCTACCCATGGTTGTGTTTTCCTTCGTTTCTAGTTCAAGATTCTTCAACTCGACACTTGATTTCTCTCCAAATTTCTCAAGTATTTTGTGGGTCACACAAAGAATTCCCAAATTCACGCAAGGTAACGTAAAAATGATTTTAACCTACCTTATATTAATAGGTGCTCAAATTTTTATCCACATTAATTACTTTCCAACCACCAACATACAACCACATTTAATTTTGATTTTCCTCTTTTCTCGCCTTTTCCACAGTTTCCATCATGCTCAACGTGCTCTTTCATCACACACTCTAGTTGTAACCTTCTATTGCGTAAACTAATCGACCACAAACCTCCCTTCATGTGCTCCATGTGCACCGAAGTACATCAGCATTTGTGCCTTATACCATGTAGTATCCATGCCAATGCCTACCTCATGTTACACCGCATACTTCTCGTATGTGAATTTTCCTTTGGACTTGTCCTCATTATCACCATTTTTCTTATGACACCTTATAACCAGTCTTCAACAACCAACATCACTAATGACATGCATAATCCTTTAGTACTTAGGTGCGTGTGGACACCAACTCTCATTAGTTTTCTCTTGATTTCATCCTACCCCGCATAATTGTATACCGGTCCTTTGTGCATGATATCACATAGATAGTAATCAGCTACCATTGCGTAAGTGTGATTATTATAACAAAACACAAAAAATTGAAAAAGCATAGCAACGATGTAAGGAAACACATATAAGAGTAATACATTGAAGGAAAACCTAATCTAAATGGAAATACAACTTTATTACAAACACCAAGAAGACTTATTTATTGTAGGGCTTCAACCTACTCCCATTGAAGTAATCGGCCAAATACATGTCATCCAACACCAGAACTAGCAAGTGCACGAGACGAATATTTTTGTTACTATAAATGGTCCCAAACAATTAACTTTTAGAATCCCATGGTGGTGTACAAACTTTGAATCATACAAAAGAACCATATTTCCCACCTCAAACTCCTTGTTCTTGATATGCCTATCATGTCATGCCTTCTATCTTGTTTTCTTTGTCTTTTGACTCCATCAAGAAATGGCACTTCGCTCATCCAACAACATCAACTTACATATCCACTCTTCCACTACATGTTCATCATCTAGGCATCGTGTATGCATAATACGTAGAGAGGGAAATATAAACACAACGAGAAAAAAAAAAACCTCAATGCCAAACACCAATTGAAAGGGTGTGGCCTTATTTAACCTCTTATAGGTAGTTTTATATGCCCAAAGTACAACAGAGACTTTATCATCCCAATCTTTCCATCCAACATCACAAATATTTGTTAATGTATGACTCAATATATTTTTGAACACTTCATCGCCTCTCATTGGTGTGTGGGTGATAGGGTGTTGTCTTATGGTGTGCCACCATGAATTATACCAATAAAATCTTGATGGTCTCATTCAAAAAGTGTGTGCCCTTATCACTTTTCAAGCTTAACAGACATCCATACCTATTGATAATGCTCTCCCATAAGAATATTGTTGTTATAGTTACAGTGCAATCCTTTGTAGGTTTTGCTTCTGCCCACCTTGTCAAATAATTTGTACAAGTTATGATGTAACGCCCACCAATACTATGCATGGGTGGGGAAATAGGACCCACAAAGCCAATTTTCCATTTTAAAAAGGTTTAGTACTCACAATAGGCCTCAAAGGTATCTCATCTCTTGTTCCTAGCTTCCCAAGGTGCTGACAATGGTCACACGCCTTCACATATTCTTTGATATATTTAAACACAGTCTCCCACCATAATCTAGCCATCAAAATATTTTGTGCAGTAGCATCTCTAGCATAAGGTCCACCTACGATCCCACCATGAGCTTCCACCACTATCCTCTTGCGCTCATGTCCCAAAACACATCGGCGTAAAAACTCATCACGGCCAATTTTATACAATTCTCCACCTATTAACTAATAGGGCACCGTGCATATTATAATTTTTTTCTTTTCCAAATTCTTCATCCCCTCGGGTTTTCGGACAAAGTGTGCAAGAATATTAGAATTTCCTTGATTTTAATGGGCACGTGATTCAATCTCAACAACTTTTCATTTGGCATTATGTCCCGAGTTTTTTTCTCGGTTTTACCACAATTGATCGTTGATAAATTATCGTGTCCCGAGTTTTTTTCTTGGTTTTACCACAACTGTAAACTAAAATTCTTAAAATAGTAGGATCCACATGCATATGTGCCCTTATAAAATAGGCTTGTTGACAAAAAATTAAGTTCCATGTGATCTGTAAAGAATATGAAAGGTGTAGCCAACAAGTATTTCCTAAACTTGTGCAAGTGTATAAATCATTGACAATGTTTCACACTCGGTAGTTGTAAATTATGTTTAACTGGGTTCAAATTCCTACTTACAAAAAATAGGGTGGTCCACTATTCCCTCACCAGCTTTTTCCTAACATTATGCCTATGGCCATTGCAGAGGCATCAACATGTACATGAAATGGTTTATCCCAAGAAGGAAAACATAGAATGGGCAGAAGTAAGTCTTTCCTTCAATGTCTCAAAAATTTTCTGTTATGCCTCATCGTAATGAAACTTTACTTCAATAATTCCTCCAAGGGCGTGAAAATCTTAGCATATCCTTTAATGAAATTTATGTAATAACTTGTATTCCCTAAGAACCTTTATACCTCGCTTTGATTAGTAGGCTCCTCCTAAGCCCAAAATTACTACAACCTTAGCATGATCTAACAATAAGCCTTCTTTGCATCTGATATGCCCCAACAAAGTGTCAAAAGGTGTTGAAAAGATATAATTTTTAATGTTTAACAAGATGCTCAATTTTCTAAACCTTTCAAACATAAGTCACAAATTTTCACAATGGTCCTTCACCAAACCATATACTATCCAATCATCCAAATAAACCTATAAAAACTTATGAATGAAGTCCTGAAAGGCTTGTACCATGATGCGTGAAAACACTACAGGCGTGTTTTTCAATCCAAAAGGCATCACGGTGTATGAAAAACTTCCCCACTGTGGTGAAAGTGGTCTTTTCCTAATCTTCCTTAGCAATACACACCTAATGATAACCAAAGAACCCATCTATAAAAGAGTAGATCTCACGCCCAAAGAACTCCTTCAAGTATCTCTTCTATAAAAGGTGTGGGGAAAGGATCAATTACACATGAAGCATTCAACTCCCTATAATCTACATAGATCCTTATCTCGCCCATATTTCTTAATGTTGATGACCATGGGACTTACCCACTCAAACTCCTCAATAGGTTTAATGATACAATACTAAAACATTTTATCAATCTCTTATTTCACATTAATGCACGTGATTTGGATTCATCATGTAAGGCCTCTTCCTAATTAGGCACATGCCTTCTTTAAGTTTGATTCACATCTCCCCTAAAGAAGGGTGTACTCCTTTCAATTCATGATATCCTCTTGGAAATAGATCTTGGAAGTCACGTAGAGCTCAACAAATCTTAGCAACCTCTTGCTCTAACCAACAATCACCAATAATGGATTCCTTGGGCTCTTCATATGTTCCAATGTTCACTTTATTCATTTTCATAGGTTCATGATACATGTGTGTCTTTACATCAGATGTATCCATCACCTTGCATGCACCCTCAATGTGATTTATATCCATATTATTATCCTCACCATCTATTACGCATAGTAGCTTACCCCTCTCTTTTTCTTCACTCTCATCAAGGTCAAGGCATTCCTCTAAGTCCAATTCTCCAATCATATCTAGCAAGAGTTCTTCAAGCTTCTGTTATCTCCTATGGTAAGGTGTTTTATGATCTGCAGTGCTTCATTAACCTAGGGTTTAGTTAAAAAATAATCAAAAGTATGAATCATACCTAAGGTCATCTCCTACCAATTTTCTGTTACTCTTAATAACTCTACATACACATACCATGCATGCATGCAACCACCTAAGGTAGTGTAGAACTTATGTACCCAGAGTGATGGTGGTAAGGCCTCCACCCCTTGGTCCGAGTCTCTCACACTTCTAAACGTGGTGTGAAGCGTAGTCTGTTAGTGTAGAATCACAACACCCCCGAATGGCCCTGGGTGTGAAGTGGGGCATTAGGTGTGATTGCACAACATGGGACCATCTCTCAAGCTATGGGACTTGTAGAACTTGAGATGGACCTTCGAAGAAAGATGGTTCTTGATCCCTAATCTACCTGCCATAAGATAATCCAGTGCAGGTAGAACCTATTCTATCCTAATCTAACCATTCCAAGAGGAAGAGAGAGAGAGAGAGAGAGAGGGTGAAAGAGCCTACACTAAGCGGTGATACACTAGAAAAGGAAGTGGTTGAATCACAAGATCTCGACTACGAAGTGGAGAGATGTGAGCAGAGGAAAGGGTGGACAAAATGAACCATGGACCAGAGATAGATTTCACATAGAACACCACTTCAAAACCCATTAAGTATGGATCCCATATCCTACAACAAACATCAGAGTATCACAATATACCCTGCAACGATGAGAGCTAAGAAAAGACAACAAAATAAGCCAAGGATGGACAGATGCATCCTGAAATAGATTTTATTGCTCCAAAATGTTACATGGTACATCATCAGTGGGAAAGAGGCAAGAAAACACCATTACAGAGTCATGAGATGAGTCTTAGACTCGTGCATTCTACCCTAAGGAAGAAAGAGAGAGGGGGCAGAGGATAAACAATGACTAACCCTTTGAATATACCCCTTCATTACAATATATAGGAAGAATGAGAGAGAGGAGGGAAGAATTTGAATCCTACTTCAACCACCTTGAGATATGTATTGAATCCTAATTTGAAATCTCAACCACCATCAATCAATTGCCCTCTCAAATCCACCTACAATCTATCGATTTTGGTTCCCTAACGGATCAAATTAAATCTAGTCTGGTAGTTGAAGAAATTAGATTCTGCATTAATGTCTTGGAAGACATTTTCCCATTTTTCACCTACTAAATCTTGTTAAGAATGATATTTTATGTTTCCATGGCATAGAGGGTGTCGAGACATTTCCAAAAAGTCTTCTCCCACCCAAATTTGAGTTTCCAATCAAAAGATATGGCCATTTTAAGTTTTGGGTCGCGAGAGCACAATATTTAAAAAGTCTATCCACACAGGGTGCGTGTGGCAGCCTCGTGCATATTGGAGATATTGATCCTTCCTTATTACTTTAAAATTGCACCGGATTAACACGTGGCATTTTTTGTGAGCTCCTTGGGTTCCCTTGTAATTTTTCCTAAGTCTCTTTGCTTGGCAGGGCCAAAAGTCTGACCCTAGAGACGTGGTGAGCCGGCACTCATTTGGGGATCTGTTTTGGGTCATGCCTTTGAAATTGCGTTGAGGTGACACATGGTTCCCTCTATTGGTCTATGAATTTTCGGTGGTGATGAGACCTTTCTTTGATTTCGGAACATGTGTCAAGTTGGCATTCATTGAGGATCGCTCTTTGGACCCAACTTTGGTGTTGCACCGAGATGATGCATGGAGGCTTCCGCTGGCCTATCCCGAGCTTGGAATTTTCAACAACTAGCTCTATTTCCCTTTTGGACCTGGGACACGTGGAAGCTTGGTGCTTTTTTTGGGTCTCCTCTTTGGACTTAACCTTTGGATAAGCGTTGATGGGGCACGTGGAAGCTTCCGTTGATTCTTCCATACTTAACCAATTTGGGCTCACTCTAGATTTATTTATAAATCCCAAAGACTTTGAACATTTCTCCATTTCTCACTTTTGATCCCCTGGTTTCCTTAACATTGTTTACTTCCTTGTCGACCTTTCTCTTCCATTTTTTATCCCACCTGCAACTTGACTGTCGGTACTTGGAATGTAGGTTGTTCAACTGAAATGGCCTTTCGATTTCTTCTTCTGGAGGGTCATGTTTACCTCCTTTGGGCCTCTGGTTTCTTTTATGTTGTTTAGCCTCATTTTTACCCTACACTCCTTGAGTCAAGATTGCATGTCTCTTTATTTTTCATTCTGGAATGTGAGCTCGTGGGTCTGAATCGTCCCCTTCATATTTTCTTTATGTGCGGGGTCTTGTTTGACCAAATTTACTAGGGGAAAATTTGGGATAACAAGTCCTTCCCATTAAATTTGCATATTTTTAGGGTACATTACTCCTAAGAAACCTAGTAGAGAAGGATTCTCACTTCCCGCCACTCCACAAGGTTATCTCTGTGTGTAATCCACCGCCCGCTGCAATCCTACACAGTATATATAAGCATATTCCTCCTATCTCCTTCATTTGTAGACCAGCCTCCATGGTGCACAATAATACGTCGGTGGTTCCCTTCACTAGTATACGGAGGTACACGGCTATGACTCAAAAGTTTAACAAAGATTGTGCACCTAACTACAAGAGTAACAATATTCTTGATCTCTCATCCTACCACTTCATATGTTCCATGCACCTAATTTTCACAAGTAACACTGGTGGTGTCACTAACTGAATGGGCATCATCCGACTATATCACTCCCTCTTTAGATGGCTCATTTACTTTAGGATCTTCTACTATGTGTGTGTAAATTCTATTTAATTCTTATTCACTCAAGGGCTCATCATATAGAGTATCTTTTGCATCTCATCAATGTTATAATGATGCACTCTTTTTTATTCTCAAATATAATGTACCCTTTGTTGAAGTACAAATCTGCATTATTTTTATAACACCAAGGGCACCCAAGCAATGTTGGGAAACTATCTGCCTCCACGAGCTCCAATACCTCAAATTCCCTAGTAAACTTGGCCCCTAAATCATGATAGTAGCATCCTTTAACACTCCAATAGGGTTGGCCCTATTTATGTTTGTCATGTACATAACATTTGTAGAAGGCTACAATGGTGGTCTTCCCATCTGATCCCAAGCATCCAACATGAGCACATTAACTTTTGCACCTGTATCTATCAAAATATTACTCAAGAGCCATCCATCTATGACCGCATTCAGTGTAATTTATTTATCATACTCATGATTATGGGGAGGCAGATTTGCATGAAGGATCTACCTCTCGTGCTCATGTCCTACGTGTGGAACCTTTTCTCTCAACCATTCTCCTAGTAAGGGGATGATGTTTTCCTGTCACAACATTCTACATACTTCTTTTAAATCATCCATGTCTTTTTGTGGAAGGTCAACCTTCTTTTCTCTATCCATCACGCACGCCTATTCCTTCAAGCCCTGAATCTCTCCTTGTAAATTCCTAATAATTTCCATGGTCTTTAGATAGAATTCTTTCTAATGTTCAAAGATCGTGGTACTTGGAATTGATCTCATCTTGCTTTGTTATGAGAGGCTTGCTCCTCGGGGCTGCACATGTGTGTGCTACCTCTCGCACAAGTATGACTAACAAAGGTTGTAATTCAAAATCTATTCCAACTTTTAGCATTCATTGACCTCAATCGGTGAGTTATATTTTAATCATAGTTACATCAATATCTTTCTTATGTTGTTTACTCATGTGCTCATATAGATCATTCTAGGAAATCCTCCTCTTCCACTGCTACGACCTCGACCTTTGTATCCTCCGCAAAATCCCATATTCTAGTTATCACCATTATTGTGCCTTTCATTATGTTTCTCTCCCTGATCCTTTTATCCACTTGTTACACTAGTCGATGCACACCAATCACAATAGCCTCATCAATATGATCGATTATTCTGTAGTTAATAGTTTCATGAGTATGAGACTTACAAATTTTATAGTACATGGATACATTCTTATGGACCGCATGTTGCAAGAGGGGACATCTACTCACATCATGGTCCAAATGACATATCTCACAATCTAACAACATGGAGCGTACTAACTTGCGAGGGAAGTTATCCTTAGTATTTTATTCCACATCACAATCTATACACCAAATCTCATTGCATGTCTCATGAGCTGAATTGGCTGATAAATTTTCTAACTACTTTGTCATTGATGCAATATTAGCCTCCAGAAATGGGAAAACTCCAATTTATACACTCTCAACTTCCTCAACATGTAAGGTTGCCTCTAAATCCTTGTGTGGATCTATAAAAAAATTTAAATGTTCATCATACTCTCTTATGCTCTCATTCATGCCCTGCTTAATCTCTTTCAAAGCACATAGATACTTTTTGTTCAAAATAGGTATATGTAACTCTTCCATGAAAGCATCACGCAAAGGCATTATAATCCACAACAAATTGGATTGGATGATACTTTTGATACCAATTATGCATGCACCCTTGTAGAGTAAGTAGCAAACCGGCTTGCCTTACACTCATGGGTTGTAATCCCTTTCACACACCATATAATTTCTCACATATGAATGTGCTCCATTGCATCCTCAATGCCTCTCGTATCCGGGAGGCAAATTGAAATTTCATAGATAACTGTTAGGGTTGGTGCGTACCATGCCCATGAGAACCAAAACCTGTATTACCCCCATTATTTCCTCCACCTCTAGAACCACCAAATACGCTTGATCTTGAGCCTCTTGATCCTCCTGATCCACCTCCTATAGTGGGCACCGTAACATAGGATTCATTGTGTTCCAATAGTTGTACTAAATCGGATCGCTATAGTCTACGAAGTATTAGTACTTCTAGACATGGTACCAAGATTTTTCACACCCAAACTCTATTCGGATGATGCGCTATAAAATATACCTCCAACTAGACCCCCAAATAATAAATATGACATATGTGCTACCATAGATGAATGTGTTATCTGATTAACTCTTGTACTCAACAGAAAATGAATTCTACTTGTCGCTATTCTTTCACCAACACTATCTTGCTTATCAATAACTCTTTTAGGAACCGAAACACCAAGCACAAAGGAAAGATCACTTGGTGGGATCAAATGTGTGCCTGCGGTCCTTATACTTTCTTCTAGAATGCTCTCATCAGAAGAGGAGAGGTGTTCTCTACCATGCTTACCCAGGCGGGGAGAACCAGATGCTTTGGCTCCACATCTTCCATGTGAGCTCCAAATCCTTTGTGATCCATTTGTCTCAGTAACACGGTCACTCCTCACTATCATGTTTCATCACAAATTCCCACTCTTGTGATTCATTATACTTAATCCTCCTTTCTTCTCTCTTCCTTTTTGTCACACGATCGCCATATTTCACCACACCTACTCCTACCATCAAGATCTTAAATTCTAAAGGTATAGCATGAAGGTAATATCCTTTAGGCTCATGCACAAACTCAAAATTTGTAACTTCCGAGCAAGAATACATGGAAAAAAGCATACTCCAGTGTAATTGTTCACAACACCATCCCAAAAATGATCTATCACGCATCAAAGGTCCATCAACATCAAACAAGGTCTGATATTCTTCATGTGTTTGATCCCTTGATCTCGTAATATCATCTCCTCGTTTATGTGTATGTATACAACCACTCAAATAATTATATATGGAAGCACTAAAATAAAAACTCATAAATCTTATGATAAGGTGTTCCTCAACCCACTTACGTCCATTGAAATTAGGTCTAGAACCATATCTTCAATAAAATTGATCATGTTTGTCAATAACCCAATCTTCAATGGTCGTCGAGTCAATCGATAAGTCATCAAGTGTGTAACATCCTCATAAAAGCTTAAAAAAGAGGTCTCGGAAATGAAACCAAAATGTAGTTTGGTTTTCTTATTCAAAACCCAATACATGCTAACACATCACTCGGACATATTTGAGTGCTCACCCAAAGCTCATGAAGGTACCAGGATCCTCTTTTATGTCAGCTTTGTCAAGGAGTTAGCATGCATGAACATATGTTCCATAATCATAACAACTAGATCCATGACCTCAATTTGGAAACACACATAAGTAAACATATAGTTCACATAACCACTAAGATCACATTCACCAGATAGTTACCAGTAACAGATACATCAACAATCAATATCCAACCACAATGATCCATTATATCAATCCATAATAGTTGAATACATATATATGATTGTCATGAGTCAGATGCACTCATAAACCAACAACATAACTCTAACACGCATGATCATCTAACCCGTATAAACCAATACATATATATAGGGGTGGGGAACTTTCCCTTCACTGCCCATGCACTCTCAAAATAGGATGCATGCTAATAATAGCCATACGCTGCTATAAGATATATATAGAAGTATGCAAGCTTCTCCTATTAATAGATCATCTATAGTTAACTCTAGTTTTGATCCTATTATTAGCTTTATGCCCCTATTTGAATTGTAAGTTCTTCCCTAAAAATAGAATCTTCTTGACTATTTGAACCTCTTGTCATGTCACGTACTCAAGTCTATATTTAGCTTCACATACCAAAAACTCACTAAGTCCTTTTCCTGTCTATAAAAATCCTTGTGTGCATCCCTTTCCATCTTCCATGCGTAAACCCTATTCTTCCAAAGACACTCACCATGTTTAGCCTTCGCGTGTTCCTTCCATAGCACTTCCACGTGTTTCTTTTGTGACTCTTTCATGGAACATGAACCTTTTCACTCTTTGAATACTTATCCATTTTCCTAGGCCCAAAAATAATGTGATCATGAATCAAGGGATGAATTTCAAGTGATACTAGATGCATCTGTGTGTGTGTGTGTGTAGGAAATTGTGTCCTAAGAAAATGTGTTTTGTATGAGGTGAAACAGATCTATGGGAATACTTGAGATGTAAATTTTTACTATGAACCTTATGTGATGGTATAGTCCTATGTGATATACTATGAGACCTAGATATGCATCAAGAGTGAGTGATGGGAAAAAAATTGATGAAACTGATGTGAGTTAGTGGCATGTGGTGAAAATGTGGGACTAACACTAGGAGTGTGTGGAAAAACCATGAGAGTATAATCACTAATGGTAGGGGTGACGGTGATAGTAGGTGGACTATGAGTAATTATAATTATAGCAAGAGGTGCACTAGTGGTAGGCATCTATGAAGCTTGAGATATAATAGGTAACAAGGTATGAGATATAAGGTGGGATACCTTAAATAGTAATGACTTGATGCTCATGTATGAATTTGACACATTTGTGGTAAATAGATGGAATAACTCTATTGACTTTGAGCCAAGGAATACCTAAGATCATGTCACAATGATTTATTTCAAATGCTACAAAAAATGGTAAGTAGATATTAAGAGGTCCAATTGTGACGGGAAGAGTGATATGCCCATATGAAGTAGGATATGTGTTATTGATTTGATATAATGGAAATCCAATTGGACGTAAGAGAGGAAGTGAACATGCATTATGTTTGAAAGTAGGATTTATCATGACATTATTTATATCATGATGGTTAGTGGATGCATCAATGCGAATCTGGAAGATGTGAGACAAGCATATAAATATGCATCATTAAAAGCAATGGATGGGGGTATTTTAGTAATAGTACCAAAAATAAAGTATAGAGTATTATTGGTATATTGTGGAGGTCAAACTATGTGGTAAGAATGATCAGCATTTATTTCATATGTAGCCTTTTCATGCTTAGTAAGAAAGTTATTGAATATCTCGATCCTATCATTATCATTGGTAGGTTTGGATAGTGGAGGTTCATCCCATTCAATTTCATTATAATCAATTAGTTCTTGGATCACATGTTTAAGATGAAAGAATTAATTGGTGGAGTGTCCAATGCATCAATGAAAATCACAATATGTGTTTTCATCAAAAACATTCGTTGAGGATGATTGGAATCTAACTCGAGAGGTAGAGGAATAGAGATAAGGTTGTTATCAAGTAGTATTATTGCAACACCACTCAAGGTTGGATTGTAAATTTATAAAAAAATTGTCAAGGAGGTTGGATTTAAAGCTTCATTTATTGGGACACTAGATTAATAGTGGATTTATCCTTATCTCGGGGTTCGTAGGTTTTCTCTTGAAGGTAGATATACTTAGGAATTTGTAATTAGATTGATTAGAATTATGATTAAGTTTTTCCATGGAAATTAGTTTCCTTCACAAAGTATTTGAGGATATGACACAAGTATTCTAAGAATTGAAAGGTATAAAATATGGTTGACTCTTGGATAGGAGCAAAAATACTTTGTAGAAATGTATCTTGCAATTCAAAATCAGCTAGGATATTTCTTATTTTAATAAAATTAGTCTTATAATGTAGAACATAGTCACTAAGGTGCTCATTGGGGCCTTATTTCATTTTATCCAATTGTTCCTAACATATTTTAGTTCCCTTATTAATAGAAGATTGCACTAAAAATTGATTTACTGATGGAGTAAATGATTGTATATAATAATTAGGAAAATCATAAAACCCTTGCAATGTATAATCTTGTAAAATTCTAGGAATTAATGTCATTAACAATGTATCATCGATAGCATAATCTAAGTAAGATACATGAAATGGTCTAAGATGATCTTGTGGATCTTCTTTACCAATGAAGAGAGGAAGCTTAGGTGAAACAAAACTAAGAGGAAGAGGATAAGAAGTAACCTCATGAGAGAGGGAATTTGTAGAAGAAGTGAAGAATCCTTAAAATAAGAATTAATTGTGGTTACTTGTTGTAATTTAATAACTTAGGCTTGTAAGTTATGCACCAAGGACTCTAATACATGGGTTCTTTAAGAATAACTAGGTTAAATATGACAGATAAGAGGAGAAGAAAAATGAGTGGTAGACATAGGAATAGAAACATTGAGACTAGATGCCCCCATAGAGGCTTGGGGAGAAGAAACAGAAATGGAAGATGTAGGTACCATGGAGGTGACAAGAGTAGAAATGGGAATAGTAGAGATTGGAATGGAGGATGTATGTGTAGAGGAATATATTCAAGTGTTAAGCATTCTTTCATGAGAAGCCTTTTCATGAGAAATTTTGGCAATTAAAATAACATCAAGGATCATTTTCACATTGCTTGGTTTATTATGTAATTGAGAAAGGAAATTGGTTAGAGCATCACCTTGGTATTGGTCAACATTAGTTTTTTCATCATAAGAATGCTCATTGTCATAAGTTTCTACATCATCTAATGGTATGTGAGTAGAATTGAATAGGGGGTTTTCATTCATGGGTACAAAATTGGTCATGACTTTTGAATGCTTTCGAGTAGGAAAAGTCAAAAGTCAATGATAATAAATTATAATACCACTTTATAAGTCATGACAGAATGATAATAAATTACTCAAAATTATCAAATTTGCTTCCTAAGCCAAGTCAAGAAAACCTTGAAAAATATTAAATTTTGGATAAAAAGGATAAATTGGCTTATGCAACCACTACACTATGTGTCTCAGGTTCACAATATTTTAATCCAACTATAAAACTTTCCCAAAACATTCAAAATCAACCACTTCATTTCTATCTCTCAAAACTATCATTTTTGGCTTGTCTAGCTCTAACACAAGCATATATTTTGTATCTATGTTTCACTAAGGCTTTCCCAATCTCATACCCTACTCACATGCTCACCATACTATTAGAAGCATCACACACCATGAATTTAAGGTAACCAAACACCCATCTTTATATCCTTAGTCAAAGCTGGTACCAAACTTCTCAAGACAAGGTATTTGCTTCAAACATGGAATGGAGGTTGTAAGGATGTCAAAAAAATTCAACATATTCCTTAGTTCACCTTTGGATATCCGAACATGCTCCAAAAATATAAAGTTCCAACTTTTTACCCAGATCTTATTAGCTTTCTTTTTGTAATTTGGTCTACAAACCCTTACTAGGTCTTTTGTAGGGAACTGTCATGAATTAATACCATTGTAGGCACTTTCAAGGAGAAATGAAATTAGATTCATGTGCCCATTATACCATCTATCATTCCCTGTAAGTTTCATCAGTTGTCTTTAAAGGAAAAATACAGCTCTTTTGGTAATCACCTCTTCAACTAAGCCCTTAACTATGTTTTGAACATTCCTACCTAGATTGTCATAAAAATCAAGGGTTTGCACCAATAGTTCTCAAAATTTACTTCATAATTTATTTTTACAGAGGCTTAGCATTATATGTTGAAGATTTCAAGTCAAAATAAGCGTATTTTCCCTCTCAAAAGTAAAGCCCTTGCTTTCACACTCACAAACCCTCTTTGTGAACCAAAGGGTTATTTCTTTATAAATTTTACCCAGGATGGATCTAATGCCTAAAAATTATTGTGGAGGACTATTCCAAGGGGGTTTAAATTCTAATCTTACTAGTAGCTTGGGAAAGGAAGATTGGTACTCGTTTCATGCACAGTTGTCTTGAGAAAAACATGCTCGTAACAAGGTATTCATTGTAGATATCAACTTTTGAAGATTTAATGCAAGGACTAAGTTCCCCATAAGGATATGAATCCAATATAACTGCTTTAAGGTGTTACACTCCTAACATATGAAGGATTTCAATATAATTAGTCTGATTAGCTTTATAAAAATGAATGCAAGAATTCATAGAGAGTTTCCTCTTATGTGTATACTAATATTTCCAATGTCACAAGAGTTAGTTTTAATGCACAACCATCAATCTAACACACTTCCAAATACCTTTCAAATGTGTCACGGTCCTAAGTTTGATTATTTTGGAAGGAAAACATATTCAACATGCCAAATAAAGTAGAAATCACTATACATTTCTGATTTAGTCTCACTAAGTCGCTAAAGCATTCGTGCAAATGGTTACTCTACATACATAAACTCATAATCCTTTAATGTACAACAAGAAATTCATACAAAAAAATCAAGATTTCCCTTATTCATGATGGAAACTAAAAATCAATACACATTATTTTGCACAAAACACGAGATATATATGTATTATTATTGAAATCTTCTTACAAAACTTGTTCATTTTAACATTTCATCCTTCCTCCCCCACGAGGAGTACCTTTCATAACTACTTCCCATTCAAATTTAACTCTTCTTTCATGCCACTTCACAACCCTAACCAACTCTCACAAGGTTTTCATACCCATACATTCCAATTAATTACACATTACATCATATTAGACCTTTTTAAAGACTTGTATTTCATTCCAAGACTTATTCCACTCCACCTAGATACCTAACCCACTTGAAATCCCCTTAAAACCATCTTTTAAACATTTAACAAAATAATATTCAACCTTGTCAATATTTTACAAATTTGAATCCTTTTTAGAGGAGAATACAACAATGAGAACAATTCAAATTTTAAGCCCTCTCAACACTTTTTCATTATTCATGTTGACTTCCTAAGACCTATAGGATACTCCAATAACTCAAAATCAAAATGAGAAGGCCAATTATCACCGTGTGAGGATTTTCATACTCTAATGCTCCTGCATCATGCTCCCTAGGTGGATAAATGGAGCCATACACTGTAAATTTTCTTCTTTTAAGGATTATCTCTTTCTTGACTCTTCCTTGCCCTTGCTCTTATCCTCCTACTTCCTTTTCTTATCTTACAACCACTTGGATCCCAAATATTGTTCTTCATCTTTGTATTTTCCCCTAATTTTCTCTTCTTCCTCTTGATTTCCATCTTGATATTCTAAAACTTTAGCCCTCCATCGGGGAAAATTTTAGTGGCGAATATTCGTAATATGGCAAATATTCCATTTTAGAAAATTTTGAAAAGGCAAATTTTTTGGCACAAGTCAGTGACCTGTTCGCCTAAAAATTACACTTTAATATTTTTTAGGGGTCGGCTTCACCTACCCTTGAAAAATATCCCCTATATAAACCTAGATTATTCACCAGGTAGAACACTTCTACTTCACATTTTTCAACAATATGATATATCCTGTATTATAGATGCGCGACAAGGGGGTAAGTTATTGACGCGCGACAAGGAGGGTTTAGACAAGGAGATACTGCAGATATTGACGCATAGTAGACGCATGACAAAGAGTTTGTTGATGAGTGACATGGAGATTTTTTTGATGAGCAAGAAGAGGGCAGAGGCTGCAGATGCGCGACAGGATATTTGCTGTCACTCGTCAAAAAAATGTAGAGGTATGTTGACGCATGTCAATGAGGGTTATTTGTTGATGTGTGACCTTGACGGCTAGTTGACGTGTGACAAGGATGTATGCGAGATATTGACGCGCGCAGCAGACTCACGACAAAGAATTTGTTGATGCATGACACAGAGATTTTTTGATGAGAAAGCAGAGGTCGGAGGCCGCAGACACGCAACAGGAGATTTTGTTATTGTGCGTCAAAAAAAATGCATTAACGCGTGCGTCAATGAACAGCACCCTCAGTGACGCACGTCAACAAACCGGTCGCCGACGCGCGTCATTACGGTTGTTGACGCGTGTCACTGAGGTCTGTTGACGCACATCAATGAGGGTTATTTGTTAACGCGTGACCTTGATGGATAGTTGACATGTGACAAGGAGGTACAACAGATATTGACGCATAGCAGACGCACGACAAAGAGTTTGTTGATGCGCGACACGGAGATTTTTTGATGAGAAAGCAGAGGTCGGAGGCTGCAAACACATGACAGAGATTTTGCTATACAAAGCACCCTCGGTGACGGCGTCAGCGGACCTCGATGATGCGTTTCATTATGGTTATTGATGCACGCCATCGAGGTCTATTGACGAGGCGTCAATGCATTTTTTTTGACGCGTGACAGAAAAATCTCCCGTCGCGCTCTGACCTTTTGTTGCGCAAAGCACTTGACAATCAGGCAAAAAAATTTCATACAACCCCCAAAAAATTCACCTTCCTGCGAAACCGATTCCGGGGATATTCACCAGGTATTCTCCACCTCCGATTTCCAAGAGGTCTCTTAAAATGAACCCTTCCCTCCATCACTTGTACCTGCACAAATAAACACAACAAAAACAAATACACATTTTTCGTCATGCCTCTTCCTAGCTTTCATCTCTTTATAGCCTTTTTTTCTTCAGATTTTACTTATTTTTCTATGTTTGGAAAGACTAAAAATGGATCTTTCTCTTCATTTATTTACTTTATGCTTTCTTCTTTTTGTTCTCCTCATTTCAAATTTCTTTAGACCTATACCTATACCTGCATTATCCTCATTTACATCCTCACTTACCCAAGAATCAATCATTTCCTCATCTATACCTTCACTTTCTCTTTCTTCATTCATCATACACAATAAATATTGCAACAAATCATCTACTTCACCTATGAAAAACTAATCATCATGCTCATTACCCCATTCAATATTGCTTATTTCATTTTCCTTTTTCTTCTCAAATGCACCAATAGAGTCTTTTTCCACAATTTCTAGGAATTAACCTAATGAAATATCAATCTCAGTCATCAAATGAGTAATTTTGGAGTCAATTTGGTTTACCTTGTCTTCTTCAAATGCATTCATGACTTCTTGTACCTACTGCTCTAACTCATTTTCACCTACATTTACCTCATCCAAATTGGTTTCCTCCTTGTCCACATGAGAAAACAAATCATCAAGCATTTTCATTTCTTCATTTAGCTTAAACTTATCCATATCTTTGTCATCTTCATCATATATAGGCCTATCAAACCTGATTTCATATTTTTTTGGAGTATTTACAAACAAAAATACCTCAAGGGGAACAAAACTTGATTCACATACCTCATTAGCATATTGATTTGTTGTTGCACCTTCTTCTTTGTCTTCATCTTCCTCTGCTATCTCATCCATGTCATCAAGTAACTCTCCCTCTTTAGGGTTGTAATAGGTCACTTCTTCATCTCTGATTTCTTTTTCTTCTTCTTTTCATTCATACTCTTCTTCTTCATCTACATCTTCTTCTTCCATGCTTAGTATCCATTCCTCAACCATGGATACATATTTCTTGAGTTCTCTCAGCTCTTTCTCAAACCACATATCAAACTTTCTTTTTCATCTTTCCTCTTAGCCTTCTCTCTCTTATTTCTCTCATCTTGAATCTTATTCATGTGGCTTAACATTCTTACTAGCTCTAACACTAAATCTTCCTTATCCATCTCTTTCTATTTCTTATATGGAACAATTCTTTTCACTTGCTCTCTCCCGTACCTCACCTAGGATTCAAACTTGGAATTTTGGTCATTCCTTTCTCTTCTTTTTATTTTTCTTACTCTTTCACTTCTTCTCAACTTTTCCTTTGTACCTGAAATCTCACATTCACACTTAAACTTTCACTATTATCCACAAAAATACATTCATTCTCCTCGATCGATACTAATTTATGTATATCGTCATCAAACTGAACTCATTCCACAAGTTAGATTCTTTCAAATAACTCAAATTGCTCAAAACTATCAAATTTGCTTTCTAATCCAAGTCAAGAAAACCTTGCAAAATTAAAAAAATTGGATAAATAAGGCCAAATTTTCTTATCCAACCACTACACTTTGTCTCAGTTCACAATATGTTAATCCAACTATCAAACTTTCCCAAAACATTCAAAATCAATCACTTTATTTCTATCTCTCAAAACTATCATTTTTGACTTGTCTAGCTCGACACAAGCATATATTCTATAGCTATGTTTCACTAAGGCTTTCCCAATCTCATACCCTTCTCACATGCTCACCATACTATTAGAAGCATCACACACCATGCATATAAGGTAACCAAACACCCATCTCTATATCCTTAGTCAAAGCGGTACCAAACTTCTCAAGACAAGGTATTTGCTTCAAACATGGAATGGAGGTTTTAAGGCTACCCAAAACGTTTTAATAGCTTCCTTTTCACCTTTAGCTATCCCAACATGCTCCAAAGATCTCATTTTTAAATTTTTTTCCCAACTCTTAATAGCTTTCTTTTTACAATTTGGTCTACAAACCATTACAAGGTCTTCTATAGGGAATTGTCATGAATAAATACCATTGTAGGCACTTTAAATGAGAAATGAAAGTAGATTCATGTACCCATTATTCCATCTATCATTCCTTGCAAGTTTCATTAGTTTTCTCTAAGGGAAAAGTATAGCTCCTTTGGTAATCACCTCTTCGACTAAGCCCTTGACTGTGTTTTGAACATTCCTACCTAGACTATCATAAAAAGCAAGGGTTTGCACCAATAGTTCTCAAATTTTACTTCATAATTTATTTTTACAGAGTCTTGGCATGATATTTATAATATTTTAGGTCAAAAGAAGTGTATTTTCACTCTCAAAAGAAAATCCCTTGCATTCACACTCACAAACCCTCTTTGTGAACCCGAAAAGGCTTATTTCATTATAACTTTCACCCAGGATGGATATAATGCCTAAACATTCTTGTGGAGCACTATTCCAAGGGGGTTCAACTTATAAGCTTACCAATAGCTTGGGAAAGGAAGGTTGGTACTCATTTCATGCACAGTTGTATTGAGAAAAATGTGCTCGAGAGCGGGGTATTCATTATAGATATCAACTTTTGAAGATTTAATGCAAGGAATAATTTCCCCATAAGGATATGAATATAATATAACTACTTAAAGGTGTTACACTCCTCACATGTGAAGGATGTCAATACAATCAGTATATAATTAGCTTTACAAAAGAATGCATACAAGAATTCTGAGAGAGTTTCCTCCTATGTGCATACTGATATTTCCAATGCCATAAGGGTTAGTTTTAATACAAAACCATCAATATAACACACTTCCAAATACCTTTCAAAGGTGTCATAGTCCTGAGTTTGATTATTTTGGAGGAAAAATAGAGTCAACATGCCAAATAAAGCACCAATCACCATACCTTTTCTAAGTTATTCTCACTAAGTCTCTAAAGCATTCGTGCAAATGGTTACTCTCCATACATCAACTCGGAATCCTTTAATGTACAATAATAAATTCATACACTCAAATCAAGAATTCTCTTATTCATGATGGAAACTATAAATTAATACATAGTATTTTGGCACAAAACCTAAGATATAGTTATATTATTATTGAAATCTTCTTACAAAACTTGTTCCTTTTAATATTTCATCCTTCCTCCCCATGAGGAGTACCTTTTATAACTACTTCCCATTCAAATTTAACTCTTCTTTCACTCCACTTCAAAACCCTAACCAAGTCTCACAAGGTTTTCATACCTATACATGACAATTAATTACACATTACATCATATATGAGTTTGATTGTTTTGGAGGAAAACAAATAACATGCCAAATAAAGCACTAATCACCATACCTTTCCTGATTTATTCTCACTAAGTCTCTAAATAATTCATGCAAATGATTACTCCCCATACATAAACTCAGAATCCTTTAATGTACACCAATAACTTCATACTCGAATCAATATTTCTCTTACTCATGATGGAAAATATAAATCAATACACAATATTTTGGCACAAAACCTGAGATATAGTTGTATTATCATTGAAATATTCTTACAAAACTTGTTCCTTTTAATATTTCATCCTTCCTCACCGTGATGATTACCTTTCATAACTAATTCCCATTTAAATTTAACTCTTCTTTCACTCCACTTCACAACCCTAACCAACTCTCACAAAGTTTTCATACCTATACATGCCAATTAATTACACATTACATCATATTATACCTCTTTAAAGACTTATATTTTATTCCAAGACTTATTCCACTCTACCTAGATACCTACCCTACTTAAAAACCCCTTAAAACCACCTTTCAAACATTTTTCATACCAATATTCACCCTTTTCAAGATTTTACAATTTGAATCCCTTTTTGGAGGGAAAATACAACAATGAGAACAATTCAAATTTTAAGCCCTCTCAACACCTTGTCATGATTCATATTGACTTCATAAGACAACTAGGATACTCCAATAACTCAAAATCAAGATGAGAAGGCCAATTATCACTTTGAGGCTTATCATACTCTGATGCTCCTAAATCATACTCCCTAGGTGGAGAAATGGAGCCATACTTTCCAAAAATAGATTTTCAGAAATCCTATTTTGGATTAATGATCTATGTTGGTCTAATGACTGAAATAGGTTGGAAATGATCTGATAGAGCCTCACTATTGAAACTATGTTGAATTACTACATGGACCAAAGAAGATGGCATGGGCCAAAGCATATGGGAATTATGGCCCTTACTTTATTCCCTTGTCTCTTTGTGGTTTATACTCCTATAACTTCTTGTGTTTTATTATTGCTTATTATTCCACCCATGTCTAGAATTTAGGCCTTTAATTCCTTACGATGCTCATTGTGCAACTTGTTTAATCTTAGAATCCCTAGATAGCAAAGAAGTCCTATAAAAAAACATTAGGTGGGTTGTGGGCACCCCTATGTACCATTGACGTCATTACTACTCTAAAGAGATATTAATCCAGACATTTTTCTCACCTAACATATGATCTATGGAATATATACAACTAAATAGATGGTTATGATCTTGCAAAAATATGATTGTACTTACACATTTTCCCTACCTTGACTTGGAGTGATGATATGTTCCTTATATTTTCATATCGAGAGGATGAATACCCTAGAAATACTATACAGAGTATATGGATATCAAGGGAGTCTTAGAATGGCCTTGTGTGTGCCTTTTATTAGTATATACTCATGAGGATCTTTGGGTTTCAAGTATGTATGATCTCCTCTTTGATAATGGACGAATAATTGGCTTATATAAGCATTATGGATCTAAAATTTTTGGATAAGGTAGACTAGAAGTGTCTCAAAGGAATTTGAATTAAGAAAAGTGTTTTTGGAAGGAAAGGGGCCAAATCAAATGGGAAGGGCCATAATTCATGGTTGTTATAGCCCATTCTAGGAACTTTGGTCCCCTGATTCATGTGCGAGTGCTTTGAAAATTGGGATTGTATTGTGTGAGGGTTTAGCCTAATTCTATGGACTAATATGACCATTGTGTGAATAAATGAGTTATGTGTGCAAGAAATAATGAATGGGATATAACTAAGGATAACATGATTAACTAAGTTGAATAAGTGTGGACTAGTGTAAAGGCATTGTATAATTTTTTTGTTACAAGACATGAATTACCAAAATGAGTGTCTACATGCTCATGATTTTTGTCCCACGGTGATAGGGAAAATAAGGAAAAAAAGGTGATTTTGATGAGTTTTGTAAAGCCATGAATCATGTTCATTAAAGTTCTTATGTGGAAAATATAAGGTTTTTATTTAACTAATAGGATATAACATTAATTTTAAATCATTTTTCCACCATGAACTTTCATATTTGTAAATCATTAATTATGACACTAAATAGCAAAGGAAACATCATCTTAGAATATGATTTCACTATTTACCATGCCATTCTTAGAGAACTTAATGATTTGTGACTTGGTAGGATATATATTCATTATTTATATACTTGTGGATTGCAAAAGTAGGAGGAAGTTGAAGAGAGGTATATTGTTGAATGGTTTCCAAAAAAACATATAATCTTTGAATATATTCAATAAGTAATCTACAATTTTTAAGATAAATGGAAATAAGTTCCATCAAGGTAATCTTATAAGTAATGGCATTGATCTCATCAAGGAAGTTCCATTTTTATTTTGGTAATATCAATAACAATACTTACGTTGGGAGGGATGATAGTGATTGGATATTAATAGTTGTTGGAATTTGATTATTACATAGGTTGATGATTTTCAAGTTGAGGATTTTTTGGTGGAATGTGATCATCATTAGTAGATTGTTTTCATTATTTTTACAAGGGAAAAATTTAATGTGAAACCATGATAACTCTTCAAAAAAATCCTTGTAAGCCCTCCTAAGCACTTCTCAAGGACAATTTTCCTCTGTTTCAGGCTTAATCTACCCTTTCAAGTTCTCATGTGTGTTTTATTAACCTTTCATGTGTGTTTGGAATGTGAAAATAATATCATGGAACCCTTCGATGCAAGTACCTCTCAACGTACTTTCTTGAGTAAGCCTAGAAGGGTTATTTTTAGCCTTTCCAAGACATGTGTTCACCCACGAGTGGAGTTGAAGGACCAAATAAATCAAGAGGTGGTATTGCAAAGTTAATAATGTTTTGAAAGTGGTTTAGGAATATTTAGGAAATATTTGAAGGTTTAGGAGCATGTTCGGTGAAAGTGGGTTATTGCGGATAAAGGAGCTTATAGTTCAAAATAGAACCTAATCCTCAAGAAGTGATTATGGAAGATATATAATGCATTAGATGCAAAAAAATATACCAATGGAAATTTATTTTAGTACTCTAAATTATGGTGTTCTCATAATTTTCACAAGACTTAAACCTTGATTCCCACAATCTTTTTTAGCGGGTACATCATGTGGTCCGAGAGAAAAAGGATATTATTTAGGAGGTTGCATACATAATAAAATAATAGTACCCATTAAATTCTTCTCAAAAAAAAAATCAGTAAAATTTATATATTGAAGTGCTAGAAAAATACCTCACGGATGCTCCGAAACACCTTCATCAAACCTCTCTCCAAGGTATGCTTCTGGGACTTAGCCAAATTTGAAGGTGGACACATGTCATCACCAGGTAATGGCATAATTTTTTGTCACATTTGTCCTGACACCTTTTTAAATTTAGGACACAAAATGTTCCCAATCCCAAGATATCCTCTGGATCATCATGTGACCTTGATGAAGATGAAACGTGTCGTTAAGCCCTTTTGGCTTTTCCCATCCCTTCTCATCATCAAATCATGAAGTATCACTTGTCCTCACCAGGTGAGGGCACATTTTCTTGCACCAATCATCTCATCCCCTTGTGACATACAAAAATGCACCCCATATCCATCTTGGCCATTGATTCTCCATGGGACCACGGGAAGGCTCGTGGGAAAACTTTTATCCCCCTCTCCTCTTCACCTCACTAAATCAGCTTCCACTACTTTTCCTCACTAAGAGAGGGTGAAATTTATTTCACTAATTATCTCATATAGTGGGATAGTTGGGACAATAAATTCTCCCAAGCCTAGCCCTTTCCTACGTCTGTTAGAAGCACAATGGACTGATATGGGGGTGAATCATTCCTTACAATAATTTCAAATTAGATTTAATATTTACTTATTCAAAACTCATAAACATTCAACTATATTTTATGTGTGCATATAACAAATAATCACATATGCAAGAAACATAAGTAAAATTATCAACACAAGACATAATATATAAATGGGAAACCCTTAACAGAAGAAAACCATTGAAATATAATCTAATATTGATATGTTTCAAAATTTAGTGAGGCACCAACCCCTAATTTAGTAGAGCACTAACCCTACATGAAGCACCAACCCTTAATTTTTGAAGCACCAACTGCACAAGGAGGATACAACCCACAAAGATGATTAAGCACCCACTCAACCACCTTATGAATATCTTATATCTATTTTTTTCTACCACAACTGATGGAGACCAATTATTTAGCTTGCACTTCTTCAATTCTTCACACAAACCCTAGGTGATCAAACCCTTCACAAATAATCACTTTCTTCACTTCTCAAACCTTCATATATTGTCACACATACTTGTTGATATTCCTTGACCTGTAACACACCTAAGCTAACCTCAATTCATACTCACACAACTACAAAACAACATCACCTATGTTGCACACCTTGCATAATATAACTAGCTTGTAAAAGCACACAAAACAATATTTTTATAAGCTCCTCTTGATTTCAAATTAAAACAAAACTTTTTCCCTCCTTTGGCTCGACCCATACATCAAGGAAACATCCCAAATTTGAATTACAACATTCACAAGTGACCCAAGTAGGTTTTCCTAGCTAAAAACCTCATTACATGTGCCAAAAATGGCTCAAAACCCTATGGGCACAAAGTTAAAAATTCCCTTACATAAAAATCATACATAGTCATGACCCATAAACCCTTACACATGATTAAAATATCATTTAAAATTCATACATGGTCACAATTTAGCTCAACCAATAAAATTATTTCATTTAATGGGCCCAAGTACTCTTTGTATTTCTCAAAATAGATGTTTCTACACCCTTCAACACCCTGGAAAATTCATTATGCCACCAAATCACTTCTACTCAACCAAACCATGCCATGTGACCACTTCATGGAAATGTTAGAACCTTCAAAACACTTCTAAGAAAGTTATAATCCTTGAATCAACCACCTTGTCAAACTAAATCCATTGTTGTCTTTATCAAATCAACGTGCCAAAAAGGCTTTTTCATCCCTCTTCACAATCTAGGTGATATCAAGCATCACCCAATCCATCTCATTCTTCAATCAACTCAAAAATTTCAGAAAAACATACCTTGTCTTGCATTGGCAATAACCTTCTTATCTAAATATTGACCTGGAAACTATATCAAAACACATCATCATGAGAGAAACCTTATATCACTGGAAATATCTCTGTATTATATTTCTAACACATTTTTAATAATCTAAAAATTCCACCTATAGCTCTACATATATTCACTTTACATAAAGCTAATTTTTAAGGCCTCAAAACTACCCTTTGACCAGTCAACCCGAATGGACCTCATTTGACCATATAACTCTATTAACATGTCCTAAAACCTCCATGGACATTAATATCACCTCACATACATTCCATAACATTAGTTTAGCACATACCTCTTTTAGAAAACCTTGTCCCAAACCTACTTCTTCATAAACTAACTTGTTTCAGTGGGTCCCACTCATCACCATGGCAACAACCATACATTTCTAAAACTATCATCCAATCATCACTTTTTATGAAACAATCAATACTTGATCACTATACCTCTTCTTCTACAAACTACTCCTAGCTAGGGTTTAATTAGGGTTTTAGACCACTTTATCTTCTTAACATTCGTTCATAAAAACCTAACGATGAAATGACCTCATTATTTTTTTAAACCTTATATACTAACCATAGAAACATCCCTAAAATCCATAAGGTACCATACAAATCACACACTTCAAGGTGAGCATCAGAAGTACCAACTCGAGCTAGAATTACACTAGATTTTGACCCTGTCTCACAAATATTGTCATAACTTACAAACTTCTCATCATGGAAACCTGAAATGTTTTTAAAAGCACCATGACACATCCTAAAAACTTCTCAAAACATTATAATGTCATCACCATACCTCAAACTCTCTAGAAATTTATACTTTCATAGAACCTCCTTAAGGATTTTCACTGTAGAAGCTAGGGTCAACTTAAATAATGTTAGAACTCATCATGAAACCCTTAAAATGAGCTAAACATATCTGATACACCTTTATATACCTGAATATATGCATCCATGAGATCAAATAGCTCCAAAACTCATACTCATATGTTCTAAAGCAACCATACCTACTCTAGATGAGCACCTGTAACATATCCAATCACTTGTATCTACACCATGCCACTATTATGAGTGCCTAAACAATCTCTAAAAATATTATCAAACATGCCAACATGCTTCTCAAGCATCCAAGAAGCTCCTACCTCTATACAACATCACCTAGGAACCTAAATAGGCTTGTAAGAGAAAACAATCCTCATTCTATCTCACTATATCATCAAGATCCCATTTGAATTATCATTCCAACATCACATATAGCATCATATTACCTTAATCCATCATCTAATTTTTCATTAATGTGGTTTTTCATCAATGACAACACCTAATAGGACCACATGCCAACAATCTCCCCTTTGTCATTGATGGAAAACTATGTGAACTTCTCCCCCTTTTTACATTAATGAAAAAGACATATCAAATTTTGGTTAGAAACATCAACCAAATATCTCATCTTATCTCAAATACTTGAAATTCTTCACAAATTATTATTTTTCCTTCTTTTTAGGCATCCAATCACTATGCTCCCCCTTAGATGAGCATCTATAACATTTGAAAATCATCAAAAACATGAAAGAAGCATAATCATACCTTTTAGGACCCAACACATCCCTTTTTAACCTTCCGGGCATGTAAAACAAAATCTTTTTCACCTCTACCCTATTTTAGGCTTCAAGAATCCATTGTAACCAAGCATAAACTAAAGTAAAAACATCATGAACATGTCAACAATGTCACAAAATAGCATATCAAAGCATCACTCCATCTTTCTTAACTAAAATCCATCTTTTCTAGGCTTATACTTAGCTCTACAATGCATTTTCTTGCTTTCATACCATGCACAAGACTAAAGTCCCTAAACAGTCTTCTTAGTGCATTTAGATCCAACTTTGGCAAGTACTAGAGCCTCATACACACCTTGAAAATGCAATCCATAGTTCCCCCTAAACTTAATACTTTCATTTCTAGCCCAAAAGCACAAATTTAAATGACTCACCTAGTTATCTTTCCAATAAATCACTTTTGTTAGGTCCCAAACCATTTTCTTAGTCTTAATTAGTCATAATTGAATGATAATATACATTCAAGAGTCAAAAACCAACTGACAAATTAAGAGGACACCCAATACATACCTTAAGAGCCTTGAGAACATCAATTTTACTTACTGAATTCAATTCCATGCTCCCCTTACATAATTATATTTTGCACACCTTGAGCAATAAATACGGTTGTAGGAGCATTTTTATGTCACAATGGCATTGTATTCACAAACTCTAAGATACGGATATCTAGTATTTTCTTCATAAACCAACCCTCCTAGGAAAAAATTTGGCCTCTTGTGAGATGATACTCACCTTCTAAATCATATTGACACAACCTTAGATAGGCTTGATATAAGTCACATACTTGTAGAAGCATCAAGTGTTGCCTTTTGCTTTTACTTTGCTCCTGTAGCATGACATTTTGTATAAGAAGCAACCAAGAATACACAACAAAATTATCATCCCTGAGAACATATTCAACACATATTCAATGTTTAATGGAATTTACACCAATCCAAAACTCTTGATTACCATTATCCAAAACTCTACATCTATTAGTGGTAAAGCTACTACTTCTACATCTATCCAAAAATATATAACTAGTATAAAGGAAATGTCTAACTTATTTGAAGAAATTACTTTGAAACATATCTATTGAGATGAAAAACTCCGTTGCTAATTATTTTACCAATAAGGGGGTTAATTTTCACGATATGACATTAATCAATGATGAAGAAGCTTTAGATACTAAGGTGTGAGCACACCTCCAAAAATATCAACATGGACACGTCACCACTGGGTAATAATGATAGGTCATGGTATGTTAGGAAATAATGTATAAGAGTTGTAAGACTCGTGTGAATTTATGGTGGGATGATACGAAGCTTTGGGCTTGGATACGCTTGTGTCACCTTCGATTCATTATTTACGTATGTGCTTATAACATCAGCATTGTTGGGATTGTTATTTTCATTCTGAGTAATATGAAGTTAGGATTTTCTGTGAACTGGTGCTCGTATTTTCAAATGGGGGTGATCTTGTGAGAACTGATCCATTTGACCTAGATGGGGTTAAGCCCAAAGCCATGGAAGTGTTCAAGAGAAATGGTTTCTCCCCTTTTCTCAAAATCTTTGAAGGTCATTATGAAAATCTAAGTAAGGACTTTGCAGAGCTTAGAAGACGACCAGAAAAGGGGCAGTTGTGGACCTAAAAGGTGTGCACATTGAGATTACTGTGGAGTTTGTTGCTAAAGTGATGGGTGTACCTGTTATTGGTAGGGAGGTTTATAAGCCTAAAAAGGAAGCTACGGATGAGTTGAAGTTGTTCTTGCAAGGTAATGAAAAACTTACCACTCATTTTGCTGGTTTTCTTCGCTCTACTTTACCCAAGCCTTTTGACGATGTGGCTTTAACCCTTATTCAGTTTCTTACCCTAGAAGGCCATCACAAGTGTATCTATGCCTACCATTTTCCTATGCTTAATTATTTTCGACATGGCCATAGTTTCAGCTTCTCATATTTCTGTTTTTCTCTTTGAGTGCTTTCATTTCCCAGTTTAAAAACAATAGAGTTTTTATCCCCCTTCACCAAGGTTTTATTCTTGCCCTAGTTAAAAGAGCTACTATCAACATTTATAAAATGGGTACCCTCAAAAATATCATGAGGGTTATGCTTTGAGAAAGAAGATTCGGACTCGAGAGGAGGAGGATTCTAGCGAAGATTCAGAGTCTTGGGAAGGAGATTCTTTGGGGGATGATAAGGATGTAATGGAAATTGATGCCACTCAGAATCTCAGAGAGCTAAAGTTGAAGAATGTTCCTAGTCGATCTGTCAAAACCAAAGGAGAATCAAGCATGCAAGGGAATCAAGTTCTTGTGAATGCCCAATTAGAGCAGTAGATTGAAGCTTTGGGTCAAGTGGGTCCTAAGAAAGGGGATAATCATCTAGCCAAGATGGCGATGGATATTGAAGAACTGAAGGGAGACATGAGGCTTACGAAGAGTTCTATTCAATGGCTCTATAATGAATAGTAAAAAATGAAAATTCAATTTGAAGATGTGGTAAAAATCAGTAATGGGGTGAGCTTGAAATTATGAAATCCAACTGCAACAACCTCTCAAATGAGGTGTATTAGATCAGATCTATTTTACATAGCTATATGGAATGGAGTGTTGTTACTATGAAATCCATTTTGCAACATCTCCAAACCCTTGGTCAGTTGGCTAATGCTTATAGGCTTGTGGATGAGCATGACAATCCAAAGAAATGAAAAGGGGATGTTGTTGGATGTGACTGGCCTCGTTGGGTGTCAATATTGAGTCTTTTTCAAAGGAGTGGGAAAAAGTGCTAGATGGTCTTAAAAAGGCCAAAAATTTATGTTTTTCTGGGTGGTTGTTATTATATTGTTCTACTTTTTACTTTGTTGTCAGTTAGTCTATGGTCTAATCTTTACTGTTATTTTTCTTTTTTGTTGTGTTTTAAACTGATCTATATACTCATGGAGGAGCTCGGATGTAATATTCAATATATATGTATCTTTTTGAATGTTATGTAATGTCTTATCTGCTCTTTTTGGAGCTCGACTTGTAAGTGGTAGGGGCCCTTGAACCCTGTTTCACCTATTATCAAAAAAAAATTGACATTTACACCAATCATATCCATGCTCATATACTTGAGACATATAAAGAATTCCAATATACTAAACCTCATGCATGTAGATGCACATTTCTTACCTCTCGCAGTTACTCTGCTACCACAACCTATTCTTTTTCCTATTAATACACCTTTGTCTCATTGCTTCAAATATGACAATAACGGTCCTTTGATGTAATTTTAAAACTTCCATTTTGTCCATTGAGATCTATCATAGTTTTGTATCGCTTGAGAACCCAAGAGATACATGCATTTTAAGACCATTCCTTCTCAAACCCTGTCACTCACAATTACTAGGTACTGGTGCAAATAGTCCTTACACATATAAAACATTGAGTTAACCATGTAGATTGTTGGGCCCCTAGAATATTGACCAAGTATGAAGGTGCTTAGGTGCACAGGATCCCAGTTATAGAATGACGTGCAAGGCAAAAGCATGCAAGAGAAAGGCTTAAGGAGGAAAATAGCATGTGCGATGCGTGAAAGGAGGTTCAGGACCTAGCCAATTTAAGTGCCAAAGGTAGAACATGTGAAAAGTGTGATCGGTTACATGTAGATAAGATGCCAGCCTAGTAACAAGTTGGCCCAAGAAAGAGCATGCCGGATGGAATCTTCTAGAAGATCATCATGAGATGGAATGGAGAGCTCAAGCCTGAAGGAACATGCTCACATGGAGGACCACATTTGACACTTGGTGACGAATCTGAGGGCTCAGCAAGGGAGTTGGCAGCTTGGGAAAGTGATAAATACAAGTTTCTACCATGGAAAAGGGATATATACACACGAAAGAAGGATATACATAGGGAATAGTGGGTTAGAGAGTGAGTGAAGCTTTGCAGATTGCTATGAGTGGATATTCGGTTCAGGAAAGGATGTACTAAGCATGGAGTTGTTATTTTTCTTTTTGTTAGCTTAGTTACATACGTCCAGTGATGCACATGACTGTGGTCTACTCTTTGTGACACTCTGTAATGAACCAATGAATATATTGAGGTTACCTGTTATAAATAGATATGAATATCAATGGTTTTAATGTATATTTCATTCATATGAGTTCTCTTTCCTTTCATGCTACAAATGAATGGTTGTATCTTTCTTTTTGTTATAGTATATGTTCTGGAATCTATTAAAGCACTTAGTCTGAAGTGACTGCAAGGATCTGGAGGTTGTTCTAAGCCCTATGGTTCTTTTATGTCTCAACTTCTTTCCTAAATACTCTTACACTAATCATAGATAATTCTTCCCACTAAACTCACATAAAAGAGAGACTCGGTACCCACGCATGCCTCGGGTGAGCACTCAGCTTCTGTTGGGTGATAGGTCGACGCGTATGGGGTTCTTCCTTTTGTGATAGGAGTAAAATTGACTACATAGATAATTAAAACATTTCTATTTTCTTCTCCCTAAGATTGAGAATTCATAGTCTTCCTTTCAACCTTTCAAGAAACCATATATACCCTTCTCGGACACACAGTTCTTTCACCTTGCATTCTTAGACATTGATCACTTTAAAGCTTATATTTGAGACTTGTAGGAAACAACTAACAACTTATTATGCATTCATCCTCCTTATTCTTGATTCTATCATTGAGCAGAGAAACCTATAATTTCAGCTGAGTACATTCTTCTTCTTTGATTTTTAGGGTTTCAGAAACCTCCTCCATTTGTGACTCCAACACTTGAAAAACATGACTATGCTCATGATCTTCTTCCTTGGATTCAAGGCAAGTTTCTACCTTTTATAATTATTTCTCTAAATTCTCTATGATCTCATCATGTTCTTTACTCTCATTCTTCAACTTTCCTTCAAGGAGATTAATCTATTTTTCATGGTTTCTCATCATTTCATCAATATGTTGTGTGAGCTTTTGGTTCTCATCTCTAGCATGATAAAGTTCCCTTTTTACTACTTCCCAAGGTGACTCTTCACCATCTAAATTTGAATCAACAAATCCTTCTCCAAATTCACAAGTTACAACTCCTAAAGGGGAGTAAACTTTAGGGAAATTTTCTAAACACTTCATACCTTCACTTGATGTAGAGCAACAGTCATCTTTGGAGTTCTTTCCTCTTTGAGAATTCTTCTTCTTACCACCCATTTATGCTTCAGAATATCTCCTTCAAGCGGTTAAGATTCTCAAAAGGACCTACTCTGATACTAATTTTTAGAAGCAAAATGGATTGAGAGGGGGTGAGTTTGTCCTTGAAATAATTTAAATTCAGATTTCATATTTACTTATTCAAAACTCATAAACATTCAACCATCATTAATGTGTGCATACAACAAATAATCACATGTGCAAGAACCATAAGCAAGATAATCAACACAAGACACAAGATATAAGTGGGAAACCCTCAAGGGAAGAAAAACCATTGAAACATAATCTTATATTGATATGTTTCAAAATTTAGTGAGGCACCAACCCCACAAGGAGAACCAACCCCTATTTTAGTAGAGCACAAACCCTACAAGGAGCACCAACCCCTAATTTTGTGAAGCACCAACTCCATAAGGAGGCTACAAGCCCCCAAGATGATTAAGCACCCACTTAACCACCTTATGAAGATTTATCTTAGATTTTGTTCCACCACAACTTATGGATACCAAGTATTCATCTCACACTTTTTTTTCAATTCTTCACACAAACTCAAGTGATCAAACCCTTCACAAACAATCACTTTCTTCACTTCTCAAACCTTCATACATTTGCACACATACTTGATGATATTCCTTGACCTATCACACACCTGATAAAACCTCAATTCATGATCATACACATGTGAAAAAACTTCACCTAGATCGCACACCTTACACACACACAACTAGCTTGCAAAAGCACCAAAAACAATGCTTTTATAAGCTCCTCTTGATTTCGAATTCAAACAAAAAAATTCACTCCTTTGGATCAACCCATAAATCAAGGAAGAATCAAAAATTTTAATTACAACAGTCACAAGTGACCCAAGTAGGTCATCCTAGCTAAAAACCTCACTACATGTGCCAAAAATGGCTCAAACCCCATGGGCACAAAGTTAAAAATGCCTTTACATCAAATCCATACATAGGCATGACCCATAAGCCCTTACACATGATTAAAATATCATTTAAAATTCATACATGGTCTACATTTATCTCATCCAATCATATTATTTTGTTGAATGGGCCACGTACTCTTTGTATTTCTCAAAACAGCTTGTTTCTACGCCCTTCAAAGACCTTAAAAACTTCATTACGCCACAAAATCACTTATAATAAACCAAAACGTGTCATGTGACCACTTAATGTAAATTACATAACATTTATAACACTTTTAAGAAAGTTAGAATTCTTGAATCAACCACATGCTCAAACCACACCCACTTTTATTTTCATCAAATCAACCTTCCAAAAAAGTTGTTACAAAAAATCAGCTCATAAAAACATTTTTATGAGCATTAAAGACTTATAAATGGATTCATTGGATTCAAAATTAATCTCTATTCACATTACATGTAATATTAATCATCACCCAAACAATCTCATTATTTAATCAACCCAAAAATTTCATAAAAACAAATCATGTCCTGCACTACCAATAACCTTCTTATCTAAAGATTAACTTGGAAACTATACAAAAAGACATAATCATAAGACAAACTCATATAAATAGAAATATCTCTAAATTATATTTCCAACACATTTTTAATCATATCAAAATTCCACCTACAGCTCCAGATATACTCACTTTATTGAACACTACTTTTTAAGGCCTCAAAATTGCCCTTTGACAGTCAACCTAAATGGACCTCATTTGACCATGCACATGCATGAACATGTCCTAAAAACTCCATGGAAATTAATTTCAACTCACATAAATTCCATAACATCAATTTATCACATACCTTATTTGTACAACCTTGTTCTAAATCCTTCTTGAGAAAATGGCTTGCTTGAGTGGGGCCCACTCATCACCATGACCACAACCATACATTTATGGAAATCTAAGAGAGTAATCTACATCATAAAATCATAATTTTTATGAAACAATAAATATTTTCTTACTATACCTCTTCTTTTGTAAGCTTCTCCTAGTTAGGGTTTAATTAGGGTTTTAGACCACTTTATCTTCTTAACATTCGTTCATAAAAAACATGACGATGAAATGACCCAATTTTTTTAAATATTTTCATCTCAACATATAAACATCCCTGAAATCCATGAGGTCCCATGAAAATTATGTACTTCAAGGTGAGCACCAAAAGTACCAACTCATGTTGGAATTACATCTAGATTAGGAAATCTAGATCAATGGGGGGTAGATTGGGGTCGGTTCTCCATCTATATAGATTAGATCCACACCTCGAATACTGTCATAACTTGGAAATTTCTCATCATGGAAACCTTATTTTTTCTAAAATCACCATGACACATCCCAAAAATTTATCCAATTATTATAATGTTATCACCATACCTCAAACTCTCCAGGGCATTGAGATTTGCATAACACCTCCTTAAGGTTTCTCCTTTGTAGAATCTAGGGTCAATTGAAATAATACAATAATCATCATGAAACCACTGAAAATATCTTTAAAATACCTAATATACCTTTATATACCTAAATATATTCATCCATGGGCTCATATAGCTCCAAATCTCATACTCACACCTTCTAAAGAATCGTACTGCTCCCAGATGAGCACTTGTAACATAGCCGATCACCTGTATCTTCACCATGCCACTAATATGAGTTCTAAAACACTCTCCAAGCCTGTTATCCAACATTCCAATATTCTTCTAAGGCAAATAAAAATCTCCTACCTCCATCCAACATCACCTAGGCACTTGGATAGGCTTGCAAGAGCAAGCAATCCTCATTAAATCTCATTGTATCATAAAGAGCCCATTTGAATTATCATGAAAACATAACATATAGCATCATATGACCCTAATCCATCATCCACTTTTTTTTAATGTGGTTTTACATCAATTACAACACCTAATAGGACCACATGCCAACAGGTCCTCTATATGACCCAGTTTTAGCCCCCAAGAGTTTTTCAAGTGATTTTTCTCTCTCCTCCACCAACCAATCTCCTCCTACCACTTGTCAAGTTGATAAGATGGAAAATTTTCATACACAAACTATCCCATCCCCTTGGGATAGTTGGGACACAAAAATTTTCCCTATCCCAAGAGGTTTTAAAAATCAATTTGTAAAAATATTAATTGTCATGTTTCTTCCCTATGTGTGTTCGAAAAAGTTGTTGTCAAAAGAAACTTATAAAAGCCATTGCCCTCCTCCATTCCTCATTTTTTTAATTCCTCCATGTTCACTACTACAAATCATTACATAGATTTCCTTTTCTACTGAGACACCATGCCCAAATTTTGCGAGATTGACTCCATAGCCAAAAACATGAAAAACTCATATCTCCCAACCTAGTAATCGAATCAGACAAGATTTTCACCATCTCTCTCCCAGGTGCCTAAAAGAAGAAATAAATAGAATAAATATAGCTTCCCCTTATTTTTAATGGCATAAAACCCTAGATTTATGCCCTAGCTCCCACTTTTTAATTTCTTCCATTCTGGCAAATGGTTCGAGCTAGAATTTTGAGCACAACATCCAGAAGACAAACCTATTCCAGAGAAGTTGATTTTTCATCAATTCGAGGTGTGGAAGACCAGTTTATAAAATTATTAAGTACTTGGTATTTTTACTTACTATAAATATAAACTTTATTAAAACAATAAAACCATTCGAATCAGCAAACTCAGAAAATATTCGAGATGACAAACTAGGAGATTTAGGCCAAAAAAGAAAGAAAAAACAAAAAGCAAAAAGCAACTTTCTAAACATAGAAATTTATTTGAAATGGAAAATAGACATCTATATAGTGTTCCAAGCATGTTGGGGGTTCCACAAAATTTATTCCAACACAAAAATCAATATTTCCCCAAATACTAGCTCTTGGATCCCAGCAACTAAAAATAGAAAGTTCTAGTTTTAAATACATAAAGTTGTTGTCATATCTTTTTTGGCTCATATTGTTGTTTTTCATCAAAATAAAGTTCAAATTTGATATCCTTGGTCATGTTTCAGCCATGTTGTCAGAATATTCAAGTGTGGGTGATAGTGATGTTATCCATATGGACCTAGAGGACCTCAAAAATAAAATGTTGGGTGGACCCAGGGAACATGTGGAGGATAAGGTATACACAAGCAAGCTATATGTAGAATTTGGCCATCTGATGTCCATTTAAAGTAAAAATTTAGTATTGGAAATCTCTCATCATTATCACCAAACACCTGAACCATTAGAGCTGACGATAACTTGGTCCTAGTAGTCCTCACCCCCAAGGTGATTTCTCAATACATGCAAATTCCCATACGGAGAAACATGGTCATGATCGGAAAAGATTTTTCATCAAGTGATTTTTCTAACATGGAGTCATATCTCCAAATCCTCTCCCTTAGTTCATGGTTGAGGCAAGGTAGAAAACCCTCCCACATATCGAAGTCACTCTCCCAAAATTAATTTCACGAGGTATTCTTGGATGCCATCATTCTCGTAAGTTGGATAATGAGAGAAGAAACAAAAATATATTTTCATGATTGGATGGCATTTTTATTCTCACAATCATTGAGGGAGATAGATGATAGACTGGGAGAAATCATCTGCAACAACTTGAACTTCCAATTACTTCAAGTTCCAACTTCCAAAAAGTTCTTCATGACTTCATACATGGTATATGCCCTGAAGCAAGCATGAGATGATTCAGGGGTTTTAAATTCACCCAAAATTTCTCTCAAAAGGCTCCTACATATGAGAAGTATTTGCACCTTGTCTTGAAAGAAAGTAACAAGACTTTTCAATAGTGAATGATGCATTCACAATGTTTTTCATCAGACTGTTGGAAGGGAACCCTGACTCAAGGATGTCTCCACAAGCCACTTCTCTAATCAAAAGGTACTGAGGTAATTTTTAGATATTTTTCAACCTTTTCCTACATCTAAGTTTTGGGTTTTGAACTTTCTCCATGAAGGTTTCCACACTACCTCAATGACAGGATCGTGTCGATCGAACTGTGTAGACAACTTTTTATATCAATGGTAAGCTGAGAAACTAAAAAAAGAAGTTAATTGATTTTCCTATCTCTCTAGGGATTTTTTCTTGTAAAAGTTCTCATGAAGCTACCAACATGGAAGTTTTCCTCTCTCCCACTAACATGTATTCAAGTACTCAAAGGGCATACTTTGATATCCAAAGTGATCCCAACTTTTAACCTATCCAATTTGCATCATGTTTCACAAGTTGAAGACTACTGGGGTGAATTGGGCTGATGAGTTTGAGGTGAGAGAGTGAGATCACAAAATGATGACAATCGAGAAAATGAGAGAATTTAAGCCTGATTGGTATGAATATGGCATTCAAGAGGATGGCATAGAGATGTATGACCTATAATACCAAGCAGTGAAATCCTCACCCCTCCCTCAAGTGTCTTGGACGTTCTTGAGTCAAGGGATGTGAATGAATGAACTAAGTCAGTCATAAAAAGATCAAAAGAGTGGTTCAAAAGAAATAAGGATTCCCTCATTGCATCAAGTGCCTTCCCAACCCTCTAGAGGTAATCATCTCAGTATTCCTCTTCCAAGGTCAAGGACAAAGCTCCCAGCTCACCTCACTTGAGAGAAATCTCAAAGCAAAAGGTGGTGAAAATAGAATTCCCTCACTACATAAGGTTACATAAGAATTTGAGAACAGAGAGGACTCTATGGTTAATTTGGATCAAGGATAAATTGATCCAATTCATCTCTTATCGCCTCAAAGCAATCCCAAATTTTCTCATCCTCCATTGTTGCACTGCCCTGCTTGCACAATATGCTCCTCCTCATTTGGAGCAAGAGGCTATAATCTTATCAAATTCCAAGGTAGATAGAAATGAGATATTCCCTTGGGTACATGAAATGATCACAATAGAATCCCGTACATTGGAAAAGGTAGTAGTACTTGATTTCTTGACTATCACCTCAATGGTCAAAAGAAATAAAGGAAAGATGGCCCAAGTAGCTTCACACTTATTTAGCGAGTGCTTCACGTAATCAATATGTGGAGGTATTCCAAGTGAAGGTGATCAATCCCATTAAATAAATAAATCCATCTTACTACGAGATGACCAAAATCCCCCTAAGTCCGGCAACTCACGTGGTAGATGCAAAATATTCAAGGAATCTTCCACTCACCTTATCGTGAGGAACCAAGAGTACACAGAAAGTATTTATTAGCTAAAAGAGCACGTGAAAACACTCTCCTCGTATGTGAAAAAATTCATGGACCTAAATACTACTCATCTCTTCTAATTATAGAAGTTACTCCCATCAGTAGCTTCAACCCAGAGTCAATTTGGAAGGTGTCTAGAGTTTCACCGTACAGGGGAGAGAAAATGAAAAATGGGTAAACAAGATTGTGGAAAAGGGGAAATTTATTCTTCCAAATATAATCTCATTGTTTGAGTACATGTGTATGACAGTCACCAACGTTCAAATGATAAGGGGTGAGATTGAGATAGAAAAGGAACACTATGATAAAGTGTATCCACTTTGGTGTGAGAGATAGGGAGAGATCATTATCAAGTGGTCCTAGATATAAAGGTATTTAATTCTCCATCTAAGGACTTAGCACAAGTTTGGTCTAGGACTCTTGTCACCTAGTATGGAATGTTGAACCAAGCTCTGGGAAATTGGATGCAAATGAGGAACATGCCTCTAAGATGTAGGATGATGTCAATGTCAATATACATAAGCTTTGAGTTCCCACCATTGATTAAAACGGTGCTCATGTATAATTAACTAAGCTCTAAATTCAAACTAATATCTACATAGCTTCAAAAATAAATGTTAATTAAACAATCAACCATCAAGATAAGAGCTTAAAGGAAATGCTTCTTCAATGCATAAATGAAAGTACATGCTAAGTTTTTTCCTACTCTCTATGATTGCTAACTTAAACTATGAACCTATGAAGAACATAAGCAATCAAAATGGATTATTACTTGATCTCAAGGATTGAGAATGGAATCTCACCAAGAAGGGCTACAAGGCCATTTTGGATCTTCCCATATTACTCAATTTTTAGTGAAAGGATACAAGGTGGAAAAGCTTGTTAGGTTGTGGAGCCTATTTTCATGTGAGAAAGTGTTGAAGATTATACACTAATAGTATTGTACACATTCCACAGTTGTCTCGCTGGGGTTTAGGTTCGGGCCGGGATTCTAGCGTGGGTCCGAGGGCGGTAGCCCCGATAGCATGGGTTCAAGGGCACAACCCCGAACAAAAAAATTGGCCTTAAAATGTGCCCGATATACCAAGAAACATGCTTTTCTCATATGGGTGGGATTTTTGACCCATAGGTTTATGGGACGGTTTTGGCCCATGGTTTTGATACCCACAGTTTTGTAAAAATACTTAAGTAGTTGTCTACTTATATGGTTTTATGCATATGGTAGGAATTATGTATCATTGCAAATGTGTTTTGAATTCGGGTGTGAATTATGTAGAGTTTGTTGAGCATAGCTCCAAATATATATGGGTATTATATTGAGAGAGAAGTGGCTTGTAATAAAATCTGAGCAAGTGATTCTTAGTGGACGTAGCCCAAATTGGGTGAACCACGTTAAATATTGTCTCTTTGTGTTGTGTTATTTTATTCTGCACTTTTATTTGAGATCTGTAATATTTTCTACATATTAGTTTCTATTGTTGTAATTTTGTGAGGGATTATTCCACATATTTTATCCCTTATTTCCTAAAAATTGGTATCAAAGCCTGGTTTGGTTTGTTGAAGTGTTGAATCATAGGGAAATTTTTATCTTGAGTGGGAGCTATGGCAGATGATGGAAGATCAAGGGTTGATAGGGAAATTTCAGTCTTTGGAAGATGCGAGATGGAATATTACCTTTATTAGAAGGATCTTTATATTCCACTATCTGAGAAGGTGAACAAACCCTCAAGCATGATGGATGAAGAATGGGATTTATTAGATAGGAAGGCACTTGGGAAAATCTAGATGTGTCTTGCATCTTCGGTATTATTTAATTTTTCAAAGGAAAAGACTACAAAAGAATTGATGGATGTATTAGGGAAGTTATATGAAAAACCCTCTTCCTCTAATAAGATATTTTTAATAAAAAAATTGTTTAATATGAAGATTTCTGAGAATGGTTCAATACTAGATCATTTAAATGATTTTAATATGGTTGTAAATATGCTAGCTTTATTACAATAGAATTTGATGAAGAAGTTAGGGCTTTATTAGTTCTATGCTCTTTACTTAAGAGTTGGAATAGATTGGTAATGGTGATAAGAAACTCGATTCCAGCTAACTCAAAGTTGAAGTTTGAGGATGTTGTACGGGTGATTCTAAGTGAGGAAATGCGAAGAAAAATATCTGGGGAATCTTCTACTTTATGGAATGCTTTGACATTGGAAACTAGAGAGAGACAAAAGAATAGAGGAATCGTAGAAAATCAAAGGATCAGGCAAGGTCAAAATCTAAAAGCAAGATAGTATGTTGGCACTGTGGTAAGTTTGGGTATGTAAAGAAGGACTATTGGGAACTTTGGGACAAGAAGAAACAACAGGAAGAAAACAAGGAGGTAAATGTGGCAACGGGTAATGTATGTCAGGATGCTTTGATTCTTTCTTTGCATCATATTATTAAATCTTGGGTTTTAGATTCGAGGCTTCTTTCCATGCTACTCCACATAGGCATTATTTTTTTGTTTATGTTCAAAGATATTTTGGGCATGTTTTTCTTGGTGATGATGAGCCTTGCAGCATAGTTGGAAAAGGTTCTATTCAGGCTAAGATGCAGAATGAGAATACTTGGTTATTGAAGGATTTTAGACATGTGCCTACATTAAGATGAAATTTGATATTGGCGGGGCAGTTGGGAAGTGATGGTTGTACTATGATATTTACATTAGACTCTTGGAATGTTACCAAGGGTGCTCTTGTGGTGGCAAGAAGTAAAAATATTGGAACCTTGTATTTAACCACTTATAGGACTAATGTTTGTAATCTTGTGGCTTTAGAAGTAGATATAACATTTTGGCATTATAGACTTAGTCATATGAGCCAGAAGGGGCATAAAGATCATAAAGAAGGATTTTCTGAATATATAGAAATAGGTTTGGAGTTCTGTGAGGACTACATATATGGGAAATAGAAGCGAGTAATTTTTCTCAAGGTTGGACCTACAAAGAAAGAGAGTAAGTTAGAGTTGGTGCATTCTGATGTGTGGGGGCAGCTTAGGTATCATCTCTTGGGGGTTTAAGTTATTACGTTACTTTTATTGATGATGCAACAAGGAAAGTTTAGGTTTATTGTATTAGAAACAAATCTGATGTATTTGACACTTTTTTTAAATGGAAAGCCTTGGTAGAGAATGAAACAGGTCTTAACCTAAAATGTTTCAGGTCAGATAATGGAGGGGAGTATTGCAGCAATGAATTTGATGATTATTGTTCTAAGAATGGAATATGTAGGCAAAAGATGGTTCGGGAACTCCACAACAAAATGGGGTGTTAGAAAGGATGAACAAATCAATAATGGAGCGTCTTTAGGAGCATGAGGTTACATGCGGGGTTACCTCTTTCTTTTTGGGTAGAAGCGATGAGTATAGCTATGTACTTGATAAAGCAGAGCACCCTCAAGTGCCTTGGATGGAGGCATACTGTGGAGGCTTGGTATGGTAAGAAATTTGATTATTCATTTCTTAAAGTCTTTAGATGTGAGGTTTTTGTCCATATAGACAAGAATGATAGGACCAAACTAGAGGCTAAATCAGAAAAATGTAATTTCATTGGTTATGGTGGTGATGAATTTGGATATAAATGTTGGAGTATTACGGACAAGAAAATCATTCGATCTAGGGATGTCTTCTTTAATGAAAAATTCATGTATAAGTAGCGATTACATGAAAATAGGGAAGAATCCAAGAAAGAATATGCAGTGGTAGAGGATCTTCCAGATGGAAAAGTGACACATGAATCAGTTTAGGAACCTCCTCAACCTAGGAACCCCAAACTCCTATATTGAGGAGGTCTTCTAGGGTAAGAAGAGAACCTAAAAATTTTTCTCCTTCTCTTTATTATTTATTACTCACTGACAGTGGAGAGCCAGAGAGGTTTGATGAAGCAATGTAGGTAGATGCTAGGAAGAAGTGGGAGCAATCCATGGACTAGGAGCATCAGGCTCTCATGGAGAACCAGACATGGGATTTGGTAAAGCTACCTAAAGGAAAAAGGGCATTATAGAAAAAATGGGTATTCAGAGTGAAAGAGGAAGAAGGAGACAAGAAAAGATACAAGGCCTGATTGGTGGTCAAGGGGTTTGCATGGAAAAAGGGTATAGATTTTGATGAGATTTTTTTCTCCTATGGTAAAAATGACTTCTATTAGAAGCTGTTGTAGGAATAGTTGCAGCAGAAGACTTGCACTTAGAACAACTTATTGTAAAGACTACATTTCTCCATGGTTATTTGGAGGAGGAACTATATATGCAGCAACCAGAGGGCTATGAGGTCAAAGCTAAAGAGGAGATGGTGTGCAAACTAAAGAAGAGCTTGTATGGTTTAAAACAAGCTCCACGTCAATGGTATAAGAAGGTTGATAGCTTCATGATGGAGTAAGGTTATATTAGATGTCATTCGACCATTGCGTGTATAAAAAAAAATTTGAGGATGGAAGTTATATTATCCTCTGTTTGTATGTGGATGATATGTTAGTTGCGGGTAAAAATATGTAGGAAATAAAAGTACTCAAGAAGCAAACTAAGTGAATCATTTTCCATAAAGGATTTGGGGTAGCCAAACAAATCCTTGGTATGAGGAAATCTCGGGATAGGAAGGAATGGAAGCTGACTTTATCTCAAGAAGAGTACATTAAGAAGGTCTTGGAGAGGTTTAATATGCGAGATGCTAAACCTGGTTAGTACTCCTTTGGTAGGCGATTTCAAGTTATAAAAGGAGAGTGTCCCAAGACAGAGCGGGAGAGAAACCGAGATGTCTAAATTTTCTTATTCATCGGTGATTGGTAGTTTAATGTATGTCATAATGTGCACCAGTCCTGATATTTCCCATGCAGTGGGATCGGTGAGTAGATTTAAGAGTGATCCAAGTAGAGATCACTGGCAGGTAGTAAAGTGGATCCTTCGGTATTTGAGAGGGACCATGGGGACAGGTTTTTGCTACAGTGGATTAGACACCACTTTGGGTGGTTATGTAGATTCAAATATGGTTGGAGATGTAGACAGTAGGAGGAGCACGACAGGTTATGTTTACATTGTAGGTTGAACAGAGAGTGAGTGGATTTCATGACTACGAAGTGGTGGCTTTATCAACCATAGAGGATGAGTATTTTGCTGCCACAGAGAGGTGAGAAAAGAAATGATTTGTTTATAGAAATTACTTGAGGAGTTGGGGCATAAGCATGGGGAAGAAAAGTTGCATAGTTATAGTTAGAGTGTTATACACCTAGCTAAGAACTATGCTTTCCACTATAGGACAAAGCATATATAGTTAAGGTACCATTTCATTAGGACATCTTTAGAGGAAGAGAATTTGAAGCTGGAGAAGATTCATACCAGTCATAATCCTACAGACATGATGACCAAGGTGGTCACTGAGGAAAAAGCGAAGTTGTGTTCAACTTTGGTTGGTTTTCACAGAAACTAATGAAGGGTTGAGAAACTTGCTCAGAGGAAAACTAGTCTCCAAGTGGGAGATTGTTAGGTTATGGAGCCTATTTTCATGTGAGAAAGTGTTGAAGACTATACACTAAGAGTATTGTACACTTTCCACAATTATCTTGCCGGGGTTTAGGGTCGGGCCGGGCCCCGAGCGAGGATCGGGGTAGAAACCCCTAGTAGCGAGGGGTTCGAGGCACATCCCCCAAAAAAATTTGGCTTTAAAACATGCCTGATATACCGGGAATGTGATTTTCTCATATGGGTGGGATTTTTGACCCACAGGTTTATGGGACAGTTTTGGCCCATGGTTTTGATACCCGTGGTTTTGTAAAACTTCTTAAGCATTTGTCTACTTATATGGTTTTATGCATATGGTAGGAATTATGTATCATTATAGATGTGTTTTGAATTCGGGTCTGAATTCTGTAGATTTTGTTGAGCATAGCTCCAAACAAATATGGGTATTGTATTAAGAGAGCGGTGGCTTGTAATAAAATCGAGCAAGTGATTCTTGGTGGACGTGGCCTAAATTAGGTGAACCACGTTAAATATTGTCTCTTTTTATTGTTTTATTTTATTCTACACTTTTATTTGAGATCTGTAATATTTTCTACGTATTAGTTTCTCTTTTGTTGCATTCTGTGAGGGATTATTCCACATATTTTATCCCTTATTTCCTAATAAAGATATTTCTAATAATGGAGAATGGCTCAAGATAAAAAAATACTTATAGTTTTCACTATTTAAAGTAAGGTGTAAGAAGAAAGATAAGAAGGAGGGTTTTTATATAGCTTGCCTAAAGAGGCAAGGCTAGCAGATTGATGAATGTGGGATAAAGGTAAAATAATATTAGGAATGGATAAGGTTGCTTTATAAAAGGTAATCTTGATTTAGAAGAGTTTAATTTGTCTTTAGTGAGTTATGGGAGTTGGGGATGTTTAAATTAATCAAAAGTGATTAATTAATAGGTAGAGTAAGCTTATAAAAGCTAATTAGAGGAAAGTTAGTATAATTTGTGGGATGTAAGAGAGGAATTTGATCCAATAAATGGTAATTTATTGATTTAGATTTACGAGCGTAATTAATTAATAATAATTAATTAACCTAGGTAGAAGCATATATTAATTAACAAAAGGTCAGTAATCGACATCCTTAATGATAGGAAGGCTAATTAATTAACGAAAGTTTGTTAATTAACGAATATGAACAAGAATTTTAGCTAATTAGTGGAAAAGTGCTAATTATTACAGAAATGACAAGAAAGAGGATAATTAGTGTAATCTTAGCATTAAATCCTATGTAAGTGGATTTTAGGTGTCTATATTTCCCCTCTTTAGGGTGGCATCAGTGACGCCACTTCAAAGATAGTAGACAAGTATAGACAAGTAAAATTTTTGAAGAGATAGAATGAAGGATACCCCCTCGAGTGTTGATGGGGTTATGAAAGAGGACGATTGACAATTGAAAAGATGAAATAAAAGAATAGAAGAAGTATAATAATTGATCCCTATTGCCCCAAGTTGCTTTGGAAGAAAAATGTTGATAGAAGGAGAGTGATATGGAAGAAAAATGAAGATGAAAAGAGATGGATATAGATATCATCTTGTCGATGTAAAACCAACTTTATTTCATCATTTTTCTTATGATCAACGTCATCGGTCCTTATTAAAAATAATGAACAGAAGTGTAGTATGACATGAAAATCCATATAAGAAAAAATTTTCATAGCTAAAAACACCAAATCCATACAACATACAAAATGTAATGCAATACGAGAAAGTAAAAGATGCCTAACTCCCTGCAACATACATAATGCAATGCATTATGAGAAAGTAAACAAGCTAACCTAATAGAGAAACATAATACAATTTTTTTATCAAGCTTTGACTCGGACTGTGTGAATTAACGACAAGGGTTAAAAGATGGTACCCCAAGAAATAATACATGCAAGGGGAATAACGGAGGACACTTGGGTCCTATGAAAAGAAATGCACTATGAAACAGTACCAAAAAACTTGTTTTTCCCCAGAGTACAAACATAGTAAGCAAACCAACTTTCTTAATGGAGGTAGATCAAGATGATCCACAAGTCGTGGACAAGAATAGGTGACAACCAAAGAGCGAGGTTTTGTAGGATGATTTTTATTATTTTGTATTATTTAGAAACATATTTGAATGTTTTTTATTTTGAAATTTTTCTGAAACTAAGTACAGGAAAACAAATAAATGTGGATTCCCTAGCGATAGATGGGATGTACAAGGGAAGAATACCATGCGTATGCACAAGAAAGTGAAGATGTGAAAATTCCCAGCAATTAGGTGGGAGTATTCAAAGGAAAACTCTTCACGCGCTAAAGGGGATCAAGGCCAATATAAAATAGGTTCAATCATGAGGGAGCAAGGATGCCCCAACGTAAGTTGGCCAAGAAACACATGAGAGAAAGGAAGTAGAAAATTGTCTTATTAAAAGGGGACAAAAGTGTCTGCAAACATGGAAAAGAGGACATCCTATACACATGGATGTTCTAAATAATTTTTGAAGAATAGAGGATGCTATGAAAATATTTAGAAGGCGGTCGATGAAAAAGTGATTAGCCCAAGGCACAAATCATGAGACAAGACATGCGCTAAAGCAAGAGTTTGAACAAGGTCCAAAAACATACTTGGTGACATATTAATCCTGTTTACTCATGGATATCCTCTATGTGTGAGTGGAAATGAATTACCTCTTGAAGGAAAGAGTTGATAGACAGCAAGTGAAGACACTAGCCAATGTGTAGGAATGATTTAGTTTGAAAGGTGATTTGTGAATGGATTATGGAAGGAGAGTCATACATTGCTCTGTTTTCTACCAAGCATCCAAATCCCGATGGAGATGCATTTGATTCTAATCACAACATTTCTCTACTACCAGTTAGGCATCCATAGCCCTGGTAGAGATTATTGGAAATACCCCAAGAGAGAGTTATATATCAATTTGCTTTTACTTTTAGCTTTTTCTTTTTGATTGATTGATTTTGATTCTTGTTTTGTTTATTGAAAACTTATTTCAACTATCTTATTTGACAAGGGGTTAAGAATCACTAATGGAAGGATGTGGAAGTGATTGTGATGATGACATTGGCTAGTGTCAACAAATACATCCAAAATTTCTTCACAAAAAGTTTATTAGATGAGAATTGTGATAGGATCTCTAAGAGGTCAGTCATTCTTTAATTTACCAAGGTGATAAAAGATCAGGGTCAAATAGATACCATAAAGATAAATGTCACAAAATACATGCGAATAGGATAATCACAATAACATCAAAATGATGAAAATGGTGGATGAATTACGAGAGGAATATGAAAGAAGGGGAAGAAAGAACATCCATTGCTATGCAATACCTTATTACAATGTGTGACCTTGTATCATTGATTTTTAATGTTTTTCTCATTTTTTTGTATTTTTGAAAAAAATTTAAATTTTTTTAGTGTTTTGGGAGATTGGGACCAACCATGTCACTCTACGTGATAGGATCCAACAATGATGTTCACGATTTCCTTGATAAGGGAGACTAAGCACGTTTGTTTATCAAGAGTGATATTATCCCCAATCTTGATGATCGTGGTGAGTTCACACTCAACAAATGACTGTGATTTGTTTTGAAACATGGGTTTTGTATGTGGGAGCTTGAGTTCCCTATCCATAGGTTTTTGCACTTTGCACCATACTTGATGGGTACATTGGTGTGTATTCTAGAATCGTGTTTGATTTTGAATTTTACAATAATTTGATTTGTTGGGAGCTTTGGAGCTCTTTGTATTTTTTTATCTTAGCTTGATAAAGAACTTGTTTGGCTTTCTTATAATCTAATTCTTGACTTTTTGATCCTAAAAAGTGGGAGAAAAACATGGACATTTATAATTGATGAGAGGAATGATGGTGGGCTTGCCAAAATCATTGTAGAAGAATAATGTGATGGACGAAAAGGATACGGTCCAAAAATGAAGAAGATGGGATACTAGGAGGTAAGCCACGGAGACGAGAAGATGGAAGGCTACTTGGATGTGGCCCGGTAAGATAGAGGAAGAAGGGCTACTTAGGAGGCGGCCCAAGAATATAAGATGAGGGGCTACCGGAGGTGTCCCATATATAGAAGATAGGGGTTAGTTAGATGTGGCCCCGGAATAGAAGGTAAAGGGCTACCCGAAGGAGAGCCACAAGTATATGTTGAAGGGTTTCTTGGAGGTGTTCCATATATAGAAGAAGGTGATAAGCTACTTGGCGATAACCTAAAGCGAGATTGCTATTGAGGAATTGTGATATGTAAAGAAGAACTGGGTGATGAGAAGATGGGTCATGGCTCAATACTAGACCAGGAGTTCATCACAAAATGAAGAATGTGAGGATGGAAGAATAAGAGAAGGATCAAGTTGCATGATCTTAGGATATTCCTTTGTTTCTTGATAAAAGGAATCAACCTTTTCCTCACAATACATGAACACATCGAGGTCTTAAGAGAATCCTTGCTCGTAATTTTCTAGAGGGGTATCTTCATGTGCCCCTATAAATTCCATGATCACTCCTTCATTCTAAAATAAATAAATCGGTATGGGTTGTTGATCAACCACATGGGTTTTATTAGAAGAAAAAGATCCAACTGGTGTGCAAGACTTAGAAGATGTTTGATGATGATTAATAGAAGAAGATGACTCCATAGATGAAGTAGACTTAGGGCTAGATGTCTTATGAGTAGAATAATATATGGATTTACAATTGGTTGGTATAGGTTTCCCTATAAGACGAAGTCATGGAGGAAGAATAGGAATATTTCATATCTAAAATTCCATAGATTGTAATGTAGGAGTTAACTTATATGATTGAATAGAAGAACTTTGAGTTGCATGAATATTCAAAGGAGGAAGGGTTTGTTGAGGTGATTGATAAAAGAGGTCCTGCAAAGAAGGGGATGATCGTGACTTAGGATTTGAATTGGATGAATGATAAAGGAGGTCCCATGCAAAGAAAGGGGGGACTCAAGAATTACAATAGAAGTATGATGAAGGAGGTCCTACAAAGAAGGGGAGGACCATGACTTAGGATTCAAATTAGATGAATCTGAATAGTAGTTTGGATCCGAATCATCAGAAGAATCGGGAAATATTTGGATTGGAATCCTCATAAGAAAAGGAAAATTTTATACTAGAATTAAAAGAAGAGTGGGGGAACCGAATAATAATTTGGATCAGAAGTGTCCAAACCATACCACCGACTATGAGATGAAGGTGGGGAATGGGTTACCCGAATGGGTTCTCTAGCGCGAAGAACCAAACATGGTTTAGTCATGATGGGTGTCTTTTGATGTGAACACCTAAATTTTGATTCTTTATGGTCGTACGTATAAGGAACCCTATGATAATCAGTCATGGTTGGCATTCACTAAGTCCAAATTCCTAGACCTAGATAGTGTGATTGAACTCCTTCAAATAGAAGGAAGTTCCATGTCAATTCAGGTAGCATAACGACAACCAACTAGACATTTTGCAAATAGATAGGGGATTCTTGTGTGATTTTCCAAAGGGAAGCTAAGGAAAACATACATCATGTTGACATAATATTGATAATCCAACAAGGTTTAGACAAAAATTTTGGAGGCGTAAATGTCAAAGGATTGATCAAAATTTTAGCAACATAAAGGATACAAAGGAAATATTTCCAATGTTCGATTGATGCAAAATTTGTTTGATAGGAAATTTTTTTGCTAAGGTTTGAAAGATATGTTCAAAAATGACCATGAATTTAGGAAAAAACAAGAATATCAAGAGGATTGAAAGTCCCAAAGGATTGTCCTAGAAATGAGTTTATAAGATGGATAAACACAAGGAACAATCACGCAAGTTCAAAACACAAAGACAATCTACAAGGAAATAATCCTTATGCAAAATGTGTGTCAAAGGTAGGTTGGCGTAAAATGATCAACATAATGTCACCACTTATGCCAAGTTCAAAAATGAACAAGATGTAAGAAATAACAAAAGGTTGATATGATTTCCAAAAAAGGTATACTAAAAGCAAGTTTAAGTCCAACCAAGACCTAAATCTCAAAAAAATGGAAGTTATGAATATGAACGACACAACAATACCACTAAGATATTTTAACTGAAATTTATGAAAAAGTAATGTAAAAATATCGAAATAATATTAATATGACATGCAAAAGGTAACAAAAACACCTTTAAAAATCAAGGTAATGTTTGAAAGAAACCCAAGGCTAGAGTATACCAAGGAACTGTTATAATGCACATAGTGTTACATTACAATCTAAACACGAGGTCAAGTTAGTAAGAAACAAGACATAAGTATCAAAAATTTTGTGATACAATACAAGCAAGATAACAGTTCAAAGGATAATCAAGTGATGAACCAATCCTAACTATGATGACAATCTTGATGTGGGTATCAAGATCAAAATGGTTTCCAATGATATGAGAATGTTCCCACACACTTTAGATGTTTAACAACCCAACCAAAAACATGGATGAGCATAAATGGACATAAAAGTGGTGACACAATCAATTGAAAATAAATGTGTGGTCACTCTTCTTTTGATCAACAAAGTGTCAAAAGAAAGCAAAGGAAGTAGTACAAGTGAGGATGAAAAATGTTGGCCTCACTTTGACATAGTTTCACCTCACCTTAGGGAGAATGATAAACTAAGAAAAAGTAACGCTTCACGCATTTCGTGATGAATGATGGATCTTTACAACAATGATTTGGTCAAGTTGGCTCCAAAGACTGAATGGATTTCCTAGGTGGTTTGCTTAACTAGGTTTCATAAGTTATCTAGATGCAAGCTCAATTTACCAAGAAATTCACGCTGACTAGTCTTGGGTTATCTCAACTTTACTTTACCCCCTTTAAGTACAGTGAGAAATTAATGTGTTCATCATGTACACTCACTGGGGTTGCGATATGAATAACTTTGAGGTAAAATCTCACAAAGCTAAAACTAGTCAAGTAGGTTTTTGAAGAACTTCATATTTCATCAACAAGGTTCCCTCTTGCGTGGACTACTTTAGGGTTCCTAGAACCACCCCCATTGTTGTAGCTTAAGGCTTATGCCAAAGGGGTTATGTCCTAGTTAAGCGGACGGGGCATACCCTTATCTAAACTGCAAATATAGTGTTATGAATGTGGTGTGTTTTTATCTTTTATTCTTAATGTGGTTTAGTTGTACACCATTTGGAAACCTGCATCAAATTATATTAGTATTTTGTTTCAATCCCGATTCTTTGGCAAACGTATTTAGGTCCTACATTCAAAGTTTAGTAGTTCTCCAAGAAAATCACATTATTTGAAAGATGATTAAGAGTTACTTTTGATTCTCAAGATCATCTAATGATGCAAGAGAATATCATACACAACAAATAATCTAGCTAAAAAGTAAAGGAAATCTTTGCAATTAATGAACCATAGAAAAATCTTGATAAATGTTCATTCCCTTAAGCCAAAAATGAAAGATGAAGTTTCAAATCAACCAAATGTTAGAAAGTGAAGACTAAAGTTACTTTTGATTCTCAATATTTCCTAAGTTCTAAGATAAGATCATACATAAACTTTAGCCCAACTATATAGAAATGGAAAACTCCATATCAAAGAACCATAAAAAAGCTTTGTAAAAGGTTTGTTCCCTTAAGCAAAATGAATAATCAAATTTCCAAGTTAATCCAAATTTTAAAAAGATAGAGATCAAAAAAATTATTATCAAGATCACCAAAAGGTGCAATAGAATAGAATACACAATCTTTTCTCTAAATCAAGTAAAGCGTGGAAATACAACATTCATCAAAACATTAGACATATTAGAAAATGACCAGTTTTACAATAAAGGAAAACTGTAATTTTTGTAAGTATGAATCCCAAAATTATTTTTAGTTCATATTTCACTTCAACATCTTTCCAATGCAAAAAAAAAGGAGTCATTTCAAGTTTGGGAGCAAAATTTATTGCCTCTGGAAGATGGGTTATGCATATGCTCTTAAAATATACCCAAAAATGTAAAAAAAAAAAATCCCTCAATCTGCAAAAAGGTCAAATTTTTCCAACCAAGATTCGATTTTGAAAAAACCCATCACATTAATATATGAATAGAAGACTCAACATGATCAAACATTAACATTCACAATCAAAAACTTAACATTTTATGAAATTGACAAAACTAGCATATAGAATGTAGAAAAAGTAAGCTTTAAAAATGAAAACATGGAGAAATCTTTAAATTTTCTCACCAAAATTCAATTTTGACAGCAATCCACCACATTAATATATAAATATAAGAACTGGCACTATCAAATACTAACCTACATGCTAAATAATTTAAAATGTTCAAGAAATTGACAAAACTAGCATGTAGAATGTTGAAAAAGTAAGCTCTAAAAATGAAAACATGGAGAAATCTTGAAATTTTCCCATCAAGATCAGATTTTGACAGCACTTCACCTTATTTTTACCTACAAGGAAGACTCAACACATGTAAACTCAACAAAACAAGTTAAGAAATACAATTTATGTCAATATATGCAAAAAGAGGGTTAGTTACCAAAATTGAAACTTAACTACAAAAACTTGAAATTAAGTACAAAGGAAAATGGGGTAAGTCCCATCAGCATGCCATATGTGCTCGTGCATAATTAACTAAGCTATAAATTTAAAATAATATCTACATGCTTCAAAAAAATGCTAATTAAATAATCAACCATCAAGATAAGAGGTTAAAGGAAATGTTTCTTCAATACATAAATGAAACTACATGCTAAGCTATTTCCTACTCTCTATGATTGATAACTTAAACTATGAACCTATGAAGAACATAAGCAATCAAAATATATTATTTCTTGATCTCAAGAATTGAGAATGGAATCTCACCAAGAATGGCTACAAGTCCATTTTGGATCTTCCCATATTACTCGATTTTCGGTGAAAGGATGCAAGGTGGAGAAGCTATTTCCAACAATGGAGAATGACCCAAGATTAAAATGATTATAGTTTTCACTATTCAAAGCATGGTACAAGAAGAAAGGTAAAAAGGAGGGTTTTTTATATAGCTTTCCTGAAGAGGCAAGGCTAGCAAATTGATGAATGTGGAATAAAGGTAAAACAAGATTATGAATGGATAAGGTGGCTTTATAAATGGTAATCTTGATTTAGAAGATTTTAATTTATCATTAATAAGTCATGGGAGTTGGGGGATGTTTTAATTAATCAAAGGTGATTAATTAATAGGTAGAGGTAAGCTTATAGAAGCTAATTAGAGGAAAATTAGTATAATTTACGAGATGTAAGAGAGGAATTTGATCCAATAAATGGTAATTTATTGATTTAGAGTTACGAGATTAATTAATTAATAATAATTAATTAACCCATGTAGAAGAGCGTATTAATTAACGAAAGGTCGTTAATCGACATCCTTAATTATAGGAAGGCGATTAATTAATGAAAGGTCATTAATTAACAAATATGAACATGAATGTTAGCTATTAGCGGAAAACCGTTAATTATTATGGAAATGACAAGAAAGAGGATAATTAGTGCAATCTTAGCATTAAATCATGCGTAAGTGGATTTTAGGTGTCTACATTTTCCCCTCTTTGGGGTGGCATAAGTGACACCACTTCAAATATAGTAGACAAGTACAAACAAGTAAATTTTTTGTATAGTTAGAAGAAAAATTAATATAATGAAGGATGCCCCCTCGAGTGTTGATGGGGTGATGAAAGAGGGTGATCGACGATCAAAAATATGAAAGAAAAGAATAGAAAAAGTAAAAGAATTGATCATTATTTCCCCAAGTTTCTTTTAAAGAAAAGTTTTGATAGAAGGAGAGTGATATGGAATAAAAATGAAGATGAAAAGAGATGGATATAGCTATCATATTGTCGATGTAAAAACAAAATTTATTTCATCATTTTTCTTATGATTGACATCATCGGTCTATATTAAAAAGAATGAACATAAGTGTAGTATGACATGAAAATCCATATACGAACAAATGTACATAGCTAAAAACACCAACTCCATGCAACATACAAAATGCAATGCAATACGAGAAAGTAAAATATGCCTAACTCCTTGCAACATACATAATGCAATGCAATATGAGAAAGTAAATAAGCTAACCTAACAGATAAACATAATACAATGGTTTTATTATCAAGCTTTGATTCCAACCTGTAAAAATTAATGACAAGGGTTAAAAGATGATACCCCAAGCAAGGATAGATGCAAGGGGAATGATGGAGGACACTTGGGTCCTATGAAAATCAATACACTATGAAATAGTACCAAGAAACTCATTGTGCCCTAGAGTATAGACATAGTAAGCAAACCAACTTTCTTAATTGAGGTAGATCAAGATGATCCGTGAGTCATGCACAAGAATAGATGAGAACCAAAGAGTGACGTTTTGCAGGAATATTTTTATTGTTTTTTTTTTAGAAAGATATTTGAATTTTTTTATTTTGAAAGTTTTCTGAAACTATGTACATGAAGACAAAGAAGCATGGATTCCCCAATGATATATGGGATGTATAAGGGAAGAATGTCACGCATATGCACAAGAAAATGAAGATGCAAAAATTCCCTAGTGATTAGGGGGATTATTCAAATGTAAACTCTTCATGCGTTGAAGGGGGATCAAGGCCAATATAAAATAGGTTCAATCATGAGGGAGCAAGGATGCCCCCAGTGTAAGTTGGACAAGAAACACATGAGAGAAAGGAAGTAGATAATTATCTTATTAAAAGGGAAAAAAATGTTTGAAAACATGGAAAAGAGGACATCCTATACACACAGATTTTCTAAAAAATTCGAAGAACATAGGTTTCTATGAAAATATTTAGAAGGTGGTCAATGAAAAAGTGATTAGCCAAAGGCAAAAATCATGAGAAAGACATGTGCTAAAGTAAGAGTTTGATCAAGGTCCAAAAAGCAACACTTGGTAACATACTAATCTTGTTTAGTCATCAAGATCCTCTGTGTGCATGTGGAAATGAATTACCTCTTGAAGAAAGAGTTGTTAGGCAGAGAAAGTGAAGACATTAGCCAATGTGTACGAATAATTTAGTTTGAAATGTGATTTGTGAATGGATTGTGGAAGGACAGTCGTACATTGCTTCATTGCCAACAAGCGTCCATCCATAGCGAAGATGCATTTGATTCTAATTACAATATTGCTCTCTGCTAATCAAGCATCCATAGCCCCGGTAGAGACTATTGGAAATACCCAAGAGAGAGTTATATATCAATTTGCTTTTGATTTTACCTTTTTCTTTTTTATTGATTGATTTTGATTTTTTTTTTGTTTATTGAAAACTTATTTCAGCTCTCTTGTTTGATAAGGGGTTGAGAATCACTGATGGTTTGATGGAAGGATGTAGAAGTGATTGTGACAACGATATTGACTAGTGTCAATAAATATGTCCAAAATTTCTTCACAACAAGTTTATTAGATGAGAATTGTGATAGAATCTCTAAGAGGTCGGTCATTTTTAATTTACCGATGTGATAAAAGACCAGGGTCAAACAAATACCATAGAGATAAATGTCTCAAAATGCGTTCAAATAGGATAATCACAATAACATCAAAGTGATGAAAATGGTGGATGAATTATAGAGGAATATGAAAGAAAGGGAAGAAATAACATTAATTTGTATGCAATACTTGATTGCAATGTTTGACTTTTTACCATTGCTTTTTAATGTTTTTCTCATATTTTGTATTTTAAAAAAATGAATTTTTTTTAGAATTTTTTAGGGTTTTGGGAGATCGTGACCAACCATGTCACTCTACGTGATAGGATCCAAAAATGATGTTCATGATTTCCTTGATAAGGGATACTAAGCATGTTTGTTTATCAAGAGTGATATTATCCTCGATCTTGATGATTGTGGTGAGTTCACACTCAAAAAATGATTGTGATTTGTTTTGAAACATGGGTTTCGTATGTGGGAGCTTGAGTTCCCTATCCATAGGTTTTTGCACTTTGTGCCATACTTGATGGGTACGTTGGTGTGTATTCTAGAATTGCGTTTGATTTTGAATTTTATAATCATTTGAGTTGTTGGGAGATTTGGAGCTCTTCATAGTTTTGATCTTAGCTTGATAAAGAACTTGTCTGGGTTTCTTATAAGCTAATGTTTGACTTTCTTGATCCCAAGAAGTGGGAGAAGAATGTGGATGTTTAGAATTGATGAGAGGAATGATGGTTGGATTGCCACAATAATTGGTAGAAGAATAATGTGTTGGATGAAAATCGATACTATCTAAGAATTGAAGAATATGGGGTGCCACGAGGCGAGCCATAGATAGAAGATGGAAGGATCCTGGATGTTGCCTCGAGTATAGAGGAAGAAGGGCTACTAGGAGGTGGCCCAAGAATAGAAGATGAGGGGCTACCTAGAGGTGTCCCATATATAGAAGACAAGGGGCTAGTTAGACATGGCCCCAAGAATAGAAGGTAATGGGCTACCCAGAGGAGACCCACAAGTAGATGATGAAGGGCTACTTGGAGGTGTTCCATATATAGAAGAAAGTGATAAGCTACTTGGCAATGACCCAAAGTGTGATTGCGATTGAGGAATTGTGATATGTAAAGAAGAATTGGGTGATGAGAAGATGGGCCATGGCTCAATACTAGACCCAGGAAGTTCATCACATAATGAAGAATGTGAGGATGGAAGAATAAGAGGAGGATCAAGTTGCATGATCTTAGGATCTTCCTTTGTTTCTTGATAAAAGAAATCAACATTTTCCCCACAATACATGAACACATCGAGGTCTAAAGAGAATCCTTTCTTGTAATTTTTTAGAGGGATATCTTCATGTGCCCCTATAAATTCCATGATTGCTCCTTCATTCGAAATAAATAAATCGGTATGGTTTATTGATCGACCACAGGGGTTTGATTGGAAGAAAAAGGTCCAACTGGTGTGGAATACTTAGAAGATGTTTGATGATGATTGATAGAAGAAGATGACTCAAGAGATGAAGTAGACTTAGGGCTAGATGTCTTATGAGTAGAAGAAGATGTGGATTTAGAATTGGTTTGTATAGGTTTCCCTATAAGATGATGTCATGGAGGAAGAATAGGATGATTTCGTATCTAAAATTACATAGATTGTGACATAGGAGTCAACTTAGATGATTTACTAGAAGGACTTTGAGTTGCATGAATCTTCAAAGGAGGAAGAGTTTGTTGAGGTGACTGATAAAAGAGTTCTGTGAAGAAGGGGAGGAACTGTGATTGAAGAATCACATTAGATGTTTTTAAAGAAGGTCCTACGAAGAAGGGGAGGACCGTGACTAAGAATTCGAATTGGATGAATGGTAAAGGAGGTCCAGCGACTATAGGGGGACTCAAGAATTTAAGTATAAGTATGATGAATGAGGTCCTACAAAGAAGGGAAGGACTGTGACTTAGGAGTCAAAGTAAATTAAATAGAATATTATTTTGGATCTAAATCATCAGAAGAATCGGAGGAAATATTTGGATTGGAATCCTTAGAAGAAGAGGAAATTTTGGATTAGAATCAAAATAAGAGTGGGAGGAACCCAAATAATAATTTGGATCAGAAGTGTCCAAACCATACCACCAACTTTGAGATGATGGTGGGGAATGGGTTACCCAAATGGGTTCTCTAGCACGAAGAACCAAACATAGTTTAGTCATGATAGTTGTCTTTTGATGTGAACACCTAGATTTTGATTCTTTATGGTCATATGTATAAGGAACCCCATGATATTTAGTCATGGTTGGCATTCACTAAGTCTAAATGTGTAGACCTAGATATCTACTTGAACTCCTTAAAATAGAAGGAAGTTCCATGTCAATTCGGGTAGCATAATGACAACCAACTAGACATTTTGCAAACAGATAGGGGATGCTTGTGTGATTTTCCAAAGGGAATCTAAGGAAAACATACATCATGTTGACATAATATTGATAATCCAACAAGGTTTAGACAATAAGTTTGGAGGTGTAAATGTCAAAGGATTGATCAAAATTTTAACAACATAAAGGATACAAAGGAAATATTTCCAATGTTTGATTGATGCAAAATTTTCTTGATAGGAATTTTTTTGCTAAGGTTTGAAATATATGTTTAAAAATGACCATGAATTTAGGAAAAAAAGGAAGATCAAGAGGATTGAAAGTCCTAAAGGATTGTCCTAGAAACAAGTTTATAAGATGGATAAACACAAGAACAATCACTCAAGTTCAAAACACAAAACCAATCTACAAGGAAATATTCCTTATGCAAAATGTGTGTCAAAGGTAGGTTGGCATAAAATTATCAACATAATGTCACGACTTATCCCAAGTTTAAAAATGAACAACACCCAAGAAATAAAAAAAGGTTGATACGATTTCCAAACAAGGTATATTAAAAGCAAGTTTAAGTCAACCAAGACCTAAATCTACAAAAAAGTGAAAGTTATGAATATGAATGACACAACAATACCACTAAGATATGTTAACCAAACTTTACAAAAATTAAGGTATTAGTATCAAAATAATATTAATACGACATGCACAAAGGTAACAACAACACCTTTCAAAATTGAGGTAATGTTTGAAAGAAACCCAAGGCTAGAGTATACTAAGGAACTGTTATAATGCACATAGCATAACATTACAATCTAAATGCTTAGGTCAATTTTGCAAGAAACAAGACATAAGTATCAAAAATGTTCGATACAATACAAACAAGATAAAAGTTTAAAGGAGAATCAAGTGATGAATCAAGCCTAACTATTATGACGATCTCGACGTGGGTATCAAGATCAAAATTGTTGTCAATTATATGAGAATGTTCCCACACACTTTAGATGTTTAACAACCCAGCCGCAAACATGGATGATGAGCATAAGCAGGACATAAAAGTGGTGACACAATCAATTGGTAATACACTGGTGGTCACTCTTCTTTTGATTCTCAAGATCACCCTAAGGTGCAAAAGAAGAGCATACACAAACTTTAGCCCAACTAGATAGAAATGGAAAACTTCAAATCAAAGGACCATAAAAAAATATTTGAAAAGGTTTTTTCCTTAAACAACATGAATAATCAAATTTCCATGTTAATCCAAATGTTAAAAAGATGGAGATCAAAATTGTTTTTAGTCTCAAGATCACCAAAATGTGCAAGAGAAGATCATACACAAGCTTTGGTCTAAATCAAGTAAAGCATGGAAATACACCATTCATCAAAATATTAGACATATTAGAAAATGATCAGCTTTACAATAAAGGAAAAACCTACAATTTCTTAAATATAAATCCTGATTTTATGTTTTCATTGTATAGTTCACTTAAATACCTTTCCAATGCAAAAAAATGGAGTCTTTTCAAGTTTGGGAGCAAAATTTATGGCCTCTCGGAAGATAGGTTACACATATGCTCTTATGCTCACGGGTATGCATTTAACATGTACCCAAAAAATGTCAAAAAAAAGTTCCTCAATCTGTAAAAATGTCAAATGTTTCCAACCAAGATTCAATTTTGACAAAACCCATCACATTAATATATGAATAAAATACTCAATGTTGTCAAACATTAACATTCATGATCAAAAACTTTACATTTTCAAGAAATTGACAAAACTAACATGTAGATTTGTTGAAAAGTAAGCTTTAAAAATGAAAACATGGATAAATCTTGAAATTTTCTCACCAAGATTTAATTTTTATAGCAACCCACCACATTAATATGTAAATAGAATACTCAACACTATCAAACACTAACCTACATGCTCAATAATTTAAGATTTTCAAGAAATTGACAAAACTAGCATGTAGAATGTTGAAAAAGTAAGCTCTAAAAATGAAAACATGGAGAAATCTTGAAATTTCCCCATCAGGATCTAATTTTTAAAGCACTTCTCCTCCTTTATACCTATAAGGGAGAATCAATACATGCAAACTCAATAAAACAAGTTAAGAAAAACAAGTTATGTCAATATATGCAAAAAGAGGGTTAGTAACCAAATTGAAACTAACTACAAAAACTTGAAATTAAGCACAAAGGACAATGGAGTATGTCCTACTAGGCATGCCATATGTGCTCGTGTATAATTAACTAAGCTATAAATTGAAACTAATATCTACATAGATTCAAAAAAAAATTAATTAAACAATGAACCATCAAGATAAGAGCTTAAAGGAAATGCTTCTTCAATGCATAAATGAAACTACATGCTAAGTTATTTCCTAATTTCTATGATTGATAATTTAAACTATGAACCTATGAAGAACATAAGCAATCAAAATGGATTATTGCTTGATCTCAAGAATTGAGAACAGAATCTCACCAAGAATGGCTACAAGGCCATTTTGGATCTTCCCATAGTACTAAATTTTCGAGTGAAAGGATGCAAGGTGGAGAAGCTATTTCCAACAATGGTGAATGGTTCAAGATCAAAATGCTTATAGTTTTCACTATTCAAAGCATGGTGCAAGAAGAAAGGTAAGAAGGAGGGTTCTTTATATAGCCTTCTTTGAAGAGGCAAGGCTAGCAAATTGATGAATGTGGGATAAAGGTAGAACGAGATTAGTAATGAATAAGGTTGCTTTATAAAAGGTAATCTTGATTTAGAAGAGTTTAATTTGTCATCGTAAGTCATGGGAGTTGGGGATGTTTTAATTAATCAAAGGTGATTAATTAATAGGAAGAGGTAATATTATAGAAGCTAATTAGAGGAAAATTAGTATGATTTACGAGGATGTAAGAGAGGAATTTGATCCAATAAATGGTAATTTATTGATTTAGAGTTGCGATCGTAATTAATTAATAATAATCAATTAACCTAGGTGGAAGTGGATATTAATCAACGAAAGTTTGTTAATCAACATCCTTAATGATAGGAAGGCTAATTAATTAACAAAAGGTCATTAATTAACAAATATGAAGAGGAATGTTAGCTAATTAGTGGAAAAGTTCTAATTATTACGAAATGACAAGAAAAAGGATAATTAGTGCAATCTTAGCATTAAAGCTTGCGTAAGCAGATTTTAGGTATCTACAAAAACACTTCTACGTATGAATTTTTACATCCTTTTGTGGAACATTTCAAACAATAAGTTGGGAATCCTTTTGCATTCAACAAGGACACACTTGATTCCCTCGTCGAGATAAGGGTTGTGATATCAAGCATTGCTAAGAAACATCAGTCTTTGTTCACAAAGTGTAAGAACATCAATGCCATCCAAGACAATCAGATCAAGTCATTGAATTTTTTCATGTTCCCAAGCCGAGAAAGTTGCACTGCAAAGCATCCAAATATATAAGAGAATTAAAAGGAGTGGATATCTTCCTAGAGGCACTCAACAAAATTTCACTTGAGAGTGAAGCAATAGCAAGGAGTTGTATCCATCTCGATTAGTTTTCTCTCTCTTGCCTCCCCTCCCTCTCTTCATGTATTTTTCTTCCTTAGGGGTTTTCACTTTCATTTTTTCTTACTCCTACTTTTTCGTATTCATGTTTTATCTTATGTGACTATAGTTGATAATGTAATAAGTCTCCCTCAATTAATGGAAAGGGAACTTAATTTTTGTTCCTACAAATACGAAGAGTCACATGTTGTAAAATACAAATGAAAGGTCATGTGGGGGGTAGGTGAAGATTCTTTCTAAAATCTATAAATTGTAATGACTTCCCCATTCTTAAGGGTTGTCAATTTTATATGTTCAAGAGTAGAGACCTACCTAGAATAGCAAAAAGATAGCTAATTCGTCGATTTCCCTTTTCATATGTTATTTCATCTCTCTCATTATCTGACTTTTCCAATATTTCAATAAAAAAGGATTTTCATGCTTTTACGTATGAGTGAATTAGTGAGAAATTGGTGTCCATGGTTTCATCTTATCTTGATATTATTATCAAGTTGTGATTCTTTCTAATTTTTTGTGTTAATTATTTTGATTAATATTTGTAAGCATCGATTTTTCCTACACATAATATTAATCCCCATCTTAATTTATCACTCTCATTTCCACACCCACCTATAAAATTCCTCTCTTGTAATAAATTGTAAGCATTTTTCACGGGTGTAATGGAGTGTGTCTATTGAATCCATGGCCTCTAGGGCAAAAATAGTATTTAATTTTTTTGTTTACACACAATAATGGAGCTGCCCCATTCAAGCAGAGGGACCTAGTCCTCAAGCACTAGCGAGAAACCCACAAATTCGTCCCATCAACAAATTTTCTTGCCAAAAAATTTTTGTGCCCATCGTGGGGAAGACTTGGCATATTCTGCACCCAACATATGAATCAAAAAATATCAAATATCAAAAAACTAAAAAAAAAAAGAAAAAATATGAAATTTGAATATCAATGAGCCTTATGTCTTCTAATGGCTATTCTAGGTAACCCTCCTATTTAGAGACTTGAAATCCTTTTCCATATCCAAAAAGACATCACTTCATACTTGAGGGAAGCTATTTGTGATAATAGAGAAAAATTCTCCCGCTACTTCATAGTTGCAAGAGTGCTAGATTTTGAAGAACAACATGCAGAAAATTTGGAAAGAGAAAGAAAATTCCAAGCTCAACAAAGGAGAGCTTAAGTCAATCCAAATTCTAGAATATGGTTGATCGTATATACCCCAGGTCAGAAAGACAAAGAGGAAATCTTGACCCCATCTTTGAAGAACTCCAAAGGTGGAAAGAACTAGTCAGAAATTCACAACACTCCCTTCATCCTAAAACTTCTCTCATTGGTATTCCAAGCCATATCAACACATCGGACATAGAATTTCCAAACCTCAATGAATACTTTAAAGAATTTTCAGAAGTGGAAGCTAAAACATAAGTGAAAAAAGAGCATAAGAGGAAGTAAGACCATAAGCATAAGTAAGAGTAAGAGAAGAAGTAGAATCAAAAGTGAATCCAAATTTAAGGTAGAAGCCATGATCGGTGACGAAGAGAAACCTCAAAAAATCATGCCATGGGGAAAAAACATAGGTCCACTTGCCCTACCTCAACCTATCCATGAACTTTCACGAGGGTTGAGGTAAATCTTTCCCAAATTCAAAGGATATGGTTCACTCCTAGAAGAACATGTGGTAGCAGTCATCACTTTGCACGTGGTGTACTAGGAGTAGAGCATGAAGATGTGTTAGTCAAAGGTTATTCATGGAATATTTTTAGTACAAGGTGGTATAATGGTTTTATCTCCTACCAAATAGATCCATCACTTGTTGGGATGATATCAAAACCAATTTTGAAGATAGATTCAAATCTATTGAGGATTACCAAGACCTCCTAGTGAAACTGGTACACATGAAGGAGTCTAATGAAACTATGAGGTATGTTGTATCCTGATATAACAGGTTGGTCAAAAGCATACCTCTCAAAGTTATTCCCTCGATGATAATGTTAAGATATTCTTCGTAAATGCTTAGCTACCCATGGTTTTATTCATTCTTAGAATTTCCCTACCTAGGACTCTAAAATAAGCTCAAGATTATGTCATTGAGACAAAATATTATCTAATTCTATCTGGCAAGGTGAAGAATCCAAATGGAAAATAAAAGGTTCAAAGTTCTAGTTCCATCTCTATAGACCCCCTAGTCTAGAAATTGGTGAATGATGTAATTTTACTAAAGAAACAACTCACACAAAGTACCTTGATAAATGCTTTAAAGAAGATTAATCTTCCAAACAAAAAAATTATTTACCCACCACCTTGTAGACTCTCTCTCAAGGAACCACTGATAAATGTGGCATGTGATGCAAAATAATAAGAAGAATAAATTGAGGATCCAAAAGAAGAGAATGAAGATGGAAACATTCTTGAGATTGAAGAAATTGAAGATGATGCATGATTAGTTTCCTTGATTATTCCTTGGGAGAAGACAACAATGATAAAGAAGCACCAAGCTTCTCATGCGCGGTGTTTACTCACTCCTAATCCCAAAAGGGATCCTCTTCCTCTATAGTTGTTGTGAAGAAGAAAAAGAAATATGGTCCTCATGTGGAAACCCCACAGAAAAGATAATCAACAGGGGATCTCCACTCCCATCATCAATGGAACTAGCAAAGGAGAAACCAAAACCCGTAGAAAGAAAGAAGCAAGTTTTCATGTTATGTAAGTCCTCTAGTGTTTCTTCTAGCTATAATTCTACATCTAAGGCTAATCTTGCAAAGTCATATAATACTCAATTAAAACTAGACACTCCTTCCCAACCTGCTACTCCATCCTCTAAAAATACCCAAGCTTCCAAAGTAGTGCCTTCTCTTCTTTGAAAATCCTCCACTATTCCAAGGAAATTAAGTTCATTCACCTCTTCTCCATTTGACATAATCGATCATGTGAACAAATTTAAATTTTAGATTTCAAAATCTAAATTTTTGCAAATGCGCCTTAAACAATTTGAAAGGATTTTTAGTTATATCAAGGGTGGTAACCCAAAACCCAATGCTTCCAATCCTAATTCTAAAGGGTTACTACCAACACCACCCACTTCACCATCTCAAAAATAGGCTTACACTAAGCGCATCCAAAACCAACAAGGTATAACCCTTCTACCTCTCCCTCTTGATCAAAGGCCACCAACTAAATAATTACATTATAGACTCAGGTGCCTTAGATAATGTAATTCCCATCAAATTTTCTAATTCCCTAGGACTTACCTTGACATGAGAAACTAGCTCTTGTTACTCTATGAATTCTAAGGAGGTCTCATTGGTTGGAAGAATCAAATATGCTCAAGTAGCTCTTACTGATTTCCTTGACAAGAAGGTCTTGCTAATAATTTTGGTGGCTCATATCCCAGAATATTTTGGTATGTTATTGAGTATTAGATTTTGCAGATATTTGGGTGGTGAGATACAAATGGAATAGTCCTTAGCAACCATCCGGTGAAGGGTGAAATGAATAAGTTTTTCCCGAAAATGAAGTACACCATCCAAAAATCAGATGATCCAAAATCTAATATCTTGTGTCAAGATAGTGGACTAGGAAACTACTTCCTTGCATCTAAAACAAATGATAATTTTCCTCTCCTCACAGAAGACAAAGAAGATTAATAGTGGATAATGGAATTTGATGGAAGTCATTCTAGTGTAGGATTAGGAGCTAGCATTGTTCTAAATTCTCCTTGAGATGAGTTGTTTCCATTTTCTTACAAACTATGATTTAATAATACAAATAATAATGCAGATTATGAGGCCCTTCTCCTAGGGATGGAGGCTTCCAAATCCATGAGCATCAAGAAGTTTAAATGCCTTGTGATGCCAAGGTAATTGCCAAGCAAGTGAGAAATCAGTATCAGGTCAATAACCCAAGGCTCAAGCACTACAAGAGCTGCGTATGGGAGTGCATTGAATCTTTTGATTTTTTTCATCCAAGTAGTTCCTCATGATCAAAATGAAAAATCCAACACTCTTGTAGTCTCAACTTCCTTCATGACTCGCACCCATCCTTTGATAAGGACAAAGTGACTATTGAAATTTTTTGAGCAAGCATGCCCAAAAATGTAAACCATTGGCGGGTATTCAATCATGACATTAAACTTCTCACTTTCCTAGAGCAAAGAGACAACTTCAAGTATTATTTTCTATAAGGAAGTGATAATCCAAACTAGGAGTTAGTCATAGATGAAGAAAAATAATGGATAAATGGAATTAACTCGGAAGGTGTAAATAGTTTGAAAGGAAAAAATATCCCAAAATGTCTCATGACTCTTGAATATTTGTTCGATAATCATGAAGCAGTTCATCAAGGAGAAATCTAAGGAGTCCTCACGATGCCCAACTAACTTTGAGAAAGAAAATATTGGTACCGTAGAGCATCAAAGGATGGTAAACATTGACAAGTGTTGTTCACTAGAGGAGAAGAGAAGATTTATCTCATTGTTGATAAAATATTCTGATGTTTTGGCATATTCCTACGATGAAATCAAGTCATTTCAGCCCAAAGAAATGCACCATTCAATCCTACTGAAGGCTAAAGCCAAGAATTTTAGGAAAAAGCAATGGCCATATAATCTAAAGATTGTGGATACTATCATGGAAGAATTCTTGAAGATGTTGAATGTAAGGATCATCTTCCCTATCCACCACTCCACGTGGGTATCAAATATTATTCATGTGTGGAAGAAGAACGTAGAGATAAGGATATGTGTAGATTTCTGAAACTTTAACCAAGCCTTGCTAAAGGATAACTACCCACTTCCTATAATGGATCACATCCTATAGGAAGTCACAAGATCATAGATGCTCTCATTTCTTGATGGATTCTTTGGGTACAACCATATTTAGGTATATGAAAAGATAGATCCAAAACAAATTTCACAACTCCATGGGGCACTTTTTCCTACAAAGAAAATGCATTTTGGTCTCATCAACATTAGAGTGACGTTTTACCAATAAATGGATTTTTCCTTCAAATATATCAAGCATTGCATTGTCATTTACCTCAATGATCTAACAAGTATTTTCAAAAAATAAATTATATCACATAATACACCTAGAAAAAGTGTTGATCAAGTGCCAACAAAGCATGGAATATCTCTTAATCCAAAAAGTGCATCTTTGGTGTTACCAAAGGGAAACTCCTTGGGCAAATTGTAAACAAGGAGGGGGTTAAAATTGATGTGGAAAGGATAAGATAAATCCAAGCACTGTCCCTGCCATCAAGTAAGAAGGGAGTCCATTCCTTCTTAAGAAAATTCAACTTCCACCGGTGCTTTGTTCTAAACTTCACCGAGTTGACCAAGCATATCACTACCATGGTGAAGATGAAACCAAGCTTCAAATAGAATAATGAAGGCAAAGCATCATTTTAGGAAATCAAATAAGCAATTTCCAAAGCTCCCACTCTGGTATGCCTCAATTTTGAAAAATAATTCATTTTGTATTTCAATGCTTTAGAGCACGCACTTCCAACCATCCTAGTCCAAAATAACAAAGAAGGCATTAAAGCACCCATTGCTTTTATGAGTTTTCCATAAAAAAACCATGAGTTTAGGTACAACCAAATGGGGAGCATACCTATGTTATGGTCAATGTGGTAAAAAAAATTCTGGTTTTACATCCTCAACTCGAAACTATGGTGATGGTGCCAAGCTCTACAATCAAATCAATCAATCTTGACTCAAACAAGATCTAGGAGCCAAGAGAGGTAATTGGGTGGAAATAATTCAGGAGTATGACTTAGATATCTGACCTTAAAATCTATTCAGAGAAACAAATTGTGTCAGTTGATAGCAAAAGATGAATCTCTCTCTCTCTCCACTCAAAGTGATACAAAGGAATGTCTCTGTTATGAGTGCGTAAGTAAATATTTACCCCAAGTGCTCTTTACAAACACTACCAATGAGTGTTATGCTGACATTTTCTAATTTTTGACTTATAGTGAGTGTCCATATCACCTAGAATACAAGAAAAGAAGAACTCTCAAACTCAATTCATCCACGTATGTCATTTGGGATCATGTGTTATACAAAAGAGGACTTGATGGATGTTTTCTAAGGTGCGTGGACAAAGAGCAATAAGATAAGTTGCTAAAAGCATATCATGATCAAGATTGTGGTGGTCATTTCTCTACAATGGTAATTGTTCAAAAAATTATTTGTGGTAGGTATTATTAGCCTACCTTGTTCATGGATGCTCAAGAATGGATCTTCAAGAGTGAACATCTCCCAATTTGTTTTGGGAGACCGCAACTCATTGCACTTCCTCTCCGAATGATGGTGATCAAAGAACCATTTCAACATTGGGGCCTAGACTTCATCATAATTCCCAATCCTTATTCAATCATAGGGCATACCTACATGATCACAGAAACTGACTAATTCACAAAGAGGGTGGAGGAAATTCAAAAAAATGAAGCCAATTCATAAACAGTATGCAATTTCATCAAGGAGAACATCATTTTCCATTTTGGTATCCCTCGGAATATTGTGGTTGATAATGCCACATACTTTTCTTCCATAGAGTTAACTAAATTTTACTATAGTTTTGGAATATCACTATGTCATTCATCGACTATTTCCCACAAGGTAATGATGGCCGATTCAAACAACAAAAACATTGTGCTTATCATCCACAAGCTAGTGGAATAGAATCGAGTAAATGGCACAGTAAAATCTATGATGCACTATGGGTAGATAGGATAAATCCTAAGAAATAAATCGGTATGTCACCATTCTAATTTCTCTACAAGATCAATACAGAAATTCTAGTCACTATCGATTTCTAACACTTTGATTAGAAAAATCAATTGAAGATGGCTAGTATAGTGATTCCATTGACAAGAGAATCTTTTTTTTTTAAATCTTGATGAGGACAAATTCAAAGTGGTGGACCAGATAAAGGAGCACCAACTGAAGGTAAAGAAGCTATATGATAAGAAGGAAAAATATAGGGATTTCAAAGTCAGAGATCTTGTCCTATTATGGGACAAAAAAGGGATCGAAAGGAAGCCATGGGAATTTTGATTCCTTTTGGCTTGGACCATTCAGATTCAAGAATCTTGTGGAGAGAATGCTTTTTACCTCTCTTATCTAGATGGCACACATTTGGAATTCCCAGTGGGAAATATTTGAAATTATACAAACAATGAAAGAAAGTTTTCCCCGCATTGTACTATAGGTAATTTACATTTTTGTTTCCTTTTCCCTTTTGTGTGTGATTTTTCCCTTTTTGTGTTTTGTGTGTTTCCCTTTCGTTGTGTGTGTGATTCATCCTTTTAGTCTATCGTTGCTTGTATTAGACTATGTATTGCCTAATGAATAAGGCACTAGTCCATATTGTGTATTGATAGTTTGGAGTTCTTGCTTACCATGTCCTCGCTTTATTCGATCTAGAATAATCCCCCAAGTGATATCTAGCTATTTTCATGTGTTTTTGCAAAGGAAAAATTCAATGTGAAAACATGACAACTCTACCCTAGTGTCAAAAATTTTGCTTGTAAACCCTCCTAAGCACTTCTATCAGAAAAAAATTCTGCCTCGGTGTCTATCCTACCATTTCAAGTGCTCATGATTTTTTTATCAACCTTTCCCATGTGATTGGAATGTAAAAACAAGATCATATAACCCTTTCGATGTAGTACACTCTCAAGGTAGTTTCTTGATAAGCCTAGAAGGGCTATTTTTAGCCTTTCTAGGATAGTGTGCACCCCTAGATGTGGAGTTGAAGGTAAAAATCCATCAAGATGTGGTATTGAGTATTTAATAATTTTTACAAGTGGTTTAGGAGTATTTAGGAAATATTTGAAGGTTTAGGAGCGTGTATAGTGAAAGCGGTTTTTGGAGGTAAAGGAGCTTGTAGTTAAAAACAACACTTTTTGAGCTTTCAGGAAGTGATTTCAAAAGCTCAGTAATGTGTTGAAGGCCAAATAATATACCATTGAAAATTTATTTCCTTGTTATAAATGATGGTGGTCTCATATTTTTCACAAGACTTAGGCACTTCTTCCCACAATTTGTTTTAAGTAACCATACCCTATGGTCACAAGAAAAAAGCTATTTTTTGAGGGGATCAAGAAAAATCAGAGCATGGGACCTATCCCATTCTTATAAAAATATTATATATATATATAAATAAGTTCCCAAAAATACCTTTGGATGCTCTAGAAACTTCATCGTCAAGCCTCTCTCCAAGGTATGCTTTCGGGACTTAGCCAAATTTGAAGGTGGACACATGTCATCACCAGGTGATGGCACAATTTTGTGTCCCATATCTCCCGACCCCTTCAAACATTTGTGACATAAAAAATTTCCCAATCCCAAGATATCCCCCTGGTTCATCATGTAACCTAGGTGAAGCTCAAACTTTCTAGTTAAGCCCCTTTTGGCTCTTTCCCATCCCTTCCCATCGTCAAATCACAAAGTGCCACTTGTCCTCACCAAGTGAGGGTGAATTTTCTTGCACCAACTCTCCTATCTCCTTGGGATATTTGGGACATAAAAATGTTCCCCATACCCATCTTTTCCATTGATTCTCCAGTGACCCCATGAAGGCTCCACAGGCCAATTTTCAGCCCCTCTCTCTCTCGCCTCGCCAAATTAACTTCTACCACTTTTTCTCACTAGGAGAGGAAAAATTATTATACCAACTATCCCATCTCCTTGGAATATTTAGGACATAAATATTCACCCAAGCCTAGCCCTTTCCCAGGTCCTCCATATGACCCAGTTTCAGCCCCGGGAGATTTTCGTTATTTTTCTCTCCTCCACCAACCAATGTCTACCACCCCACTTGTCAAGCTGAGAAGAGGGTGAATTTTCTTACACAAAATATCCCATCCTCTTGGGACAATTGAGACACAAAAATTCACCTAAGCCCAAGAGGTTTTAAAAATCCAAAATTTAAAAAAGTTTTAATTTTCGTGCTTCTTCTCCCTGTGTGTTTGAGAAAGTTGTTGCCAAAAGAAACTTATAAAAGCCATTTCCCTCCTCCTCCATTTCTCCATTTTTTCTTCATTCCTCCATTTTCACTACTGTAAATCATCAAATAAATTTATTTTTCTATAGACACCATCCCATATTTTTCCAGATTGACTCCATAGCTAAAACCATGAAAAACTCATATCTCTCAACATGGTAATCAAAATCAAAAATGAGATTCTCACCATATATTTCTCTCCCATGACACCTATAAGAAGTAATAAATATAAGAACCATAGGTTCCCTTAATTTTTAAGGGTATCAAACCCTATATGTATACCCTAGCTCCCACTTTTTCAATTTTTCACCATTTAGCGAAGCTGGTTCGAGCTACAATTTTCAGCACATCCAAAAGACAAGCCTATTCCATAGAGAACCGATTTTTGTCAATATGAGGTGTAGAATACCAGTTTTGCTAAAATTATTAATTACCTAGTTATTGTACTTAATATAAATAGAAACTTTCTTAAAATTTAAAATCCCTTCAAAGTAGTAAAATCAGAAAACATTTAAGATGACAAACTAGAAGATTCAGGCCAAAAAAGTGAAAAAGCAGGGAAAAAGAAAAGAGCAAAAAGTAAATTTCTAAAAATAGAAAGTTCTTGAAAATGAAAAATAAACATATGTAATATTGTTCCAAGAATGTTGGGGGTTCCATAAAATTGATTCCATGACAAAAATGTAATATTTCTTAAAATAACAACTCCTAGATCCCAGTAGCTAAAAATCAAAAGTTCTGGTTTTGAGTGCAAAAAGATGTTGTCATCTCCATTTTATCTCATATTGTTTCTTTTCATCAATATGAAGTTAAAAAAAAATTCCTTAATCTTGTTTCATCCTGTTCTCAAAATACTCAAGTGTGGGTAACAGTGATGTTACCCATATGGACCTGAAGGACCTCAAAAATAGAATGTTGAGTGGATCAAGGGAATATGTTTAGGATAAGGTCTACACATGCAGGCTATATGCAGTAGGTGGTCATCTCATGTCCTTTAAAATTTCAGAGTTAGTGTTGGCATGCTCCCATCATTATGAGTCAGACACTTGAACCATCGTGAGTTGTGAAACTCGGTCCTTGTAGTCCTTACCCCAAGGAAATTTATCAATGCATGTAAATTCTCATCTCTAGAAAATGGTCATGATAACAAAATAGATTCAATCAAGTGATTGGTCTAATACTGAGTCATATCTCCAAGGCCTCACCCTCGACTCATGGTTTTAAATAAATGTAGAAAACCCTCCCGCATATCCATGAAGTCTCTCTCCGAAATGAATTTCACAAGGACTTCTCGATGCCATCATTAACATAATTTGGATAATGGGAGTAGAAAATAAAATATATTTTCATTACTGGATGGCATTGTTCAATCTCACAATCATCAAGGGAAGATAGATGATAGATTAAGGGAAAATCATCGGTGAAAAATTACACCTCCAATTGTTGCAAGTGCCAGCTTCCAAAAATTTCTTCATGACTTCATAACTGGTCCATGCCATAACAAGCACGAGACCATTCAAGGGTTTAAAACTCACCCAAAATGTCTCTCTGAAGGCTCATCGCATATGAGAAGTATCTCGCACCTAGTCTTGAAAGAAATTAATTAACACTTTGCAATAGTGAATAATGTGTTCATAATGTTTATCATCATACTATTAGAAGGGAACCCTTACTCGAGGATGTCTCTGCAATCCGTTGCTCTAATAAAAAGTTATGGGTCATTTTTCAACCATTTCCTATATCTAAGTGTCAGGTTTTTAACTTACTCCACAAATTTTTCCACACTACCTCAATGCTAAGATCATGTTAATTGAATTGTGTAGATGAAAACTTGTTCATGTCAATAGTAAGATGAGAAATTGAAATAAGAATTTGATTGCTTTCCCTGTCTCTCAAGGGATTTTCTCTTGAAACATATCTCACAAGGCTTCCAATATGGAAGCTTCCCTGTCTCCCATAAACATTTACTTATATACTCAAAGGGAAAACTTTGATATTTGAGGTGATACGGACACTTTTCACCTACCCGAATTGTATCATGTTTCACAGGTTGAAGACTACTTTGGGTGACTATTGTCGATGAGTTCAAGGTTAGAGAATGATATCACAAGAGGATGAAAATTGAGCAAATTATATCATTTAAGCTTGATTGGTATGAATATGTCATTCAACAATATGGTAGGGAGATGTATGACCCATAATACTAAGCGGTGAAAGCCTCACCCCTCCCTTAAGTGTCTTGGAGCATTTGCAAGCAAGGGGATGTGAAAGAATGGACTGAGGTAGTCATCAAAAGATAAAAAATATTGGTTCAAAAGTAACATTGATTCCCTTATTGCATAAAGTAACTTCCCACCCTCCAGAGGTAGGCATCTCATCATTCTTATTCCAAGGTCAACGAAAACCTCCCAACTCATCTCACTCGAGAGAAAGCTCAAAGTGAAAGGTGGTGAACTAGAAACCCCTCACTATAGAAGGTCTCATAAGAAGGTGAGAACAACATAGGATCATGTGGTTAATTTTTAGCAAGGATAAATTGATCCAGTTCATCTCTCAACCCCTTAGTAATCCCAAAGTTTCTAATCCTTTTGTCATCGTATCCCCCTCTTGCACAATATGTTCATCCTCATTTGTAGAAAGATGTTTCAATCTTGTCAAATGCCAAGCCAAAGACAAATGAGATGTTCCCTTGGGTACAAAAAATGGTCACAAGGGAATCCTGCACATGTGTAATAAGTTGTAGTTCCTGATTTCTCAACTATCACCTTAATGGTCAAAGGAAAGAAAGGAAAACGGACCCAAGCAGCTTCACCCTCCTTCGGTGGTGCTTGAGTTATCAATATGTGGAAGTAGTCTAGTCAAAGGTGATCAATCCCATTGAAGAAATGAATCTGGATGACTATGAGATGACCATAATTCCCCTAGGCACAGTAACTCATGAGGTATATGTACATTTATTCAGGGGAATCTTTAACTCACTTTCTCACGAGGAACCAATAGTAAAAGAAAACATTGATCAGCTGGAAGATCATGTGAAAACACTCACCTCATACGTTCAAAATTTCATGGACCTAAATACTGATTCATCTCTTCTAATTAAATAATTCACTCCCATCGTAGCTTTGACCTAGAGTCAATTCGGAAGGCATGGGGTTTCATCATGCAGGAAAAGAAAATGACAAATGGGTAAACAAGAATGTAGAAAAGGGTAAAGTGCTTCTTCTAGAGATTATCTCATTGTTCAAGTATGTGTGTATGATAGTCACCAAATTTCAAATGAAAACGGATGAAATTGAGAAATAAAAGGAACACTAGGATCAAGTGTATCCACTTTGGTGAAGGATATGGGGAGAGCTTGTTCTCAAGTGTTGATAGATAGAAAGTTATTCAATTATCCATCTAAGGACTTATCACAAGTATGGGTCAGGACTCTTGTCACCCGGTATGAAATGTTGAACCGAGCTCAGGGGGAGTTGGATGTAAATGACGAATGTACCTCCAAGATGTAGGATGATGTCAAGGTCAAGATACATAATCTTTGAGTGCCCATAATTGATGAAAACACTTATGTAGATGACTTGTTATAACCTTTTGAGGAACTTTTCATACAAGAAGTGGGAAACCCTTTGCATTCAACGAGAAAAAAGTGGAGTCCCTCACCGAGATAAGGGATGTGATATCAATCACTGCAAAGAAACACCAGTCTTGGTTCATAAAGTGTAAGAACATCAATGACATCTCAGATAATTGGATCAAGTAATTGAATTTTTTTCATGTTCCCAAATCCAAGAAATTTACACCTACGGCAACCAAATATAGCAGAGAATTCAAAGGAGTGGATATCTTCCCAGAGTCACTCAAAAAAATTCCACTCGAGAGCGAAGCAGAATCAGCAAGGGTGGTTTCTTCATCTGAGTAGTTCTCTCTCTCTATTTTTCTCTCTCTTCCCTCCCCTCCCTCTCTTCCTTCATGTTCTTTTCTTCCTTAGCATAGGTTTGCAATTTCATTTTGTATCATTCCTATTTTTTCTTATTCATGTTTTGTCTTATGTGACTATAGTTGATAACGTAATAAGTCACCCTCAATTAATGGAAAGGGGACTTTATTTTTGTTCCTAGAAATACGAAGAGTCACATTTTGTAAAATACATATGAAAGGTCATGTGGGGGTAGGTGAAAAGTGTTTCTAAAATGTAAAAATTGTAATGACTTCCCCATTCTTTAGGGTTTTCAATTTTGTATGTTCAAGAGTAGAGAACTATCTAGAATAGAAAAAATATAACTAATTCTTCCATTTCCTTTTCATATGTTCTTCCATCTCTCTTATTTTACAACTTTTCCAATATGTCAATAAAGAAATGAGTTTCATGTTTTTCTTGATGAGTGAATAAGTGAAACTTTTTTGTTCATGATTTCATCTTGTCTTGATATTATTATAAAGTTTTGATTCTTTCTAATTTTGTGTGTTAATTATTCTGATTAATATTTGCAAGCATCCAAGTTTTCCTACTTGCAATATTAATCCCCCTCCTAATTTCTCACTCTCGTTTCCCGCCTACCTAAAAATTCCTCTCTTGCGATAAATTGCAAGCATTTTCCGCAAGTTCAGTGGAGTGTACTTGTTGGATCCCCATCCTCTAGGCTAATAATAGTATTTCATTTTTGTTTACACACAATAATGGAGTTGCCCCATTCAAGCAAAGGGACCTAGTCCTAGAGCGTTGGCAAAAATCCACCAATTTGTCCCATTGAAAAATTTTCCCACCAACATAGATTAATCATTAGAATTTTACATAAGCACCATCTTGGCTTGAGAAGGTTTTCTAGGATTTTGGACCAAATTTGTATGTGTGTGTTTACATCAGTATTTGACTTTACCCACACTCACATATTAGGAATCGATGATATTATGATTGTAGTACCCTTAAATGGTTCCAAAAAAATTGTTCATAGGTTCCTTTTCATATTTACAAATTGATATAGAGTTTCATTGTTGAATATTTTTATGGGAGTGAAGAAGAGAATGGTATTTGAAATTAAAAATATTAATGATAGATTTATGATCTAAAAATAAAGTCAAAATATATCTTGTGAAGATTATGATATTTTTGTTAGAGTGTCCCACATTATCCTACCACCAACAAAATAATTCACGGTCATATGAGGTGAGTATATGCTTATAAGAATCAATGTGAGTGATTTTAGGAATACGTGTGACTTGTTGGATTTATTGATAACTCAAGGGTGGGTGGTGAAATTTTGATTGAATGGATGAATAATTTGGATTATAATTGGGAAAGGAAGAAAACATGATTGATTTTCCCTTAGAAGGGCCCCGATTTTAAGAAGGATTTATAGTTTTATTAGTTAATTTGAAAGGATATTTGATTGGTTTTGAGGTGGCTTAAATTCCCTCATAAGGTAGTATTTCCTCTTAACTTGTTTGAAATATTACTCCAATGTGTTGGTGAATAAATATTGGATCTTGTATTGGAGATTGGAAATCAAAGCTAGAAAGAGTTGAAAGAGATGTTGGTTATTGAAAATATGATTATATTTTTTCCCATTGATTTCCATATCTTAATGAAATCATGTGTTGATTCATTAGGAGATTGTTTTATGTTGAAAAACTTTTGAAATATATTTATAAGAATTTTAAGTTGTTGAAATTATTTCATTAAAGGATTGACTAGATGTTCAATTCAGTGATTTAATGTTGAGGAAGTTGATTATACCATTCTAAAGCCTCGCTCATTATGTTTTTAGCTATTACCTTGGTAGATACATAGATATTGGTTTGGAACCACTCTTTATAAAGTTTTTAAATTCCTTAATATGAAGAGTGAGGTCAATTGACATGTCATATGACATAGATGTTGGAGTCCCCCTTAAATCCATCAAAATGATATAAGGAGCTAGGGGTCCATTTTGTGATACTTGTAAAACCTTGTTGAAGATCGATGATTTTGATATTGGATTTCTAAAGGCATCCAAAGGTATTGGTAATGTAGAACAGGAATTGATAAGTCTTATAATTATTTATAGTGATAAGGATGCCATTTACAAAATATTATTTTGTGTCTAGGTCATGTTTTGATTAATTTTTGATAACATACAAATCATTAGCCCCAATAATTGGACCATCACGAGATTGGTGGAATTTGGTTAGTAGAGGGAAGATGATTGGTAGTGTTATTAATTTGATTTTAAAGAGTATTTTTAGGAGGATGTTTAAAGATAGTGTTATGTGATTTGAATAGAGGAATTTTTGGTGATTTATATAAGGTTAATTTTATGGGTTCTTCAGTTTGAGGAACTCGGATTAGGCCACCATCCTTGGTAGGAGTGGAAATATTCCTAATGTCTAAGTTTTTAAAGAGAATATTAGTATCAAACTCTCTTAGTTGGACCATATTTCACTGAATTGTTAGATTTGGTTATGATTATGAAAAGGTATACCATGAATGATTTGTTTTAATGGTGGGAACAAGAGGGAGAAAGGAGCAACCCATATAGAATATAAATTGGTTAAGGATCACTAGAAAGACCCTAAGAGGGGAGAACATGATCATAAGATGAGATTGAAGATTATAATGATTTTTTTAGATTTTTAACATAGATGTGATCAGTACTCCCTCAAATGGTGGAGTAATATTCACGTTAGGTTCACCAAAATGTATGCAAGATAAGAATGGTTTATATAATAGTATTTTCTCTTCTCAATAATATAGATTATGATAAAAATGTGACCATTCTAAGGCCACACACAAGAGACTTATAAGGTGCTAGATTCTTGGATCTAGAAGATGCTAGTCTATTGTATCAAAGATGTATAGTTCCAAAGCCTAAGTTTAGGATATGGTGTGTCATCCTACTAGTATCATAATTAATTATAAACAGTTTGTAAGGATTGTAAACAACAAAAATATGTTTATGCTAGGGTTATAAATATGGGTTGTAGAGTTTCAATAGTTTGTAAAGTCCATAGAGTGGATTGTAAGGTAAGGACCCCTAGATAATAATGTAATAGATTAAGAATATGTTACTCTATTATATATATATATATATATATATATATATATATATATATATATATATATATATATATATATATATATATATATATATATATATATATTATCAATAAAACAATCGGCAAAATTTTTAACAACATATAAAGGAAACAACATGTTGGAAATACTTAGCATCATAGAGAAATCATTGGTGAATTAATCCCCTAGGATTAACAACAACTTTTGAGAATTGATGTGGTGGACCACAAGATGAATAGGAAAAATTCCTAGGTAAACCACTTGTTGGGGATTCCAAAATATTAGTAGACCATATAATTACAACTTCTATTCTTGAGTGTTTTGGACCTAATACTCCAAGAGTAGACCTCTAAAAATAAGTAATGCCAACTCTTAAACCTTTAATACATTTAAGAGTAATTTTTTGAGTGCAAGAAAATTGAATGACCAATGATGATTCGGTGTTAAACGCACTTAATCTCCACCTATAAATATGGATCATGATTAGCTATAATAGTTCCCTCAATTTGACAAAATCGAATAGGTCATTTAAATTATTTGTCAAAAAAGTTAGATAGTATCAATCATATCTATGTAATAGCATAGCATGGGGTCCTAAAAAGAAGGCTCAAAGAATGGAGGAAGACTCTAGAGCTGATAAAAAGTGACATGGCTAAGGTATAAGGATAATGTAAGTGAATATGTAGATGATCATAAGAGGATAGAAAGGTGATTTTGTAGGGAGTTTGTAAAAAGATGATTGGTAGATGTAGACGATATAAGGTATTTAAGGTATCATGAATCGCAAATAAAAATCTCTCGAAGTACCACTACTAATCAACCCATCCCTCCATAGGCGATATTCTAAAAGATATCACTAAGGGGAGGTTAATGCACCAATGGTGCATACAAAGAGAAAAAGTAAGAGTGAAAAATAAGGGGTATATAACCTACAAGCTAAAGCAAAATTAGGAGTTTTGAACTTGATTACAAGATATGAAGTGACCTTCAAGCTAAATAAAAGTGCAAGTGCAAGTGAAATAACACACTTGAGAGCTTAAATACAGGGTATGAAATGACCTTCAAGTTAAATACATGTGCATGTGTGAGAAAAATATTTATTTTATATGTTTTGATTGATTTGGATCAAGGCCTTTAATTACATCACTAATTTCCCTTACTTTCAAGGAGAGGCAACATATTTATCATGCAACTAATACAACCTATATCATTAATTGTTACATGTTGAATTTTGTTTAGTCGATATGTTTTTATAAATATACTTTCAAGTTGAAAAATTCACATAAAAATTTTTCTTACATTATGAAATAGGCTTCATTCCATTGGGAAATATTTAATCACCCTTCACGAAACATTTATCAATTGCCAATGTTGAAAAGATCAACTCCATGAGCTATCAACTATATCTTTTCATTTCATGTGGAATCCATTTCTTGTTCTTATATTTTTTTGTAATGGTGACTATGTAAACATAGCCTCCTATAGTAATTATTTTTATTTGTTATGGTGTCTACTTGTAGTAAAATCCAAAAATGTCATTATGAAATGTTATAGTTATGCCTAGTTTGTTAAAATTAATTTTTAATTATTTTTTGCAATAGCTTAAACATAGATTATTATGTAGAATGAGACTCGCCTATACAACATATATTTAATTATTGAACAAATGATCCATGTGTATGCAATGTGTATAGATTGTTATAAAATAATTTGTTGCATTTAAGGAGCACAAGTAGATTTTATTACAAACAGATTATGATACTAGTACACGAGACATTTTTTGCAAGTGAAATGTAGCATGTTTATGATTTTTGAGGATACAAAATGAAAAATATTTTCAAATATATTTTTCATTTTTCTTTAAGACTAGCACCTCTAAAGATTTTCAAAATCCATTTACAATAATTTTTAAAATTATTTTGAGTTCATATTATAAGTCATTGTTGAAAAGTAAACTAGTGAATTACACTAATTTGAATTCATGTTGCAGTAGATAATAGAGTCTAATTTGATTTGATTTTTATGGAATTTTCCACCATGCTAGTTATATAAATAACATAGTTTATAAAATTATGTGGTATTTATTTAGCTTTAAATATAAATGTTGAAAAAGAGTGCTTTTTTTTTCTTTCATATTGTTGCATGAATGTTTCAAAATTGACAACATTAATTGGTAAATTTTTGTTAGAAAATTGTATAATACTCAAACATATTTACAATTAGTCTCCTTTTATTTCAATGTACAGTTTCTATAAACACCCTAAACATACCACCACATTAACATGTCTTAATAATACTTATCAATGTGAGACTTTTAAATGAATTTGAAATGTTAGGTCACACGATTTTGACAACAAATAGAACAAATAATTTTCTTGCACATTTACATAACATTGCAATTCAATTCATAAAACATAAACAAAAATATCCCAACAAGACAACCACTCCCCTTATATTTGTATAACCAACACTATACATTGTCATCAAAACAACTACCACTCACTATCATTATACATTTACATAACATTGCAATTCAATTCATAAAACATAAACAAAAATATCCCAACAAGACAACCACTCCCCTTATATTTGTATAACCAACACTATACATTTTCATCAAAACAACTACCACTCACTATCATTATATATCATATTGTAGATAATTCCTTGAACAACTACTACATACGATCATACAAGGAACCAAAGGGCCTCAAAAATTCTACCTAATTAATTACATAAGGAATGCACTTGAAATATCAATACTAGATCAAATAAACCCACTCCACATTCTCGCTCCAACAAGGACAGCAACATTTAACATATATGTATGTACTATACATGTAGCCCTCAAGATTCCAATTCACAAAATGTAACCATTGCAAGGAAAAACATTGACAACATTTCAAGAAGCCAAAAATTCATGATACATCCTCGTCAACAAGATTTTATAAATGATATGTCCTCATCAACAAGATTTTCTTCGTTAGCCCAAAAATACTGATAAAAAATAGATGTAGATTATATGAATAAGTCTTCCAACATATTTTCTTTGGTGTAGTGTTTATAACTCTTATAGGATCCTTTTCCTAATTACCCATGTTATGGAAAACCTATCTATACATCAAACTTAACTACAAAATAATTATGGCACAAATTAATTATAATTTTTATATTGTAAACAATATTTCACCAAAGTGACATTCCAACTCAAACCCAATTCCATCATATATTATTGTTGGAATATAAAATGTCACTGCATTTTATTTTCTAACCCCGTTGAAACTTTTTCTCCTTTTAGGTCAAAACGGTCAAAATTACCGATTTCAAAGTTCGACTTCTAGGAAAGGTTTCGAGAGCCTCGTAGCATTTCAGAAGTCATGTTTGTATTCAACAGAAATGTCTCATATTTTTCTCCACGATGGTATTATTTATCAAGTATTATGGGATCTTTTGAAGGATCTTGGGAAAAAAATTCCTAGGCACTTTTTGGGAAAAAGGAGTGTGCATGCTTCATTGAAGATTTAATTTCTATGAAGGGTTTCAAGAACCCTATAGGGTATTGGGAGATCATATCCTAGGAATTGGAAATATTTTGGAGCCTACTACATAGTTAAATAAGTAATGTGTAGTTTTGGGGGTATAAAAAGCAAAAACCTTTCTAACACGGCACAAGGTGGCATTTCTACACAAGAATTTACTAAGGTTTTTAGAAACCTAGATTGGATTTGGGAGCCTAAAAAATTTCAAGTGAAATAGAATTAATTCCCCTTCATGACCCATAAGTCATTTAATTCATGTTTGTGAAAACTCTTGTTGTAACTCACTCACCGGTGCATTTCTCTAGGCAAAAATGGACATACAAGAAAAAATTGTTTTAGAAATCATTTTCAGGGTTCCTAAGTAGGCTCATTGGATTTGTTGTCCTATTTCCATGCGAAATCATATATTATAAAACAAAAATTCACTAAGTACAGACTTCGGTGTGAAGGAAAGACAACATGTGCAAAACAGGTGGTGCAAATGAGGTTTCAAAGTCAACTTGGCACATTGGCACACTTTTATTGCACCATTTCACCCTTGACACACTTATGGGGTGCAATTACATCTCATAAGTGTTCCTTTATTTGATTTGTGAAGAAAATAACAAGCAAAACTCAAAAATCAAAGCAAAAACACAAGGTGGGGGTTGAAACATGAGTTTAACTTACATGTAGGACCCATTAGATCATCATTGACGCACTTTCAAACATCCAATTGCACCAAAAACACACTTTTGAGGTGAAATTACACACAAAAATGTTCTTAGATTTGGTGGAGGAATCATTTTCACATGCAACTCGCCTTTGCAAAATCACTCCCCACCTCCACCATATAACATGCTTACAACATGTTTTCCCTCCCACATTTCAAAAATGCATTAAAAAACATCAAGGAATCCATTAAAGCTCCTGTGAAGCTGGTTATTCATCCTTCCATGCTTGCAAAACCCCTCATGTGTCCTAGGAAGACCAAGAAGTATTTTTCTAATATCTCATAATCTTGTGGGACGAAAGAACTCCAAATTTTGATAACCAATTCCTCCCGAAACAATTTCATGATGATATAATATTTATGGCATGATATTCCTCCTATAGACAAAAATCATGCACTTTGGGGATTATTTGCTTTGATCTTATACTATTGTTTATAGGGTTCTCAAGTGAATAAAGTGCTAATTAATCCCACCTTTTGGCGATTTTATTTTTATTTTTACTTTGACATTCCCACGTATTTTCCTATGCATACCCACCTATTTTGTAATTCTCACGTCATTTTAGCCTAAATTGGGTGCTCATGCCTATAATGGGGCGTCCCACCACCTTGGTCCCACCGGGGCATCTCAATCCATTTTCTTCTTTCCCGCATCTTTTTGGGCATCTCGTTATCCGTTTTTCATCCTTATCCTTTTCCTAGTCAGCCATGTCGGGGTTAATTACGAAATTAGAGCAAAAAAATCCTATAAATATAAAGTTATGGGACCATAATGAGGGTCCTAACATCACATAGTATAGTCACTCCATCTAAATTTGCATCCTTTTCATCACTTACATCCACATACCGCCATACATCAAGGCTAGGAGATCTACATCAACATACATAGCATAGAGGAGGGATTCTATTCTATTTCATCCACGCATGCTATTAAATTTTCTATAGTTATTATTTCTCACTACTTCACAAAGTGCAACTAGCACAAGAGCACCTAGGGCATGACATATACACACACACCATTCCTACATTTGGGTCTGAAATGTAGTACAGCACTCAAATTAGTAAGCCCGTTTTTGTGGCGGTGAGGTCCATCTCGACCCATTCATTTTGCATATTTTAATTTTCGGGTTTTGATACTTATTTCTCTTTTATAGTTCCTTCCTTCATATTTCCAAATCCCAAATACCCGACGCAGTCAGTAGATCCAATGTGACGGGGAAAGAATTATTTCAGAGCATCTTGCGACACTATCAAAATCAGATTCTAAGCTTTTATAGATACCAGGGTGCCTATTCTCGCATAACAGGATGCCCAGGAGCCCCAGTACCTTCATGGGCACTGCATCTTCTTATATCTTCCATATTTGACCTTTGCAAGACCCCTGAGTGATCATTTATACTCCCATAATATACAATCAGACCTGCGACAACCTACAATAGCCTTCAGAATCAGCTAAGTCCTTTCCTTTTACATCTTTGCATAGTTAGGGTTTTATTTCATTTGATATAATAATTTAAAATCATTCCATATTGTTTTAGCATAGTTTATAGTGTTTTAGTCCTCCTATATTAGATTAACTATTATTATACTTTCTTATAGTTTAGTTTAATTTTAGTTAATCATTTTGGTGAACTTGACGTCTCATCATGGGTAAGCGTAATAGGAAATGCACTTCTCCTAAGTCTCCAATTACTTTGCAATTTGATAGTCATGGTCACACTTTTGTTGACACTCCTACTGCTCCTTCTAGCTATAGACCTTTCCCTTCATTCATTCAACTTCCATCTTCTGATATGGATCCTAGAGCTATCGATGTTGTTGTTTCCACTTATCTATGCACTATCGATCCTGCTATTTTAGCACAACTTGTAGTGGAAGTACAATCTCTTCCTCCTAATCCCATAACCACACCTGCTACCATTCATGAACCACAAGATCATTGTCACTCATTTGTTCCTTCTCCAAAGTATTATGTGTAGCTAATTCTAATGATACCATAGTGGTCCTTACTTCTCCATCACCTCCGACTGAATCTTAATCTCTTGAAGCTCCACATGACTTAGTTCCTATTGTTTGTATGATTGATACGGTCCCTTCTGATTCGTCACTTACTCTTGATGATACTAACGCTATGGTATTTTATACAGAACCTACTCCACACTACCCTCTTGGCTTACCACTCTCTACACCATCTCCCCTTATAGACAAGTTTCCACTTAAGGGTGTCATTTAGGTGATCGACACAAAGTATATCCTCCTTCACCTACTAATATTACCGCTATTATTCCATATCAGGAACCTTTACAATACTTGGATAATTCTTATTGGAAGCATATACCACTCAACACTTCACCATTCACCTATACCCTCTTTAGGTGTTCACCATTCACCTGCACCCTCTTTATGAATAATTCTTATTGGGATCATATACCACTCAACACTTCTTGCATGACCACCGTATGTTCACATGATGAGCTCTCTCAACTTGGTTTTAACTTTACTGACCTTTATCCTCCTTTATGTGATCCACATTTGTATCATTGCTCTGTTATTATTATTGTTGCATATGGTCTCGTGTATCTTCCATCGGTAGTTCATCTTGCATGTTATCATACCACTTCTCACGATTACTCTTGGCTAGTCTTGGTTAGATTATATCGAGGCACCCTAGATCCCGATCACATTTATATGGCATTTCCTCCGCCATTTGGCATTTTTACATTTGTAGCAGTTCCTTACCTAAAGGTGTAGTAGTTCCTTAACAATACACCATGGTCATGTATATCTTACGCACGTATGGTTATTTGGATGACCTACTATATACCACTTCTTATCAATTTTCCCACATCATTCCATATGATTTTGACAATAATGTTGATGACCTTTTAAACATTCTAACTTCAACTTTCTCTCCTTGCAAAGTAGCACCAATCCATCACCGCTTCAAATATGCTCTATATCCACCCATTTAGTTGATGAATTCCACCTTCATATTCATACATCTAATACACACCTATTGGATTCCATACACGTGTTGCAAACCCAGTGTCAGTCCATGGAAGCCACGATTGCATCTCTCATTGTTGAATTCAAGCAACTTAAATTTGCTTCTCAACCTCATTATTGGACCCTGGAATATTAACCAAGTATGAAGGCACGTAGGCACACAAGGTCCCAGTTATGAAAAGGCACGCAAGGTAAAAGCGTGTAAGAGAAAGGTTTAAGGAAGCACATAGCATGTGCAGTGCGCGAAGGAGGTTCAAGACTTAGTCAATTTCAGTTCTCAGGGTAGAACACGTGAAAATCATGATCGGTTTCACGTGGATAAGATGCCAGCCTAGCAACAGGTTGGCCCCGATAGGGCATGCCTTGGAATCTTCTAGAAGAACATCATGAGATAAAGTGGAAAGCTCAGGCTTGGAGAAGCATGCTCACATGAAGGACCACATTCGACACTTGGCACCAAGATCTGAGGGTGTTGGAAGGTGAGTTGGTAGTGTAGGAGAATTATAAATAGAAGTGCCTACAGAGTAAAAGAGGAGACACTAGAGTTAGGGAGATAAAGAGTTTGATATACATAGTGAGTTTGAGATATAGTATGGGTGGAGCTCTGCAAAGATGCTACGAGGACTCTATTAATGGATAATTGCATCCAGGAGAGAATGTATTGGGCATGGAGTTGTAATTTTTCTTTTGGTAGCTTAGTTACACAAGTCTAGTGAAAGGCATGATTGTAGTCTGTTTCTCTGTGACACTCTGTAATGGTTTAATGAATGTAATAAGGTTACCTGATATAATATATACATGAATATCAATGGTTCTAATGCATATTTCTCTCTTATGAGTTCTCTTTCCTTTCATGCCATGTATGAATGCTTGTGTAATTCTTTCTGTCATAATACATGTTCTAGATTCTGTTAAAACACTCAATCTGAAGTGACTGCAAGGATCTAGAGGGCGTTCTAAGCCCTATGGTTCTTATATGTCTTAAACTCTTGCATTAATCATAGATGATGTTTCCCACTAAACTCGCATAAAAGAGAGACTTCGTACACCTGCACGTGCCTCGGGTGAGCACTCAGTTTTCACTGGGTGATAGACCACAGGCACATAGGGTTCCTTCCTTTTGTGATGGGAGTATAAATGATTACATCTTGGTTCCATTACGGGACCTCTTTTTGAAGTTGTAGTGGGATATAGCATACATCAGGATTTGTGTAATGAGTAATGACAGAGTGGTTAACATTGGAAAATGTTGAATCATGGTTCAAGAGCATGGAGGATGAATTTGCTCAGAGATTTAGCATTGGACCTGAGTTTAATGCACGTAGATGGGTTGAAGAAAACCTCTACCATGATTTGTACAAAACCTTCTTCTGCTACTTCCTAGTAGAACTATATGAATGGCTTTCAGCCTATGCGTCTAGATCAATTTGGTGTTATGGATCACATATATGGACCAAAGAAGACTACCAAAGGCTACACGATGTGGATTTGACGTGGACCCGTGTTGTAGATCATTGGTGGAGAGGAGTACTGGCTAGCTACACCCTAAAGTATGCCATTTCTATGTATTCTTGTCCAAAGGTTGCTGAGTTTGAATTTCTACGAGAACCTAGAGGAATGTTTCTATGAGCTATTCCTCTAGCTATGAAGATATTAATGGTTACCATGAGTTTAGAGGTGTTCCCAATGGCTAGCTAAGACCTTTCTGAGCGTTGGGTAAGGGATCTTGGGTGGAGGAAGATGGTAGATATCACAACAAAGAAGGAGAGGGAAGAGATACGGCTCAAGTATAGTGAAGCACGTGAAAGGGAGATTGCTACACGACATAAGGCTACTAGTGTGATGGATCTATGGAGACAGAAGTTACGGGAAGGAGTTGAGGTTCACATGGAGGATGTGGAACTTGAGTATATGCTACCCCATCTTGGAAAGCACGTAAGGGATACTCCTTCGCCACTGGTGAGAGTTCGTCACATAGAGAAAGGAGAGTCATTGGTGTATAGCTTAACCCACGTAGTGACCGAGCCCTGGTGCTTCGTTTTCCCGAACCAGGAAGAAGTGTTATTGACCTAGTTGATATCGAGTGGAAGAGATAGATCCACACCTAGGAGATACAATTTTACAGTCCCTTCTTCTATGGCTGCACATATTCTAGTATTCAGAGGAGTCTTTGGACAAGGAGTAAGTGTACAAGCTTTCGGTCTCGCATCAAGGAGTGGCACGGGACACAAGTAGTGGGAGTAGAGTGCCATCATAGACCATCGGCGCATAGTTCAGTGGGACCATGGGGGTGCTTGGCACAGCTCCTATAGGCCCTATTAGACCCAGTGGTTTTAGTGGATCTGGTGGCTCTGGAGGCACAAGACCCAATGGACCTAGTGGATCAAGTGGCAGAGGAAACACTAGAGGGAACCAAGGCTCTGGCTTAGGAGGACAGGGACCACAACCACCACCTCAGGTAATATTTGAAAGGTCTCTTCATTTTCCAAATTACAAGGGCATTGAGGATGTTACATAACATGTTCACAAGTGTGAACTGCTATGGTGCGTGAAGGGTATCACAACCCCATAACAGAAGGCTAGTTAGTTTTGCAACCACATTGCAAGGGCGTGCGCATAACTAGTATAGGAAGTATGACCCTCATCAAATGGTGGTGGAATATACTACCTTAAATAATGCATTCTTGGTAGATTTCCATTCTGAGTTTAAGCGAGAAGAGTGTAAGTGCTTTGAAGGAGATCTAGCAAGGAATGGCAGAGTGTGTGGGAGTATGATGTGCATTTTAAAACTCTCTTGTCTAAATTATCATATGATATTCATCCTTCTCAGCATGCACAGTGGTTTGTTGGAGGATTGATCACCCCTTTTAGAAGGGCCTTATCTCATAAAACTTTTACAGACCCGCATGAAGCATTGGAAGCTGCCCTGCATGCGCCGAAGTTATTGGTAGTATTGATACTGGCGTTAGCCCATTCTTAGAGGCTCAGATTGCTGCTATGGCAAAGTAGTTGGAAAAATTATCTACGAACTCATCCCATGAGACTCGTACAGTGGTTTGTGGTGCACATATTGTGAAATAGAGGGACATGTTAAGGATAATTTCCCCCGGAGGACGGTACATGCTATGATAGTAGATTGTGAAATTTGTCATGGGGACCATGATGCAAGTAGATGTCCCTTGCTGCAGTGCGCAATCAGGAAGAATGTGTCTTGTTATTACAAAATTTACACCTCTATAACCCATGATACTAAGGAATGTATGCTCATTGATCATATCCATGAGGCCATTGATCATGGGGTGCGCTAAACTAGCATTTCTTGTGGTTCTAAAGGTGACGATCACCATTATGAGGAGCACGTAGATGGAGGCACACGCGGAAGAGGTTTTGAGGAGGATTTCATGGTCAAAGTAACCTTGAGGGAGGAAGGAGTGAGTTCCCATGTGGAACATGTTTCAACTATGGATCTATAGAACATTACAAACGTGAGTGCCGGACCTGTTGCAGTGCTCATGGTGCGGAAAGAAGCATAAGTATGAGGAGTGCCCAAAATTATTTGAGCATATGAATTAGTAGCACTAAAAGGACAAGGGCATTGCAATGGTCAAGCATCAAGAAGGAAGACATATAGTAGATGCCTCGGATAACACAGGATGCAGGTTTAGAACCTGTCTTGGTAACAACAAGGGCAAAATCCACGCGTGCAAGAGAGGTGCTAAAACAAAAACCTTGGTTTCAAGGGAGGAGGTCATTCATGGAAAGTATCTAGACCCCGCGCATTAAAAGGAGATATATCAGGACACCATGGATGTTATTCGGAGCTTACAAGGGGAGATCCAATGTCTAAAGGAGAAATCCAGGAGGGAGGAACAAGGAAGGAGAGTCGAGGCATAAAAGGATGACCTGGATGAGGTCAAGGAGGTGTGTAAATAGCTAAGGTAGGAGAATATCATTCCCTTACTAGGATCCTAGTTGAGAGAGAAGGTACTTGTTGTTGTAGACTCACAGAAGACCCCCGGATGTAGATAGGCTTCTAAGTTGATCATTCGAAGCATCCAAAGGTGTGATTACACAACATTGAAACCTCTCTACAAGTGCGGGACTTTTAAAATGAGAGAGGAATCTCCAGAGAAGGCTGGTTCCTACTCCTAACTACCTACCACGAGCTATTCCAAAGAAGTAGGCAAGCTAATCTAAACCTAATCTAACCATGCCAAGGAGACAAGAGAGAGAGAGAGAGAGAGAGAGAGAAAAGGGAAAAACAAGAAAAGCCTACACTAAAACATGTGATACACCAAAGAAGGAGAATGTTGGACATCTATCAAAATTGCCATGGAACAAAGAGAGGTGAGCAATGGGAAGGATGGACAGATGCATCACGAGCCCAAGGATAGATTTCACGCATAAAATGTCTTTGAGAAAACTCCATGAACACGGCTCCAAACCTGCAATGAACATTCAAACATGCACAAATACCGCAATGAAGAGAGGCAAGAGGAAAACAAGTGAAAAACAAGAAAGGATGGGAGATGCATCAAAAACACGTTTTGTTGCTTCGAAGTTTGCACGTAACATCATTTCAATAGTAAAAGGCAAAAATGCCATTACGAAAGCATGGGGGAGGAGGTTCGAACTCCTTTTTTTCAACCCTAGAGAAGAAAAAGAAGGGAGGGAAAAGCTGAAAAGATGAACCACCACCGTGAAAAGAATCCTCCTTACAATTTATAGGAAGAATGAGAGAGGGAGAAGAGAGAAAATCAAAATCTACCCCAACCACCTCCAGACTGCATTTAATTATCTCATTATGGTGGTAGGTGAGAACCCTAGCGAACCCAGAAAGTGGCAAACTATATTTCACATTTTTAAGAATTTGTTCTCACCCAATTAAATATATCCAGTCGTAGTTGGAGAGAGGACCTCGTAAGCTTTCCAAAAATCCCAACCTTGCATGAATCCGAGCTCCCAGTCAAAAGTTATGGCCATTTGAATATCTGCGCCAGGGTCTGCTTCCTGTCAGTGCTCAAAATGTTGCGCCTCCTGAAGGTGCGCCATAGGTGCATCCGTGTGTGTGTCGACATCCTCTTACATGTGCCAAGGCACAACTTTTTCCCTGTTGACACTCTGTGTCATGTGCCATTTCCGTGCGCCAAGGGCGCAACCTTTTCATTGTCGACACTCACTTCTGTGCACCACTTTCCTGCACCTTGGCGCATACATTTTAGTGTCAACACTCATTTTCATGTGCCATTTCCATGCGCCAAGGGTGCATCCTTTACCCTGTTGATGACATCCATTATCGTGCGCCACTTATCAGGCGCCTTGGGCGCACCGTTTTCCCTATCGACATCCATTGTTGTGCGCCACATGGTGCCTTGGGGCGCATATATTTTAGTGTCAACACTCATTATCATGCACCATTTCTATGCACCAAGGGCACATCCTTTACCCTTTCAACATCCATTGTCGTGCGCCACTTCTATGCGCCTTGGAATGTCAGGGATTTGAGCTTCTTTGATTTCTATATTCTCCTGTTTTTCTATATCGACCGGGGGAGATATTTACAATGAGTAACATGCACTAGAGAAGAGTGCGAGAGACAGTCTTGCATGTAAACCTTCCCCTCACCTCGACTATGAAAAGAAGATTACGTTGAATTCAATTCTAGATGGATGGATCCTTAGCAATAGCCTCATTGAAACAGGCACGGAGGTTAATGTTCTAACTTTGGATGCATGGCATCAGATGGGAAGACCCACATTATAACCATCTTCAAATGTGTTGTATATGGAAAACAAGAATAAGGAAATTCCCATCGATGTCTTGAAGGATGCAGCTATTACTATTCAGGGAGCCAAGTTTGTTGGGGACTTTGAAGAAGTCAAGCGCTCATTGAGGAAGACAATTTCCCAGCACTACTTGGGTACCCTTGGTATTACAAGAACAATACGGACCTTCGGTTTAACAAAGGGTACATCAGCTTTGAGAACAAGGAGAAACGGGTCATTATACCCTTATCTAATGGGAAGTCAACACCATATATTGAACCGTTGGGAGAGGAAGTTCTAGGCAGATTTATGTGCACTCAATCACGAGACCATGAGATGATACACCCTACCCTACGACAGGATTATCCAATTTGAAAATTCTCATTCAAAGTGAGTAATACCACAGTCCAGCATGTGACAATTGGGTGCATAGAACTTATGAATTAATGGGATAGTAGTTGAGAGGGTCGGTGATAAAGGTGCACATGGTTCGATGCCTTGGAGAAAAGAAGCGCCCAAGTATTCATGGGGAGCCTTCCTGAGATCTTTTGCAGGAGATGGAAGCTCGGTGGAAGGATGAAAAGGAACGAATGGGGATGTTAAGTTATGTCTTACTTGACACAAGAGCTCGGTGGTGGGCACACATCAGAGAGCCTTTGGAGTGGCGCAAGGTAAGAATTCTCTCTGTCGATTTTCTAGAGCAATGTGCCCACCATCATCAAGGAGTACCATGGGAAGGATCCCGCATCTTTCCATATCTAGGAGTGTGAATGGATCTGGAGAGAAGGTGTGAAATCTTTTCCACCATCCCTCTAGGTGCACAAGTTGTATTCTACACTACAGGGTTGTGCGTGTGTATGGTACATTCATTTGGAGACACACCACCAGACAAGGAATTAGCAAGAGCTCGTGGCTGACCTTATTCAAACCTTTGAATATCAGAGTACCAAGCCATCGGTTGATAAGGCCTTGTAGGGTATCAAGCACCTTACCATGGGGGATAGTGCCAGGATGGAAGATAGGTTGTTGGAATTACTAGGTGAACCAGGATTGGAGGCACGTTTTGAAGAAGAAGAGGAAGCAAAAGAGTTACAACTTGAGTGCGTGTGTTTGGAAAAGGAGAAGGGAAAGTTGGTATATGTGATTGATGGAGAGGAATTGGAAATCTTAGATGTTATCCATTCTATAGGGACATGTGAGGTAGTGGATAGTGCAGATACTCATGCATGTGCCTACCATGAGCCTTTAAAAATGTATAAAATTAACATCGGTTTAGAAGAAGAACCTAAGGAAGCTATTATTGGGGATTACTGGACAGAGAAGGAAGTATTGAAGATCATTGATCTATTGCGTGAATTTGAGGATTTATTCCCATGCGGTACCATGAGCTTAAAGGTGTTCACCACTCCTTAGGAGAGATGAAGATAAAACTAAAGGATGGTGCACACACAGTTAGAAAAAGGCCCTACCGGATGAATCCCAATTTACGCATGAAGGTCAAGGAGGAGATAGACAAAATGATAGCTTTTGGGATCATTGAGGTAGTGGAAGAATCGGAGTGGATAAGTCTAATGGTAATCAGCATCAAGAAGGATGGGTGGATTAGGATTTGTATGGATTATAGGGAATTGAATGTAGTTTGTGTCATTGATCCATTTCCGACCCCCTTCACTGAAATGTAGTTTTGGAAGGATTTTGGGCACGAAATCTATTCTTTTATGGATGGATTTTCAAGGTACCACCAAGTTCGGATTGCAAAGGAAGACCAAGAGAAGACAACTTTTGCCACCGAGTGGGGAATTTTTACATATACAGTCATGCCCTTTGGATTGAAGAATGCGCCAGCTGTCTTTTCGTGCATAGTGGTACAAGCATTCTAAGACTTCATCCATAAGTTTCTTCAAGTCTATTTGGATGATTGGACAGTATATGGTTTGGTTAAAGACCATTGTGATAATTTGAGGTTAATGTTTGAAAGGTGTAGGGCGGTTGAGGATATCCCTCAACATTAAGAAATGTGTGTTTACTACACCCTTTGGGACTTTATTGGGGCATATCATATGTAAGGAGGGCTTGCTAGTAGATCCCGCTAAGGTTGTAGTTATTGTGGGGTTAAGGGAGCCTACTAGCCAGAGCGTAGTGCATGGATTCCTTGGGCATACGGGCTATTAGAAAATTCATTAAGGGATATGCCAAGATCATCACGCCTTTAGAGGAGCTACTTAGACATAAAAGTTCCTTCCATTGGGGAGAGGCGCAGCAGAGGGTATTTGATACATTAAAAGATAGGCTTATCACCGTGCCTATTTTATGTTTTCCCTCTTGGGACAAGCCCTTCCATGTCCATGTAGATGCCTCAGGGACCACCATTGGAGAAGTGTGCTTGCATAGCAGTGAAGGAATTTTTGATCACCCCCTGTGTGTTTTGCAAGTAGGAAGTCGACACCACTAGAGAAAAATATACCACAACCGAGCACGAGGCATTATCAATGATCTATGAGCTCTTCAATTTTAGACAATTTCTCACTTGGCAACACCCTTTGTGTTTTACACCGACCACATGGCATTAAATTATTTAGTGAACAAGCCTATTCTACAAGGACAAATATGTCAATGGGTGTTGTTGTTTCAAGAGTTTGAATTCACTATTGTAGTGAAGCCAGAAAAAGCAACTATGGGCCTGATCATCTGTTAAGAATTGATTCAGGGAAAATGCACGAGTATTAAGGAAGTAATGCCAAATGTGCAACTATTTAGGTTAGAGTGTGCCCTCATATTTTGAAGAGATTGTAATATTTTAAAGGAAGGTGTGGCACCAGATGGAATGAAGGCATTAGAAAAGAAGTAGTTGGCCATACACACTGCACCCTACATGTTAATCAATAGAGACTTATACAAGTTGGGACGTGATGAATTTTTACATAGATGTGTCTTAGAGCATGAGCACTTGGCCATCATGGAGGAAGCACATGGAGGAAGTGCGGGTGGGCATTATGTAGGTGATGCCACCATGTGCAAGATATTAATGGCAAGTTTGTGGTGGGAAACCTTGTACAAATATTGTAGAGACTATTGTAAAGCATGTGACCATTATCAGCGCACATGGCAAACTAGGAAGGAGAGATGAGATGCCTTTGCGCCCTATTCCTAGCATGGAGCCTTTTGAAAAGTGGGCGATAGACTTTATAGGACCTATTACACCAACAGCGCATAGGACTGGGTCACATTATGTCATCACTTGCATGGATTATCTCACAAGGTGGGCAAAGGCAGCCCCAACTAAAGAATGCACTAAACAACAACCGTAAGGTTCTTATGGAAGAACATTATCACAAGGTATGGATGCCCGTTGAGTTTGACCAGTGATAGGGGTACGCATTTCCTGAATGAGACTATGAGGATCCTATTATTAGAGTTCATGGTGGCTCATCACAAGATTACGCCCTATCACCCACAAGAAAATGGAACCGCGGAAGCATTCAACAAGATCCTAAGTCATACCTTGACCAAAATTTGTGATGTCAGAAGACAAGATTGGATGACAAAGTATCGGCAGTATTATGGGCTTACAGGACAACCTATAAAAGGCTAAACAAATCCACACCTTTTCAATTGGTGTTTGGCGTGGAAACTATTTTATCGGTTGAATTTATGTTGCCTTCTCTGTAAATAGTGTGTGCAGGAGGGTTAGCCGATGAACAAGAACTGGAAGAAAGAATTGATGAGTTAATGAAACTGGATGAGAGACACTCGCCCGATGGAGCCAAATAGCAGAGAAAGAAAAGAAAAAATCTTGGCATGATCGCCACATTAGAAATAAGAACTTTGAGGTTGGGTAGATGATGTTACTATATGATTCCAAGTTTTTGTGCCATCCTAAGAAGTTGAAAGTCCATTGGTTGGGTCCTTACACAATCTTGTACATCCTTGATTCAGGCACATGCGATTATAAGCGCTAGATGGGATGAAATTTCCTACAAAATTCAATGGGAGTAGGCTAAATCCCTACTATAAATAAGTCTTCTTAGTGTTTGTAAATAAGGTAGTTTTGCCAGTTAGTTTAGAAGTTTCCTTTATGATTTCCCTTTCTTGTGTTTCCATTTTACGTTGTTGTTTTGTTTTATGTGTTGGGCCTTTGGTAACCTTATTTCTATTTTTTTGAGAATTTGTGAGTGCACGAGAGAACCACACATTGTTTTAAATGTGGGGTGGAGAAATGTGAAGGAATGCATGATTAGAGTGCCAAGGAAGTTGTGTTAAAAATCCTTGTTGAAAGAGGTATACAAAGAAAGATGGAAGAATGGTTGGTGTCTAGGATAAAGCTACTTGTAGATCCCATGTATTGAGGAGAAAGCACATTTAAGCAACATGAGGTAGGTGAAAGCAAGAATCAGGATAGAAGAAGTGCCTTCGGCACGGGTTACACATGTGCAAGAGTCTCCTATCATGTTGGATTGGTTGCGCACTAGAAGGTTGGAGGAATTTTCATGCAAGGTTGGGTGCGTGAGTGAAGGCACTAAAGACGGGCTTTGTTTGAAAAATCTACATTAAATGAACAAAGTATGGTGGTAGGTGAAGTAGCATTTAATGTTCAAAAAGAGAAAAACTATAAGTAAAGGGTCGAGGCTCTTTCATTTTCACTTTGCGAAATAGAGAAAGGAGCGAGTTTTATAAACTAGGGTTTCCAGATTTGATCATGTGAAGAAAGACCTGTGAGATCAAAGTGTGAGCAGCCAGTTTTAGTTTACAAACTAGAAGGAAGGGGTTACATGGGCATGGAAAGAGTTGAAGAGGCATTGTCTTGTGAAGATTTTATCCTAGTTAGGGTTCGAAAAACTAGGGCATGGGTTCAGAAGAGTTGTATCATGGATTTGAGATCGGAGGATTGGAAGAAGTAAGACAGAGTAACAAGGAGAGAGTAGGAGTGATAAGAGGACCTCGACAATGGCACCCAAGAAAGGGAAGGGCAAGGCCAAGGCCAAACAACAAGAACCTGAAGTAAACACAAACGAAGAATGGTATGCAGAGATGCAATACCCAGATGGGGTGATGATGGGGAAGGAATGGGAATCCCACCTAAGAAGTGTACCTGTTAGTGACTATAATCACCACACAAACACAATAGAAAAGGAAATGGCATTGGAATTAGTGCACCCCACTAGCAAATGAACACCAAAGGGTTTTCCAATATACAATGATGACGTTAAGGTCAAAATGGAGAAGGCAAGGCTTCTGCAACTCTATGAGTTGCCCTATTTTGGAAATCCAGAGCGCCTGTACCAATGGTTGATGTCGTGGGTACATGAAGATTACTTCCACTTTAGGGTGTACAAGATGTGTGTGACTCCCCAGCTTATTTCACAATTTATAGGCCTCATATGTGAGGGAGATAGCTTGGAAGATGACCTTGGTGACAAGGAGGCTATTCAAGAAACCATCACCGAATATGCCTGCAAGAAGGGGTCACGATATTACAACATTTCATACATCAAGGACCCCATGATGAAAATGGCCGTGCATTTGGTGACTAAGCTGAATGGCTAAGGAAAGGTGGACACAGGTCAACAAACCCTGGTTACATGTCTGCAGGAAAATTATAGAAGGCACCATATACAACCTATCCACATACATCACAAAAGAAATCGTTAAGTGCACAAAGGAAGGGGACAGATCCTCTTCGGTAACATCTTACTCACCATTATATTTACGGAGATTGGGGTGCATGATGCACCAGACAAGTTTGTATGGGACTACGCCACCGAGGATCCTTTTCCCATGAAGAGGTTTGATAATTATGCTTGTGATACAATGATAGCACCCCACAAGGCACGGCTGGAGAAATGGTACATGCGCCTAAGGAATGTGTTCGGGTAGAGTGGAGAATCCTCGAGCAACTCCCCAAGAAGCCACCGAAGGGGAAGCCGAGTTCATTTGTCTATTAACATTTCTACTTGGGCAGGTTAGAGCTGATAGACGAATCATGGAGCCCTTTGTGTAAGCTCCCCTTTGCATTCACCGCTTAATACTTCCAAGCATGAGTGAACAGATTTAAGGAGTCAAATAAATTAAGGTTGAAAGTAGGTAGTCGGACTGGGAACATAGAGAGATGAGAAAGAAGTTGAATTACCCCAAGGCAAGCAAGTGTGTGCATACATGGAGAATTACATGTCACACGAGATCCAGATAACAAGGCCGATGACACTACCCATCACTAGAGGATCCGCGGTGTGCGTGTACCTCCGTATAAGGCCAAAGTTCGAGAAGGGTACATATCTAGAGAATGAAGTCTCCATACCTGAGGATCCCATGGTAGGAAGGGGCCCACGTCAAAGAAGAGAGGGAGAGGAGAAGAAGAAGCACCAAGTGTGCTGACTGCTAGACAGTGAGCATGCCAACCATGAGCGCTAAGCCAAGCACCTACATACAGAGAAAGAAGTCCCTGGTGAAGGAGAAGACACCAGAAGTAGAGGCACCTAGGCAACCCCTCGCCAAGGAAGAATCACCTGAGGGAGAAGATAAGGCCGAATCCCCAGTTCAAGAGCCACCTCTCAGGAAAAAGTAGAGGGTAGATGAGGAAGTTGACTCAGAGGTGACCGATAGCTTGGAAAAGTACATGGGCAAAAGAGGGGATGAGAGTGAAGAAGATGACGGCAAAGAAGATGAGCCTAAAAAAGACCAGGAGCCATGGGTTTTTAGCGTCTACAACTCGGAAGAGGAGAGTGGAGATGAGAAGCAGGAGTTCGTATTCACGCGGTGCAAGGGCACACAGGATGAGGAAGACACCGAGAGATAGGGAGGGGAATGAAGAGGTTGGCGGGGAAAAGTAGGGAGCCATAAGTTTTATGAAGGAGTAGATCACTGAGGTGGCGGAAAGAGAAGCATAGAAAATGCTTGAAGTCCTAGTAGACCAAGAGTTGGAGCATCGCATGGACATAGTGCTGAAGGAAGGGAAGGAGGAGAATACTGAAAAAGAGCATGCCAACCTGAGAGGAGGTCTCGCTCTAACAGTAAGTTTCCCCAAAGGTGTGCGCTCAAGTAGGAGGAATCTTGATATGAAGTAGAGGCAAGTAATGGGCTATGTTGATGACACAAAGAAGGTGCTACGCACACGTTTCCAAAGCACTGTGCCCATAGAAAGACTTCTAGCCATGGGGTCTTTTGAAAAGGATGGCATGTACCCTAAAACAAATAAGATTCTCTCTTAGGCATTTGAGTCCCACATTGATGAGCCAAACTTCAAAGTCTGTCAGGGGGCACTCATAACATTTCCAGAATCTAAGGGGGTCAATCCCTTAGTGAATGCTCAGGAGCTCTCGGACGAGCAAGTCTACAATGCACTTAACAAGGTCGTGGTCAAGACCGAGGCTAGATTATTCATGTGAAATGATAGCATAAGAGTCTTGGAGGAAAAACTAGGGAAGAAGGAAGAGGAGTTGACGAAGAAGACCCAGAGCCTAAAGCAGAAGAATCGATCGACACACGCCTAAGGTGTGAGTTAAAGGAAGAGAAGATAAAGGTATAGGAAGTGTACAAGAAAATGGATTCCATTAAGGGTGACATCCTTTTAAAGCACCTGACTTAGTGCCACCCACACATAAGTACTCATCCCTTCTAGAGTGTATAGAAGATCTAACACGTGTCCTCACTATGGAGAGACGACCTTTGGCCCTAGAATCTATAGAAGAAGTGGTCACACGCTTGAAGGAGGAGGAAATATTGAAGGTGGTAGTGCTCATTTCCAAGTATAGCCAAGTACTCGTAGAGGTTAAGGTCACTACCCAATCTACGGAGGTTGTGTATGATACATACGCAGACATGGATAAGGTGGCAAGCTCCTTGGTTGCCACACTTGAAGCAGAACTAAAAGAGTTCCAAGAAAAGAACAAGGGGAATAGGGTGGAGAGGGATAAGGTTCTAGCTGAAGTAGAGAAGAAATTAGAGGTAATTGAGGCTTTAAGGAGCTCAATTAAGGCCCAAGCTAAAGGAACTATACCCCCAGATTACTAGGAGGATGGATAAACTTGAGGACCGGGCAAAGAGATGGAACAAATCGTGGACACTTTGGGCACCCAGGGAATTGGCCTAAGTTTTGATGAAGTGAGCACCCTGGTGGGTGACCTCTACCAAGGCACAGGGTGAGGTCGAAGTGTGGAATAAGCTAGAGGTAGATTTGTGAAAATATTTCCCTAGCTTGTTGAATTGATGCTCCCCCATTCTTCATTCTTTCCCCAATTCTTTCATTCCTTATTCTTTGTAAAGTGTAAGACTATTCATTGATTCCCTAGACAACATGCATCTTGGTTAAGTAGAGTGTTTCGAGGATGGAGAACAGGCGTAGTGTGGGGTGATGTTGGACCCCTGGAATATTAACCAAGTATGAAGGCACATAGGCACGCAAGGTCCCAGTTATGAAAAGGTGCGCAAGGTAAAAGTGTGCAAGAGAAAGGTTTAAGGAAGCACATAGCATGTATGGTGCGCGAAGGAGGTTCAAGACTTAGTCAATTTGAGCGCCAGGGTAGAACACATGAAAAGCATGATCAGTTGCATGTGGATAAGATGTCAGCCTGGCGACAGGTTGGCCCCGATAGGGGCATGCCTTAGAATATTCTAGAAGAACATCATGAGATAAAGTGGAAAGCTCAGGCTTGGAGAAGCATGCTCGCATGAAGGACCAAATTCAACACTTGGCACCAGATCTGAGGGTGCTAGAAGGTGAGTTGGCAGTGTAGGAGAATTATAAATACAAGTGCCTACAGAGTAAAAGAGGAGACACTAGAAGTTAGGGAGATAAGGAGTTTGATATACATAGCGAGTTTGAGATATAGTATGGGTGGAGCTCTGAGAGATGTTGCAAGGACTCTATTAATGGATAATTACATCTAGGAGAGAATGTATTGGGCATGGAGTTGTATTTTTTTTTCTTTTGGTAGCTTAGTTACACAAGTCCAAAGTGAAAGGCATGACGCGATCTACTTCTCTATGACACTGTAATGGTTTAATGAATGTAATAAGGTTACTTGATATAGTATATACATGAATATCAATGGTTCTAATGCATATTTCTCTCTTATGAGTTCTCTTTCCTTTCATGCCATGTATGAATGCTTGTGTAATTCTTTCGTCATAATACATGTTCTAGATTCCGTTAAAACACTCGATCTCGAAATGACTACAAGGATCTAGAGGGCATTCTAAGCCCCGTGGTTCTTGTATGTCTTAAACTCTTGCACTAATCATAGATGATGTTTCCCACTAAAATCACATAAAAGAGAGACTCAGTACTTGTGCGTGCCTTGGGTGAGCACTCAGTTTTCGATGGGTGATAGGTCGGCGCGCATGGGGTTCCTTCCTTTTGTGATGGGCGTAGAAATGACTGCACTCATGTTGGAACTCATGATCCACCTCATATGCCATCTCCATCCACTACATGCCCTCTCATTGACCCTCTAGGTACACCATTTCCTCCACCTCTCATCTTTCACTCTAATGATACAAAGGCGGGATGTTTTCATTCAGCTTCTTAATCGTCAAATGATTACTATACCATCTACTAATCAATATCCTCGCTCTCGACTAGTATGCTATCACGATCATCCATATTGCCACTATCATTGAATGCACGAAAATCATACCAATGATTTTTTTGCTTTGTCATGTATAATTACAAATCTCGAACAACTAAGACTTCTCTCCTTTGATGTGCAACCGTCTCCTAGTCACCATCCAACTTGTATGCATGAAATAGTTAGCAATGTAAGTAAAGTTGAAACTAACACCTAATATCTTCAATACAATGCTAAGCTAAAACCTATGCATCATCATGCTAAGACCTTAAGCAAAGCTAACCTATCAACATTTCTACATGAAGCATGAAATGAAAATTTCAAGCTAATAAACTAAACAAATTAACTTTTATCTCTTATTGAATGCTAAAATCAGATGAGATTGAACCAATATAAATATCTATCAATCAAATATTTGATTATGTGCTTGAAATCCCAAAGTTTCTAAGAATGGAGTCTTGTCAAATCATGGCTATAATACCATTTGATATATCTCCATATGACTTCAAAACTTGGGTGGATGAATACAAGAAATGGCGAAGGAAAGCTCTTCTAATGGAAGAATGCTCAAAGATGATAAGTGGCTATAGTGTATGCTCTATGCTCATTTATGAGTGTAGATGTAAATAGAAAGGTAGGAGGAGGGATCTTTATATAGCCCAATAAATAAAAGAATCTCTACATACATTTACATGTGGAATAATAGAGAGGTTGGGTTAGTTGTGGATAAGGGAGGTTTAGAAAGGGTTGAATCAACCTTAGGAGAGTTTATTTTGTCTTTAGTGACTCATGGGGTTTGAGGGGATTTATTAATTAACCAAAGTGATTAATTAATAGGTGTGCAAGCTTATATAAGCTTTTAGAGGAATAGTTAGTATGATTTATGTTATGAGAGGGCTTTAATCAAATAAATGACGATTTATTTATTAAATAGAAGAGAGAATTAATTAATTAAGAATAATTAATTAATCTAGATAGAAAGGGGTATTAATTAATTATAAATAATTAATTAATGTAGATAGAAAGGGGAGCTTAATTAATTAGAAATAATTAATTAATCTAGATAGAAAGGGGAGTTGATTAACGAAATGTCATTAATTGGCATCATTGTTGGATAGAAGAGTTAATTAACTAACGTAATGTAATTAATTAACATTAATTAATGATGATAGCAGAGAAAATGTGTGATATTGATATATGTCGTCAATTTGCGGAAAGGGTATAATTAGCGTAATTTAAGTATTTAAATTTCTCAAGATAAATTATAGGTGTCTACATTTTCCCCTCTTTGAGGTGGCGTAAGTGATGCCACTTCAAAGATAGTAGACAGATAAAATTTTGAAGACGTAGAAGAAAAATTAGTAGAAGTGAGAGATGCCCCTCGAGTGTCGATGGGGTGATGAAAGAAGGTGATCGACGATCAAAAAAAGGTGAGAGAAAGGAAATAGAAGAATGGGTAGGAGCAAGATGCCCCAAGTGAATAAGAAGAATAGTGTTGATAGGAGAATGATGTAGAAGAGGAATGAAGATGGAAAGAAAAGAGCAAGCTTTCATCCAGTGTATTGAAACAACTTTATTGTCATCATATTGCCAAAGATCTACGTCATCGGTCCTTATTAAAAATATAAGCATACAAAAAAATTAGGATGACATGAAAATCCATACTACAAATAGTTTTCCATTGTTAAAACACCCACTTAATGCAACATATAAAAATCAATGCAATATGAGAAGGAAACAAGCTCATTTAATAGGTAAAACAAGTACAAGCACACATATTTCAACCAACAATAGTTAATATGGTTATAAAATGTGTTGTTATCAAGTTGAAGATTCCCAAATGTTCATGATTGATGAAAAGGGTTAAAAATGATGCCCCGAGAAAGGATACATGCAAGGGAAGATGATGAAGGACACTGGGTCCAATGAAAAGCGTAGTGCACTATGAAATAGTACCAAGCAACTACATGTGCCCTAGAGTACTGATGAAGCAAGTAGGATAGCTTTGTAAATGGTTGTAAATCTGATGATTCATGATTTGTTTGATCTGTGAACATGCAAAATTTCCAACAAGATATGGAAAGAATACCATGTGCAAGACACAAGTTTCAGCCGCTATGAGCTGGTTTACCTAGTTTTGTAAATTTTAAAATTTTAGGATTTTTGAAAAAATTTTGAAATTTTTTGGATTTTGAATTGATTTTTTTGACAATTTGGATAGAGAAGAATCAGCAAGAATATCCCAGGAGAAAAATAAATTCCCTAGGGAGAACAAAGAAGCAACATGCGGAAAGTAATGCCCCAAAGACAATGGAAAGATTAAAAAATAATTATTTAATAAAAATAGCTATTTGATGGAGTGTGAAGAAGAAGGGATATTGCCTAGGAGCTAAAATTGTCCTAGTGAGAAGAAATGAGTACCAGACGGAAAATAATGCCCCGCATGGCAAAAAATTAAGGAAAATAATTATTTAAATAAAATAACTATTCACAGCGAGTAGAAGAAGAGTTAGAGTGTGATGTTATATGGTTTGATTTCACACTTTTGTATGTATCATGATGATAGTTGAGATGTTTGTACCACATGTGTTTGATTTTTACATGATAGATCCATAGATGATATCAATTGTATTGTACATGTGATGATCTAGATTAGTGGATGGGATGACACGATGATATTGGTGCAGGGGGGATAGATTTTGATATTTGCGATCCCTCTTGCCCCCATTTGATGATACGATACATGATGATTAGCATAGCATACATGTATGATGTACACGTAGCATTTTATTTATATATGATGTATAGATGATGTTAGATGTGATGATATTGATGGAGATATGATGATGTGATAACAAAACTATGTACATGCGACAAGCAAACACAATCAAATGTTAACAAAATACACAGTGCCAACCAACACGAATTAACACAACTATGTACAATTATTTACAAGCATGCAAAAACACATTGCATATGTACAAGTAAGAATGAATCTAATCTAAGCAAGAAAATATGAATCTTATCAAAGTATGTCTAAGCAACAAACTATACAAATGTACAAACAAGAAACAACTATACAAGAAAACAATGTACACAAACAAAGCAAGAAACAAGATAAAGTAAGTAAACTAAAGTTATGTTTTTGTAAGATTGTTTTGCATGAAACACTTTTCTATTGTTATTTTGCTTTTGTGAAACAATTTTCTATTGTTTTTGTGCTTTTGTGAAACAATTTTCTATTGTTTTTGTGCTTTTGTGAAACAAATTTCTATTATTTTTGTGCTTTTTGAACATTTTTGAATGTTTTTGTGATTTTCTAAGGTTTTCCGAAGCTATGCATAAGTAACCAAGAAACGTGGATGCCCCTAGCATTAGATAGAGAATATACAAGGGCAGGTGCCATGTGTTTACAAATAGGAAGGTGAAGTCGCAGAAGTGCCCCCAACATTAGATGGGGATATAAAAAGACCATCCCTTCACCGATTTATAAGAGGAGAAAAATTCATGGATCAAGGCTTGACAGATAGGTTCATAGGGAATCTCAGATGCAGTGTGGAACTAGCCCTAGGCTAAGTAAAATTACCCTCCAGATATAAGATGCTTGTGAACAATGAATCCTCCCAAGGCATCGAAAACTAGTTTTCACCAAGGGACCTATCCAAAGTGCCACAATTATGTGGTTTTCACATATGGACGACTTGTTTTCTTTTTCTTTTTCTCTTATTTTAATTTTTTTGTATTTTGATCATTTTTACTCTTTTTTTTGTTTGCTTTTCTAATTTTTACACCATGTTTAAGCATAGAATCGCTTAAGGTGTATGGCATTCATAGGTTCATAGATCTCATCACCATTGGGATGGGAAAGTTTCTATGCTCCCGTATAATATTTGGCCACAATGACATAAGGTCCTAACCAATGTAGTTTGAACTTTATTTTATTCTCTCTTTCTGCCCTTGTGTTGAACTGATTTTCTTTCATGACCAAATCTCTGACCTCAAACTAACGAGGTATGATCCTTTTGTTGTAATTTTTGGAGACTCTGTTCTGATACACTTTGAGATGGTTAAGGCGTGGATGCACTTTTCATCCAGAGTTCTAATTCTACCAACCGGCCACTCTATAATCCTCATCCTTGTCAGGTAATCCCTAAGAGATATTCTCAGGGAAGGAAGCTCGATTTCCAATGGGATGATGGATTCGGTTCCAAATACTAGGGAATAGGGTGTTACACTAGTAGGAGTGCAAATGGAGGTCCTATAAGCCCAAAGGGCTAGGTGAATTTGTAAATGTCAATTGCGACCTGTCTTACCATATTTTCCATGATTCAAACCAATGTTTTGTTAGTGGATTCAGCCTGCCCATTACCTTGTGGATAATATGGCGTAGACCACTTTAATTTTATTTGAAATCGATGACAAAGGTCCTTCACTATCTTTTTTTGAATGATTTTCCATTGTCAGTAACTATGGCCATAGGAATTTCATACCGACAGATAAGGTGATTCATGATAAACTTTGAAATCTAAGCTCCTGTAACATAAGTCAAAGGAACAACCTCCACCCACTTAGTGAAATATTTTGTAGTTGTGATGATGTGAGTATGACCATCAGATGAGGTAGGGGTGAGATTTCCTATTAAATCTAGTCCCCATTTGGAGAATGGCCATGGGGTTGTGATTGGATGCAACGGCTGTGATGGCGCATGGATGAAATTTCCATACTTTTGACATAGTACGCATTTCCTTACATAGTTGTAGTAGTCTATTTCCATAGTAGGCCAATAGTAGCCTACTCTCAACAATTTCTTAGCTAGAACCATTTTGTTTGTATGGGTGTTGCATACCCCTTCATGTACCTCTTTGATCACTTGGATTGACTCTACTACATCTAGACAACGCAACAGATTCCCATCAGTAGCCATGATGATAGAGCATATCTCCTAAGAGGGTGTAATGGGCTATCTGGCAGATAAGGATTTTTTTCAGAATGGGAGATGTCAGGAGGGAAGGTGTTGTGTTTAAGATAGGCATAGATGTGTGCATACCATGGGGAATAGGGACCAACAAATTCACAAGCCAAACATGATTCTAACATGTCATACGTAGGCTAGCATAGATTCTCAACAAAAAATGGCATATCATTGCTCTCTAGTGGAATTCATAACATAGAACCTACGGTTTCCATAGTGTCTGTGGATCTATTTTTTCCCTTGGAATATGTTCAAATGTGATACGCACAAAATACTCTTTCAAAGTTTCCACTAGTTTTTTTAGGGGATGAGTTTCTCATCCTTGACTTTATATTCATCGTTAACTTGCTTGATGATCAATTGTGAATCACCAACGATCTTAACATGATGGATATCCCATTTGATTCCTACTTCATCCTTGCGATGAGTGCCTCATATTCGCAATATTATTTGTATAAGGAAAACCAAGGTGAAAAGCTTGAGGTATGGGGTCACCTGAAGGAGTAATTAATACCACACCTACCCCCAAACCATGAAAAGTAAAAGATCCATCAAAGTGCACTTGCCACATGACATATTCCTCAATATATAGTAATGAAGTGTCTGGCAGATCCAGACTTACAAGCTCTATCCCTAGTAACGGTGCTTCTGCTAACTGATTAGCAAGTACTTGTCCTTTTACTGACTTTTGATGTACATACTCAATGTCAAATTCACTTAGTAGAATGATCCAATTAGCCATTCTACCTGTAAGGGTGGGTTTTGACAACAGGTACTTAAGCGGGTCAACTTTGGATATAAGCTTGGTTTTAGTGTTCAACAAGTAATGATAAAGTTTTGGAAGGTAAAAACTACAGCCAAACAAGATTTTTCAATTTGAGGGTAGTTGAGCTCATAAGCAATGAGAGTATGACTGAGATAGTACACATCTTTTTCTTTATGGCCGAGGTCATATTGGGTGAGCAATGCACCAATAGAAAATTGAGTAGCAGAAATATATAGCAGGAGTGGCTCACTAGGAGTTGGAGGCATGAGGACAGGTGGATTGGCTAAGTATTTCTTAAGCAAGGTGAAGGCCTATTATTTCTCTAGTCCCCAAATAAAGGCAACATCCTTTTTAAGTAGATGGGTGAATGAATGACACTTGTCAACAAGTTGGGAAATGAAGCGATGGATGGCTTGTATCTTTCCTTGCAAGTTGCGTAGTTGTTTGATGTTTTTGGGAGGAGGAATTTCAGTAATGGCAGTAACTTTAGTTGGGTCTACCTCAATCCCTCTTCATGATATAATGAATCCAAGAAAATTTCCTGACAAAGACGCCAAACACACATTTCTTTGGATTCAATCTGAATTTGTATTCCCCGTAGGTGTTTGAAGATACGCCACAAAATCTTAGGGTGATATGCTCTTGTCTTGGATTTCCCAAGGATATCATCCACATAGTCTTCCATGATGTCATGAATCATATCATGGAAAATCACGGTCATTTCCCTTTGATAAGTTGCTCCTACATTTTTAAGGCCAAAGGGCATTACCTGATAACAAAAAGTCCCCCAAGGGGTTGTGAAGGTCGTCTTGTGTTGATCTTCATCTATGATTTTGATTTGATTGTAGCCTGAAAATCCATCCATAAGAGATAAATTTCATATCCTACAGTTGAATCAACAATCATATCAATATTGGGCAATGGGAAATCATCTTTTGGACATGCCTTATTAATATCTCTAAAATCCATATAGATTCTAATCCCGATAGGTTTCTTTTGTACGGGGACTATGTTTGATATCCATTCTAAGTAATCAATAGGTCTAATGAATCTTGCCACTAGCAATCTTTCTAGCTCTTCTTTAACTAGAAGAGCCACCTATGGATGCATTTTTCCGATCTTTTGTTTGATGGGATTGGCATCTACATGCACCACTAGGTTATGCACTACCAAAGTTGGATCCAAGCCCGACATATCCTTATAGGACCATGCGAATACATCTAAAAATTCCCACAGAATCATGGTGAATGTTTTTTGTTCCTATGCTGCAAGTGAAGCTCCCAGTTGACTATCTTTATATTGTCATTTATTCCAATATTCACATCAATGGTTTCTTCTACTATCATTTTTGACAAATCCTCCATACGCATAGGATCAAGAGGAAGGTTGAGATCTTCTTCCAAGGGTGTCTCTACGAGATTTTCACCCTTGGTGTGGTCACTTTTCTTGTCCATTGATTTTTTTACTTGTTTGTCAGCCAATGCCTCAAATATGTTTTCACTGTGTGACTTGGACTTTTTTTTTTCCGAGGATTTTCATTAGAACTTTTTCCCTCACTTTTTCTTAAGTTTTTCTAACCACGAAGCTCAGCTTCCTCACCGAAGTATGCACAGGTATCTAATTCAATGTAGAAACCCTTCTTATGGTCTCTAATCAGAATTGTATCTCAAATGCCCATGAATTCTGCAATGGCTTCATCATTTTCAAAGAGATCCAGTGGCACATGATGTTTTTGGTCCCATTTGACAAGGAAAGGGTAAATAAGGTCAATTTAGGTTCATTAGGGGTTATGGTAAGGACAACGGTATCCATGAATAGGTTCGTGGAGGCAAGATCCTTGTATTGGCTATAGTGGGAATCTATGTCATTGTCTAAATAATCAGAGCTATCTTCGTGCTCAGAAAAAGTGGCATCTTGATCATTGGGGAGTGATCCATAGGGTCAAATGTTGACAACATACCTTTCTATCTTGAAATGTGGGAGAGGAACTAGTTTTATCGGTCCTTGCTCATTCTTTTCGCATCCTAGACCCTTGTAGCCCATGGAATACATCATTCGGATAGACTTCTCATACTCTTTGGTAGCAAGTTGGTTGAGTATCTTCCAGGACCCAAGTCATAGGTGGGTCCAACAATTTCTCTTTAGTGAGTAACCTCCAGGTAAAAATGACCCAATAGTTCGCTCATCTCTAGGCCATCTGAAATGATAGTTGGGTTGGCCTCTAGTTTTAGGTGACAATGATAGGTCTAAAACCAAAAGAGCTTGTTGCACATTATACTCTCCACAACCATATTCTAGAACCTTCATCTCCCATGAATCAAAAGGAGAAGTTGATGTAGAAGCCTCCAGGTGTGCAAGAACTTAGGGAATTTGAATCTACTCATGACTCCATGGCTTCAGATTGAAGAGGAACAACTATATCAGTAGAGGGACACATATAGGCACCCTTACGTGCAAAACTATTGAGAGCTCTACAGTGAGCAAAGGGCTCTAGATCTCCTTGTATTGTGACAGTGTGTCCCTCATGTTTCAATTTGATGCATTGATGAAATGTTGATGGCACGGCCTACATGGCATGAATCCATGGTCGCTAAGAAGCATATTGTATGGAAGTTCCAAGTCCAAGACATGAAACTTCGTGTCGATGACAAGTGGGTCCTACTTCCATGGGTAATGTGATTGTGCCAGCTGATTCCCTTTCCGTGTTTTCATAAGTGGTTATGGTAATGATGTGGGACTCTAGATCTTCTTTTGTATGTCCCAATTTCTTAATTAATTTCAATGTGCATATATTCATCCCTGATCCATTGTCCACAAGCACCCGTTTTATCTTTCGGCGGGTAACGAATACCTCAATATATAAGGGGAGATTATGTGTTGGATCTTCAATAGGGATCTCCCTATGATTAAAATATATATACTTAGTTGGTACAATGTTAGCCACCACAACTTGAAGATGTGAATGGTCAACTTCTAGTGGCACTCTTGACCCCTAAAGAGTTTTGTACAAGATTTCCTTATGTACACTCAATATTTTGAGAAGATCCAAGATTGAAATCTTGGCAGACATCTTCTCAAGTTGTTCTAAGAGGTTGTACCTACCATCTTATGGGGTCGATGGAGAGGGTTCAGGAATCATGAGGTGGGCACCTTGTTACCACAAAGGCAATCCTTTCCCTTGATTCAAATGGTGTTCACATGGTCACTAGGAGAGCGAGATACATCCAATGAGTGAATTGTAATGATTATTGTCCTTCTTGGTATATAGATAATTCATTGCTTTGTAACTCTGGGATGACTCTCCTTGATTCATATTTTTTCTCATCTGACTTACCATGTTTAGGGAATGGTTCTTTGAATATTCCCATCTTTTCGTTTGGCATCTAAGTTTTCTCTCGAGGTATCCACTTCTATCTCCCCATTGTCGATGAGGTCTTGGATGTAGTGACAAAGTCATAGACATTTGTTTGTTTTGTGCCCCTTGACACGATGTAATTCACAATATTCATGCTCTTTGTACCATGATGGTTTTGGAGCATTTTCATCAAAGGGTTGTGTCGTGGGATAAGTCACCATGTGAGCCGCATCCAATTGCTTCAATATGGCCGACAAAGGCTCATTGAGAGGAGTGAACATTCTACATTTAGGTGGTGGTTTAATAGGTACATTGGTCTATTTAGAAGGTTGACCAATTTGAACCGTTTGCACACGTTTGGAATCTATGATTCCATATCCCACCACATTCTTGTTTTTGTTGAATATTTTCAGCTTTTCCATAGGTTTTACGTTTTGGTTATCCTTAGAGTGTGGTTTAATGGTTCCTTTGGCAATAAGGGATTTCTCTATTTGAATGCCCTTTTCAATAACCTCTTTGAAGGTGTGAACACAATGCATTTGCAGATGAAAAGTGATGTCTGGGTTGAGATTGGGCACAAAGATACTCACCAGCTATTTTTTAGGGAATGTACAAGGGAAGCGACTGGCTATCCCTCTCCATATTTATAGGAAGCTAGTGAATGTCTTGTTAGGATGTTGTTTAGTGCCACACAAGTCTGTCATGGTTATGTCACTTTCTATGTTATATGAGAAGTGTCGTATAAATATTTATGCTAGTTCAGGCCATGTGAAAATAGACCCACGGGGTAAGCGAGTGAACCATTCCAAGGCTTGGCCCCTAGACTCTTTGGAAAGAGTCGTATGAGGTAGTTGTCACTGTAGGCCACTTCTTGGCATGCCATGTAAAAATATTTTACATGGTCTTGCAGTCACCTTTCCCTCTATATTTGTCAAATTTTGGCATGTCAAACTTTTTAGGGAAGGGTTGAAGCATCATAGTTTTTTCAAATGGATAAGGACATAACTCTTCATATTGATATTTTATGCTATTCCCCACAATGCTCTCTTAGAGGCTTGTAAGTGTCGCTTTCATAGATTGCATTTCTTGAGCGAGTAATTGTTCTTTGGTAGGAGAAGTAGGGATATATACATGATTATGTTCTTTATTTTCTTCTCCTTGATTGTCAGTTGAAGTTCACTAATTTTGACCTTAGGTTTTGTCTTTTGTACATTATTGTTTATTTCTTTTTGTACATGAGATGTTAAAAAAGCCAATTGTCGACTAAGGTTGCTAATTTGTTGTTGAATAGTGACTTCTTCTTTGAAAGGTTCCTCTTCTTCTTCATGTTGCGGAGGTTGTTCAACATTTTCATGTTCTATTCTAACTTTACGTGGTACTTTAAGGAAAGGTATTCTATATCCCACTACATTATCATTTCCCACGTTAGAAGTAGAAGCATGTCCATGTGTTAAGATATCATCCATGTTAATAAGAGGTTGCTCCTCTTCATTAGCATCATTTATAGGTGGGATTACCTCTTGTTCGATAGGCATTCTGGCTCCCAACTCCACAACTTGTGCTAGTACCCGATCCTTGTTTCTAAAAAGGAATTCATCTAACAAGGTGGGGTCGAAGTCAAATTCCGCATGTGGTGATTCCAACTCATCACCGCTATGATCTATCATTTCTTCTACTTATTTTTCCATAGAGAATAAAGGCCCAAGATCATGGCCAATAAAAGGGTTTGACCCTTGCTTGTTTGAGGCTTCCCAAGTTTGTGGTTTTCTTGTTTCTAAAGCTTGCTTTTGAGTCCTAATCTTGTTTTAGGAGCCATGACATGTAATAGTTTCACTAAGGTATCTATGAATGTGTTCAAATATTTTTATCAAACCTAAGGTATGTTATGAATGTCAAAGAACCAATGTGACACAATGATTTTCTCTTAAATGAATGAGCCAAACAAGAATCAGTCACACAATGCTTGAGTTTCAAACCAAATAATCAAATGAAGGACTTCCTAAATTTGTCTTCGAAAAAGGTAGTTGGTGTCGTATGATGATTAAAAATGTCCCTACTTATGTCGAGTTCAAATAAATGAACAAGGCATAAGTAATAACAAGAAGTTAACGTGACCTCCAAACAAAGTATACTAGAAGCAAGCCCAAATTCAATCAAGACCTATATTCCAAAGGGTGTCAGTTACGATTGTGAGTGACACAACAATTTCACCAAGATATGTTAACCAAACTTTGTGAGAAAGTAAGGTATTGATATCAAGATGATATTGATATAACACACACAAGTGGTAACACTTAACACTCTTCAGAATCGAGGTAATAATTGAAATCAAACTAAAGTGATAGTATACCTAGGAATTGTTAAAGTGTATATAGCGTAACCTTATAATATAGATATTTAGGCCAAGTTTACAAGAAACAAGACGTAAATACCAAAATTGTAGTGACACGATATAAACAAGATAATCATTCAAAGGAGAATCAAAGTGATGAACCAAGCCTAACTATGATGATAATCTTGACTTGGGTATCAAGATCAAAAAGGCTACCAATGATATAAAAACGTCTCCACACACTTTATACATTTAACAACCCAGCCAGCAAACATGGATGGGCGTAAACGGACAAAAAAGTGGTGAAACAATCAATTGATAACACAAAGGTAGTCACTCTTATTTTGATCAACAAAGTGTCAAAAGAAAGTGAAGGAAGTAGATCAATTGGGGTTGAAAAATGTTGACCTCACTTGGCATAGTTTCGCCTCACCTTAGGGCAAGTGAAAAACTAAGAAAAATTAATGCTTCACACATTTTGTGATGAACAATAGCTCTCAACTCAAATTGGCTTTGATGTGGTCCAAGTTGGCTCCTGGTCAAAGATAGCTTCCTAGGTGGTTCACTCAACTAGGTGTCACAAGTCATCTAAGAGCGAGCTCGATTTACCCAAAAATTTACACTGACTAATTTGGGAGTATCTCGGCTTTACTTTACCCCCTTCAAGCACAATGGGCAATAAATGTGTCCATCGTGTACTCTCATTGGGGTCGTAATACAAACAACTTGTGACGTTAAATCTCACATGTGTACTAGTCAAGTAGGTTGTGCAGAGCACTTCCCATTTCATCCACAAGGTTCCCTCTTGTGTGGACTACTTTGGGGTTCCTAGGACCACCCTCATTGTTGTAGCTTAAGGCTTATGCCAAAGGGGTTATGTCCTAGTTTTAAGTGGATGGGACGTACCCTTATCCGAACTTGTAAATACAAAGTGTGTTGATTGTGGTATGTTTTTTATCTTTTTAAAATTGGATGTGGTTTTCTTAAACACCTTTTGGCACCCTACAACACACATTTAGTTAGAAAATTTTGTTTGAACTCCTTTCTTTGACAAGCGTTTTTAGGTCCTGCACTCAAGTGTTAGTAGTTCTCCAAGAAAATCACATTATTTAAAAGAGGATTAAGAGTTGCTTTTGATTCTCAATATCATCCAAGGATGCAAGAGAAGAGCATACACAACAAATAATCCAACTAAAAATTAAAGAAAATCTTTGCAATCAATGAACCATACAAAATCTTGATAAATGTTCATTCCCTTAAACCAAAAGTGAAAGATGAAGTTTCTAATTTACCAAATGTTATAAAATGAAGACTAAAGTTTCTTTTGATTCTCAAGATCACCCTAAGGTGTAAGAGAATAGCATACAAAAAATTTATCCCAACTATATAGAAATGGAAAACTTCAAATCAAAGGACCATTGAAAAATGCTTTGTAAAAGGTTCATTCCCTTAAGCAAAATGAATAATCAAATTTCCAAGTTTAATTTCAATGTTAAAAAGATAGAGATCAAAGTTACTTTTGATTCTCAATATCACCAAAATTTTCAAGAGAAGAGCATACACATGCTTTGGTCTAAATCTAATAAAGCATGGAAATACAACATTCATCAAAACATTAGACATGTTAGAAAATGACCAATTTTAAAATTAAAAGAAAACCTACAATTTCTATAATTATAAATCCCAAATTTATATTTTCATTGCATATTGAAGCTCAATACCTTTCCAACAAAAAAAAGGAGTTATTTTGAGTTTGGGAGCAAATGTTATGGCCTTCTGGAAGATGGGTTACGTATATGCTCTATGCTCACGGGTATGCACTTTACATGCACTCAAAAAAATGTCAAAAAAGCATCCCTTAATCTACAAAATGGTGAATTTTTTCCAACCAAGATTCAATTTTGACAACAACCCATCACATTAATATATTAATAGAAGACTCAACGCTATCAAACATTAACATACATGCTCATGAATTTAAGATTTTCAAGAAATTGGCAAAACTAGCATGTAGAATGATGAAAAAGTAAGCTCTAAAAATGAAAACATGATGAAATATTTAAATTTTCTCACCAAGATTCAATTTTGACAGCAACCCACCACATTAATATGTAAATATAATACTCATCACTATCAAACACTAACCTACATGCTCAAGAATTTAAGATTTTCAAGAAATTGACAAAACTAACATGTAGAATGTTGAAAAAGCAAGATCTAAAAATGAAAACATGAAGAAATCTTGAAATTTTCCCATCAATTCCAATTTCGACAACACTTCACCTCCTTTATACCTATAAAAAGAATCAACACATTCAAACTCAACAAAACAAGTTATGTCAATATATGCAAAAAGAGGGTTAGTAACCAAAATTGAAACTAAACTACAAATACTTGAAATTAAGTGCAAAGGAGAATGGTTCAAGTCCTACTGGGCGTGCCATATATATGAATGAAATAGTTAGCAATGTAAGTAAAGATGAAACTAACACCTAATAGCTTCAATACAATGCTAAGATAAAACATATGCATCATCATGCTAAGATCTTAAGCAAAGCTAACCTATCAACATTTCTACATTAAACATGAAATAAACATTTCAAGCTCATATGCTAAACAAATTAACTTCTATCTCTTATTGAATTATAAAATAAGATGAGATTGAACCTATGTAAATCTCTAGCAATCAAAGAGTTGATTATGTGCTTGAAATCCCAAGGTTTCTAAGAATGGAGTCTTGTCAAATCATGGCTACAATACCATTTGACATATCTCCATATGACTTCAAAACTTGAGTGGATGAATACAAGAAATGGAGAAGGCAAGCTCTTCTAATGGAAGAATTCTCAAAGATGATAAATGGCTATAATGTATGCTCTATGCTCATTTAGGAGTGTAGGTGTAAATAGAAAGGTAGGAGGAGGGCTCTTTATATAGCCCAATAGATAAAAGAATCTCTACATCCCTTTACATGTGGGATAATAGAGAGGTTGGGTTAGCTGTGGATAAGGTAGGTTTAGAAAGGGTTAAGTCAACCTTAGGAGATTTTATTTTGTCCTTTAGTGACTCACGGGGTTTGAGGAGATTTATTAATTAACCAAAGTGATTAATTAATATGTGTGCAAGCTTATATAAGCTTTTAGAGGAATAGTTAGTATGATTTATGTTATGAGAGGATTTTAATCAAATAAATGATGATTTATTGATTAAATAGAAGAGAGAATTAATTAATTAAGAATAATTAATTAATCTAGATAGAAAGGGGTATTAATTAATTAGAAATAATTAATTAATGTAGATAGAAAGGGGAGCTTAATTAATTAGAAATAATTAATTAATCTAGATAGAAAGGGGAGCATAATTAATTAGAAATATGAAGTCAATTTTAAACCCACCAAAGAACAAGGGAATCCGTGCGCGTCGGCATATCACCCGGCGGGCGCGGGTGCTCACCGAGGCACGTGTGGGCGCCGAGTCTCTCTTTTATGTGAGTTAAGTGGGGAAACATCATCTATGATAGGAACTTTAAAAGAGTGAGTGGAAACGAGACATACATTTATCATAGAACTCAAACAGCGACTTCTAGACAAATGCAAAGTCATCCTGCATCGAATGGTACTTAACAAATTATGGATAGGAACTAAAACATAAAGGAAATGCATAAGGATTTATATTTATTCCATAAACATTCATGAATCAGAACTGTAAGCTATAAACATGGATAAAAATCATTAATAATCATATTCAATCAAGTTTGGTAACCTCATTACATCCATTGGATCCATTATAGACTACCACAGCACATGCAAACCAAATTCATACATCATAGCTGGATTTATACCCCTCAGTTCTCAAGAGAAAATTTACAATCCCAACCCCTTATTACATCCTTTTCCTATAGATATCTACCCAACCCTACGAGTTCTTGCAAAGTATATTTGTAGAGCTCCGCTCTCTACCAATCTATAACTCTCTATCTACATCTTCTCCTCGGCGAGCGCTTGTATATATAGGCTTCTTGAATCACCAACTTGCCTTTATATGGCTTCAGATCTGTCGCCAAGTGTCAAATTTGGTCCTCCATGGGGGCATGCTCCTTTAGGCCCAAGCTCTCCACTCCTTGCAATGATGGTCTTCTGGAAACTTCCATTGCATGGTATATTCCTTCTTAGGCCAACCTGTCACCAGGCTAGCACCTTATCCATTCCATATGCGCAGTTGGGTCATGCTTTTCTTGCATTCTACCTGATGTGTCAAATATGGCTGAGTCCCAAAACCTTTTTTTTTCCTTGTGTGTGTGCCACTTGTTCTATTAAACTCTCCTAGAACCTTGTCATGTGTGCTTTATCCTTGCGCCCCCTTCCTTAACTAGGCCTTGTGTGCCCACACGCCTTCTTATACTTAGCTAATAAATTAGGGTCCCAACATCACCCCACACTATGCCTATTCTCCGTCCGTAGGAACATGTCCTTAAAGAATAAAGAAAGAGTGAAAATAATGACGGAAATGAAGAATATGGGAAGAATGAAAGAATAGGGAAACTCGACTATTGTTGCGAAAGGAGAGGGAAGTCCTTCCTTAAGTCTGCTTCCAATTTATCCCAAGTATCCACTTCGTTCTGTGCTTGTTGACAAAGGTTGCCAACCAGGGCGCTCACTTCATCAAAACCCAGCTCCTCTCCCTTAGTACTCATAGTTTTGAAAACCTCATCTAATTGTTTGCCCATATCCTCAAGCGCATCCATCCGACGAGTGATCTGTGGATATAATTCTTTAAGCCGGTTTTTAATTGAGCCTCACAAGGTCTCAATAGCCTCTGATTTCTTCTCCACTTCGGCCAAAATTTTATCCCTCTCAGCCCTATTCCCCTTGTTCTTTTCCTAAAATTCTTTGAGCTCTACCTCATAAGTGGCAACCAAGATACTTTCCACTCTATCTCTATCTACATAGTTGTCATAGGCAGCTTCTACTACCAATGCGGCAGCCTTTACATTGGCAAGGATCTTGTTGTATTGAGCAACAATTTCCACCACCTTCATTTTATCCTCCTTTTTTTGGCATGCCAACACCTCTTCTGATTCCAGTGCCAAAGGTTGCCTCTCCATGGTGAGGATGCGAGTTAGATCTTCTAGGAACTGCAGGCTTGATTCATATTTCTAGGTGGTTGGAGTCAATTCTAGATGCTTCAAGATAATAGCGCTTGTGATCATCTCCACCTTCTTGGATACTTCACATACCCTTGCCTTTTCTTCCTTTAACTCCCACCTTAGCTGAGCACTAACTAATTCTTCATGTTTTAACTCCTTAGTTCTTTCCAGGAGCTCTTCATCCTTCTTCTCCAACTCTGCCTCTAGAACCTTCACTTTGTTGTTCCTCCCGAAGACTCTGGCTTCAATCTCGACCGAGACTTTGTTCAACGCGTTGCATATTTTCTCATCAGATAGCTATTGGGTGTTCACCAAGGGGTTGGTTCCTTTAGACTCTAGCACTTACATCAATTCCCCTTGGCTCACTTTGAATTTGGGCTCATTGAGGTGGGACTCAAATGCCCATGAAATCATCTTCCTTCTCCACGGGTAGGCACCTTTTGCATCAAACGATGTCATGGCCAATTCTGTAGGAACAGTGCTTTGGAAACACGCACACAACACCTTGTTTGGATCATCAATATAGTCCATTATTGGTCTTTGGATCTCCATGCATTTTCCTCTTATGCGCGTGCTCTTAGGAATACATACTGTCAAACTATGGCCTCCTGTGTTGTTTTGATCTTTTCCCACACTTTCTTCTTTATCTTCATTCATTATTAATTCAATGTTGTGCTCTAACTCTTGTACTACCAAGGCTTCAATGATTTTGGCCGCTTCTTTTTTTGTTGCCTCGTTTATCTGCTCCTACGTGAGGTTTGGAGTATGATTTTTTTACTCACTTCTTTGTTTTCTCCCTTATCTTGGGTGCCTTCCTCCTCCTTAATACCCTTCCTCCACACAAAGAGATAGTCATTTTTCTCTTCCTCACCTTCTTCCTCTGAATCATGCACTTCAAACACTTTGGTGGTCCCTAGGATCCTTCAGTTCATCTTCTTCATCTTCATCCCTCTTGTTAGGAAATAAGGGATAAAATATGCAGAATAATCCCTCACAAAATCGCAACAAAGAGAAACTAATATGCATAAAATATTACAGATACTAAATAAAAGTGCATAATAAAATAACACAACATAAAGAGACAAGTATTTAACGTGGTTCACCTAATTTGGGCTACGTCCACAAAGAATCACTTGCTCAAATTTTATTACAAGCCACCGCTATCTCAATACAATACCCATATTTGTTTGGAGCTATGCTCAACAAACTCTATAGAATTCACACCCGAATTCAAAACACATCTGCAATGTTACATCATACCTACCATATGCATAAAACCATATAAGTAGACAACTACTTAAGCAGTTTTACAAAACCATGGGTATCAAAACCATGGGCCAAGACCGTCCCATAAACCTATGGGTTAAAATCCTGCCCATATGAGAAAAATGCATTTCCTGATATGTCGGGCACGTTTTAAGGCCAAAAAGAAAAATTAGCAAGACAACTATGGAAAGTGTATAGTACTCTTAGTGTACAGTCTTCAACACTTTCTCACATGAAAACAGGCTCCACAACCTAACAATCTCCCAATTGGAGACTAGTTTTCCTCTCGAGTAAACTTCTTAACCCTTCACTATTTTAAGTGAAGACCAACCAAAGCTGGACACAACTTTAGTTTTTCCCTTGTGGCCACCTTGTTCATCATGTATGCGGGATTCGACTGGTATGAATCTTCTCCATCTTCAACTTCTCTTCCTTCAAAGTTGTCCTGATGAAATGGTACCTTAACTATATATGATTCATCCTAAAGTGGAAAGCAGAGTTCTTAGCTAGGTGTATAGCACTCTAACTATCACTATGCATATTTCCTTCTTCCCGTTTATGCCCCAACTCTTCAAGTAATTGTTGTAACCAAATCATTTCCTTGCTTGCCTTTGTGGCGTAAACATACTCACCTCCATGGTTGAAAAGCCACCAACCACTCGTAGTTGTGAAATCCACTACTTCGTTGTCCCACCTACAGTATAAACATAACCTATTGTGCTCCTCCTGTTGTCTACATCTCCAGCCATATCTGAATCTACATAACTACACAAAGTGGTGTCGATCCATTTGTAGCAAAAATTGTCCCCATGGTCCCTCTTAAATACCGAAGGATCCACTTTACTGCCTATTAGTGATCTCTACTTGGATCACTCATAAATATACTCACCGCTCCCACTACATGAGCAATATCAGGCCTGGTGCATACCATGGCATACATCAAACTGCCAACCGCTAATGATTAAGGTGCCTTAGACATCTAGTTTCTCTCCTACTATGTCTTGGGACTTTGCTTCCTTTGATAGCTTCAAATGGCTCGCCAAAGGAGTCCCAACTGGTTTAGCATCCCGCATATTAAACCTCTCCAAGACCTTCTTAATGTATTCTTCCGAGATAAAGTCACTGCTTCCTTCCTATCCCGAGATATCCTCATACCAAGGATTTTTTTGGCTTCCCCAAATCCTTCATATCAAAGGATTCACTTAGTTGCTTCTTGAGTACTTTTATTTCCTACATGTTTTTACCTACAACCAACATGTCATCCACATACAGACATGGGATAATATAACTGCCATCCTCAAATTTCTTTGTATACACACAATGGTTAGAATGACATCTAATATAACCTTGCTCCATCATGAAGCTATCAAATTTCTTATACCATTGACATGGAGCTTGTTTTAAGCCATACAAGCTCTTCTTCTTTTCACACCATCTCCTCTTTACCTTTGACCTCATAGCCCTCTGGTTGTTGCATATATAGTTCCTCCTCCAAATCACCATGGAGAAATGTAGTCTTTACATCAAGTTGTTCTAAGTGCAAGTCTTCTGTTGTAACTATTCCTAGAATAGTTCTAATAGAAGTCATTTTTACTACAGGGGAAAAAATCTCATCAAAATCTATACCTTTTTTGTGTAAACCCCTTGACCACCAACCGGGCCTTGTATCTTTTCTTTCCTCCTTCTTCCTCTTTGACTCTGAACACCCACTTATTCTGTAATTCTCTTTTGCCTTCAAGTAGCTTCACCAAATCCCATGTCTGGTTCTCCATGAGAGCCTGATGCTCCTCATCCATGGCTTTCTCCCACTTCTTCCTAGAATCTACTTGCATTGCTTCATCAAAGCTCTCTGGATCTCCACTATCAGTGAGTAATAAATAATAAAGAGAAGGAGAAAAGCGTTCGGGTTATCTTCTTACCCTAGAAGACCTCCTTAGTATAGGAGTTTGGGGTTCTATTGAGGATATTCTTGAACCGATTCATGTGTCACTTTCCCATCCGGAAGATCCTCTACCACTACATACTCTTTCTTGGATTCTTCCTTGTTTTCCTGCAATTGTTGCTTATACATGAATTTCTCATTAAATACCACATCCCTAGATTGAATGATTTTGTTGTCCTTAATACTCCAACATTTATATCCAAATTCATCACCACCATAACCAATGAAAGTACATTTTTCTGATTTAGCCTCTAGCTTGGTCCTATCTTCCTTGTCTATATGGACAAACACCTCACATCCAAAGACTCTAATAAATCCTCAACTTTCTTACCATACCAATCCTCCTCGGATATGCCTCCATCTAAGGCACTTTAGGGTCCTCTGTTTATCAAGTATATAGTTGTGCTCACCACTTCTGCCTAAAAATAAAGAGGTAGTCCTGCATGTAACCTCATGCTCCTAGCATGTTCCATTATTGTTTTGTTCATCCTTTTTGACACCCCATTCTGTTGCAGAGTTCTTGGAACCGTCTTTTGCCTGTGGATTCCATTATTAGAATAGTAATCATCAAATTCATTGCTGCAATACTCCCCTCCATTATCTAACCTGAGACATTTTAGCTTAAGACATGTTTCATTCTCTACCAAGGCTTTCCATTTAACAAAAGTGTCAAATACATCAGATTTGTTTCTAATACAATAAACCCAAACTTTCCTTGTTGCATCATCAATAAAAGTAACATAATAACTTGAACCCCAAGATATGATACCTGAGCTAGCCCCCACACATCAGAATGCACCAACTCTAACTTACTCTCTTTCTTTGTAGGTCCAACCTTGAGAAACCTTACTCGCTTATGTTTCCCATATATGCAGTCCTCACAGAACTCCAAACCTATTTCTGTATATCTAGGAAAATACTTCTTTATGATCTCCATGCCCTTATGGCTCATATGACCGAGCCTATAGTGCCACAATGTTGTATCTACTTTTGAAGCCACAAGATTACAAACATTAGTGCTATAAGTGGTTAAATACAAGGTTCCAACCTTCTTACCTCTTGCCACCACAAGAGCACCCTTGGTAACCTTCCAAGAGTCCGTTGTAAATATCACAAGTATAACCATCACTTCCCAACTTCCCTGCCGATATCAAATTTCATCTTAATGTAGGCACATGTCTGACATCCTTTAATAGCCAAGTATTCCCATTCTACATCTTAACCCGAACATAACCTTTTCCAACTATGTTGCAAACCTCATCATCACCAAGAAAAACATGCCCAAAATCTCCTTGAACATAATCAACAAAATAATGCCTATGTGGAGTAGCATGGAAAGAAGCCCCTGAATCTAAAACCCAAGATTCAGAATATTGTGTAAGGAAAGAATCAAAGCATCATAACATACATTACCCATTGCCACATTTAGCTCCTTGTTTTCTTCTTGTTGTTTCTTCTCATCCCGAAGCTCCCAACGGTCCTTTAACACTTTCTCACATGAAAATAGGCTCCACAACCTAACACCTCTCACCTCTATATGCCTCCAAGCTCTCTGTGTCCTCTGAATCAGCCTCCTCCATCACCTTTTGTTTCTTCCTAACTGGAGATTCCAGTATAGGAGATTCTACTCTTTCTTCTTCCTTCTCTGGTGACTTCTCTTTTGTGATAGGATTTTCTTGTTCTAGTGCCTTCTCTCTGACTAAAGACCTCTTCTTGCGCATGTAAGTACTAGTCCTAGTGCTTGTCCCTGGGGCACCCACCATTGGTGTATCTTGGACACTTGGTGCCTTTTTCCCTTGCACCTCTTCTCTTCCTTTCTTTGTTGGCATAGGCTTCCTTCTTCCCATGGGGTCTTTAGGAATGGAGACATCACATTCCAGGTATGCGCCCTTCTCAAAATTTGGTCTTATGTGTAGATATACCCTCGTCACAATTCTTCATGCTATTGGAAAAGTCAGGGGCTTTATCATTTGAACTTCATGGGAGACAGACCTCTCCACGTATGCACACTTCTTGGGGTAAAAGAGTTTTCTGTGCAACTCCCTGTGGTCTTGATCCACCTCATTAAGTTCAAACCTTAGTCTTTTGGCATCGATAAACTAGTTTACCCCTGCTTGGAAATATAATGTTGTGAAAGAGAAAGGAGTTTGCACTAGGGGCTCATAGTTTCATCTACCAGCTTGAATTTTCCAATGCAAAAGTGTTGGTACACTACAAATTTGGATTCTCTGTCAACGAGCATTGGCAGCTGCTATGGGATCCTCCACTCTACCCCAAATGCATCCCTTAAGTACTTATACCATTTCTCTAGGTGTGCCTTGTGAGCAGTTGTCATGCTGTCACAAGTGTACTTTGCGAATATTTTCGTGGGTGAGGGGTCTTCCTCTGGATATTCCCAAACAAACTTATCTATGCATCTGGCACTCCAATTTCTAAAAACACAATTGTCAAGAGGACATTGCCAAAGAGTATCTTGTCTCCTTCTTGCACGCTGCTGATAATTTCATCTGCGATGAAGGCAAGACAAGTTATAGATGGTGCCTTCTGATATTTTCCTACACACATTTAACCAAGCCTTATTTACTTGCGTCCACCTTTCTTGGTCATTTAGCTTTTTCACCAGGCGTGTAGCCATTCTCATGACAGGGTCTGGGATCTCCACGATATCAAAGTACCATGACCCCTTCTTATAATCATATGTGGCAATGGTTGCTTTGATGGCTTCCTTGTCACTCAGGTCATCATCTATACTCTCTCCTTCACAGATGAGGCCTGTGAATTTTGAAATCAACTGAGGAGTTATGCGCATCTTACACCCCGCAAAGTAAAAGTGGTCCTCGTGTACACACGACATTAACCATTGATAGAGGCACTCAGGTTTTCCAAAATAAGGCAACTCATAGAGTTGCAACAATCCTACCTTCTCTAACTTTACTTTTACCTCGTCGTTATAGATAGGTAAACCCTCTGGTGTCCTCTTGTTTGTTGGGCGCACTAACTCCAAGTGCCATTTCCTTTTCTGTCATGTTTTTGCGATGGTTTTAATCACTCACCATCATTTTTCTTAAGTGGGACTCCCATTCCTTCCCAAGCAAAACCCCATCCGGGTACTGCATCTCTGCATACCATTCTTCATTCATGCTTATGGGGGTTTCTAGTTGTTTGCCCTTTCCCTTTCCCTTTGGCTTCTTAGGTGATATAGTTGGTTTCTTAGGTTCCATGGTTTAGGTTATCTTAGCACTTCAACTTCTCTTGCTCGCTTTTCTACCCTCTCTAAGCTCAGACCTCAAACTTGTGAAGAAACCCTTTTCAGCCTATGCCCTAGCTACCAAACCCTAACTAGAATAACCTCTTTCACAAGACGAAGCTTCTCCAAAAAAAAATTCTACACCCGTGAACTTCTTTCCTTCTGGTTTGCAGATCAAATCTAGTCACTCATGCCTTAATTCCTCAAACTTTTCTTCACACAAATCAACTCTGGAAACCCTAGTCCACAAGAGTTCTTTTTTTTTCTTCGTATTCGTAATGTCAATAATGAAGTGCCCAACCTCCTATTTATAGTTTTCCCTTATTTTTAGCATTAAATGCTACTTCACCTACCACCGTACTTCAACACTTATTACATATTTTTCCACTAATTCGGACTCTAGTGCCCCCACTCACGCGCCCAACCTTGCGCGGATAATCCTATAACCTTCTGGCACGTAAACAATCTATCGCTAAAAGACTCTTACGCGCACGTTACCAATGCCGAAGGTACTTCTTCCTCCCTTATACGTGGAACCAAGATGTAGTCTTATCCTAACACCAACCATCCTCATTCACCTTTTTTTCATGTGCTTCCTTCCACAAGGCCATTCAACTGGGCTTTCCAACACAATCCTTCCTGGCACTTTGCATCTTGCACTTTCTTTCACATTATTCCACCCCACACTAAAATGATGTGCGGTCCTCTACGCATTCACAACCTTTAAAAATTAATGGTACCGGCACCCAAGGCACAACACAAAACAGCAACGAGAAAGGGAAACACAAGAAAAGAAAATGTGCTAAAGGAAATCCTAAACTATCTGGCAATATTGCCTTATTACAAACAACAAGAAGACTTATTTATACTAGGGATTTAGCCTACTCCCATTGAAATTTCCTAGCAATCTCGTCCCATCCAGTGCTTGTAATTGGTAGGCACCTAAATCAAGGATGTATGAGATGATGTAGGGACCCAACCAATGGAATTTTAACTTCCCAGGATGGCACAGAAACATGGAATCATATAATAACATCATCTGCCCAACCTCAATTTTTTTTTCTTAATGTGACGATCATGCCATGCCTTTTGTTTTGCTTTTTTAGTCTTCTAACTCCACCTAGTAAGTGATCGTCTTTCATCCAACTTCATTAACTTATCAATTCTTTCCTCTAGCACTTGTTCATCGGCCAATCCTCCTGCGCGTGCTATACGCAGAGAAGGTAACATGAATTCAATTGGTAGGACAGCCTCCACGCCAAACACTAATTGAAATGGTGTGGCCTTATTTAACCTCTTGTAGGTTGTCCTATATGCCTAAAGAACGGCTGATACTTTTTCATCCCAATCTTGTCTAACAATGTCACAAATTTTAGTTAGCGTACGACTTAGTATTTTGTTAAATTCCTTCGTGGTTCCATTTTCTTGTGGATGGTAAGGGGTAGTCTTGTGAGGAGCCACCATGAATTCTCGCTAACATAATCCTTACTATCTCATTTAAGAAATGTGTACCCTTGTCACTAGTCAAACTCAAAGGGCACCCATACCTTTGTTGGTCCGAAAGTCTCGTCGCTTGGGCAGATCTATGGATAAATGAGCCAACAAATGTGGTGGCATAGCCCTCTTTGAGTCAAAAGTTAAACTGGTTTATTGTTATTCTACCAACAGGAATCTATGCAAGTCTCATGATTCGCCTTCGGGGTTTGGGATCTCATCCGGTGGGGTGTTTCAATCGTGAAAAGAAAGGAAAGGAAAAGGGGATGAGGAAAGAGCAGGTCAAGGAAGAAAAGAAATGAATTCCAAAGCAGAAAGGTCAGAAGATTTATGTTTTGGGATTGGTAGTAAACAGAGCCAAACCTACTTACATAAACAAACAAAGCAATACTGATGAGCAAATGACAAAAAGGTAGATATGAATCTAACAGAATAAACACATACAGATCTAACATAAGAAAGCTCTGATGTATAACACAAGTATTCAGTACAAAGCCTCAATATTTGTATTGTTGTTTTTCTTCTGTTACAAGAAAGCTCAAAGTCTTTCTCTCCTCACTTCTATTTTCATCTAAAAAATGTCCACCCCCGAATACAACAAGTATTCCAATATATATAGAAGAGGAGAAGGAAAGAAGGCAAAAAGGAGCCAACCACCTATTTACAAAGATATTTACAAAATATCTAAAAGTCATGTTGACTTTTGACAACTTGATGGATGACATCATCCCATGACGCAACATGGATGATGTCATCATTTGTGCCAACATACTTTAGACATTCCAACAAGAAAGTCGAAGAAGAGAGAGAGAAGAAGAAGAAGAAGAAGAAGAAGGAGCAGCAGCTACTCGTCATCATCATCCTGTGGCTGAAAGGGGGTAGCCTGCTTTTGATGTTGCTCAGGTGATGAGATATGGAACTGAGCGCGGTATTCCAAAAACTTGTTAATTATTGGCCCAAGTTGATCCTGAGAAGGATCCTTGTGCCTATCGCTTATTGCCTCACAAGTCTCCCGCTCATCTATGAGCTTCTCTGGGAGTTTGGAAAAGTCCTTTTCCGCCTCAATGAGGAACCCGACGAAGTCCCTACAGCCAAGAGGTTTTGATAGATTCAAGTGTCAAATGTGACCTCCGCCCTGCCTCCTTGAGAAGCGATCTCCTTGAAGATCCGGATGGTTTCATCAGCTGACCTTAAGGTAAAGGAAGGAGTGAGCAACCCTGGAGACATGTTGAGAACAATTCGCTCCATTTGATGCATCGCATCCAGGGCTTCTTCCTTGACTTTGTCAATCTTTTCTAGAATAAATTCTAGCTGATCCACCCGATAGTCCAGAGTGGACATGATTTTGTTGAGAGCCCTTGGGTGGCCGAAGACGCCGAACTTGACCAGATCTTCGACTGAACAGTCGAACATTTGTTGGAAGGCCTCGTGCTGCAGTCTAGCATGTTCCAGCTCTTCTGATATGGGCCCTGCTAACGCTTGGAGTTCTTTATTCACCTTACTGATATTCAGGTATAAGTCAGAGAACTCGGCGATCACTTTTTCACTGTCTTTGAGGATTTGGCTCCTCCAAGCGGAAACGGCCATACCCTGCTCACCGATCTTTGCATATTCGTTGATTTTCTCCTGGCTGAGAAGCTCAGAAGTCTCGGCGGCAGTTGTGGGAGGTGCACTACCCATCTTCTGTAAGGCTTGGAGCAGATATTTGTTTTGCTCTTTTAGTAGCCTTTTCTCTTCTTTTGTCTCTTGAAGCTTTTGACAGAGGGCGTCAACCGCGGAAAGAGCTTCCCCCTGGAGACTTTCAGAAGATGTCCCCATTGTGACTTGGGTCACAGTAAAATCTGTCGGAGACAGATCCTTTTTCTCTTTGAGGGGATCGGGGTATGTAATTTCCATGATTCTCTCACCTGCAGCACTTTTAGAGAAGCGTGTAACAGGCTTTTGCTTCTTCGCCTTTGGCTGGGATCACTGAAAAGTCCATCGGAGCGATGGGAACTTTCCTCTTTTGCTGGCTTAGCTGAGAGATCCAGGCTGGTCCTATGGAAGAAGGACCAGAGACAGAGGAGGAGGCAGCTACAGTAGAAGAGGGGAAAAACGTGGAGACACGCGGCGGCGGCATTGAGAGAATAGCCGAAGAAGTGTCCACGGGAGGAAGGGAAACTGCAGCTGCGGAAGACATAGGAAGGGAAGGGAGCCCGGAGATGAGGGAAGAAATGGAGGAGGACAGATCAGCGAGGGAGGAGAAGATAGACGAAGAAGCAGGGGAAAGAGTAGAAGAAGGGACAGAGGACACGACCAAAGGGATGGTCGCTTGAGTCACTCGAGGAGGGGAAGGAAGAGAAGAAGAAGGGATAGAAGGGACCTCTGTTGTGGTAGCAATGCCGACATCCTGAGTGGATGGGCCTATGGGACTATCCTCTGCTGCTTCTTTCTCTGGCGAATCCAGAGTTATTACCTGTTCTGGTGCTGCGGAAGGAGGACTCTCAGGGGCTTCTTCCTGAATGGTGCTGGATTCACCTTCTACACCTTTGCCTTTAAGCTGCTTCTTGGATCGTGGAGGTGCGTTGCCCAATGGGGATGTTGTGAAATCAACCCCGAGGTAGATTAGGCCGTTCATCCAGCACCAATGTTCTGTCCTCCGCAAATTCTCCTTGACCCTCTCCTCAATTGTCTCGAGGAGCTTTAATCTATCAATGGCTGAAAAGGGCCAATCGTCCCCATCTGTGTCAGTATATACCTTGTCTACTTCATCTTCCGTAGTTTGGAAGCCTTTGGGGACAATGGCTACCCCATATTGGATAATCTCTGCCAATGCTAGGTGAGAATGATCCTTTCTTCTGAGCTCTACCTCATGGAGGACGTCAATATAAATATCCTCGATCTGAGGAACATGGATTGGATCAAGCTTTGCTCTTGGCACCCCTTGGGTGAAGGTAGGCCTACTGGGAAGTCGTGTTTCAAATTAAGTAACTCCACTCTCCGCAAAAATTTCCTTCGCCTTGTGGTGGGTAGAGCATGTGTATTGGCCCACTGTGAGGGGGAAAGGAGTTCCACCCTTCTTTCTTTTAAAGCACTTTTCGTGGTATGTGACCAGCTGCCTGACAGCCCAAAGAGAATCACTTAGGCCCAAAGATACCTTGGTAGCCTGGTTGGCTCTCCCAAAAAGTTGGCAGCCCTCAGATAGGTGAATGTGGGAAATTGGGTGAACAGGGCCCCCCATTTCTCCGTGGCTGCCACTATGTTTTTGGTCGTACGACCATGGGTCATATTCACCTCAGCAGGCAGATGATGTGATAGAAAAACACATCGTTAACTTTTGTGAACTGGGAGATGCTATTCTCCAGCCTCAACTCTGGGTAGTACTCGTATATCTTGACCTGAGGCCAAACTCCACTTCGTGTTAGGCCTGGATAATCCCTCTCTGACGCTGCAGCGTAGACCACGTAGGAGTTCATATGGAATACTCCCGTTGTGCTGAATTGTTGTAGCTGCTCGGAGATGGTGCTGCTTATAATTTCCCCCCAGCAAAAGTGCTGATCAGGAAAATTCTTGTTCATTGTTTCCAAGTAGCGCAGCATCCATTTATGGAAGTAATGGGCATCAGAAAGCCCAAAGACCCTGCTCAGGAAGGTAATGGTATCGCTGAGCTCTTCTGAGAAGTCACTGCGGTGGATGATTTGGGGCCACCGGGTTACCACCTTCTTATTTTTCAGATATACTTCATTCATTAGCTGCATACATTGGTCTTCATTGTCTTCCCAGGCCTTGATGCACTCTGCTTGGCTAACGGCCACAAAGTGCCGGTGGTGAGGGATGCCGAGTATGATCTCAAAATGACGGGCAGTGAGGTTAATGACTACCTCGCCCTTGCTGTTTTCGACACACCTTGTGTCTTTGTTGTAACTCTGGGCAACCACCATCATAAATTCATTGTTGACGGCACTGACGGGGATTCCTCCGGTGAAGTGCAGGGCACTGCCGATCAATTTTTCCATCCATGGACTCCTTGTAACTTTCTGAGTTCTGGCCCAGAATTCCTCCATGTCGATATGCCCCAATTCTGAGTCTCTGACGTCCATGCTGCATTCGGCCTGTGACTCGGGCATTCTGACCCTCTGATATTTGTATTTCATTTCTTCCTCCGTAAGCTTAGCCTTTCCTTTCGGTTTGGTGGGTCTCCTGCTGGATGTAGACATATGTTCTTTCGAACTCAGTTGCTGATCTGCATGAAGAAGAAGCGAGACCCAACGTAGAAAGGTTGAATCATCATTTGATTTCCATTGAAGTGCCAACGAAGAAAGAGTTAGTTATTATTAGGCTCTGGGCGCAGGCGCATGAAAATTACAACTTATGTGGCTAAATAGGTAAGGCGCACAGGAAAGGCGTGTTGCAAAGGTTAAACTGGCACCAAAGGTGCATGGCGCGTGCATACTGCAGATTGCATTTTATAAAAGGCGCATGAAAACATTGTGTTACATAGGGACAGGATGCGCCCTTTGGCGCATAGACTTTTCATGTTGCACTGGGATTTGGTGCGCCCTTTGGCGCATGTAAGGTTTGTGTAACATGAGCTTTTCATGCGCCAAAGGGAATATGGCGCGGCGCACGAAGGGTTAACGCAACATGATGTTGCTGCAAGGAGGGATGCGCCTGCGCCTTTATAACTTCACACGGCGCAGATAAAGCCGGTGTTGCATAGATGTTGGGTGCGCCATTGGCGCATGGAAATGGGATGCAGCAAGGAAGGTTGGCGCGCCATTGGAGCGCAAGTTTAGCGATTGCAGCAGGCAAGATGGGTGCGCCAAGGGCGCGGGTTTTTATCATGTTGCAAGGGGGACAGATGCGCCATGGGGGCGCAACTGTTTATGATGTTGCAGGACGCACCGATGCGCCCAAGGGAAAAACAGGCTTTTCTCCATTTCTTTCTTCATTTGTTTTAGCAGGGTTATTGGGCAATGAAATGGCTCATCAAAAAGGAGATAAAACCATGCTTTTAGACAGGTTCCCCTACCAGCAGATCTGGACAGAGGGGGAGGGATATGGGAAGATAGCAGAAGGAGGAGGATCTTGATATTTCAAACTTCAGGCACAAACTAAAACCAGACCACCAAGCACAAAGAACCAAAACGCAAAACATGAGAAAGAGAAAAGAACCTCTCACCTGGACAAATAGCGAAAACTTGTAACGGGTCCACAAGGCGTTGAAAACGATGAGGCAGGGGCTGACAGGCTCAGAAAAATCACGTGCTCAGCGAATAGTGAAAATGACATTTTGGGCGCGCAAACACATATATATAGGTGAGCTGGTCATAAATGCGCCACCCACTTTTTAAAGGGCGCATGAGAGTTGCTGTCGACAGGGAAAAGCGTGCACCCTTTGGCGCATGAAAATGTTTGCCAAAGCAAGAAATTAAGCGCGCCTTTGGCACACCAAAAGCTATGTCGACATTAAGTTATGTGCGCCCTTTGGCGCACCAAAACATGGCGCAACAAAAGTTGTGCCACCATAAAGGTGCATGCGCCTTGGCGCACGTAGGGAAGGCTCAACATACTTTGGCGCACCAAAAGGTGTGTTGACACTGAAAATCATGCACCAAAGGTTTTAAAGGGGGCGCACCAAAAGTTGGTGTTACATAGCAGTTTCATGCGCCCAGCCAAAAAAAGCTCAAAAGACTAAGTTCGAAAAACCAGATTTCCCGGGAAGGGATTTTATAACATTTCGAACACAAGGGATCCCTAACGAGGGATCAGAACAAAATTTCGGTATGGTTATCGGTAAAATTGCCCTTGTCAATTTTACGGGATAACTGCTGGCTCTTTCTGGGGACTATCCCTGAGCAAACTCGGGGGTAGAGAATCCCAGTTCTCATGTGCCTATCCATTGGGTAACAGAGTCAAAAACAAGGGCGACCGGAGGGGGAGCAAAAGAAACACACAACAAACTGAAAGCAAACACACGACGAAAGCAAACACACAACTAAAGCAAACTATACAAAGAAGAGAGCAAGCTCTACTTCCTGAAAATTTTCAGATGTTGCCCGCTATAAGGAAGCGGGAGTTCGGTTCCATCCAGATATGAGAGATAGAAGCTATTCTCTCCGTTGAGCTGCTTGATCTTGAAGGGCCCTCTCCATAGGGAATCAAACTTTCCGTGCATGCCCTTTGGCTCTCTTCGCTTGTCCCACAAAAGGACGAGATCTCCCACTTGAAAATCTCTTTGCTTGGCCTTCTTATCAAAAAGCCTCTTAACTTGATTCTGATGTTCAGTGATCCTGTCGACCACCCTTACTCTCTTTTCTTCAAGTTCTGCCAGATACATGATTCTCTTTTCAAGAGAATTTTGGAAAGTTTCATCTTCGATAGCTCGCGCCAAACGCAGAGCAGGAAGTTCTACAGAAATGGGGAGTTCGGCATCAGTGCCATATAACACTTGAAAAGGTGACATGCCGAGAGATCTCTTGGGATTAATACGATCGGCCCACAAAGCGTTGTACAGAGACTTGTGCCACATTCGCTGATTCTCATCTACTAACTTCCGTATGATGGTCACCAAGTTCTTGTTACTGGATTCCGCCTGACCATTTCCCTGAGGGTAATAGTCTGAGGCGTGAGCCAAAGTTATCCCATATTCATAGCAAAAACTAATAACTTCTCATGAGGAGAAGTTAGAAGCATTATCAGCAACGATTTTGTTTGGAACGCCAAACCTGACAATGATATTTTCTTTAATGAAATTGCAAACCACCTCAGAAGTGGCATGCTTGACAGGTATGGCTTCCACCCACTTGGTGAAGTAATCCGTTGCTGTAAGGACATAGCTATGTCCGGCACTCGATTGAGGATTGAGTGTGCCAATAAAATCAATTCCCCATTGCCTGAATGGTTCATTGATAATGACCGGCCTTAGGGGAAAGGCAGCCAACTTGGGCTTGCCGACGAATTGCTGACAAGGTTCACACTTTGCCACCCAGGTGGCTGTATCTTGAAAGAGCGTCGGCCAATAGTACCTGGCTCGAATGATCTTGTGTGCTGTCACGGAGGAAGAAAAATGACCTCCACAGGCTGAATTGTGAAAACTTTCCAATAGTTTTACTTGCTGGGGTTTGTCAACACATCGCAAAAAGATGCCATCTATCCCACGTTTATATAAACCGTCATCCCAGATGACATATTTAGCCACTCTGAGCTTTATAGTGTGCTTCTCCTTTGCAGTTAGGTGCATTGGGCATTCACCGTAGGTAAGGAAGAAAGTGATGTCGGAGTACCATTCATCACTAGTTGCAACAAATAGAACCAGAGGCAGAGAATCAGGCTCTTCCTGCCGGTCCTGTGTTTCGTCGGTGTAGTCACCCCTGTCATCGGGGTTTCTGAATCTTTGTTTTCAGCCATTAGCTGACACAGGCCCTTGCCCCTCACCAGCTTGGTTGGTTTAATATCCAGGTCATACTCCTGGACCTTTGCGATCCAATTTCCTCGCAAGCTTCCTAACTCCTGCTGAGTTAGAATTGATTTCACCGCCGTGTCAGGGACCAGCACCACCGTATGCGAGTTTAGAATGTAATACCTGAAATTCTTCACTGCTTTGACAACGGCGAAGGCATGCTTTTCCAGTTGAGTCATTTTTAGTTTGTGAGGCTTGAGGGGAGAACTCATGAACATGATCGGAGATTCAACATCCTCCGAGTTCTTTTGCATTAAGATTGCAGACACAGTATGCTCAGATGCGTAACTGTACATGATGAAGTCCTTGGAGAAATCGGGACATACCAGGACTGGTGCATGAGCAACGGAAGCTTTTATTTCTTCAAATGACCTTTTTCCCTCTTCACTCCATCTGAAAGTTGGTGACCCCTTCATCATGTTCAATATGTGACGGGTCTTCTCAGCAAAGTCAGGAACAAAACGCCTGAGAAAGTTCACCTTTCCAAAGAAAGAATGAACACCAGTCTTGCTTGTAGGCAGAGTAAGGCTTTGAATAGCCTTAACTCTTTTGGCATCTATCTTTGTTCCTTCTTTGCTAACCACATGCCCTAGCAACTTCCCTTCCGTGACTCCAAAAACAGACTTTTTTGGGTTTAGGGAAATCCCATGTTCTCGGCACCTGGCCAACACTTGCTCCAAATGATCACAATGATCATTTCGTTGTTTAGAGAAGATGGTTAAATCATCTAGATAAACCACAATGACTTTCCCCATCATACCTTTGAATGCAAAATCCATGGCCCGCTGAAAAGTGGCACCAGCATTAGTTAGGCCAAAAGGCATCCTGCTGTAGGCAAATGTACCCCAGGGAGTAGTGAATGTTGTTTTAAATCGATCTTCAATGAAACTTCAATCTCGATTATAGCTCGAAAAACCGTCAAGCATGGGAAGATCTCGATCCGCCATCTTTGCTTGCGAGAACTTGATCCATTATCGGAAGAGGGTAGTTGTCTTTCAAGGAAGCCTGGTTCAAATTGCGAAAGTCTACGCATATGCGTATCTCACCATTTTTCTTGCGCACTGGCACAATATTTGCCACCCAAGTACTGTGATGGATAGGAAAGATGATTCTTGCATCCAACATCTTCTGAATTTCAGCCTGGATGGTACCCGAGATCTTAGGATTATAGTGCCTCTGCTTCTGGCGGAAGGCTTTGACATCTTCTTTCAACGGATCTCGCATAGGACCATGCCAACACGTCCATATATTTTTTAGCAACTTGACAAATTTCCGTTTCTCCTCAGGCGTGCAACATTTGCCAATGTTCACAAATTGCGGGTGCTCTATCGAACCTATATTGACCGGTTCGGTTTCTGGGGATGAGTCAGGGTCATCTCGCCTCTTCTTTTTCACAAAACGGTCATGCCTGTCGAACAACCGCTCCAGAGAAACCAGGCCCTTCGGAATTTTATTTCCTTTGAGCTGACATATGCCGTCGTTCCCTTCGGATTCGTCACCTTGATCGGTGACTGATTCACGGCAAGTGGAAGTAGATCCTTCAAAGTGCAATTCTTTAAAATTTTCCGCCTTTTCCAGAAAAGCAATGAGTTGATTATCGTCGTTGAACACCTGCCAATGCTGAGAATTGTCTGGCACGCTCGGGTGGAAAACCACCTCAATGGTGTACTTGTTTGTTTTCAAACCTGGGTGTGGGAGCATGAGGGACGCTGAAACGGCCAATGAATCGGCCATGTCATTCTGAGCCCTTGGAATGGATTCTATTGAAAAAGCATCGAATTCTTCAATGTTGTCCCATACCGCATTACGGTAATGCCTGAGCCTTTCATTTTTTACTTGATATATCCTCTTGACTTGGTTTACAACCAACTCTGCATCACCTTGTACTTTTAGATTTTTAATTCCTCTTTCCCTCGCGGCTTGCATACCGAGTAAGAGAGATTCATACTCAGCAGTATTGTTTGTGTTGAAAAACTGCAATTTGAAAGAGAGAGGAATTACCTCCTCTTCGGAAGATATCAGCACGGCCCCAGCGCCACATCCACTAGTTGCACAGCTGCCATCAAACTGCAAGGTCCAGATCTCATTAAGATCCTTCTCCTGAACGAGAACACCCGTTTTATCCGTCTCGGTAGATAAGAAGTAGTTCCCCATCCCTGATGATTCAAAAAGGATTTGGGCCTTGGGGTCTTCAGAGCTGGTAACCAAGTATTTCTTTTGTGATTCTCGGCTCCAAAGTCTGCATTACGCCTTTGACTGGAATTCTAGCTTTAGACCAGTCCATATGAATTTCTCCACCAACTTCGCTGCAAAAACTTCTTCCCAGCAAAATTCCATAGGCTTCGGAATGTCAGCAACGAGGACTGTCATTTTTACTCTTTTATCTGGGAAAGCTGCAAATGTGAATTGCGCGTCCTTGATTTAGCCAACCAATGGAACCTGCTTGGTTTCCAATGAATAACATCTACCGAAAGGCTTGGTAAGAGTGAGGCCCAGAGCATGGGTGACTTTTTCCGGCATGACATTATCAGAAGCTCGGAATCAATGATGCAGTTACTCAGCTTGTGTCCATTGATCAGGAGAGAGAGATAGAAAGGCTCTATCTTGCCTGACGCCGATGTTGAAGCAACATTTATGTGGGATTCAGGGGGAGTGGAAAGGATTCCTTTTGGGGAAACCTGCTTAGATGCAACAGCTTGACTCTGAATATATTTGGTCAATCTTACAAGCTGTTCGGGGTTTGGCTGAAGGTATTCAGCTTCAGACATTTGGATCTTGGTCTTTTTTGCATGATCTATGATATCAAATGTGGCCATGGGTTGCGTAAGTAAAGGAATGAGTCCTCACCTCGCGATTATGGAATAGGATTACTGGCCTTGGTAGGAACGTGAGAGGATTGATTTAGAGGAGAGATAGGGGAAAAAGGTTTCCTTGTAAAAGATTTGCCAGGGAGTTGAGTAGGAAGAGGATTACCTCTTTTAGCAATGATCGGAGGCGTGTTTGACACGGCCTTCTCCTGCTGGACATGGGCAGCAACTTCCGCTTCTTTTCCTTGCGAGCGAGTAAAAATAGCATATGACTGTCTACTTGCATATCCCTGGGTACCCTCTTCTTCATCAGATTCTTCCTCATCAAATTCCATATACCCGATAGTAGAGTCGCCAGCCGGTTCACCGACATCTTGATCATCTTCGCCTTGAGACGAAGGTTCTTCATAATACTGCTCTTCTTCTTCGATTTCGGCCAGAGCGTTGACCGGAGGAGCCTCAAGCGCCAACCGCAGAGCAGCTGTAGGTAGGCGCGGCCTTTGTGAAACATTGTTGGGAACAAAATTCCTCCGTGGAATATCCCAGTACGAGGAACTGGGGGAGGCCTGGGCCAACTGCTTCTTCAATGCAAGCAAGTCATTCACCATCTTTTGAAAGGCTGGATCAGACGAAGTAGTGGGCGAAGGGCCCAAAGATTTAGGCTTGGCTGATTCCTTTTTCAATTCACCAGATATTATCAGATTATCCTCTATCCGAATGGCAGTGGCTTGGGCGAGAATCAAGGTAGCCACTCGCTCTTGAAGGAGTAAGAAACTAACTTTCGAACTCATAGCATTTACGAAGAAACACTTTTGATTTTCCGGCGTTGGAAGCATGGCAACGGACACGGTTGATTAGTGCATTGAACCGGGTGACAAAATCACGCATGGTCTCATTTGCCTCTTTCTTCAGGTGAGTGATCCGTGATAATAATGCAAATGCATCCTCTGAAGGCTTGTATCTGTCTTCGAAAGCATCCCGCAAGGTGGCCCAACTGGTAATAGATCCACGGTGGCAAATGCTGAAACCATTCAGCTGCAGGTCCTTGTAGGGTTTCCAGAAAAAGGTGAACCGACACATCTTCGTGAGTCACATCCAAAATACTGCATGACATGATGAATGCAGATATGTGGGAATCCGTGCTTTGATTTCCGCTCCCGTCGAATTTGGGAAAATTCTTTCGGTTTCCGTGAGGGAGCACGTGAACTGGATGTGGTAAAGCCAAAGGACCCATGGCATTTCCCCATGGTACCGCCATCTGAAAAGCCGGAAAGAGAACACGAGCTGGAAGTGTGGTTCCACTGAGTAGCAAGGCACTACAAAGGGATGTGGATGCCCCCTGCGAAAGACTTTTTCTTCGTGAAGGTGAGACACTCCTGGATGTCTGCTAGCCAAGCTTAGCGCTGAAAAATGCGCCGGTGTCACGCTGAAATTGTGCCTTTGAAGCAGATCGAAAGTAGGATCAGCTTCTCCACGGGCTCTCCTGCTGCGCGTAAAAGGTTCACTCGCCAGTGTACCTTCCAGATCTGTAACGTTATGGCACAGATTCAAACTTTCTTTTTGGTTATACTTGCTGATTTTCTGGTTTTTCTGATAAAAACCAGCAGCAAATACTTTTCTAAATATTTAAAACTATCCTCTTCAGAAAACCGATTGCGGTTAATGACAAATAACAACGAGGATAAGATGGCAGGGAAGAATAGCAAGCTGATTTTCGGATCTGATTTTGACTTTTTTCAGAGGGTTTCAAACTTTTAGCAAACAGCCAAAAATCCAGATCTACGGCAAAATACTAATTTTTATAAAAACTCAGCGAACTAAAGATTTGTAACTAGGCCAGATCTATGGATCTCAGAAGAAAATTTTCAATTCAGAGCAAAATTTGCAAATTTTTGGATTTTTATCAAAAAGTTCAGATTTGCAAACAGGCAGCGATTTTCTTATTTTTTCTGATTTTTCTATCTTACCACCATCATAGATCTGACAGATCTATTCGTTCCCCAGCGGAGTCGCCAAAAACTGTTGGTCCGAAAATCTGTCGCTTGGGCAGATCTATGGATAAACGAGCCAACAGTGTGCAGGGCATAGCCCCTCTTTGAGTCAACAAAGTGAAAGTGGTTTATTGCTATTCTACCGGCAGGAATCTATGCAAGTCTCATGATTCTACCTTCGGGGTTTGGGATCTCATCCCAGTGGGGTGGACATTTTTAGATGAAAATAGAAGTGAGGAGAGAAAGACTTTGAGCTTTCTTGTAACAGAAGAAAAACAACAATACAAATATTGAGGCTTTGTACTGAATACTTGTGTTATACATCAGAGCTTTCTTATGTTAGATCTGTATGTGTTTATTCTGTTAGATTCATATCTACCTTTTTGTCATTTGCTCATCAGTATTGCTTTGTTTGTTTATGTAAGTAGGTTTGGCTCTGTTTACTACCAATCCCAAAACATAAATCTTCTGACCTTTCTGCTTTGGAATTCATTTCTTTTCTTCCTTCGGACCTGCTCTTTCCTCATCCCCTTTTCCTTTCCTTTCTTTTCACGATTGAAACACCCCACTGGGATGAGATCCCAAACCCCCGAAGGTAGAATCTGTGAGACTTGCATAGATTCCTGCTGGTAGAATAGCAATAAACCAGTTTCGCTTTGCTGACTCAAAGAGGGGCTATGCCCTGCACACTGTTGGCTCGTTTATCCATAGATCTACCCAAGCGACAAATTTTCGGACCAACAACCTTATAATAATGTTTTCCCATAGAAACCTCTACAGTAGTTGTTGTATAATCCTTAAGTACGCACCGCTTCTACCCACCTTGTCAAGTAATGTATGTAAGTGATTATATAACGTGACCCAGTCCTACGCACGGCTAGTACAATAGGGCCTACGAAGTCTATAGCCCACTTTTTTAATGGCTCGGCATTGGGAATAGAGGCGCAAAGACATTTCATCTCTTCTCTGGGTTTTCCAATACACTCGACAAAGATCACATGCCTTGCAGTACTCCTTGCGATCTTGATACAGTTCTCCCACCATAATCCATCCATCAATATCTTGTGTGTAGTGGCGCCACCGCATAGTACCCACCTACAAGCACCTACGTGTGCCTCTTATATGATGGCTAGGCACTCATGTTCTAGCACACATCGCTGCAGAATTTCATTGTTGGTACCCAGATTTAATCTCCTTCACAACTTGAGCAACATCATGGATTTTATAAGACACTCAGAGGTAGATAAATGATTTATATTTCATTTTGTAGCTGGGAAGCAATTTATCTGACTTGTTAGCACTCAGATTTGAAGAAGTGGGTAGCACCTTGAAAGGATTTTGATCTAATCCTCACTATTTTAGGTTGTGCCTTTCAACCAAGGTAAGAGAACCTATATTGTAGCCTTTGTTTTGTGAAGGAGGTGGAGATATCCTTATACTGTGCATATTGTATGGAGATGGCCTTGGGAAAACATGATCAATTTTCCATTATTCAAACTCAACAGAGCTATCACTACTAAATGATGGAAATTCTTTCAAGACAAGGCTGAGGCTACTAGAGACATGGTATGATCCTGATTTGCTTTGTGCATTTTTGTAAATGGATTGTGTTCTTTTGTTGACACACAATGCAATGCAGGGGTAGTATGGGGTAGGATTAGTTATTCTGAATGAATTTTTGGTGGGATATTTTAGACAAGACTAACCAAAATTTGCTGATTATTTGAGGACCTTTGCAAGAAATTTGTAACACCTAAACAGCAGAATGCTTCAAAGGGGTTAAGGTACTCCTTCAACCAAGATATGTGCACCAAATGGAGGCCCAGATCTGCACTCTTCCACACAATCTTTGACAACCTGCCACAAAATCTTGAAGCAGATTAACCAACAAAGTATCTAGAAATCTCTATTTTATCGTGACCTAAGGTGCACCCAAAGGTCTACAAACAATCTCGTGAATTCTGGGAAGGTAAAGTGATTTTAAATCATTTATCTTTTTATCATATGAAAGCTCTTCTGAATGTGAGACTACAGATGCCACTAAACTATCAACAAGAAATGAGACCATGTATGATCAAGAGAGATTTTAGACACAAGATTGCAACAGGAGCAAGAAACACAAATTGAAAACATTTTGAAACATAAGTGCATGCAAATTTTGCCAAGAGACAACACAAAATAATCTAGAATGACCAAATTTATCAATAGGGGAATGTTATAAGAACAATCTCAGAGCTTGTTGATGGCTTTACAACTGAAACCAACTCAACATGATACAAATATGATGCAAAAAGGAATTAGAAATGGTTCTTAGGTGGTTTCTCAGAGAATGGGCTTCTTCCCAGATTTTCTCGTGAATTTCTAAGTTTCTTCGACCTTTTGCATGTCTCAAAACATGCATTATATAACTTTCAATTACATTTGATCCTTCTTTCCCAAGAAAAGAATATGCCCAGCATCAAGTTTGTTACAAAATTCCAACATGATTTGCAAATAGGGAAATTTAACAAATTTGCAACAAGAGTTGTCAGGTGTTTCTAAAATGGTGAATCATTACAAATCCTTCATCATTATCCATTGTGGAGGCACGTTTTTCATTCTCTAAGCATGCAGACCCCTTTCATTTCATCATTTCATCCTTATCATTCCAAAATTTGATTCTATAACTTTATAATTTGATATTTCACATTTTACACGGGCCTAAGTAAAAATTTATTTCAAAAACACCTCAAATCTGCAAATTAATCCCTAAAACCACTTGCATTGATCTTTGCAGGCACAAAGGACATGAATTCACCAAAATTTGATGAAAAACGATGCAAAATTTGCATCTCCAAGCTTCCTGGAGAAAAAATGGCGCCAAAATGAAAATGTATAGTTACCCTTGATCTACTCTTTCTCCTTCAATCTGGGCCTCCACGTGTCAAAATACGATTGGGAATGAATTTGGGCTCACTTTTTGACTTTTTAACATTTTTGGAAAAATGGAAAAAATTACTTTTTTCTCCGCCCCTCCACCTTTGAAATTTGGTGATGACACGTGGCATATGGTGGGTCCCATTGGGATCGCGGCTCAATTCTGCGCATTTTGACCTTTTTTTTGGAATTTGAAAAAATTCACTTTTTTCCCCACGGGCCCGCACCTCCGCCTCTATCCTTGACATGTGTCAGCCTCTCTATCACTTAAAAATCTGCAGGCTTATTTCATGTTTTAACCCCTTTTTTGCCAAGGGAAAATTTTCAACTTTGCCTCTACGGGCCCGCGCCTCCGATCCCATCCTCGCCACGTGTCCTGTTCTGATTTGTCGCGAAGCCACACCTCAAATCTTCCATTCTAAGTCTCTTTTACAAAAGGGAAAAATTCCCTTTTTCCTCCACTCGATCCACTCGCCTTCGTCGCATGTCTCCCTATGGTTTCATTCAGACCCGTGGCTTAATTCTTTGCTCTAAGTATTTTTGACCAAAAGGGAAATATTTCCCCTTTTCTTCTACGGCCCGCACTTCCTTCTATGCCCACCACGCTGCCATGTGTCCACCCCCTGCTCCATTGCGGACCTACAGGCCTTTCCACACCCTTTTTCCCCTTCGCAAAAAGGCAAAATTTTCCTAAGTTCCCCACCCACCTTCCATTCCGACTGGCATAAGAACATGACACGTGTCCTCCTGCGAGAGTTACGGGGGTAATTTTGATTTTTTTCCCAAAGCCAAAAATGCTAAGTTTTGCAAAGAAACCCCACCGATCCTTGTCCAACCAGAAGCGGCCACGTAGGAGACATCACTTGAGCTTAATTTTGACGGTCAAATGACACCCGTACGACCGTCAAAAAACACAGAAATTGCTAAGGACGCCCGAATTCGATTTTTTCTTCATGGGTAAAGGAGTTTTTGGTCAAAAACATATGGGAAGTGGTTTCAAGAAATTTTTGACCATGGGGAAGGATTTTTAGGGAAAATGAGTACAAAATGAGCAAATTCGAGCTCCACAGGCCGGAAAAATGGAAAAAACGACAGAGGCCGTGGATTTGGAAATTTAGGGCATAAAACAGAGCTTGCATGTATTTTTCTTTCAAGTTGGGGCAAAATAATAAGTTTATGAGCCATTTAAAGCATTCAATCTGGATGGGGAAACTTGCAGACCACCAAACTCAAAGAAAAACATTTTTTGAGCATGTAGAACAAAGGGGAAAGATGGGAAAATAACAAGAGGATCAAAATGGACACCAACACTCATCACATCCTAATTTGTATAAATCCCCACTAATCAACATGTAGGGCATGGTGCGTATAGCTAACTACTTTTTATCCAATGCCTTCATTCCTTCAGGCACTACACTTGTCTTGAGAAATACTGCAATATCTTCTAAGTCTAAGGGTGCGCGCTACAACCTAAATAGTTGTGCATCTGGCATGGTATCCTCAATGCTTTGCGTGTCCTCCCCTGAATCAATTCTAGACAAATGATCGGGTCTGAATTACTTTTTCTTGGTTTGACAACCACTGTGAACTTGAATTCTTGGAACAATAGTACCCACCAACATATGCACCCTTGTAGAATGGGCTTGTTCACTAAATATTTTAATGCCATATGGTCAGTGTAAAATATAAAAGGGTTTGCCAAAAGATATTATCTAAAATTGTGAAGCACGTAGATCATTAACAATGCCTCGCGCTCATTCCTAGTATAATTTTTCTCCACTGGTGTCAACTTCCTGCTTACAAAGCACAAAGGATGATCAACAATCCCTTCACTAGGTTGTGCAAGTATTGCTCCAATGGCGGTTCCTAAGGCATCCACATGAACATGGAAGGGCTTATCCCAAGAGGGGAATCATAGTATGGGCGTGGTGACAAGCCTATCCTTTAAAGTTTCAAATGCCTTCGTTGCACCTCTCCCCAAAGGAAGGCACTCTTGTGTCTCGAGTAACTCTTCTAAAGGTGCGGCGATCTTGGTGTATCCCTCGATGAACTTCATGTAGTAACTCGTGTGTCCAAGGAATTTGTGCACTGCGCTTTGACTAGTAGGCTCCCCCAATCCCACAATTACTGCAACCTTGGCAGGATCTACTAACAAGCCTTCTTTACATATGATATGTCCCAACAAGGTTCCAAATGGGGTAGTAAAGACACACTTCTTAATGTTGAGGGATATCCTCAATTGCCGACACCTTTCAAACATCAACCTTAAGTTGTCACAATGGTCCTTCACTAACCCATATATTGTCCAATCATCTAGGTAAACTTGAAGAAATTTATGGATGAAGTCTTGAAAATCTTGCACCACAATGCACGAGAACATAGCAGGTGCATTCTTCAACCCAAAAGGCATGACCGTATAGGAAAAACTTCCCCACTCAGTGGTGAAATTCATCTTCCTCTGGTCCTCCTTTGCAATCCTTACCTGGTGATAGCTCGAGAATCCATCTGTGAAAGAGTAGACCTCACGTCCTGCCACTCCCTCTAAGATTTCTTCAAAGTAGGTTAGGAAAGGATCAATGACACATACTACATTTAGGTCCCTATAATCAACATAGATCTTTATCCTCCCATCCTTCTTGATACTAATCACCATTAGACTTATCCATTCCAACTCTTCCACAGCCTCAATGATACCTGATGTTATCATTTTGTCTATCTCCTCCTTGACCTTTACGCACAAATTGGGATTCATCCGGTATGGCCTCTTCCTAATTAGGCACGCACCTTCCTTTAGCTTTATCCTCATCTCCCCTAAAGAATGGTGGATGCCTTTAAGCTCATGGTACCCACGTGGGAACAAATCTTGGAATTCGCGTAACAAATCAATGATTTTAGAGACTTCTTTCTCCGACCAATAGTCTCCAATGATTTCCTCCTTGGGTTCTAGCTTCTGAGCTAATGTTAACCTTTTTCATCTTTAAAGGTTCATGGTAGGCACATTCTGTTCATCAACACTATCTATGACCTCAAGCATCCCTACGAAGAATGGTTAACATTCAGGCTCTTTGCTTCTTCCTCATCAATGACATACACCATATTCCTCTTTTCTTTTTCTATACACACGTGCTCAAGCTATACCTATTATGTTTCTTCTTCCTCAAAGCATGCCTCTAGGCCAGGTTCACCTAGCAATTCTTGTATTTTGTCTTCCGTCATAACACTATCCCCTATTGTAAGGTGCTTGACTACCTACAACACCTTATGTATTGATGGCTTTGTACTCTGATACTCGAATGTTTGATTATATCAGCCACCAATTCTTGCCAATTACCAGTTTGATGATGCATCTCCGAGTGGATATACCATGCGCATGCACAACCTTACAGGGTGGAGTACAACTTGTGAACCCATAATGAAGGTGGTAATGCTTTTGCGCTCCCCATCTAGGTTGTCTCACATGCTTGGATATGGAAGGAAGCAATCTCTTTACCATGGTAGTCTTTTATAGCCATGGGCGTGTTGCTCCTGCAAAACCTTATGGAGAAGGTAATTCTCACCTTGCGTCATTCCAAGAGGTTCTCCCGATGTGTCTCCCACTAGTGTGTAGCAGTTCCGAGTAGGCTATAGTTAAACATTTTCCTCCTTTCCTTCTCATTTCTCCAATGGGCCTCCATTTCTCGCAAGAAATCTTCGGATTAGCCCCTCCCAAGTAACTTGGTAGTTTTCTTCCTCCTAGGCGTCGGACTATATGCGCCTTTATCACTTTGGTTACCAATCCTCTTAAGTGTCATCTCGATCAAATCATAGGTCCCGTGTGCCCAATTATTGTACGTTATATTGGTAGTGTCACTTATGGACTAAGCATCCTCAAACTAGATAACTCCTCGTGGGATGAATTATCTCAGGATCCTTGATTGAGCACACATATATTCTATCAAGGAATTCTTCTCCCAAGGGTTCGGTATAGGGTGTTGATTTCCCATCAGCCAGGGGTATAATGACCCATTCCTCCTTATTTTCAAAGCTGATGTATCCCTTATTGAACCGCAGGTCAGCATTATTTTGGTAGCACCGGGCGCCCAAGTAACGTTGGAAAGTTTTCCACCTCGGTGAGTGCCAAGACCTCAAAGTCCCTAGTAAACTTGGCCCCTTGAATGGTGATAGCCACATCTTTTAAGACACCGATGGGCATTGCCTTCATCTTGTTCTCCATATACAACACATTCAAAGATGGTTGTAATGTAGGTCTTCCCATTTGATGCCATGCATCTAAGGTGATAACATTGACCTCTGCTCCTGTGTCAATGAGGATATTACTAAGGATCCACCCATCAACAACTGCATTTAAGGTGATCTCCTTATCATAGTCAAGGTTGTGAGGGGGAAGGTTTACATGCAAGACTTGCCTCTCACACTCTGCTCCAGCGTGTGGTACCTTCTCCCGCAACCATTCTCCTAGTAAGGGAATAATATTCTCTTGCCTTAGCATCTTACATACTTCCTTGACTTCATCCAGGTCATCCTTTGGGGCCTCAACATTCCTTCTTTGCTCCTCCTTCTTGGACTGCTCCTTTAGAAACTCGATTTCTCCTTGTAAACTTTGAATGACATCCATGGTTTCTTGATATACCTCCTTTTGATGAGCAGGGTTTGGGTACTTCCCATGTACCACTTCTTCTCTTGAAACCAAGGTCCTCTGCTTTGGTATTTCCTTGGCGCGTGCCACTTCTGCTTGTGTTGTTACCAAAATAGAATCCAAGATTGACTCGTGCATTACCCGTGGCAGCCACTATGTGTCACCTTCTTAATGCTTACCATTGCAGTGCCCTTGTCTTTCCGGTGTTGTTAACTCATGTGCTCAAACAACTCAAGGAACTCCTCATATTTGTGCTTCTTCTTACACCATGAGCACTGTAATAGCTCTGGGCACTCGCGCTTGTAGTGGTCTGTAGATCCATAATTAAAACAGTTCCTCAAGGGAACTCACTTATTCCTCCTCCGTGGTTACCATGACCACAAAATCCTCCACAATTTCCCCTTCCACATGTGCTTCCATCTACATGCTCTTCATAACAAAGATGGCCATCACCCTTAGAACTACTTGTAAGGCTAGTTTGGCACACACCAAGATCAATAGCGTCATGAATCGATCAATCAGCCTATAGTATTTGGTGTCATGCGATGTGGATGTAAAAATATTGCAATAGCAAGATACATTTTTATGGATTGTGCATTGTAGTAGAGGGCACCTACTTGCATCATGGTCCCCATGACAAATTTCATAGTCCACCGCTATAGCACGTACCGACTTCGAGGGCAGTTATCCTTTGCATGCCCCTCTACTTCATAGTTTTTACACCACATATGACTACGAGTCTCATGGAGTTCGTAGAAAAATTATCCAGATGCTTATCCATAGCATCGATTTGAGCTTCCAGAAATGGGCTAACACCGATCAACGCTTCCAATAGCTTCAGCGATAGAGCAACTTCTAGCATAGAGCTTCTCAGCACCTTGGGGTCTGTGAAAGTCTTATGAGATAATGCTCTTCTAAATGGTGTTATCAACCCTCCAACAAACCATTGAGCATGTTGTGAAGAGTGAATGTCATATGACAACTTTGAAAGGAGAGTTTTGAACCATGCATTATACTCTTGCACACTCTTTGTCATGCCCCGTTGGATCTCCTTGATAACCCCGATGCTCTTCTGCTCAAACTTAGGGATGTGGAATTCCACTAGGAAGAAATTTTTCAACATGGTATATTCTACCACCATCTGATGGGGGTCATACTTCCTATACCAACTATGCATGTGCCCTTGCAACGTCATTACAAATTGGCTTGCCTTCCACTCTGAGGTAGTGATCCCCTTTGCGCACCATAGCAGCTCACATTTATGCATATGCTCCACATCATCTTCTATACCTCTGTAATCTAGAAAGTGTAAAGAAATTTTGAAAAATACCTAAGGAGGGGGTTGAGGCCCCTATCCTCCTGATCCAGATCCTTGGTTCCCTCAGTGTTTCCTCCACCACTAGATCCACTCGGTCTTGTGCCCCAAATCCACTAGTTCTACCTCCAGATCCTCCCGCGGCCGGTAATGGACTGCAGTGGTCACTCCTAGTGTCCTCAACATCCCACCGAACTACATGCCAATGTTCTGCAATATTGTTCCACTACCAGATGTATGCCCCGCGCCACTCCCCAACACGTTTCCCAAACCTTGTGTATTTTCACCTTGTCCAAAAATTCCTCCAAACACTGGAATAGAGTGTGCATCCATAGAAGTCCCAAACAAGAAATTGTATCTCCTAGAACAGATCGGTCACCTCCACCGATACTAATTGGGTTAACAATACTTATCCCTTGATCTAGAAAACCAAGCACCAAGGTTTGGTCACTAGATGGGTTCATATGTGTGCCAAATACTCTTCTCTCTCTGCATGGATAACTCTCATCAGAAGCTAAAGGTCTCTCTCTCCCGCGCTTGCCAAGATGGGGTAGCATAGACTTCTCAGGTTTCTTGTCCTCTACGTGAACCTTAACTCCTTCCCACAATGTCTGCCTCCATAGATCCATCACACTTACAATCTCACATTGTCTAGAAATCTCCCTTTCACGCACTTCACTATACTTGAGTCGTCTCTCCTCCCTTTCTTTCTTAGTCATAATGTCTGTCATCTTCCTCCACCCTAGCTTCCTCACCCAACACTTAGAAAGGTTTAGCCACCATCGGAAATGCCTCTAAACTCAAGGTAATGATCAAGATCTTCATCGCCAAAGGAATAAGCATGTAGAAATGATCCTCTGGGCTCCCACGAAACTCAAACTCAGTGACTTCTAGACAATTATATGTAGAAATAGCATATTCCAGAGTGTAGCTAGCCTATACTCTTTTCCACCAATGATCCACAAAGACGATTCCATGTCAAATCTGCATCTTGTAGACTCGGTAGTCTTGGGTCCACACACGTGATCTATAGAAACTGACTTGATTTAGACACATACGATGAGAGCCATTCATACACTCTACTAGGAAGCAACCGAAGAACGCGTTTCATACAACTCATGATAGAGGTTCTCTTCCACCCACCTGCATGCATCAAACTCAGGCCCAGTGTTGAATCTCTAAGAAAATTCTTCCTCCGTGCTCTTGAACCATGATTCAACACTTTCCAGAGTTAGATGTTTTGTCATCACTCATTGTACAGATCATGATGTATGCCATTTCCCACTACAACTTCAAAAAGAGTCCTAGAAACAGAACCAAGATGTAGTCATTTCTACACCCACCAAAGAACAAGGGAATCCCATGCGTGTCGTCCTATCACCTAGTGGGCGTTGGGCACTCACTCGAGGCACACACATGCACCGAGTCTCTCTTTTATGTGATTTAAGTGGGAAACATCATCTATGATAGGAACTTAAAAAGAGTGAGTGGAAACGAGACATACATTTATCATAGAACTCAACATCTTCTAGACAAATGCAATCATCCCAGACCGAATGGTACTTAACAGATTATAGATAGGAACCAAAACAGAAAGGAAATGCATAAGGATTTATATTTATTCCATAAACATTCATGAATCAGAACTATAAGCTATAAACATGGACCAGAATCATTAATAATCATATTCAATCAAGTTTGGTAACCTCATTACATCCATTAGATCCATTACAGACTACCACAACTATGCAAACCGAAGTCATACATCATAGTTGGATTTATACCCCTCAGTTCTCAAGATAAATTTACAATCCCAACCCCTTATTACATCATTTTCCTATAGATCTCTACCCAACCCTACAGATTTCCTTACAGTATATCTACAAATCTCCGCTCTCTACTAATCTATATATGTCTATCTATATCTTCTCCTCAGCAGGCGCTTGTATATATAGGCTTCTTGAATCACCAACTTTCCTTTTTGTGGCTTCAGATCCATCGCCAAGTGTCAAATGTGGTCCTCCATGGGGGCATGCTCCTTCAGCCTGAGCTCTCCACTCCTTGCAATGATGATCTTCTGGAAACTTCCATCGTAAGGTATATTCCTTCTTAGGCCAACCTGTCACCAGGATGGCACCTTATCCATTCCACATGCACAGTCGGGTCACGCTTTTCTCATGTTCTACCTGATGTGTCAAATATGGCTAAGTCTTGAAACCTTTGTTTTTCCTTTCCGTGCACCACTTGTTCTATTAAACCCTCCTAGAACCTTGTCATGCGTGCTTTCTCCTTATGCACCCTTCCTTAACTAGGCCTTGCATGCCCACACACCTTCTTGTACTTAGCCAATAAATTAGGGTCCTAGCAAAATAATTAATTGATCTAGATAGAAAGGGGAGCTTATTAACGCAGAATGTCGTTAATCAAGCGTCATTATTGGATAGAAGAGTTAATTAACTAACGTAATATAATTTATTGACAATGATAGTAGAGAAAATGTGTGATATTGAGGATATGTCGTCAATTTGTGGGAAAGGGTACAATTAGTGTAATTTAAGTATTTAAATTGCTTGAGATAAATTATAGGTGTCTACACAGACCATCAAGCTCGTTCATCACGTAAATCTCAACTTAGTGCTACTCAAGTACCTTCTCAGTGACAACATTTTATGCATAGTTTATTGTCTTCCCCATTGGACTCAATGCTACCGTGTGTCCTACATCTAGATCTTCCTCATTCATTCATTCTTCCCACACATATAGATTTCATTCATTGGTGTCGCATTTATCTATTATATTACCACTACAAGATTGTGGCCCTCCACTTACACCATCCTAGGCCCTAATCGACGGTCACACGTACTTCACCCTCATTGGTTAATTCATCCATACTCACTTGGGGGCATGGCATCTCTCCCCACCCATCCCAACATCTGCAGATCATCATCCATTGCATTTCTTTCCTATAAGCATATCATATCACACATCATAGCACCATCATTACCCGATGATGCACTCTTGTGCTTCGGTTCACACTTGACTATGAAGGATTACCATTACACTAAACCCCACACACTACACCTTAGGCATTATACATTGCATTTCGCCATACATTGTGTGTCATACATCATCCATTGTATACTAGTCCTCACCCATGCATTACATTTGTTCTTATATCTACGCACTTCGTCACATTATACACTGTGTGTTTTCATATCATACATTTTCTATATTATACTAGTCATCATTACATATGAGTCTAGTTTTACATTTCATCCCTACATTCTACATTTTACTAGTCCTTACCCTACACACCACATACATTACTAGGCTATCCATGCATAACCTATACATAGCACCATCATACACTACACATTTCCACATACATTCTACATATTACGCTAGGTTACATTACGTATGAGTCTAGATTTATATTTCATCACTACATCCTACATTATTAGTTTATCTAAACCTATTACATTGCATTTTACACATTACATATTACACATCCTACACATTTAGCATCGCATTCCACATACCGCGCATTTACATACCATATTCATCATTTGCTTGTATTTACTACGTAGTTTTCACGAGCTTCCTCACCACCTTATGATGCACTTTAGTTCCTCGGTCCATACTCAACTACCGAGGGTTTACCAATCAAATGGACCTTACACTCACCATGCAACATTTCCTCATGTGAAATTTCCAACTTAGTGACATACGCTTTAGGCTAAATCATCACCCATTCTATCATTTTTTAGTGGTATACACCTTAGGTTACATCACCACTCCCTCCTTTCATCTTGTAGTGACATACGCTTTAGGCTAAATCATCACCTACTGTCACCATGTAGTGATCTATGTTTAGTGCTAAATCATCACTCATTCTTTCATCATCTAGTGATATACACTTAGGAATAAATCATCACTCATCCATTCAAAAAAAATTGATATACGCTTTGGCTATAGGGTTCATGCACATCTCCCCACATGTCACATCTCATCACCATTACATATACGCACTCATCGCATCGTGCTAGACACACAAAAACTACTTGACCATTTCGATGATGCACTCTTGTTTATGGTTCATTCTTGATTGCTGAGGGGAAAAACAAGATGAACCTCATTGCATACACTTCCATCCACTCGAGGAGCACGTTTCTTCTATCATTCCATCTTGTATTCCATCCCATCCATCCATTACATCTTTGCATTGTCTTAGGGTCATAAACTTGTTTACTAATGTTTTACGTGATCACTTTACTACACATGTTATATTGCTTTCTTATATCTCATTATCTATATCATACACACATGCGCGTTTATGACTTTGTTTAGTGTGATCACAGATACAGGACTCTACATGCGGCATGGATGGTCACCTTCTACCCTTCCTATATTGATCGTTGGGGGCATCCACATTCGTCTTATCAAGGTGATATTGCTTCATTTTGTACTAAGCATCTTATATTACTAGCTCATACATGTTTTCACATATTGGTTATCGCTCTAACATGCAAATGGGTGTTTCGTATGCAATGCTTGTTTTTCAGGATTATATGTCTCCATGACTCCTTGTTTGTTTGTTTTTACTTCTCTTCCATTATATGCGGGATTTTCCCTTTACTTGTGTGCACACTTGTTTGTTGTTTTCCCTCATCCTTGCATGTCTTGTGACATCGTGAGTGATGTCCCATGTTTGCAACCCGCTTTGTGTGGTCTACTTGTTTTCTTGTGTGTTTACACTACTTTGCTTGGTAGTTACTACATTGTCTATGTACTTTAAAATTTTCTTATTGCATGCATGTGTTGTCAAAATAACACTTGTTTTGGCTAGCCATCCCCTTTTATGTGTACCTTGGTTTCTACCAAGCGCTTTCCCTTTCCCCCTGCAGGCAGATTTCTACAAGTCAAAGTGTGGTAGGTCCTCTTTTAGGGCCGCATTCTCCTTTCAAGCAACGTCACATACACCCCCAAAGAGGGGGCATCATTGAGGGTTTTACATACTAACACAAAGCATATTTACATCGGTTCAAGTATAGTGCACTTTCCATCCTTGGCATTATGGGTTTACATATAGCGAGTGAGTTCAGACCAGTCTACGAACTCCATACATAAGTGGCCTCTACCTGACATTGCATCCTTTGGCATTATTGCGGAGTAGTTACGAGGCTTGGAGGTTATAGTGGGTATCCCTCTCTACACTACTTTTTCCGGTGGCATCGGATAGCCCAAAAAACTAGGATGTTACAGAGATCTCTTCACACATTTCAAAAATTGGTTAAAGGTTGGAGGACACAGAGCATTTCCTCCTTATACTTCATCGGCAAGGGTGACTTGAGATTTCCCAAAAATTGCAACAATACAGGATATCCTTCTACACCCTTTTCTCAACATGGATCAAGTGCACATGTTCCATTTACACTTTTCTTTTCATGTATTTTACATTTGTGTACTTTACACATTTCTATACACATGTGTATTTTACACAACATTTTTACATACATATATATTTGACTACTTGATCATTTTCTCCTTGCAAGTCCGGCCGTATGAGAAACAAGCAGTCAAATTGGGGGCAACAACAACAATGATGACAATGATAACAACAACACACCGTGATGGTGCTTGCCTTTACTAACCAAGTAGGTACACTACACACTAAAGCCAGCTACACACACATTCTACCCTAGGTTCACTCTCAACACTTTTTATGTGCATTTTTCATCCTTAGAATCCACGCTCCTCCGATTTTTCTTTTTGTCGTTCCATGATTGAGTCTAGTCCATCAACATGTGTTCTACTACAATCTACATGGATATCAATAACGCATCTCTATCTACTTTATGTTACCAAGTTTCGCTCACTAACATAAATTGAGGGCAAAATGTAGACACAAAATCATGAACTTTAGGCATTATTTAGCCCACTCTTATACTACTATTTAGAGAGTTCTCAATGGAATAAAGTACTAATTAATCCCACCTTTTGGCCATCTTATGTCTATCTTTTATTTCGTCATTCACGCATATTTTCATATGCATACCTAAATATTTCATAATTTTCCCGTCATTTTTACCTAAACCGGGAACCCACGCTTGTATCTTGGGTACCCTGGGCACCCTGGTCCCACTTAGGGCATTCGATCGATGTTCTTTCCCACCTCTTTTTGGTCCTCTTTTATCCATTTTTCATCCTTATCTTTTTCTTAGTCGGCCATGTCGGGGTTAATTATGAAATTATAGCAAGATAACCCTATAAATATAAATTTATGAGACCATAATGAGGGTCTTTGCATCACATACTACTATCACTCCATCTAGAGTTTCATCCATTACATCTCTTGCATCTACATAGTCTCATGCATCAAGGCTTAGAGATCTACATCAACACACACAACATAGGGGGGGGATTCTATTCTATTTCATCCAAACATGCTATTAAATTTTCTATAGTTATTATTGCTCACTAATTCACAAAGTGTGACTAGCACAAGAGTACCTAGAGCACGACATGCACACACACACACCAGAATAACATTTGGGTCTGAAATGTAGTACAATGATTAGTTTAGTAAGCCCATTGTTGTGGTATCTAAGGTCAATCTGACCAATTCATTTTGCATCTTTTATTTTTTGGGTTTTGATACTTCTTTCTCTTTTACAGGTCATTCCTTCATCTTGCATTATCTTAGATACCAAATGCAGTTCAGCGAGATCCAGTGTGATAGGGTAGGAATTATTTCATAGCATCTTGCGGCATTGTCAAGATCAGATTCTGATATTTTACAGATACCAAGGCACCTATTATGTAGACTAGGACACCTCGGGTGCCCCAAGACCTTCAGCACTCGCAATCTTCTTATATCTTCCAGATATGACCTTTGCAAAACCCCTGAGTGATCGTTTCTACTCCTAGAAAATACAGTCAGACCTACGACATCCTCCAAAGAATCAGCCTAAGTCCTTTCCTTTTACATCTTTTCATAGTTAGGGTTTTATTTCATTTAATATAATTATTTAAAATCATTCCATACTATTTTAGCATAGTTTATAGTATTTTAGTCCTCCTATATTAGATTAACTATTATTATACTTTCTTATAGTTTAGTTTAATTTTAGTTAATCATTTTGGTGAACCCGACGTCTCATCATGGGTAAGCGTAATAGGAAATGTACTTCTCCTAAGTCTCCAATTACTTTGCAATTTGATAGCCATGGCCACGCTTTTTTGACACTCCTACTAATCCTTTTGGCTATAGACCTTTCCCTTCGTTCATTCAGCTTCCATCTTCTGATATGGATCCTAGAGCTATTGATGTTGTTGTTTTCACTTATCTATGCACTATCGATCCTGTTATTTTAGCATAAACTTGTAGTGGAAGTATAAGATCTTCCTCCTAATCCCATAATCACACTTGCTACCATTCATGAACCACAAGATCATTCCCGCTCGTTTGTTCCTTCTCCAGTATTATGTGTAGCATGATTCTATTGATACCATAGTGGTCCCTACTTCTCCATCATCTCTGACTGAATCCCAATCTCTTGAATCTCCACATGACTTAGTTCCTACTATTTGTATGATTGATACAATGGTCTCTTCTGATTTGTCACTTACTCCTGATGATACTAATGCTATGGTACTATATACAGAACCTACTCCACACTACCTCTTTCCTTATCACTCTCTACACCACCTCCCCTTATAGAAAATCTACCACTAAAGGGTGTCATTCAGGTGATCGATGTAGTATCTCCTCCTTTTCCTATTGATATTATGCTATTATTCCATATCATGAACCTTTACATTACATGGATGTTGTTCCATCATATACGCCACCATCACCCTCTTTAGTGTGTTCACCATTCACCTGCACCCTCTTTATGAATAATTCTTATTGGGAGCATATACCACTCAACACTTCATGCATGGCCACTTTATGTTCACATGATGGGCTCTCTCAACTTGGTTTTAACTTTGCAAACCTTCATCCTCCTTTATGTGATCCACATTTGTATCATGGATTTGTTATTCTTACTATGTTGTGTATGGCCTATGTGTCTTCCATCCTGGTAGTTCATATTGCAAGTTACCATACCACTTCTCTACTTACTCTTGGCTAGTCTTGGTTATATTATATCGGAGGCACCCTAGATCCTGATCACATTGATATAGCATTTCCTATACCATTTTCATTGTGCACATTTTTAGTAGTTCCTTTCTTTGCTATTCACCCAACTTCACTATTTGGTATGCTTAAGGATGTCCTTTACCTCCCTTTATGGATGAACAATACACCATGGTCATGTATATCTTACGCATTCATGGTTATTTGGATGACCTACCACATACCACTGCTTATCAGGTTTCTCACGCCATTCCATATGATTTTGAAAATAATTTTGATGACCTTTTAGATGATCTTACTTCTCCTTTATCTCCTTGCAGTAGCACCAATATTTCACCACTTCAAATATGCCCTATATCCACCCATTTAGTTGATGACTTCCACCTTCGCAGTCATCCATCTAATACACACCTATTGGATTCCATACACACGTTGCAAACTCAGTGTTAGTCCATGGAAGCCACAATTGCATCTCTCATTGTTAAAGTTGAGCAACTTAAAGTTGCTTCTCGATCTCATGTTGGTACTCATGATCCACCTCATACGCCATCTACATCCATTGCATGCCCTCTCATTGACCCTCTAGGTACACCATTTCCTCCACCTCTCATCTTTCACTCTAATGCTATGGCACAGACATTTTCATTCAACTTCTTAATCATCAAATGATTACTCTACCGCCTACTCATCACTATCCTCCTTCTTGACTAGTACACTACTACGTTCATCAACATTTCCACTATCATCGAATACACATACATCATACCAATTCATTTCATGCTTTTTCATGTATAATTACAAATCTTAAACAACTAGGAATTCTCTCCTTTGATGTGCAACCATCTCCTAGTCACCATCTAGCCCATCAAGCTCGTTCATCACGTAAATCTCAACTTAGTGCTACTTAATTACCTTTTCAAAGAACAACCTTTCGTGCATAGTTCGTTGTTGTCTACCCATCCGGACTCAATGCTACCACGTGTTCCTACATCTGGCTCTTCCTCATTCATTCATTCTTCCTATGCATATAGATTTTGTTCACCAGTGCCACATTTATCTACTATATTACCACTACTAGATTGTGGCCCTCCACTTACACCATCCCAGGCCGTAGTAGAGGGACCCATGTCCTTCACCCTCATTGGTTAATTCATCCATACTCACTTGGGGGCATGGCATCTCCCCCCCATCCTAAAATCTGCATATCATCATCCGTGGCATTTATTTCCTATAAGCATATCATATCATGCATCATAGCATGGTCATTACTGATGATGCACTCTTGTGCTTCAGTTCACACTTTAATTTTGAGGGATTACCATTACACTAAACCCCACACACACACCTTAGGCATTATACATTGCATTTCACCATACATTGTGTGTCATACATCATCCATTCTACACTTATTATATATTATACTAGTCCTCACCCATGTGTTACATTCATTCTAATATCTACGCACTTCGTCACATTATACATTGTGCACATTTTCATATCATACATTTTCTATATTATACTAGTCATCATTACATATGAGTATAGTTTTACATTTCATCCCTACATTCTACATTTTCCTAATCCTTACCCTACACACCACATACATTATTAGGTTATCCATGCATAACCTATACATAGCACCATCATACACTACACATTTCCACATACATTCAACATATTACGCTAGGTCACATTACGTATGAGTCTAGAATTATATTTCGTCACTACATCCTACATTATTAGTTTATCTAAACCTATCACATTGCATTTTACACATTATATATTACACATCCTACACATTTAGCAACACATTTCACATATTGTGCATTTACATACCATATTCATCACTTGGTCTTCTTTACTACATTTTTTTCTATGGACTTCCCTCACCACCCTATGACACGCTTTAGTTCCTCAGTCCATAATCGACTACCGAGGTTTTACCAATCAAATGGACCTTACACTCACCATGCAACATTTCCAACTTAGTGACATACGCTTTAGGCTAAATCGTCACCCATTCTATCATTTTGTAGTGGTATACACCTTAGGTTACATCACCACTCCCTCCTTTCATCTTGTAGTGACATACACTTTAGGCTAAATCGTCACCACCTATTTTTGTCACCATGTAGTGATATACGCTTAGTGCTAAATCATCACTCATTCTTTCATCATCTAGTGATATACGCTTAGGGATAAATCATCACTCATCCATTCAACAAGTCGTGATATACGCTTTGGCTATAGGGTTCACGCACATCTCTCCACATGTCGCATCTCATCACCATTACATATACACACTCATCGCAGTGTGCTAGACACAAAAACACTACTCAACCATTTCTTGATGACACACTCTCATTTATGGTTCATTCTTGAATGTTGAGGGGGAAAAAATGAACCTCATTACATACACTTCCATCCACTCGGGGCACATTGTTCCTATCATTCCATCTTGCATTCCATCCCATCCATCCACTGCATATTGCATTATCTTGGGGGCATTTACACTTGTTTACTAGTGTTTTACATGATCACTTTACTACATATGTTAGATTGCTTTCTTATATGTAATTATCTATATCATACACACATGCACGTTCATGAATTTTTTTAGTGTGATGTAGATTGCTCCATGACTCTACACGCGGCATGGATGCTTGCCTTCTACCCTTCCTATACTCATTACTAGAGGCATCCACATTCGTCTTATCTAGGTGTTATTGTTTCATTTTGTACTTATCATCTTATATTACTGGCTCATACATGTTTTGACATATTGGTTATTGCTCTAACATGCTAATGGGTGTTCCATGTGCAAAGCACTTGTTTTGCTGGATTAGATCTCCATGACTCCTTGTTTGTTTGTTTTTCATTGTTTTCCATTTATATATATGAGCTTTGCCCTTTTCTTGTGTGCATACTTGTTTTTTGTTTGTGGCCATGACGGCCTTACGTGTCTTGTGACATCATGAGTGATGTCCCATGTTTGCAACCTACTTTGTGTGGTCTACTTGTTTTCTTACATGTTTACACTAATTTGTTTGGTAGTTACTACATTGTCTATGTACTTTACACTTGTCTTATTACATACATGTGTTTCGGACTAACACTTGTTTTGGCTAGCCATCCCTTTTGTGTGCATCTTGGTTTCTACCAAGTGATTTCCCTTTCCCCCTGCAAGGCATGGTTCTATATGTTAGAGTGTGGTAGGTCCTCTTTTGGGGCTGCATTCTCCTTTCAACAACGTCGCATGCACCCCCAAAGAGGGGGCATCATTAAGGGTTTTACATACTAACACAACGTATTTACACCGGTTCAATATAGTGTACTTTTTTCCCTTGGAATTGTGGGTTTCCATACAAGTGAGTGAGTTTAGACCAGTCTACGAACTCCATACACAGTGGCCTCTACCAGACATGATGTCCTTTGGCATTTTGCGGAGCAATTATAGGCTTGGAGGTTACAGTGGGTGTGCCTCTCTACACTTTTTCATCCAGTGGCATCGGATCGCCCAAAAACCAAGACGTTATGCAGAGATCTCTTCACACATTTCAGCAAAAGTGGTTAAAGGTTGGAGGACACAGAGAATTTCCTCCCTATACTTCTTTAACTAGGGTGGCGTGAGATCGCCCAAAAAAACTTGTGACAATACAAGATATCCTTCTACACCCTTTTCTTGACATGGATCAGGTGCACATGTTCCATTTACACTTTTCTTTTCACATATTTTACATTTGTGTACTTTACATATTTCTATACACGTGTATTTTACACAACATTTTTACATACATATATATTTGACTACTTGATCATTTTCTCCTTACAAGTCTGGCCATATGAGAAACAAGTAGTCAAATTGTAAAAACAAGGGACAACAACAACGATGACAACAACAACAACACACCACAAAGGCACTTGCCTTTACTAACCATACAGGTACACTACACACCACAACAGTTACACACGTGTTCCACCCTAGGTTCACTCTCATCACTTTTTATGTGCATTTTTCATCCTTAGAATCCATGCTCCTCCACATTTTTTTTTTTCATTCCATGCTTGAGTCTAGTTCATCAGCACATCTTCTACTACACTCTACATGGATATCATGTATGCATCTCTATCTAATTTATGTTACCAAGCATTCCACTCACCAACATAAAGTGGGGGTGAAATGTAGACACAAAATCATGCACTTTAGGCATTATTTAGCTCGATCTTATATTACTATTTAGAGGGTTCTCAAGTGAAGAAAGTACTAATTAATCCCACCTTTTGGCCATCTTATTTTTATCTTTTATTTCATCATTCCCGCATATTTTCCTATACATACCCACCTATTTCATACGTGTCCCGTCATTTTAGCCTAAACTAGGGCGCCCAGGCCTGTCCTGGGGCGCCCTTGTCCCATCCGAATGCCCCAATCCATGTTCTTCTTTCCCACCTCTATTTGGGCCTCTTTTAGTTGTTTTTCATCCTTATCTTTTTCCTAGTCGGCCATAGCGAGGTTAATTACAAAGTTATAGCAAGAGAACCCTATAGATATAAAGTTATGATACCATAATGAGGGTCCTACTATCACTCCATCTAGAGTTGCATCCACATAGTGGCATGCATCAAGGCTAGGAGATCTGCATCAACACACACAAACATAGGGGAGGGATTCTATTCTATTTCATCCACACATGCAATTACATTTTATATAGTTATTATTTCTCGCTACTTCATAAAGTGTAACTAGCACAAGAGCACATAGGGCACGTCAAGCACACACACACTGTTGGTTCGAAAATTTGTCGCTTAGGCGAGATCTATGGATAAATGAGCCAAAGTGTGTAGGGCATAGCCCCTCTTTGAGTCAAGCATGGAAACTGGTTTATTGCTATTCTACCGGCAGGAATCATGCAAGTCTCACAATATTCGCCTTCGGGGTTTGGGATCTCATCCCAGTAGGGTGTTTCCGACTGCGAAAAGAAAGGAATGAAAGAGAGGATGAAGAAAGATCATATCTGAAGAAAGAAAAGAAATGAATTCCAAAGCAGAAAGGTCAGAGGGTTTATGTTTTGGGATTGGTAGTAAATAGAGCCAAACCTACTTGCATAAACGAGAAAAGCAATACTGATGAATAAATGACAATAAAACAGAAGCAGATCCAACAGAATAAACACACATATCTGACATAAGAAAGACCTAATGCATATAACACATGTATTCAGCACAAAGTCTAAATATTGTATTAATATTTCTTTCTGTTACAAAAAGTTCAAAGTCTTTTCTTCTCACTTCTATTTTTCATCTGAAAAGTATCCACCACCCCAATACAACAAGTATTGGAGTATTTATAGAAGAAGGAGAAGAAGGAAGGCAAAAAGGAACCAACCACCTATTTACAAAATATCTACAAAATATCTCAAAGTCATGTTGACTTTTGACAACTTGATGGATGACATCATCCCATGGTGCAACATGGATGATGTCATCATTTGTGCCAACATACTCTAGATATTTACAAAAAAGAACGCCGAAGGAGAGAGAGAAGAAGAAAAAGAAACTATTCATCATCGTCATCCTGCGGCCGAAAGGGGGTATCCTGCTTCTGATGTTGCTCGGGTGACGAGATGTGGAATTGGGCACGGTATTCCATGAACTTGTTGATCATAGGCTCTAGTTGATCCTGGGAAGGATCCTTGTGTCGCTCGTTGATCGCCTCGCAAGTCTCCTCGCTCGTCTATGAGCTTCTCTGGGAGTTTGGAATATTCTTTCTCTACTTCTATGAGGAACCGATGAAGTCCCGACAGGCCAGCAGGTTATTGATGGACTCTGCGTCAAAAGTGACCTCTGGCCCCAGCCCTTGCAAAACGATCTCCTTGAAAATATGAATGGTTTCATCAACCTTCCTTAAGGCGAAAGAAGGAGTAAGCAACCCTGGGGACATATTGAGAACGATTTGTTCCATTTGGTGCATTGCGTCCAGGGATTCTTCCTTTACCTTATCGATCTTTTCAAGGACGAATTCTAGTTGATCCATCCGGTAATCCAGAGTGGAAAGGACTTTATTGAGGGCCCTGGGATGACCGAAAACGCCGAACTTGACCAGATCTTCGACTGAACAGTCAAACATTTGTTGAAAGGTCTCATGTTGCAGCCTAGCATGGTCCAGCTCTTCTGATATGGGTCCCGCTAATGCTTGGAGCTCTTTATTCGCCTTGTTGATGTTCAGATACAAATCAGTGAACTTGGCGATTACTTTTTCACTGTCTTTGAGGATCTGGCTCCTCCAAGCAGAAACGGCCATACCTTGCTCGCCGATCTTTGCATATTCATTAATTTTATCCTGACTCAGAGGCTCAGGAGTCTCGGCGGCAGTTGTGGGAGGTGCACTGCCCATCTTCTGTAAGGCGTGGAGTAGATGTTTATTTTCTCTTTCAATAGCCTTTTCTCTTCTTTTGCTTCTTGAAGCTTCTTGCAGAGGGCGTCAACTGCAGATAGGGCCTCTCCCTGAAGGATTTCAGAAGACGTACCCATTGTGACTTGAGTCACTGTATAATCTGTCGGAGACAGATCCTTTTTATCCTTCAGAGGATTGGGGTATGCGATCTCCATTACCCTCTCTCCCGAAGCACTCTGAGAGAAGCGTGTGACGGGCTTCTGCTTCTTTGCCCCTTTTGACGGGATTACGGAGAAGTCCATCGGAGCGATGGGAACTTTCCTTTTCTGTTGACTTAGATGCTGGGAGATCCAGGCTGGACTTGTGGGAGAAGGACCAGAAACAGAGAAGGGGGCAGCTGCAGTAGTAGAAGGGAAAAACGTGGAAACACTTGGAGGCGGCATCGAGAGGGAGGCCGAGGAAGTGCTCACGGGAGGAAGAGATACTGTAGGAGAGGAAGACATAGGAAGGGAAGGGAGCTTAGAGATGAGGGAAGAAATGGAGGGGGACAGTCCGCGAGAGAAGAGAAGATGGACAAAGAAGCGAGAGGAACAGTAGAAGAAGGGGGAGAGGACACAACCAAAGGAATGGTCGCTTGAGTCACTCGAGGAGGAGAAGGAGGAGAAGAAGAAGGGACAGAAGGGACCTCAATTGTTGTGGCAATGGCGACATCCTGAGTGGATGGGCCTATTTGAACATCTTCTTCCGCTTCTTTCTCTGGAGAAGCCAGAGTTACAACTTGTTCGGGTGCAGCGGAAGGAGGACTTTCAGGAGCTTCCTCTTGAGTGGTGCTGGATTCACCCTCTTTGCTTTTTCCTTTGCCTTTTGGCTACTGTTTTGATCGAGGAGGTGCGTTACCCAACGGAGAGGTTGTGAAATTAACTCCGAGGTAGATGAGCCCGTTCATTCGGCACCAATGCTCTGTTCTACACAGAGTTTCTTTGACCCTTTCCTCAATTGTCTGAGGTGCTTTGGTTCTATCAATCAATGCAAAAGGCCAATCGTCCCCACCTGTGTCAAGATACACTTGATCCACTTCCTCCTCAGTAGTTTGGTAGCCTTTAGGGACGATGGCCACCCCGTACTGGATGATTTCTGCTAAGGCCAAACGAGAATGGTCCTTCCTCCTGAGCTCCACCTCATGATATAGGTCAATGTAAATATCCTCGATCTGAGGGATGTGGATCGGATCGAGCTTAGCCCTTGGCAGACAATTTCTCGGGTCGAAGGTAGGCCTTTCGGGAAGTCATGTTTCAGATTCAGTAGCTCCAGCTCTGCAAACATGTCTTTTGCCTTGTGGTGAGTGAGACATGTATACCTACCCACTATGAGGGGGAAAGGAGTTCCACCCTTCTTTCTCTTGAGGCATTTCTCATGGTAGGTGACTAGCTGTCTTGATAGCTCTAGCAGAATCAACTTGGGCCCGGCATACCTTGGCAGTCTAGTTGGCTCCCCCAAGAAGTTAGCCACCCTCAGATAAGTGAATGTGGGGAATTGAGTGAACAGGGCCCCCCATTTCTCTGTGGCTGCCACGATGCTCTTGGTCGTGCGACCGTGAGTCATATTTGGCCTCAACAGGCAGATGATGAAATAGAAAAATGCATCATTGATCTTTGTAAATTGAGGGATGCTATTTTCCAGCTTTAGTTCTGGATAATATTCATAGATTTTAACCTGGGGCCAAACCCCACTCCGCATCAGAGCTGGGTAGTCCCTTTCTGAAGCTGCAGCGTAAACAACATAGGAATTCATGTAGAACCTCCCCGTTGTGGGGAATTGTTGCAGCTGCTCTGATATCGTGCTGCTTATGATTTCTGCCCACTCAAAGCGTTGATCGGGCATATTTTTGTTCATTGTTTCTAAATACCGCAGCATCCATTTGTGGAAATAGTGGGCGTCAGGAAGCCCAAACACCCTGCTCAGGAACGTGATGGTGTCACTGAGCTCCTCTGAAAAATCACTACGGTGAATGATTTGTGGCCAACGGGTCACCACCTTCTTATTTTTCAAATATACCTCATTCATCAGTTGCATGCACTGATCTTCATTGTCGTCCCAGGCCTTGATGCAATCCTCTTGGCTGACGGCCACAAAGTGCCGGTGATGAGGAATGTCGAGTATTATTTCAAAGTGGCGGGCAGTGAGGTTGATTATGACCTCGCCCTTCTCATTTACGACACATCTTGTGTCTTTATTGTAGCACCGGGAAACCACCATCATAAATTCGTTGTTAAAGATCGATCGGGATTCCTCCAAAGCCAAAGTGCGTGGCATCGCTATCAGTTTGTCCATCCAGGGACTTCTTATGACCTTCTGGGTTCTGGACCAGAATTCTTCCATATCGATATGACCCAGCTCTGAGTCTCTGATGTCCAGGTCACATTCGGCCTGGGATTCGGGCATTCTGACCCTTTGATACTTATACTTCATTTCTTCTTCTGTGAGCTTGGCCTTGCCTTTGGATTTGGTAGGTCTCTTGCTTGATGTTGACATATGTTCTTCTGAACTTAGCTGCTGATCTGCAAGAATAAGAAGTGAAACCCAATTGAAGAAAGTCATGTCAGCTGTTTGATTTTCCATTGAAATGCTGACAGAAGAAAGAGTTAGCAATTTTGAGGCTTTAGGGCGCATGGCGCATGGATATTGCAGATTGCAGAGCTAAATAGATAAGGCACACGGGAAAGGGCTGCTGCAAGGGGTAAATCAGTGCCAAAGGGCGCATGGCGCATAGACACTGCAGGGTGCATTCTTTGTTGTTGTAAGCACAAGTGCGCCTGCGCCATGTGGATGCATTTTGTAAAGGGCGCACGAATTCTTTATGTTACACGGGAACAGGATGCGCCCGTGGTGCATATATCTTTCATGTTGCATGGAACTTCGGTGTGCCAAAGGCGCATATAAGGTTTGTGTAACATATGCTTTTTGCGCGCTTAAGGGAACTTGGCGCGGCGCATGAAAGGTTTGCATGACACAATGTTGTTGCAATGGTGGATGCGCCTGCGCCGTTTATAGCTTTGCACTTGGCGCATATGAAAGGATTGTTACATGGATGTTGGGTGCGCCAATGGCGCGAATTTTATCAATGCAACATACGAGTTTGGTGCGCCAAGCAGGACGCAAGGAAAGCGTTTGCAACAAGCGGGAAAGCGTGCCATGAGGGCGCAGCTTTTCATGATGAAACAGTAGGAATGTGCGCCATTGGCGCGGCTGCTCTTTGTGTAACAGGGGCGACAGATGCGCCATTGGCGCAACTATTCTTCATGTTGCAGAGTGCGCCAATGCGCCGAAGGAGAAGGAAAATACAGTTTCCTTTTAAGCTTTGATTCTCTCAGAGGGGTTTCACATATGGTTAAGCTTGTTCTTAGGGTCGTTTGGGTGATGAAGAGGCTTAATACCAACATGCTTGAGTAATCATTTTTAGGACAGAGTCCCCTCCCCAACAGATCTAGAAAGAGGGGAGGAGAACATGAGGAAGAATGGAAAAGAGAGTAGCAAGGGGGAAAGAAGATGATTTCTCGTCTTTCCAATCCAAACTGAACCAAATAGCATCCAAAAACCTCAAATACAAAACGCACAAAAGAAAGAAGGCCACTTACCCGGATATTTATAACGAAGAAATGCGCAAATGGGTCCACAAAGCAATTCGAAAGCGACAGGCTGGTGCGCAGACAGGTACAGAGAAAATCACGTGATTTCCGTTGGTGATAATGACAGCGCAGACGTGCCTATTTATAGGTGAGGTAGCAATAAATGCGCCACCAACTTTTCAAGTGGCGCACCAAGAGAGCTGTCGACACAAGAAAACATGCGCCCTTTGGCGCACCAAAAGGCTTGTCAACACGAAGATATGTGCACCCTTGGTGCACCGAAAGTGGTGTTGACAGAGGAATATGTGCGCCCTTGGCGCACCAAAAAGTGGCGCAACAAATGATCTGTTGACAGGAAGGCGCATGTGCCTTGGCGCACGCAAGGAAGTCTCAACATAGTGAGGCGCACCAAAATGCTTGTTGACAGGAGAAAGCATGCGCCAAAGGATTTAAAGGGGGTGCATGAACATTTGATGTTGCATAGTGATTATATGCGCCCGCCCAAAAAGACCAAAAACGGCTAAGTTCGGAAAACTAGATTTCCGAGAAGGGATTTTGCAACGTTCCGAACGCAAGGGATCCCCGACGAGGGATCGGAACAAAATTTTCGGTATGGTTATCAGTAAAATTTCCCTTGCCAATTTTACAGATAACAACACCAAAACTACATTTGGGTCTAAAATGTAGTGCAGTGCTTAAATTAGTAAGCCCATTGGTGTGGCAGTTTTTATTTTTAGGGTTTTGATACTTCTTTCTCTTTTGCAGGACATTCCTTCATCTTGCATTATCTCATATACTCAACGCAGTTTGGTAGATCCAAAGTGTGATAGGAAGGAATTATTTCGATCATCTTGCGACATTGTCAAGATCATATTCTAAGCTTTTACAAAGACCAAGTGTGGCTATTCTCACAGACTGGGCACCCCGAGGTGCCCCAAGACCTTCCTGGGTCTTTGCAGTATGCTTATATCTTCCAGATAGGACCTTTACGGGATGCCCGAGTGATCGCTTTCTACTCCTGAGAATATACAATCGACCTGCGACAACCTACGCTGAGCCTTCTAAAGAATCGCTAATTCCTTTCCTTTTGCATCTCGGCATAGTTAGGGTATTTCATTTGATATAATAATTTAAAATCATTCTATATTGTTTTAGCATAGTTTACGTGTTTTAGTCCTCCAATATTAGATTAAATATTATTATAATTTCTTATAGTTTATTTTAATTTTAGTTTTCACCTCCATCAAAAATTTATTCATGACTATTTTTTCCAGCCATCATACCCTTGGTTTGCCCGAAAACATTGATTTTGCAAATGAGATTGTGAAAAATCCCCACAGAGGAAGACTACCAAACTTGGATCATCTTTTCCCCTCATGAATAACTTCATTTTGAGACATCGGTAATAATCTAAGACAAATTATTTTTGAGCTTATGATAAAAACACACCATTCTTTGTTGAAACCACTTGTAAACCCCATATGCTAAAAAATTATTTTTGCATTTTCTTTCAAACCCCAAGAGATATTTACTTCAAAATTAGAGTATTGTTTCCCATCACAAATACCATTCCAAAGAATTAAAAATCACTTAAATTAAACAAAAATTCTCCCACTACGATGAAATGAAAATTTTCCTTTCCTCCATTAATGCCATTTTGCAAGCTTTCCCTTCAACTAGAACTTGTTTTTGAATTTCTTGGTGTTTCGATAATAGAATCTTGCCAAATTTGGAGACTCTACTCATCTTGGGAATATATTTCCAATGAAAAAAATTGTATCCAATTTGGATTTTATTTTCTCTCGTTTTTCTCGAAATATGAAATCAGTTTCCATAACATTAAAATCCACTCAAATTTTTGGATTTTGAAAATTGTTGCGGAATCCATTTTCGCTTACACCATAGCATTCTTGCCACTTTTTAAGACTAATTAGATCATAAAAATACCCAATGAATCTCCACTACTCTGGATATGAGCCCATTTCAATTCTAGTGTTTGAGCACCAGGACATTTAGGATAAAGCAATGTGGAACACAAGGATTTCATGTTTTCCAACTTGATTCATCGGGCATAGAAGGATTTTTTTATTGCAAAACATGAGATTATATCATTCAAAAAATCATGATGGGAACCATGGTTACGAGGTTTGTTATGTTGCCACCGAGGATTCTCAAGAATATTTGATACCATCAAATCTAAGAGGGCTCATGGTTACCGAGTCCGGGTCATGTGTGGTATAAGTGCATTCTTCATAATGATTGTAAGATGAGTGTTCGTTCATGTGAAGAGACAAGAGATAAATTCCGTGACAAAGAGTTGGTTTGTGTATCCTATCATTGCTCACCGAGGTGAAGAGTTGAAACAGAGTTTCCTAAGCATGAACAATGATGATCAATAAATATAAGGTGTGAAACATCATTTCTAGGTCCAAGAAGAGATATGTTCTAATCAGAGAAGTAGTCATGGAATATCCTATCCAAGTTATAGCATTCATCTCCATAATGGAGGAAGAGTGGGACTTCATCTTGCAACATCTATCTTCTCTCTCTTCTTCTCTCTTTTTCTCTCTCTAACATTATATTTCTCCGTTGAGGAGTAACTTTTGTAAAAAGTGACTTAAGTCACTTAAATTTTATTTCTTCGTTGAGAATGCACTTTAAGTTGAAAGGTCACTTGGGAATGCAAAGAGCCATTGTTTCAACTATAAATTGTAAGGCTCTCTCCATTCCAAGGGATGAGTTTTTTCTCTCCTTTAGCAAACTATTTTTTGTTGTTCCTCTCTATTGTTTCCTCCATTCTCTCAACTTCATACTCAATCGAATGTATTGCAATCTATGGCAAGAATGAAAATCTTTGTATTTTCTTTCATGGAATGAAATTACCAATTAAAATTTGTGTTAATTGTGATTGTTGTTTCATGGAGCTTGCATAGTTGTGTGTATATGTGATTGTGTATTTTAATTGCATTGGATGTATTTTGAGTTATCTATTGATATAATCTATAATACTACCATTAACATAAGTCCCTCTCCATATTTCCCTCATAGTTTTCTCCTCTCCACCTCATACATTTCTCCCTCTCTCGCTTGCAGTTGCAATTACAACAAGGGTTTTTTTGCGCTTTCACCGGTCTATGACCACCCCCAAGAGTTATAAATAGTGTACATAATCCATATTTCAATAAATGGGAGCCACCCCATCTTGAAGCGGAGGGATTCAATCCCGTGAGTGTTGATGAAGCAAGTATTTTATCATTGATAAAATATTTTGCCAACAACTTTTAGCACCCACCATGGGGAAGATTTTATTATCATGCACCCTATAATGATCCAAAAATCCATTAAAAAAATTGTAAAATATAAAACCCAAAAATATGAGATTCATCGCTTGAATACCCACTATTGATTTTTGTGAGAAACCCTTCATATTCCACATTGATTTTTCGTATTCCTAACTGTAAACTTTAATCTTCCTCATTGAAAAATACTTTACAAGATGGAAGATAGAAGATTCACTAAAGAAGACCAAACAAGTGGAATTGTAGTATTTCATAATCCTATGTTTGAATTGCAAGAACAATTTGATTTCATGTTTTCTCCCATATAGATTCCAAGACAAGCTCATGAGAATCCATTTGAAGATCTTGTTGTTAGTCCTAGTGCATCTCCCATCTCTCCACCACCATTGAATACTCTTCCTCTAGAGATGGTTGAGCTAGTACCTTGGGGTCAGAACACCGGTCTGTTGGCTTTGACTCCTCCACTTCACAAATTACCCAAAGGATCAAGAAAGGACTTTACATAATTCTATGGAGATGGAAGGCAACGTCCATATGAGAATATTGCAGATTTTAGCACAACATGTGGTGTTATTGGAGTAAGACACGAAGATGTTGTCATTCGGTTATTCATGGAGTCATTACAAGATGTTAATGCATAATGGTTCTATTATTTTTGTCTCATTCAATCACTGATTGGGAAGATATGAAAGATATGTTTGAAGCATGGTTCAAGTCAGCAAAAGATGTTCATGCCCTTCTCGCTCAATTGACTCAAATGAAGAAAGAACCACAAGATCCCATGAGAGAATTTGTGGCCAAATTCAACAAGTTGATTAACAAGATTCCTATGGTGGTTGTCCTATGCAAATAATCACAAAAGAGGTTTTCATAAATGCTTAGTTTCCAGAAGTTGGGTTCATATTATGAAGAGCTCAATCAAACACTTGGAAAATTCTCAAGAAGTTTCTATTGAGGTAGAATATGATCTTATCATGTCAGGGAAGATCAAGAACCATTCAAAAAAAATAAGGTCCATAGTTCCCAATATGAAGGCATTGATTCGTTCTGCTAGAAGTTGGTCAATGATCTGACTATAATGAAGAAGCAAATGGCTCAAATGTGTTCCATATCAAAACTAGAACCATAATCAAATTGTTGGAGCACCCCAAAGGCTTTCCTTGGAAGCTCCACCTATAAATGCAACACATGGAGAAAGAAAAGATGAAGAAGATGAAATTGTTGAAGAAGAAGTTAGAAGAATGAAAAACATCAAGTATTTTGAATACTTATGTGATGAATATCCTAAGGATTCCATGACTAATACGGATAACTACTCTTGTGCAGTGTTCACTCGCTCACAAGAATATAAAGAGGCCTCTCCTGCCGCTACCCAAGTGAAACATATGAATACTCCAAAGGCGAATCTATAGAAAAACAACAATAAAAGGAGGATCACCGCTACCCACTTCCATGGAATCAGCCAAGAAGAAGCTCGAGACCACCTCAACCAAGGTCACATCTACTTCTCTGGGTAAGTCTCTTTCCTCTCCCTTGGTCAAATAAGCTACTACATCTACTTTTAAAATGTAACTCCTACACCTGTCAAGGATGTCATTGTTTCCAAAGTATATACTTCTTTGTCCTTTGACATCATTGACCATATCAAGAAGTCTAAAGTTCAAATTGAGTTTGAGTACCTGAGAACTCACCCCAAGTAATTTGATAAACTTTTCCAGTTTATCAAAGGAAATAGTTCAAATTCATGTTCCAAAATTTTGTTACCAAAGAACCACTTCCTACTCCTAGTACCACTCCTTCTCAGAACCTTCTTGCCTCGACATCTTCCACTTTTGAGAAATTAGAACCCTTCTACCTCTCTTTGTTGATCAATGGGTATAAACTAAGTAATTATATCATTGACTTTGGTGCCTCTGACAACATCATGCTCGCCAAAGTTGCCAAGGTTTTTTGTCTCATTCTCACCCCTTTTGTTGGTGGTGTTACTCCATGAGACCAAAGAAGTACCTCTCATCGTTAGGTCAAATATGCTCAAGTGGCATTTGTATATTTTCTGGAAAAGAAAGTCAAGATGAAAATACTTATAGCCAACATTCCAACTTCATATGGGATGTTGTTGAGCTGGATTTTCTGTCAAGATGTTGGTGGAGATATACAAATGGATTGGTTGTATGCCACCATACTAGTCAATGGTAAAATGAAGAAGCTCCTTCCTATAAGAAAGATGAGATATACCATTCAAAAGGAAGATGACCCAAGGCGGACATTTTGTACTAAGATTCAAGATATGGAAACTATTTCATAACTTCAGAGGAAGATGTTGAGCTACCCATATTGATGGAGGAGTACCCAAATTTGATTGATCCAATTGAGAAACTTCATGATGATTTGATGGACCCGAAATTTGACATTGTGCACTTCCCATTGAATATGGATACATGTTCCCTACTTGGTGATGATGAGGATCATGGATATCTTGACTTATCACAGATCAAGCTTGAGATGATAAGCAATACATATCATGGAGAAAAAGTAATGTCAAATGACTTCTTGGCATATGAGCCCTAGGTTTCCAATCATATTCTCAACATCCAACATGAGAACTTACCTCACGAGTATGATTTTGAATATGAAGTTTTCTCTTTTCCATTTAGAGAGGAGGACCTTCCCAATGAAGAATGGATAGATGAAAAGTTACTTCAATCTCTCAAGGATGATTTTTTGAAGAAGAAGGTATCTCCATCATGGAGATGACTATCTGTAGCTCAAGATGATCAAGATAAGGAAAGTGATGATCTTGATATTTCATCCCCAACCTTCTTCTTGATCATTCTCCTTTCAAGAGGATGAAGCACTATGCAAGTCACACCATAGTGAGCAGATAGGTCAAGAATGATCCGGTATGTGTGAAAGAGAACATTTGGAGAAACTGAGAAACATGGAGCACCAAGAAGCCTATGATGGTGTCAAAAGTCTCCAAAGATATAACAAGAACCAGTTCATTCCATAAACAAAGGTCATGCAAAACATGACAAGAAAAGAGCAAATTCTCATTAGCAAGCACAAGGATAGTTGTGGACATGGCAAGCTAAGCATGATCAAGAATCAATCTTGTAGTAATAGTAAAGTGAAAAATGGGAAATCAAAAGTAGGGATGAATCTAAAAATGGACTATAAAATGGAAATGGAATTTTGGAACAACAAATGCAATGGGCTATCTGGATGAATTTTTACTTGCGGAAGATCCATCCAGACTTTCTCAAGATTAAACATTCCACTTTATCTTTCTCAGGCATATGAAGATATCTTGCAGTAGTTGGATTTCCTAAGAAGTTGAGAAAGGGTCTTACTTAATTGAACCATTGAATGGGTTTATAGAGAAACATCATTTTGTGTTACTTGTGCATGGGTAACATTTGGAGAAGTACAAGCAATGAAATTAGGTTGTCCCCCGCATGTACCATAGGTGATTTAGGTTTGTTGTGTTTCCTTTTTCTTATTGTGTGTTTTTGCATTTCTTGTTGTGTGGTGTGTTTCCTTTCCTATTTTTTGTGTGTTTTTTCTTTTTCATTATGTATTCTTGTTGAGAATCTATTTCCCAATGGATAAAGCATTGTTCTATTAAAGCCTAAATTGAGATTTTGGAGTTCCTTCTTGCCTTGTCTTCATTTCATGTCAAACCAAGTCAAGTCCTTGAGTATGAGCCAATTTTTGGCATATAAAATTTCACTATTTTTATTTGACAACCCCATTGAAACGTTTTCCCCTTTTGGTCAAACTGGTCAAAATAGCCAAATTTGTCAAAATTACCCACTTTCAAAGTTCAACTTTTGGGAAAGGTTTCAAGAGCCTCAGAGTGTTTCATAAGTCCTGGTTATAGTCAACGGAAAGGTCTTAGAGTTTTCTCCATGATGGTATGATTTAGCAAGCATTTTGGGAGCTTGAATAGTCTTGGGAAATATTTCTTCCTAAGCACTTTTTGGGAAAAAGGAGTGTGCATGCTTCATTGAAGATTCAACTTCAAAAAGGGTTTCGAGAACCCTGTGTAGTGTTGGGAGATCATATCCCAAGAATTGGAAAGCTTTTGGATCCTACTGCATGGTGAAATAAGTAAGGCAGAGTTTTAGGGGTATTAAAAGCAAAAACCTTTCCAACACTATCGCAAGGTGGCCTTTCTACACAAGAATTTTGCCCATTGAGGGTTTTGGACACTTCGAGTGGAATTAGGAGCCTAAAAAAATTTTAAGTGAGATAAAATTCATTACCCATAAGTTGGTTTGGTTCGGTTGAAATCTCTTCTTGCAACTCAGCTCACGGCACATCGCCCTAGGCAAAAATAGAGGTACAAGAAAAACTTGTTGAAGCAATCATTTTCATACTTCATAAGTAGGCTCATTGGATTCATTGACATGTTTCCACATGAAATCATATATTATACGGCCAAAATTCATTAAGTATGGACCCGAGGCGAAGGAAAGACTCTATGTGCAAAACAGGTAGTGCAAATGAGGTTTCAAAGTGCGCCTTGGCGCACTGGCGCACTTTACTTGCACCATTACACCCTTAGTGCACTTATGGGGTGCAATTACACCTCATAAGTGTGCCTCTATCTGAATGGTAAAGAAAATAACAATCAAAACTCAAAAACAAAGAAAAAACACAAGGTGGGAGTTCAAACATGAGTTTAACTTGCATGTGGGACCCATTAGATCATCCTGGTGCACTTTCAACATCTAATTGCACCAAAAGTGCACTTTTGAGGTGCAATTGCACCCCAAAAGTGCACCTAGAGCTGGTGGAGGCATCATTTTCACATGCACTTGCACCATGCACCTTGCCTTTGCAAAAGCACTCCCCACCTCCACCATATAACATGCTCACAACATGTTTTCCCTCCCACATTTCAAAAAGTGTATTCAAAAACACCAAGGCAGCCATTAAAGAACCTTTGAAGCTGATTATTCATCACTCCATGCTTGCAAAACCCCTCATGTGCCCTAGGAAGACCAAGAAGTGTTTTTCTCATATCTCATGATCCCATGGACGAAATTACTCCAAATTTTAACTACCAATTCCTCTTGAAAACACCTTCATGGTGATCTAAGATTTTGGCATGAGATTCCTCCGTTAAAAATTTATTCATGACTGTTTTTTCCAGACATCATACCCCTGGTTGCCCGAAAAACACTGATTTGGCAAATGAGATTGTGAAAAATCCCCATGGAGGAAGACTATCAAACTTGGAGCTTCTTTTCCCGTCATGAATACCTTTGTTTTGAGTCATTGTTCATGAGATAAGACAAAGGATTGTTGGACTTATGAGAAAAATGCATCATTCTTTGCTAAAACCACTTGCAAACCCTATGTGCTAAAAATTGTTTTCACATTTTCTCTCAACCCCATGAGATAATTCCTTCAAAATTGGAGCATTGTTTCCCCTCACCGATATAGTTCCAACGAATCAAAAATCACTCAAATCGGACAAGAATTTCTCCCACAATGATGAGTTGATATTTTGTCCTTCCTCCATTAATGTCATTTTCCAAGCTTTCCCCTTCAGCTTTAACTTGTTTTGAATTTTTCGTTGTTTCCGACGAGGGAATCTCAACAAATTTGGAGCATATACTCGTCTTGGGAATAGTTTTCCAACGAATCAAGTTTTGTCCAATTTGGATTTGATTTTCTCTCATAACATTAAAGTCCACTCAAATTTGCAAATTTTCGAAAATTGTTGCAAAATCTATTTTCGCTTGCACCATAACATTCTCACCACTTTCTAAGACCAATGAGATCATAAAAACACAAAATGAAGCTCCACTACTCCGGATACGAGCCCATTTTAGTTCTAGTGTCTAAGCACCTAGACATTGGAGATAGCAATGTGGAGCACATAGATTGTGTTTCCAACGTGTGTCATCAGGCACGGGGAATTGTTGATCACAAAACATGCGATTGGATCATTAAAAGATTTTCATGATGGGAACCATGGTTATGAGGTTTGTTATGTTGTCGTTGAGGATTCTCAAGAATCTTTGATACCTCAAATCCAAGAGATCTTATGGTTACCAAGTCCAGGTCATGTGTGGTATGAGTGCATTCTTTATGATGATTGCAGGATGAGTGTTTGTTCGCATGAAAAGACAAGAGATCAAGTTCGTGACAAAGAGTTGATTTGTGCATCCTACCATTGCTCACCAAGGTGAAGAGTTGAAACAAAGTTTCCCAACCCTAAACAATGATGATCAGTAAATATAATGTGTCAAATATCGTTTCCGGGCCAAGCAGATATATGTTCTAATCAAAAAGCAAAGGAGGAAGATTCTATCCGGTTGTAGCATTCATCTCCACAATGGAGGAAGAGCTAAACTCCATCCTACAACATCTATCTTCTCTCTCTCTCTTCAATCTTTCTCTCTAACATTCTATACTAAATTACCTATTAAACTTTGTGTTGATTGTGATTGTTGTTTCATCGAGCTTGCATAGTTGTGTGTATATTTGTCTATGTCTTCTCATTGAACTAGGCATATTCCAGTTATCGGTTGACAGAATCTGTAATACTACCATTAACATAACTCTCTCTCCCTCTTTCCCCACTATTTCTCTCGCAGTTTTCTCCTCTCCACCTCATACATTTCTCCCTCTCTCGCTTGCAGTTGCAGTTACAACAAGGGTGTTTCTACGCTTTCACTAATCTATGACCACCCCCAAGAGTTAGAAATAGTGTACATAATCTAGATTTCAATAAAAAGAACCGCCCCATTTTGAAGTGAAGGGATTTAATCCCGCGAGCATTGACGAGGTACGCATTTTGTCCTTGACAAAATATTTCACCAACAATTGCATAATATCTACAATGTAGAACCCACCCAAAAAGACAATTAATAATTGAACAAAAAAAATCACCAATCAATTCACATATTTTTAACAAACAAACTTGTCGCATTATACAACAAAAAGATACTAAAACTATTAAATCTAACAAAAACTAAATTGATGATATAATTTTAATTAAAATATATATTTTTAAAAATTAACAAAGAATTTGTAATTTCTCTTCAATTTCCTATCGGCAAATTCATTGCACCTCCTAGCGCCGCATATGCTAGTTAAGTACATATATAATAGCTCTCGCTAAAGATTGTGTATCAAATTTGTTACATGGCATTGGTACATTAATGGGTCCCACGAGGGTCATTGCCATCAATGAACCTAAAAATGTGGCTGAATGAATGACAAAACAAAATGGATAGGTTGAGCAAATAGCAAGTTAGGAGCCCTAAGAACCTCTACATCTGTAGGTCTATCAACACTCCACCCCACCCCAAAACCATGATAGTCATGGGAGTTCTATCAAAAGAAACGGTCCAACACCTCAAAAGGTTTTTTTGACCCTTGAAGATTTTATATATGGGACGAAATCCTTGCTCTTGAAAGTCCGAAAGATTCACCATCTTTCATTTTGTATTGCCTCTACTACACATTGTGACATTTTTTGGGACATCTTCTGTTGAAAGAAGCTAGAACATGCTTGGAAGACAAATGACAATGCAAACCCATATCTGTATCCTTTCAATTGGACCCCAATGCAATTAGAAGGCATTGCAACTGTACCGAGGAGCTAGAATTACTGTCTAGTTCACCAACTTTATCAACCAGATATCTAAGTTATATTCTACAGCCAAAAACTTGACCTCAAACATCAGTTATACCTACTTAGTCCATCTGATGCTTTAAATCATTCATTCTTAAGAGATTTGCTAATGCTAATCAAAGAAAACGTTAGATTAAACACGAACAATTTTAGGACATGAATGGATTGGACTTCGATTCTAAAACCACATGAACAGTTTAGTATGGACTCACATCTTCCTAAAACTACATGAATTATTAAATTTCATAATGGACTCGACATCTTCCACACAAGAGTTCATGGAACTCTTGCGAAAGTTCCTTGTCAAAGAAATACAACAAAGCTTTGAATTTGTAATGCCTTACAAAACACGGCTATACTTCTGGACCTGCAAAATTGACTTTATAAGCCCCATTGAAATTCCAGGAATAAATGAATCAAAATGATTTACAAGAAGAATGAATGGAGACAACCGCGCTTCCAGATCCAAGGCATTTTCATACTATACAGCTGACAATCTTACTAGAATGGAATTGCAGCTACTCATTTATATTGCATTGGTCAATGTACGGATGGTCATATTTTATATATTTTGTCCAGTAAGGCTTATATTTGGCCATTGCCAGCTCCAACCAAGGCTTCATATTCCCATTGTAATGAACAACAGCTGCATTCTCGATCTCTGAGCGATCCACGCTAGGATTATATCCCAAGCCCAAGACATGCCAGGACTTATCCAAAGGGTGGGTCAAGCCATAAAAAGTGATCAACCCAGGTGGCAAGGTTCCAAGCTTCCACAAAACTCTATCCTCATTCTGAAATATGAGAAAACACAAAAATTAGATATCCAAAAACAATTATACATAGAGAGTATCCTAATTACATCGTCATACTTTTGTGAAGCAAAATTTATAAGTATCCCATAAATAAAACATGCGTGAGTCCAGACAGACCATATTTTGCCACTTGTGATAGATTCCGGTTATATCTTGCCTCTTCCATTCTTTAAGATCAAACATATTCATCCCATATGCCCAACCACAAGCATTAGGATCAAAGTTCCTAGCGATGTGAGGATTGGAAAAATTAAGATATTTGTCAAACCGGTGAAAACTTTCTCCACAGGTCTCCACCGCACCATTAACCTTCCCGTGAAGATCTACTGCCCATAGTGGAGACAAATCTTTCTGCACCACAATATCATCATCTAGGAAAAGGATCTTATCCAACTTAGGATAAACTTGTGGAAGATAGAAACGGAGATGATTAAGCATGGATAAGTATTTTGGATTCCGATATTTCAGGTTTGAAGAACCTGCTGACAGTGTAGTTGGGCGATCCGCTTTGAAATAATACTCTTTCATAGCTGCAGATTCAAGCTGGCGTAAAACAGGGCAATAAGACGAATTGAGCCATTTATAGTCATCAACATTTTCAACATGTATTGCAGCTTTCCGTGGGGAATTTAGTAAGAACCACATTTTCATGGCCCCAAAATTTAACTTGTCTGTGACAAGATGAAACACATGTTTCTCAGGTTCCTGTAAAAGCAAGAAGTGCATCTAGAATGAGAATTCAAATAATACACAAAAATAATTTCAAGTTTCTGAATGTAAAGGTGTTTCCTTATAAAATTATTGCATTGATCCATCACCTTCGCATTCATGATGGTTGAATTGACAACCACTGATGCAGCCAACACATTGTCAGAGAAAAGTGCATAATGATAGAGATTTGGGTCCTCCAATTTGTCTTCCTTAGGAAACTTACGGTCTTCAAGAGGAAGCAAGTAGTACTCTATCGTCAATCGCATGGACAGACAATGCAGGCCCTTGGGAACGGTCTCCGCTGCCAGCTGACTTAAAAAGGTGCTTTGTTTTTTCAAGGTCCTTACTTGCTCGTCAGCAGACTGAAGCATAGCTCGTAGTTTTTTTGTTACCGTAGCACAATCATATAACTGTTCTCTGGCCTTGGATAAAACTTGACCCATAGCCTTGATCTTATCAGGTGCACTGAACAATCCACATCAATTATCAGACTTGAAAACTTAAATGGAATGGAGCAAGTTTAAAACTTAGCTTCTATCTTAGAAAAAGAACATCAAGGGCCACTAACCAGAGATCTTTATACACTTGATTGACAAAACACAATACTAACAAAGAGAATATCAAGGGCCAGTAACCAGAGAACTTTATAGACCTGTTGACAAGACACAATATAAATATAGAGCATTTTAACTTGTGATAGGGATCACATGAAAACTGAAATCAAATGGAGCAAGTTTAAAACTTAGCTTCAAGGGCCAGTGCCACTAACCAGACATCTTTATACACTTGAATGACAAGACACAATATGAATAGAGCACACTTTGACCTGTGATGCAAGTCACTTGAAAACTCAAATGAAATAGAGCAAGTTTGAAACTCAGGTCCTACCTTACAAAAACAATATCAAGGGCCACTAACTAGACATCTTTATACATTTGTTTAACAAGACACGATATGAATATAGCATAATTTCACCTGTGATGCAGGTCACTTGAAACCTCAAATGAATGGAGCATGTTCAAAACTCAAATGAAAGGGATCAAGTTTGAAATTCAGCTTCTACCTTACAAAAACAATATCAAGGGCCACTAACCAGACATCTTTATACACTTGTTTAACAAGACACGATATGATTATAGCATACTTTCACCTGTGATGCAGGTCACTTGAAACCTCAAATGAATGGAGCATGTTGAAAACTCAGCTTCTACCTTACAAAGAGAATATCAAGGGCAGCTAACCAGAGAACTTTATATGCTTGGTTGACAAGACATGATATGAACGTGGCATACTTTAAGTTGTGATGCAAGTCACTTACGAACTCACAAGAAATGGAGCAAATTTAAAACTCCCTTATAAGGAGAATATCAGGGAATACTTTATGCACTTGATTGACAAGACGCAATATAAAAATAGCACATTTTTACCTGTGATGCAGGTCAGAATCTGTGTTGGCCTCGCCCAGTGCATGCTGACTTTCCTTAATCTGCAATGTCAAATTATGGCATATATCAAGGTTATTCCTGGCCCGGGCAATGCTTGAGTACACCCTGGCCATAATAAGTTGATCTCGCATCAACCTAACAGTGGAGTCAGAGTTCTCATTCTCATTATCACGCCTCCAAATGCTGTATTTTCCGAGCACTGCAGAATCTACTTCCTTTGAGCGGGAAATTGCTGCATTTTCAAGCTTAATTGTTTCTTCTTCATCTTGTTGGATCAGCTCTGTTGCTCTTTTCTCCCTCCTCTTTTCTCTCAATTGCTGCAGTGATATAAGCAAATTAGGCTACAAACTTCCGAAGGATTCAAACAAAAACACAATGGATTCAATAAGTATGTCCAAAAAGATTTAGCTCACTCTTGTTTATGAGAATAGAAGGAAGAAAAAGAGAATGTAAGAGAACTTACCCTCCTTAAAAGTTTCACTGGACTCTGTTCAAGCATTGAATGATCTACAGTATAGAAACCACCGTGGCATAAGTCAACTAGACACTCTGATTTTAATGTCACAGGTAAAATAACAAGGTAATCAAAACTAACCGGTGATTGCATTCTCTTTGCTATTTTTCTGTTGGGCTCCTACAACACCTTTTTCAAAATCAATGGATTGTACGTTGTTAGAGAATTTTTCTTCCTCCGCCTCATTTTTTTGTTCATGCTGCAAAGGATTTTGCTCATTTGTGTCATTGGGGATTGCACTAGCTTTTTCCAAAGGTAGGTTGTCAGGATTGCGTTCAGAATCTGTCTTCCTCTGCCCGTCATGCAACGTCAGTTATCACTTCCTTGTTAATACAAGCCTACTCAGCTACAAAGACTTTAGCACTAGGTTAGGTTTCCATTATGGCTCAGATTGGAGAAAATAAGCATTATCATCTTGCGCAGTTGCAGTCTTACCTCATCTAATACCCATGACGAGGACAAATCTTCCCGTGCCTGGATATTTAAGCTGAGGGGTCCAGAGCTATCTGTGTGTGCCGTGATGAGATCAATCACCTAAACAGTGGACAGTGGACTTACATTATTAGTTTTATTTTTGAGGGATTATAATGACATTTTTCCTGCTCTAATAATCACACCTTAGGGCTCTTAAACTTGCCTGTTTTGGAAAGAGGGATTCAATTTGCTGTATTGCGCTCTGCTTTAAATCACTCCCTGCCTGCATTGATGTATTATTCCACAAATGAATGGAAGTCAAGTGCAGTTTGAGCAATGTGAATGAAAGAACAAATCATACCTTGAGAGCAGAAGATCCATGTTGAGAGTCACGGTGTTCTGTTTCAAGGGATAGAAACGGCTTTACTGTTATTCAGGGTTGCATTCCTCAATAAATAGATCTGCCTAGTGACACCAATGCAAATAGAGTTTGATAATTTCAATGGTAGTTAAAAAGCATTTACCAGGTAGAGGCGAAGAAGGAGACGGAGATCTGGGTTTGAGAAGAAGCAGAGAAGAAACGATAAGCAAAGTCACAAAAGCAGCCGCTAGTCCAGGTGCTGTTCCTCTTCCTCTTCCTCTCCCCTTCCCTCTCCCCTGCCATTCCCACACATCTCTCCTCACTTTTGCAGACATCTTCATCTTCTAAACCCTCAAACATTCATTTCATCTTCATCTTCCTCGTCCCAACTATATACCCCTGCTTTTGCATTACCATGCCATTCTCAAGTACAGTTGTCTGCACTGCGTCTTATTCGTTGGGACTTACACGTGGACGTCAACTAGTGGTTTCGACGAGCTTCCGTGGGACCCTTTCCGCGAAGCCTTGTTCACATTTTGCTAGCAATACCTAAGTAGGCTAGGTACTTGAGCTGGGTAGGGTTTGGTTATTTTGCTTACAAAACCTTCCATGTGGTACTTAGCTATGGGCGGAGTTCTCGAGTCTCCGCATACACGCGAGACACCGTTTTTAAGGTCCTACTTACTTTGGTTGAATTCCTTAGTCTTTCTATGTTATGTTGCTATTTGTATTCCAAATTACTTTCATGATAGGCTTGGATATTTGTAAAGAATCTCCAAGGTTCTATTCAACTAAACCGTAGAAGCAAGTTTATGTGGAGGTTGACTTCTTTTATGACACTAAGGGATCGATTAACATCGAAATCGGTGATCTCCATTATATTTAGATAGTTTTATACATATGATTTAATGAAATTTAAATATTAATTAGAGGACTCGGATCAAATGAATATGACAAGAATAAGTAAGATCTATCATGCAAAACACAAACAAGTGTAAACAATTGTAGACACTAGTTTTCGACACCCTTAGGTGACCTACCCACACAACTCATATTCATATTTAATCACTATACCTAAGTCCCATTATTCCCTAAATCACATTTTACCCCCTTCAATACTCGCTACCCCCTCCTAAACCACCTAAACCCATTTTAGCCTAGTAAGGCCAAACCTTCATAACCTCCCAACCTCCCTAACACACTCTTACCCGTTTATTTTCATCCCCAACTCGAAGCTCACCCATTTGGAGGTGGTTTCAACCACTTTCAAGTGAGTTTTCCCCACTTTTCCCAGTTGCAAGTGACTCCCAAAAACGTTGAAGATTCTATATAAACACACCAACTTCCTTGGATGGGGATCCTTGGACACCGTATCGAAGCTCGACCTTCTAGAGACTGAGACAACGTCATCCACGACATCTTAGCACCCGTGGAGCCACACCAAGCCCTTGGAGATTCCACACCATTGTAAGGTCTCTCTGTAACATTCATCATCTACATTTCGCATTATAGGCAAGGTATTGTTTTCTCTTTACATCCCTTGTTTATCTACGCATCATTTCTAAGAACAATCCATTCATTCAATCACACATTTAAAGTATAAGTTTACATTCTAATCAAATCAACCAATTACATAGCAATCACCAACGATTCTCGCTTCTAAGCCCTTTAGTCACATATTTCATGCTTTCAATCTATTCCATAATTTATTTTCTACCAATCTTTTGTGTTTCCAGTGTCTTATGTTTGTAGTTGACGTTCAGGTGAAGGGTTGAACCAGACACTATCTTCGACTTATCGAGTGTGCGACAACCATTCGTGTGGGAACAATCAAATATCGACTATGAATTAAGTCTTTGCGCCATCGCTTTCACACCCAATCCAAACGAGATCACCGAGCAGTTGGAAGTTCTCCTCGAGCAAAGTGATGAAGCCAATCGTTACTAGGAAGACGTTTTTAACCCTCCCAACATATCATCGAGGGCCTTGGTCGAGTTCCTTCATCCATATCCTTTGATATTATTTGTATTTCCACCATTATTTTTTGACTTAATTACCTAAAAATGAGTTGTGATTGTCAAAGGAAGCCCTTTGGTTCATGGGATTGGCCTTTGCGGCAAGCAACTTTCCATAGTATTATCTAACGTCTCTCTTGTCAATTTATCTATTTGTATGCGGGTTTCTTCGTTCTTTGGGAGAGGAGTCTTTTGCACTGTTTAGATTTGTACATTTTGAGGTTGTTGATGTAGGTATCATTAAACCCTCGTGATTTAATTTAATTTGAATTAATTAAATTTATAGATATTAGAGAGTCCTTCTTGAACCAAATGATAAAATACAGAAATAAAGAAATGACACGAGCAATCTAAGATGTAATATTTGAAACCCTAAGCAAAGAAGAAGGAGAGAGGACTTAACTGATTTCCTCGTAGTCTGGGACTAATCTGAACTAGGAGTAGTGATGAACAAACTGGGAAGAGTGTCGTTATTGCTCACGATAAATTATGGAATCCATGAACAGAGTCGGACATGGGCGCCCACGGAAGGACAGGGGCGTGCAGCACTAGAGAGGCTCGCTCTTTGGGGACCCGTGACTACGTAAATGGTTGGAATTTAATTTTTACGAGTGTCGGAGGGTCTTCGTTATTTCTTCATGTTGATCGCCTAATAGTTGCATAGTGAATGTTGAAGGTACTTGTAGCCTACAAAACAGAAGTTCACTGCAAAAAAATGCACAAACCGCATCAAACCTAAAAAGAAAGATGCGATATGGGGAGTCGGAATGACCCCAGCGGTCACCTCGAGAGTGAAATTAAAAGTGAGCACTCCACTACATCTCAGACTCCATGTAGTTCTTATAATTGTGTGTAGAAATTATTCCCCAGTATGCCCTTGTGCAAGTTACACTTGATAGCGGGTTATAGCTAAATGTAGCAATGTAGTAGAATGTGTGGATGGAAAAATGAACTTCCCCTTCCTATGCAGTGTATGCAGATTTGATGCGTCCCTTGTCCCTTGAATGGATGTTAGATGGATGACTTATAATGTTTTATGTGCCTTTTGGATGCAAACTTAGGTGATGATAGCAATGCTTAATGCTTGGTCCTTGATTTTGAACACATAACTATGTATTTATATGATTCCCTTGTTTGAATTTTGTAATTGACAACTAGAAGGCTGACCCATAAGTGAAAAAGATGCCCAAAAGATAAAAGAGACATGAAAGGAGTGAGTAAGGTAAGAAAGGGTCGGGCGCCCGAGAGGGGACAGGGGCACTGAGTGCTCTCGTCCATCTGGCCTGGTCACTAGTGTCTGGAGCCATAAAAGAGAGATAAGTAAAATATCGACTAGGCTAGGGGTGTGTAAGACCAAATAGAAAACAAGAAACATAGAAAAGAGGCCAAGGACAATCGTTAATTACTAGTTTTCTTGCTTAGGAATTATATGAATGCTAGTATGTGTATGTACCAAGTGCGTGATTTTGTGTCTACACCCCGTTATTTTCGAGTTTTAGTGGTTTACTCCATGTGAAAGAATTAGACCCTAAAATCTACTAAAACAACAATAGTGAGATAATAGTGACTTAGGTTGTATTCAAGGATTTAGATTGATTATGGGAAGGAAACTAAGTGAAACAAGATATATCTAGACTGGATATGCTTCGCCTAGAAAATTAGAATCGAAACTCCTTCGGATAGGACTCTGTCAGGATGAGGACAAGACCGCCCACACATCGGTGTCCGAACTAGGTGTTTGTGTCCTAGTAAACGCTCTACTTCTAATCTTTTCAGTGGTCTGAATGTGTCTTCTTTCTTTCACTCTTTGTCACTCTAGCTTCGTTGTAGGGTTTCATTGTCACCCATGAACTTACAAAACAAACCCTAGTTACTTGCACAAGACTCGAGTAAACACTATATGAAACAAATAATGTATATGCTTGAGTCGGACTGACCCCAATGATCAGCCCAATGTGATTATCACCGAGAGTTGCACTACATTTCAGAATATATGTAGTTCTAGTGGTGTGTGTGTGTGTGTGTGTGTGTGTGTGTGTGTGTGTGTGTGTGTGTGTGTGTGTGTGTGATTGAATTGTGTCCCTTGAAGATAGGTTTCCCTTGTGTCGGTCACACCAAGATAGCAAGATACAACTAATTTTCCCTCAAGATGAATGTGTGAGAAAAAATTAAAAAAAATAGCCCCTCCTATGCGGTGAATAATGCAACCCAAATGAAATCCTTGAATCTTGATCTTTTCCCAAGTAGTAGAGAGTAAGTAATAGCCCAATTTTTCCAACCCCGATAATAGTGAGTAATTCATGTATAAATATTATTCCCTTGTTTGAATTTCATCATTAACAACCAACAAGGCCAACCCCGGGTGATGTGAAAGGTTTTAGAAAATATAACAAATGATATGGCATTTCAAATTTGAGAAAAAAGGGAAAAGGATAGAAATACCCAAAGGGGGACGATAGCATCTAGGTTCTCCTATCCCTAATAGGCAATATTATTTGGGATGCTCAAAGGATATAATAGAAAATGTAGAGTTGGGTCATAGTCTCCTTTTGCCTCTAACTTCTCTTCAAACCCTAAGCACGTTAGCATATCACTTGACTGACTGGGAGCTCACCGAGGCATGCGCAGTGCCAAGCCCCTCCTATGAGATTTGCAAGAATGTTTATCACCATGAGAGGAACAATGCATAGATATGACTAAATGTATTCAAAGACAGAAAACAAAGAAACTAGATCTAAACATCAATGTACCATAAGATAGATGAGAACATCACAACCACAAGGAGAATTAGATCTAAACCATGAGTATTATCAAGAACACAAGGATTTGGATCCATAAGCATAAAATAAGATACACATATCAATATCCATAACACAGATGTTTAGAATCACTCCATTGTATTAATTCATCACATTACAGTAGCCAAAAATACATTAAGGATTCCATGGATGGAGATAATACAAAATAGAGCCTCAACATGCTCTCTATGATAGCTTCATTACAGAGCTTACAATCATGTATCACACACACTCCATCCTCTACACATACACACTTCTTCTATCGAATGTCATGCAAAACCATAAAAAGAAAGAATGGGAATGAATCTCCTCTAACCGCTCATCATTACAAGAAAAGGCCTGAAGGAATCTTTCATGATCACCTAACCACTACCCAAGAACATGCCAAATGTCATCATGTGTTTCCCTAATCGAGTATCCTCAACATGCAAGTGTAGCTAATCCATAACAAACTCGGCTCCTTATCCTATTATGATAACCATAATGATGCCCTGGAATATGCTTTTCTTGAGCTGCAAGTCTCCATAGCTTAACATTATCCATAATTATATCTGGTCACTTTTCCATTGTTCCCTAATGACTTTACTCATAGTCCAAAAATGACTAAGTCTTGAATCCATCCTTCCTGGTGTGAGCCTTCACACATCCCCAAAAGTTACTTCCATTGTGTGCCTTCATGCCCTGTTCCTACATGCCACAACCCTTCACGCCTGGGTACTTGGTCATTTTAGGGGCTCAACATCACCCCACACTAATGTGATTTCCACCCATGGTAATCCCTTGCATTGCTTTGAACAAAACTTTAATGACAAAATTTTTGCAAGAATCTGCTAAGGCCAAAAGGGACATCTAGGCTTCGCTACCACTTATGACCAACTGGATTAACTCGGGGAATTCTACTTCTATGTCCCCCTTCACCTTCTCCCATGCCTCCAGCTCTTTTCAATGCTTTTCCTGGTACTTCCCCTATGATGTTGGGTACTTGATCCGGCATGTGATTTCTTTTATCTTCTCCTTCAACTCCTGGATCACCACTACCAACTCCACACAAAGACCCTCGAACTCATCCATGTTTAGTGTAATGGAGTCCTAAAGTTCACCAATCTAGAACTCTATCTTTTCGCTTGGTCTTTATTTTATCCTTCTATGTAGTAGTGTCAACAATTAAACTACATGCACACACTTAGACTTATTAGTAGGGATTCTCTTGTAATGCCTTGAGAGTGGCCTCTTCCTCTGTTACCTATGCATTGATTATGGGCTCACACTTCCTGTAGTTGTTGAAGCCCCTATTTTCCAAGATTTATGCCTCCTTTGAGCTGAGTTGAGAGTAGATCCTCCAACTCCAAAACCCTAGCCTCAACTATGCATTTTTTATTCTCCTTCTCCTTGGTGAGGTCTATGGCTATCGGCCCTCATGCCATCCTTGATGTTGGTCAACAACATCCCCACCAAGTCTTCTAAATATTCCATCATCCCATAAATCTCATCTAGCCTGGCTCACCACATAGAACATTGTCCCAAAATGCCTTTAATGAGGGCACCAACTCGATCATAGGCCTCCTTGGTTTTCACACCTACTTGCCCTTCATTCCTTGGCACTTAATCTCTCTATCTCTTTTTTTTTTTCTTCTTCTTCCATGACTAAGGTTTGAATAGGTGGCCCCTGCATCCAAGTTACATCACACCACCTCGAGGACATCTTCTGTAGAGCATTGCAAGCTTGCTCATCTGTGAGGTGGCTAGGATCCACCACTTGGTATGTCTCTCCTCCCTTCTTCTTTAGATGAATGGTCTTGATCACGTGATCATTGACCTCAAATTTGGCTCTCTATTTGTGGTGGCAATGTGGTTCTAACTTATCATCTTCCTCATTTTTGGGCACCCCTTCTTGATCCAAGATATCCCATGCATGTAGTTTTTCCAGGGGAAGGGTGGCCTGAAACCTCATGTGCAATACCTTTGTGGGGTCATCCACAAAGTCCATATGGGGGACATGGGTGTCCACTTTTTTTCCTTGTCACCTTACACTTTGATGTTGCTTCTTTGATCCTGGAGTGAACCCCTTATCCTCCTTTATGAAAAAGGAGTCTCCCTTACTTTCTTCCTCTAGATTGGTGGGCCATGTAGGAGAAGACTCTCGCATTGGGCTCTTCTTAGTTTCTTCCACATAATGAGCCTTCTCCTGGTGTCATCACAACTCCTTGCCTTGGTGTCCTACCTAAGCTCTTCTCTCTTCTCTTCTGCTTTGAGCTCATCCTCGAGTTCTTCCTTGAAGGTCGTGTTATCTTCCTCGAGCCTATTTCCATTGCCAAACTGGAAACCTTGTGCACCTTGTGTTTCTTTTTTTACTCTCTCTCTTAGGTAATCTCTCTCCTCCCTCCCCCTACTTTAGTGTGTTCTTCACTTCTTCCTAATGCTATGAAGAACTTGCGCCCCCACTGCTACCTCTTTGTGTATAATATTTCCACTTTCGGAGGTGTCCAACTTCTCCTCACTCTCTTCTTCTTCTACTACTACCTCCTCATCTTCCTGAACCACTTTCATAGGTGGGATCGATGCTTCTCGTGGCTTGGGAAGGGGGCATCTCTAACATCCATCTCAACTCCTCCTTATGTCTTGGGGTATTGCATGAACACCTATGGATGTATCCCTTGATGGTAACATTGATCTGTGGGTGCAGATCTAAGAATTCAAGCTCCAGGGTCTCCACATATGTTGGCCTCGAGTTATATCTGTAGTCACACACAAGGGTGTGAACATCACATCCACCTTATCTACATCGAAGGTCAATAGTTTGTGCATCCTTCAACTAGTTGATGGCACACTTCAAGTACTTAGCGGTGAATGCAAATGGGAGTTTACACCATGGCCCTTTCTCTCCTTTGGCCATCACAAACCATGCTAGACTAAAATGTTGCATGACTAAAAATTGAACTTGGTCCCCAATGATCTTTGGAAGCTCATGTGGGATGTGCCATTCATTTTCAAAAAGTTGCATGTGTAGTCTCTCATACCATTTTTCATTCACGCCTTATATGCATTAGATATACTCCCATCACAAGTGAATTGTTTGAACTATACTACAGGAGAGATGGAGTGTGTTGGTGGGTAAACCCACATGTTATCATCTGGTCCATCTGGGACACCAAATTTCCCATAGAATATAATTATTAATAGAATGGACCCCCAAGTTATCTTTTCTCCTAGGTCATTCTACACTCACGCCTCCTCGATGATACTATCCATGATAAACTGTGCAAAATTGTAATGTGCTCACTTGGACACCATATATGCAACATACATGAACCTCTTGTTTATGTCCATCCACCTCTCAAATGATGCACCAACTTGTAACTAATGAGTTGGGAAGTGACTCTCAATGTTGGGTTTGGTAGATCCATGCAATAACTTGTGCCCTTCCCCCTTTCTCATAGTTTAATTTCTTGGCTAGCTCTTCTATCTTCAGTAGTGGCACTTAAATCGAGGGCCATGTCTTCACCTTTTTTTGAGGCCCATTACCCTATGGATTAAATTTCCTGTGAGTCTCATCCTTCTCCCCACAAAGTAGAAAAAGTCTTCATGCACTTGTGACATCAACCATCTAAAAAGTGGTGTGGGTTTAAAAAAAAACAAGCTCCCAAAGCTGTACAAAACCCCAATTTTTCTGCAACTCCCTCTTCACTGAATCATCTACCCTAGGGTTTCCTTGTTCATCCAACCCTAGTAGCTCCTTATAAAGATCACCCACATTAAATCATCATATTCGGTGGTTCTGTGGTTGAATTCACTGATTTTGCATCTGTACAACTTTGAGCTCCACTTCTCTACCTTAATAACCCCTGGGGGATACTGCATTTCCGAATAGACTTCCATGGGTTCTTCCTTTTCCACCATTGGTCTCTTTGTATGAGCTTTCTTGGGTGCCATCTCCTTTTCTTTCATTCTTCCATGCCCTAGGTGCTTTCAAATTTTCCTTCATCTACCCTAACTTGATGACTTCCACACTTCTCTCTCACACAACCCCCTCCTGCTTTGTTGTCTTCTTCCTTCTTGTTATACTACAAGATCACACCACACTCACACAATTTTATTGGTTCATGACAAGTACCTCACTCTTCTTCACAAAACCCTCATCACACTTCAAGTCGGGAGCACAAAAATTTTCTAAGGAAAAGTAGTCAAAATGACTACCTTTACCCTCTATTTATACTTTTTCAACACCTTAAAGTTCCTCGACCACATGTCTTAACGTCTCTTTTTAATAAAGCACTTTATTTCACTTAAATCAACTTTCATGACTCCCCTTCACATCATCACAGTTATAACCTTTGCAGTCTCAATACTACTTCACTACCACAGATCTCCTTTCGCATGTCATCACCATGTCAAAGTACATAACCTCTACATTGTTCACCAAGTAGTTCCCCATGGTGCCACCTTCCTCTTGTTATATATGTGATCATTTTTTTCTTTTGTGTGGTCTTTAAAATTTTCTCAACACACCTTTATAACCACACAAATTCAAACACCTTATACATCGTACCACTCATTCTTCTACCTTTTGCTAATCATTTAGAATGAGTCTCCCAATAATCCATCTTCTCAAAGAATTTTTCAACCATATCCAAACATATCTTCCAATCCACCCCACACTAAATGTATGTGGTCCTCTACACATGGAATCACTTACAATGTAATTAGCTACTGGTGCACCAACACACAACACAACACCGAACAAAGAAAACAAAAAAATGATGACAAAAGGAAACACACAAAAGGGAAATGCATTAAGGGAAACCTAATCTAACTGGAAATACTACCTTATTTACAAACACACAAAGCCTTATTTATAGTAGGGCTTCACCTACTCCCATTGAAATAAACCTGGAAGCAACCATGTCCCATCCAGTGCTTGTAACTGGCACATGCCTAAATCCAGTATGAAGGATATAATATATGGCCCCAACCAATGGACTTTGAGCTTCCCAAGATGATGGCACAAAAACTTAGAATCATAAAGTAAAACCATCTTCCCAACCTCAAATTGCTTATTCTTAATGTGATGATCATGTCATGCCTTTTTTTCATGCCTTCTCAGTCCTCTGACTCCATCTAGCAAGGGATCATCTTTCATCCAACTGCATTAACTTATCAATGCACTCTTGCAACCTTTTTCATTCGGCCAATCCTCCATGTGTGCAATACGTAGAGAGGGTAGCATGAACTCTACTAAAAAAACAATTTACACCAAACACCAATTGAAATGGTGTGGCTTTGTTTCAATCTTTTATAAGTTGTTCTATATGCCCATAACATGGAATGAGACTTTTCATCCTAGTCCTTATCTCCCAACCAAAAATTATCTTCAACGTGTGACTCAAAATTTTGTTAAAGGCTTTGTTGTCCCATTAGCTTGTGGGTGGTAAGGGGTAGTCTTGTGATGGGCCACCATGAATTCTTGCCAACAAAATCCTGATTGTTTCATTTAGGAAATGTGTACCCCTATCACTCGTTAAACTCAGTGGGCACCCATATCTACTAATGATGTTTTCCCCATAAAAATATGGTTGTTGCCATCATGCAATCCCTCGTAGGTGTTGCCTCTACCCATTGTGTTAGATAATAATCAAGTATAAGTAATGATATAGTGTGAACCCATCCTTCGTGGTAGGTGAAATAGGGCCTACAAAATTGATTTCCCATTTCTTGAATGGTTCAACACTAGTTATTGGTCTCAATGGCATTTCATCCCTTTTTCTGGCTTACCAAGGTGTTGACAATGATCACAGGCCTTGCAATATTCAATACAATCTTGGTAAAGGGTTTCCCACCAAATTCCTACCAATAAGATTTTCCACACGTGGTGGAATTTCTGCATAGTGTCCTCCTGCAATCCCACCATGTGCTTCCTCCATGATTGCAACATGCTCATGCTCTAGTACACACCGGTGCAAGACCTCATCCCAACCTAACTTGTATAGGTCTCCATTGATTAACATGTAGGGTGTGACATGTATATATAACTAATTGTTTCCTCTCAAGGCCTTCATCCCTTTTGGTGCCACACCCATTCTTAAGAACACAATGATATCTTCCAAATCAAGAGGGGTGCACATCTACAATCTAAATAGTTGTGCATCTGGCATTATATCCTCAATGATCTGTGTGTCCTCTCTGAGTCAATCCTTGATAAATGGTTAGCCCCAAATTACTCTTACCTAGTTTTACAACAATTGTAAACTCAAACTCTTGAAACAATAGGACCCACCTGCATATGTGCCCTTACAAGATGGGCTTGTTCACCAAGTAATTTAATGCCATGTGGTCCATATAAAAGATAAAAGGTGTTGCTAGAAAATACTACTTGAATTTTTGTAGTGCGTAGATCATCGACAATGCCTCGCGCTCCATGGTAGTATAATTTTTTTTGTTGGGGTTAGCTTCCTACTAGAAAAGCACAAGGGATGGTCAACAATTCCTCCCTAGGTTGTGTTAGGACTACTCCAATCACCATCCCGGATGCATCAACATGCACATGAAAAGGCTTATCCCAAGAGGGAAAGCATAATATGGGTGCAATAATGAGTCTATTCTTCAGTGTGTCAAAGGTTTTTTGTGCCTCTCCCCAATAGAACTTATTCTTGTGTTTTAGCAACTCCTCCAATGACATGGAAATCTTGGCATAGCCCTTGATGAACTTCTATAATACCCTATATCCAAGGAATCCATGCACCATGCTCTGGCTAGTAGGCTCCCCCAATCCCACAATAATGAAAACTTTGGTAGGATCCACCAACAAGCCTTCTTTACATATGATATGTCCCAACAAGGTGCCAAATGGAGTAGTGAACACATTTCTTAATGTTGAGAGATATACTCAACTACTCAAAGCATCTCTCAAACATCAACCTCAGATTGTCACAATGGTCCTTTACTAGTCTCATAAACCATCCAATCATCTAGGTAGACTTGAAGAAACTTATGGATGAAGTCCTAAAACTGAACCACAATGCATGAAAACACAGCATGCATGTTCTTTAGTCAAAAGGCATGACCGTATAGGAAAAACTTCCCCATTCAGTGGTGAAATTTTCTTTTCTTGGTCTTCCTTTGCAATTCTAACCTGATGATACCCCAAAAATCCATCTGTAAATGAATAGATCTCACTGCCCGGCTACTCCTTCCAGGATCTCCTAGTGAATGGGGTTGGGAAAGGATCAATGACACACACCACATTCAAATCCCTGTAGTCAACACAAATCCTTATCCTCCCATCCTTCTTAATGTTGATGACCATCAGACTTATCCACTGATTCCTCAACAACCTCAATGATGCCTGATGTGATCATCTTGTCAATCTCCTCCTTGACCTTGATGCGTAGATTTAGATTCATTTGATAAGGTCTCTTCCGAATTGGATGTGTGCACCCTCCTTAGTTTGATCACATCTCTCCTAAAGAGTGGTGAACTCCCTTGAGTTTGTGGTACCCACATGGGAATAAATCTAGAATTCACAAATAGATCAATAATATTTGAAACCTCCCTTTCGACCTAGTAATCCCCAATAGTAGCTTCCTTGGGTTCCACCTCCTTTGAGCCAATGTTAACCTTCTTAGTTTTTTAGGGGTTCATGGTAAGCATGTGCTTCCTCATCAACACTATCCATAACCTCGTGTGTACCCATAGTATGGTTAACATCCAAGTTCTCCACCTCTTCACCATCTATAATGTAGACCAACTTTCCTTTCTCCTTTTCCATGTAGCATGCTCAAGTTGTACCTCCTCTGATTCTTCCTCATCAAAACATGCCTCCAAACCAAGTTCACCCAACAACTCCAGTACTTTGTCCTCTCCACCATGGCACTATCTCCCATAGTTAGGTGCTTAACAACCTATAGTGCCTCATTCATTGATGGCTTAGTACTTTGATACTCAAAAGTTTGAATAAGATCAACCATCAACTCCTTCCAGTTTCTGTCTGATGTGCAGCTCTGAATGAATGTACCACATGTGTGTAACCTTGTAAGGTGGAGTAAAGCTTATGCACCCATAGTGATGGAGGAAAGGCTTCATGCCTTCCATCCAAGCCTTCTCACATGCCTGGATGTGAAATGAGGTGGGTTCCTTCCCATGATAGTCTTGTATAGCAAGTAGGTGCATTACTTTGGAGAAACCTAATAGAGAATGTGATTCTCACCTCACGCCACTCTAGAAGGTTATCTCGATGGGTCACCCCCACCAATGTGTTGTGGTCCCATGCATAATGTATAGATAAGCATACTTCTTTTTGATCTCACATCTCCATTGGGTCTCCATTTCTCATAGGAAAACATCAGGGTTCCTTCTTCCCCTAGTGTAACTCGAAACTATTTCTTCCTCCAGGCACCTAATGAGTGTGCACCTTTGTTACTCTCATCACGAGAGCCTCTTAACTACCTTCCGACTAACTCATATGTCTCATGTGCCCAATTGTCACATGCCACACTAGTTGTATCACTTATAGATTGAGTGTCTTCCCACTAAATAATGCCTTCTTTTGTTGGATGCACAACCTCAGGGTCTCTGATAGTGCACACATAGATCTCGGTCTAGGTCTTCTTCTCCCAAGGGCTCAGTATAGGGTGTTGAATTTCCATCATCAAAGGAATGATAACACGTTCCTCCTTGTTCTCAAAACTTATATACCCCTTATTGAAATGTAAGTCAACATTGTTCTTATAACACAGGGGCACCCAAGTAATGCTGGAAAGTTTTCCACCTCAGCAAGTGCCAAGACTTCTTTGAAGTCTCTAGTGAATTTCACCCCTTGGATAGTTATACAACATCCTTTAAGACACCAATGGGCATCACCTTTTGTCTTGTTAGCCATATACAACACATTTGAAGACAAATGTAATGGAGGTCTTCCCATTTGATTCCATGCATCCAAGGTGAGAACATTAACTTCCACGCCCATGTCAATCAAAATATTACTTAGGAGCCATCCATCAACAAATTACATTCAATGTAATCTCCTTATCATAGTCAATATTGTGAGGAGGTAGATTAGCATGCAAAACCTACCTCTCGTGCCCTCCTCCATGCTTGGTACTTTTCCTCTCAGCCACTCTCCTAATAGAGGGATGATATTCTCTTAGCACAACATCTTACATACTTCCTTGACTTCATCTATATCCTTCCTGAGGGACTTCAACACTTTTCTTCTACTCCAACTTCCGTGATTTCTCCTTCAAGCATTGAATCTCCCCTTAAAGACTCCTAATCACCTCCATGGTCTCTTGATAGACTTCCTTCTGATGAGTTGGGTCGGATACTTCCCATGTATCACCTCTTCCCTTGTAACAAGTGGTCTCTACTTTGTATATATCTCCTGGCGTGTGTAACCTCACCCCACATCATCATCACCAACACAGGTTCTAATTTGGATTCATGTGCCACCCCACATCCATTATTGATAAACATGCTTTACGCTCACCATCCCATCGCCCTTATCCTTCTGCTTTTCTAGGCTCATATGCTCATATAACTTTGGGAACTCTTCATACTTGTGCTTCTTCCCACACCAAGAGCACTGCAGAAAATCGGGACACTCCCACTTGTAATGTTCTAGTAGACCCATAGTTATAATAGGTTCCATGGGAAATTCACTTCTCCCCCCCTCCATGGTTGCCATGGCCTCAAAATCCACCTCGAAAGCCTCTTCCATGGCCTCCTCCATCCACACCCTTCATAATGATGACCATCATCCTTGGAACTACTTGGAAATGTTGGTCTGGTGCACACCAGTATCAATGGCATCATGGATCTGGTCTATCAACCTACAATCCTTTGTGTCATGAGTAGTAGAGGTGAAAATCTTGCAATAACAAGATACATTCTTCGGATCATGCGTTGCAACAACAGACACCTACTTGCATCATGATCTCCATGGAAAATCTCATAGTCCACCGACATGGTGTGCACATTGATCTTCATGGGAAACTATCCTTTGTATGTCCCCTCTACTTCACAATTCCATGCACCATAGCCCACTGCGAGTCTCATGAGCCAAGTTCACAGATAGTTTCTCCAGCTTGCTTTTTTCCATGGCAAGCAATCTGGGCTTCAAGAAATGGACTAACTCTAGTATCAATGCTTCCCATGGCCTCAACATGCAAGGTAGCCTCAAGGCCTCATGTGGATATGTGAAGGTCTTATGTGAAAGCCCCTCCTAAATGGAGTGATCAGCCCTCTAAAAAACCACTGAGCATGTTGAGATGGGTGAATATCATAAGACAACTTGGACAAGAGAGTTTTGAAATGCATGTGTCATACTCCCACACACTCTCACCATTCCTTGTTGAATCTCCTTCGTTGATGCTCTTTTGTTCAAACTCAGGAATGTGGAACTCTACCAAAAATGCATCACACATGTGATGTAATCCACCACCATCTGGTGTGGATCATACTTCTATACCAACTATGTGTGTGCCCTTGCAACATGTGGTTAAAACTGACTCACCTTCCACTCTGGGTAGTGATACCCTTCACGTGCCATAACAACTCACATTTGTGCACATGCTCTACAACATCTTCCACACCCTTGTAATTAGGAAAATGCAAAGACATCTCAAAAAATACTACCTGTTGAGGTTGTTGAGGCCCTTCCCACCAGATCCAAAACCTTGGCCTCCTCCAATATTTCCACCACCTCCAAGCACCACTAGATCCACTAGTGCCAACTCCTCCTAGATCCACTAGATCCTCCTCTATCATAGGTAAGGGGCCTAATGTAGTTGTGCCCTGTGATCCCCATCGTCACGCTAAAAAAAATGCGATGATCGAATGATGTGAAGTTAACCCACTCCCTAGATGTGGCGCTCAAGCCTTACGTACCCCCACCTTGCCCAAATTTTGTACTAGATAGGATCCCTCCAAACACAGGAAATGAATGTGTGGCCATAGATGTACCAAATGAAAAATTATATCTCCTAGGTGTCACTCGACCACCAATACCAAGACCAACCGGGTTAACAATACTTATCTCTGGATCTGGAAAACTAAGTGCTAGGGTTTGGTCACAGGTGGGAATAGATGCATGCCTATGACTCTCCTTCTCCAAATGATGAGCTCTCACACCAGAAGCCGAGGGGGTCTCTCCCATGCTTTCCAAGATGGGGTAGCATAGACTGCTCAGATTCCACGCCCTCCGCGTGAACCTCAAATCCTTCCCGCAATGTCTGCCTCCATAAATCCATCACTCCACAACCTCACATGTTGTCTCCAACTCCCTCTCTCTGAGCTTCATTGTACTTGAGCCATCTTTCCTCTCTTTCTATTTCAGCCACAAGGTCTGCCATCTTTCACCACACTAGCTTTCGTTCCCCGTGCCTAGCAAGAGTTTAGCCAACCATAGGAAAGGCTTCCAAACTCAAAGTAATAACCAGAATCTTGATAGCTAGTGGAATAACATGCAAGAATGATCCTCTAGGCTCCCTCAAGAACTCAAACTCAACAACCTCGGGAAAGAATACGTAGAAATAGTGTATTCCAAGGTATAACTAGTCAACACTCTACTCCACCAGTGATCAACAACACATGGGTCTAGGTCAGATCACATCATGCAGCCTCTGATACTCATCTTGGGTCCATACATGAGGTCTATAATACCAACTTGACCTTGATGCATATGTTGATAGCCATTCATACAACTCCATAGGGAAAAACAAAAAAATGTTTCATATAGGTCATCATATAGTGTGTTCTTCTACCCATTTACGTGCATCAAACTCAAGTCTGGTGTTAAATATCTGAGAAAACTCATCCTCCATGATTTTAAGCCATGCTTTCGACACTATCCAAGGTCAAGCAGCTCTCATCATTACACATCATTCTCACAATAACTTCAAAAAGAGGTCTGACAATGAAACCAAAATGTAGTCTCCTTTTTACCTCTAACTTCTCTTCAAACCCTAAGCATGTCACATATCACCTAGCCTGACTGGGAGCTCACCCGAGGTGCAGGCAGTAGGTGTCGAGCCCCTCCTTTATATGAGCTTTGCAAGAATTTTATCACCATGAGAGGAACAATGCTCAGATATGACTGAATGTATTCAAAACAGAAAACAAAGAAACTAGATCTAAGCATCAATGTACCATAAGATAGATGAGAACATCACAACCACAAGGAGGAATTAGATCTAAACCATGAGTATTATCAAGAACACAAGGATTTGGATCCATAAGCATAAAATAAGATACACATATTGATATCCATAACACAAATGTTTAGAATCACTCCATTGTATTAATTCATCACATTACAAGTAGCCAATAATACATTAAGGATTCCATGGATGGAGATAATAACAATAGAGCCTCAACATGCTCTTGATGATAGCTTCATTACAGAGCTTACAATCATGTACACACACACACACACTCCATCCTCTACACATACACACTCTTCTCTATCCGAATGTCATGCAAAACCATAAAAAAAAAAATGGTAATGAATCTCCTCTAACCGCTCATCATTACAAGAAAAGGCCTAAAGGAATATTTTATGATAATTTTGGGAGTATAAAAATGTAGAAACCTATCCATCAATGCAACACACGAGTCCATTTACAAAGTGGAACTTACTTGTAATGTTCTAGACACCTGTGAAGAGTTGGGAGCCTAACAAAAGCTCAAATTAAAATATTTTCAATGCTCTTCATGACCCATCAATGTCTCCATTGCACCACTCAATAGTCTAATGACCTAACATACCCCTTTCCTATGTTAGTGTCAACAAACGACTCTATGAGTCTCTTTCTTCCAAACCGCATTCACACCAATATGATTAACCAACATCTCATAAGTCCACGTGGTAACCACACATCAATTACGATTTATATGCACCCTAAAATGTCATTTCTACCCTTCTTGTGCAAGCTTGGCCACATCATAACTATGGACCTCACAAGAGTCGAACATGAGAAATAGATGACCATGATTACAATATTGATGTCTGTGAATACAAAATTGTAAAAATGACGCGTATTTGTCTAATTTCGTCTAAAAATTGATGGTTCACACTTTTAGGCAAAGATCACATGGTAGTGGGTTTTAGCCCAACACTAGATTTTAAAACACATGATGATAGTATTAATTTCCTGCCTTTTTCTATCTAGCTTTCCATTCTTTCCTTCGATATGAAAACTATTTTAAGTAGACCTTCTAGATATCTTCCCAAATTTATCACCTTTCAAAATCAAACAAAAATAACAAAATTTATAAAACTAAACCAACCCATCAAAGTTAGAATAGTAAAAAGTGTCTTGGTTCTACCTATGTTGGAAATAACTAACCCTTTGTAAACCATGGAAAGGCCATCCTATCCATCCACATATAAATAATTTCATCTTTTGGAGAAGCGAGTATGAACCCATTTGAGCTCTTTTGTAAAAAAAAGGCAACGACCAACATTAATGCATTTCTTGTATTCAACTTTTTAATCCTTACTGATCTTATATTCTTAACTTGTTGGCGTTGTTCTTTTCGAATTCTTCCGCCTACATAAATATTGGAAAATTGATCATGAAATTAGATGCGATGCCTTCTTCATCAATATGATAAACCAAATAATTATCATCCCCATCATCTTAAATATCATAAATACGAAATACCAAATGTGCAGTATTAGATTCAACATCTGATAAATTAGCACTATCCTTTGTTTTGTGTTTTTGTTAGTATTATGGAATAAAACAATATTTATATAAGTTCTCGGGTTGGTGAATATGTGTACACATGTTTTGTCTTATGAATCTTTAAACACCACTTAAGATTTAATTTTGTAAATATTGTTGTGGTGTTATCACTTTTGCAACAACTAGATTAAAATTTTCATTGGTTGCATATCGGGTGTTAATGTACCCTATGTTCATTGTATTGCACCATGATTGTCTTCCTCACAATCAAAGACCACGCCGAGAACTTTCACATAGAATCCATGATTCAAACCACGGTTCGTACACAACGACACCACGTCTCATGCCAACTTGAAGTTGGGTACATCTTCTCCCGATTACGCATCCTCGAGACATCCAAATACTATTGCAAAATAACATATACCATAAACAAAATACCTATATTATAATTCTCCTCCCTCTATCCCTTTTTGGTCTTTTGTTTTTTTGGTAATATTGCCCCCTCGTGCTTCGACTTTTAACCTCTCTTTCACCTTCCTTTAGACGTCTCCATAACGCCCGCCACTAAGTAACGGGGCTGTCGAGGGGCGGAAACCTTATTAAACGATACCGGCAGGTGAATGCTATTCGGTATCCCGAGTCGCTACACGAGTTTTCAACGTGGGAGGAGTGACTGAGTAATACCATCTTGACCGCTTGGCTTTTGCATAGCGTGCCAAGTGGAATCGGGATGCGAATGGGAGGCAGTGCATCTCAGCCCGAGGGTGGGGATGGTCCCATTCCAGGAGACCTACCTCACATTTCCTACACTGAAAAGGTCACTTCTCCTGTCCACTCTACATTCACTTGATCGCTAACTTCAGTTTAGTCTACATTCTAACACTGCATCGTTAGTTTCAGGTGCTGGAGGAGAAGGAGCTGCAATTGAGGAAGTAAGTATCAAATGCTCCTCACTGAATGGCTTTTCTAGTATTCTGTTAATGTATTTGTTTTATCAGGTAACATACATTGTATCGGTTTTAAGATCTATAACCTTTAGACAGTACAATTGTTGTTTGTCATTACATTTTTCAAAGTCATTCTGACATATTTAACTCTTTTATGGATTGGATTCGTATGATATCTTCTTTCAATCCTATCGACCATTTTAACCTCTCTTAGACATTAATATCTAACTAAACCAAACAAAGCTAAACTTACCTGTTGAACTGAAAATCCCTCACAAATAAACTTAGCGAGGTAAGCGGTTATTTTTTTTTTTCTTGTACAACTTTGGCTAGAAATACACATCCATTTACTGTTTAGATAGATAACATGTTCAAGGGCATGCCACACCAGGCATCCTATAAGGACGAACTCATCATACTGTTGATGCTGAAACATGCACTCGTGTTAAGATCACCAAGTTTAAAGGACTTGGCTATCTCAGCAGCAACATGGGAGTGTCCCCACTCTTGGATCCTTCAAGTTTAGAATTTGTAAGCAGTTGCCCAAAAATGAAGTGCCAGGTTCATTTTTGCAACACATACATTGGAGCTGGTATATAGGGATGGATGACTCATGAACCACATACAGAGCAAAAGGCTAGGCCTAGTACCCAACAGAAACATTAACTAGGTACATGGGAAGAATAACCATGTGATGAATAAGTCCGAAGCAAGGAAATTAAATAGTAGTAAAGAGAGAGAACAGCTATCTAGGGTTTTATGCAAGTTGTTAAGTTTGGATTGGCTACGAAAGATTCCAGGGCCTCTCAAAGCCATCTAGTCCCAACCAACGAGAGCCTTCTGCCATTTTTCATTTGCAGAAAAGAATGGCCATAGGTGTTGTCTTCCTCAAAACTGGAAGAAAACTTATTTCTTACATAAAATCTCAAATTCTAAATGCTTAAAACTGCAGCTGCGGGAAAAACTGAAACAACTGGAAGTTTTGAAATTAAACTATTGGCAACGAATGAAATCCTTAAATTTGGAAAGATAAAATCATAACTGAGATTTGAAATCTGCAATTGCCTTTTGTCTAAGATGTAGCTGCTGAAAAATCTGAACAAAACCCAGTTATAGTTTTTGAAAATTAAAAAATGAGTGATGCTGAAAATAATTCAATCTGCTGAAACTGGAAATGAAACCAAGCTAGATTATGACTAAATATATATGAGATAGTGCAGAAGAGCAAATAGAAACCTTCCTGAGAAGGTATGGGTACCAACTCAGGTCTAAATTCCCAATGCAGTGTGGATGCTACCCGTGGCCCAAAATACAATCTTCAGACATGTGCACAAGAATTCCTTTCCTTCAATCATATTCTAGTTCCCTCTCTAAGAGTCTATTTATAACATTTTTCCCACTTTAATTCTTTTCGTTTTACATGTGGAATAATTACTCTTCCTCCAAAAAGTACATCTTAATAACCAATAAAAGAAATGAAATTAAAATTCTAGTGGACCCATTCAAGTGGTCGCATTGGACCCACCTTTCAAAACAACCTACCTACATAAAAAGGTGGACTAGGCCCAGTACCTAACAATTAATATTGGCTTAGAATTGAAAAGGTTCATAACAGTCCCGCTTCAAATCACTCTGCTCCCATAGCAATATAAGTGTTAGGAGTTGAGGTTTTTGAAAGTTCTTCAAATCTTGTTGACAAGCTTCATGGATCAAATGGCCAAAAACAATAATTGAGTAGATTTCATTGGAAAAAGTGTTGATAGAGACGTCCATATAGATGAGAAGGGAAATTGCTCCAGCTTCCATCTTTGAGGCATAGGAGTGTAGTACATCATCATTCTCTGCAATAATGTATGCTAGAATTGCACCCGATACATATGTTGAAGTTGGCACGATTTAGAAAGAACATGGTGTCCTCTTTGTTGAATTTATTAAGAATCTCTCAACTCAAAAATATAGTAACCCACAATAATAGATGAAACCCTTGAGTTAGGGAAACAGCTTACAATGCTCCTTATTGGAAGGAACCACTCCACATACAATATTCTTTTGCACTCTGACATGACTTCCTTGCCTACAATATATAATACTCAACTACCTACCACTACCACTTCCCTATACATGTGGGATGACCATTATGACTAGATACAATGAATCTACTAGTAGCTTTTAAAGCAAGCCATCTACCTTTATTAGTTCATCACCTACCCATGCCCCAATAATTAAATGGATAACATAGTATATCAAAGTACAAGTAGATTATTAACTAACCACATATGCACATAGAATCCTGTTGATACATCTATGTCATGTGCTACCCTAGGCACATGACAGGATTGGTGGAAGATCAATTGTAAAACTTGTAACCGATAGCTGCAGATTCGTTGGGCACTTCAACAAGTTCTGACCATGTTGGACATGCAGAGCTCGTACATATTCTACATTGGGAAATAGGTCAGTGGCGTCTAGTGTGTATCATAATTTGCAGAGAATCTTTTATTAACAAGTTCGCTTTCCACTCTAGAACAGACCATTCAGATCTTAGAAAAGCTGTATGCATAGGTTCAAAACTTCAATCCATGGAATTGTTGCAAATGTGGTTGAAATGTCTCTCAACCATGTAGTCACGCTTTCATTAGCAGTTTTTGACTTTTGTACATGTGAATATGCTAATACTACTAGAATAGGGACGTGGCAGGCATATGTTTGGAGGTTGCTCACATCTTTCTTCCCTTTATTTGTCGGAGCCTCTCTCCTAAGGGCTTCTTTAATAATATGTCCATGTGGAAGAAGATTAGCTAAAGCAATTATTCTCTTCTCTACTTGACAAATGCTTGGACAATTTGTGAGACCAATCAATCGAATAATTGCATCTGTAGCAACAACTGCAAGAGGATGTTGACAGCAACAGTTGAATAAGCTTTCAATTAAATCGTCATTACCAAAGTTATGTTTGTAAGGATTATCACTAGACCCCAGACGATTGCCAACAAATTCATTTGACTGGACTATTTCCATACTTGCATGTCATCTGCACCCTAGAACCCTCGAGTTCCAAGAGACATCTCTTCAGATCATCATAAGGGTCAACTTATTTCAAAAATGAAAGTTCTTTAGCAGATTCCTTTATGCATTTCCGTAAATCCGGAAATTGATCAATGAGGGCTAATAAACTCTTTACTTATTTGAAAAATATGCCACTGTTGGTGTCCACCCACGAGGTCAAAAAAGTGCTCTCATATCATTGACGTGTTTTTGAAAACTGTAAACTGGAAGAGAACTGATTCCTGAACAGGAAATCTCAAATTCTAAATATCTAAAATTTTAGCTGCTGAAAAACAGAAACAACCAAATGGTTTGAAAACTAAACTATTGGCAATGGAAAACAAAACGGTTCTCTATCTGGTAGGCAGATTTTGGACAGAATTGTGATAGCCCATGAATCTATACACTCCCTCAGCCACAGCAGTCGTGCAGGTATGCTTATTAAGCTAGATATGATTTAAGCATATGACAGGGTCAATTGGGAGTTCATGGATCGGATGTTAGAAAAATTCGTCTTTGGTTAAGAATGGAGACAACGGGTTTGGAGCTGCATGTCTACCCCATCATTTTCTGATCTGGTCAATGAAGTACCTGCAGGGTTCTTCAGATCGTCTTGAGGGTTGAGCCAGGAGACCCGGGTCTCCTTCCTTATTGATCATAATAGCTGAAGCTCTAGGCATAGATATCAATACATGAACAATAGAGAAACTGAAGGGATTTCAATTTGCAATCAGCACCAATTTAGAAAAAATCTGCCATTTGCAAGTTGTGGATGACACAATATCACTTGGAGAAGCCAAAGAGAAGGAATCCAGAACCCTGAAGAGTTTTCTTTATAGATATGAAAGGGGGCAGGTCAAAAGATCAACCCTTCAAAATCTTGGATTTGTTTCATGAATGTAAAGCCACAGATGAAGATAAGGGTAAAATATACGTTGGGATTTGAAGAAGTGACCTTTCCTAGCCAATGTCTAGGAATGCTTCTGTTTGAGGGAAGAAGCACATGTAAATCTTGGCAACATGTGGCAGAAAGAATATAAAAGAGATTATCAGCTTCGAAATGAAAGTGGCTTTCCTTGACAGGTAGAGCATAGTTAATCTAGTCCTCCTTGCAAGCCATGCAACATATTTGTTGTCATTATTCAAAGCTCCAAGGAAAATAGTGGAGGGTATCATGAAGCTGCAAAGGATTTTCCTTTGGAGTGGATCTGAAGAAAAGAAAAGACTGATTTCGATGAGCTGGAATAAAGTTTGCAACCAAAAAATTGGGGGATAAGGACTGAGACGGTTAGATAGGATGAATAAGGCCCTAGGCACCAAGTTATGTTGGAAATTGTAGGGAGAACAGGGAAGATTGTGGAGCAAGGTACTTTGATCCAAATACTTGGATACACCACAGATTTTAAGGCTCTTCACTCAATTTCCTCTTTGGAGAGGCTTGGAGATATGGAACTTTGTCAAGACCTGCCATAGCTACATCCTGCCACTCCTTAGATGCCAACTTGACAGGGGCTTGGAAATATCCTTCTGGCATGATGTGTGGCTAAGACAGATTCCTTTGGTTGGTCATGTTTGTTTAAGAGAAGTAATGGAATATGCTATTAATCAATGGGGTGAAAAGGTTGGTGATTATACTTCTTAGAGTACTGAAGGAGGGGCTTGGAGGACACCAGAATGGCTAGATAGTCTGAATTTGGAGGAAATTCAGAAGTTGAGAGTCAAGATAGAAAACATCCTTCTCCCCTCCCTAGAAATAGAAGACAGGTTGGCTTGGGAGGGTAGCCCCATAGGGGAAGTAACAGTTCAATCAACGTATCTTTGTAGTATTATAAAGGGAGAAGGAATGGTAAGTTGGGAGTTTTCTTCAAATTTCATTTGGAATAATAAGGGGCTTCCCGAAGCCAATATTTACTTTTGGGTGGTGGAAAACAAGAGGATCTTGACTTATGACCAGCCTATGACGAGAGGATTTGTGGGACCATCCATCTATGCTCTTTGTAAGAATCACGAGGAAAGCAACGGCCATATTCTGATACATTACCCATTTTCCTGGAGAATTTGGGGAGTCTTCTGAGCTGAATTCCAACAATCTTGGGTTTCTCAAAGATCATTACCGGAAGTAATTAAGAGTTGGAGATCCACACATAAATCTTGTGGGCTGGCACTGATTTGGGAGATTGGACTTTCTATTATATGCTAAAATCTTTGGTTGGAAAGGTATAGCAGATCTTTAGGGAGTCAAGTCACAAAGAGGAATGGGTATGGAAAAGATAGGCTTCAATCTCAGAGATTGATGCTGTACATGAAGCTAAAAATCTGGAGTGGTTAGAGGAGGAATGCGTGGTAAATAATTGGAGCTGCATAGATTTCCTTGATAAAAGGCTTCACATAGATAGAAAGGTAAACACCTTGACTTTTTGGTCCCCACCGAATTGGGATGTATAAAACTCAATTTTGATGGGGCTGCAAGGGTAATCCAGGACCATCTGGAAGTGGTTGAATCCTTTGAGATACTCTGGGGCAACCAATCCAGACTTACTCACTACATATTGGAAATGACACCGATTATATGGCTGGGACAAAAGCTCTACTAAAGGGGTACAAGTGGTGGTTCTTAAGGGCTGGAAAAATCTAGTCATTGAAGGTGACTCGCAAGTTATTATCAATGTTGTTAAAGGGAAATCATAAAAGCATGACGAACCAGAGGTAATGTGGAGGAAATCAAATTGTTATGCATGAAGTTTGATAAGGTTGAGTTTAAGCATGTCAAAAGAGATGGTAACTAGGGTGTTGTCTGGGCTACCAATGGCGGTGTTGGATTAAGAGGTTTTTCCTCAAGACCAGGCAAGTTTTGGGAGCCTCCATTTCCAAGTGAACTTCAAATAATCTTGGTATGGGATGCTTCCCATATAAGGTAAGGATTATAAAAAACAAAATAAAATTGAATAGGACAATAAGTGACGACGAGGCAAGGGCCTTATGTCATTTGTCCACCCCTGTCTAATCTCACTTGATGAATTGTGGAAGATCACCCTCCACACTTGAAGAGGGCATCCCTCTCCAAAATAATTACCACCTCTTGTTTATCTCTCATATGAGTGGATGGGGATGAACATTATGAGGTGGCGTGTGGCGTGCAATGGTCTTAAATTGCTTTGGGGACATTTGGCTGCAAATAGGTTTTGCGTTTCCTTTGGCCTTTCCCTTTCTTCTGTCATGTATGGTTTTGCCCTTTCTTCTTATGCATGCCTTGGATATGATTTTACCCTTCACCTCATTGCTTCCAAACTGAACTTGGGTTTGAAGAAGTCGGGTGTAAAGTGTCTTTTGCAGTTTGTGTGGGGGTCTTGTATATGTCCCTCTCCTTCCTCTCCCCATGCCTTGTCTTGCTAGCTTCTCCCTTAGGTCACCTCTTGGTGGTTAGATAATTTGTAGGATGGGTGGGTTCCTTGGATTTTGATTTGGAGGCCTTACTTGTCTGATGCTCGTGTGGGCTGTTGCTCCTTTACCTCCTCCTTTGGGTTTATATTTTTGGCTCCTGTGGCTTCTTGTCATTTGTGGGTAGCTTGTCTCTCCTGCTTAGGGTTTATGGCTTTCGCCATGCGTTTACTACTATTGTGTCTGAAATCTGTTGGTTTGAAGTGGATTTTGGTCCATCTATGGATGAGATTTGTGAAGGATGTAAATTGCACTAAGCTCCTTGAGTGTTGTTTCCTAACCTTTGTGTTTGGTTTAGTGCAACTATGAGGGGCATTGTAAAAAGGAGCAAAATGATGGGCCTTTTGTTGCATCTAGGCCGGTGGTTGATAAAGGAGAGCAAAGCAGAAAAAAACTTAATAGTATACAATCTGAGTGACAAATTCACTACATATGTCAACCAATAAATAAAAAACCCTTAAATGCGGATTTGGTTAAGGAGAATGTGGAGTGTTGCTAAGAAAATCAATTGTGTGAAGGTTTAAGACATTGGAAAGTTAATGAAGAGCATGAGATTAGACCCAGGTCAGGCAATTGACAGAAGAAATATTTTTGATATGACTCAATTCCCGAGCTGCGTCAACTTGCTCTGCAATGCTGTTGGTTTTTCCACTTTGCATGAAGATCATCAAGATACTGAATGCGTACTGCATTCATTGGGGGCGAAAACACTCACCATCATCATCTTATGTTAGAAGGAATGGCGGCCCTGAGTAGAGGTCAAGCTCATCTGGCCTATTGGTTAGGAACCGAGATCCCCCTGGATGCCATTTCAGCCCTTCACCTTGTTGCCCTCCATCAGCTAACGAGGAAGATGAAGAAATGGAAGACAACCTTGACTATGTAATTGTGCTAGATTAAATATTTGTGGAAATGGAAACTATAAATTGTATATTTTTGATCTTGGCTTGACAGTGGCTTGTGTAAATTCCCCTAGTCATTGAACTTGAAGAAAACTGTTAGTTTTTAGGTGAAAGTTGAAGACTCGTATGACTGCAAACTTTAATGGCAACTACATGGTTATATTGATCTACATATACTATCCTGGTTGTATAGATTTAGATATACTACATGGTTAAATAGATCTAGATATACTGCCCTTTTGGCGTTGATTAACTATGGGGTGTTGGTTGGCAAAATAGGAAATGTGTATTTTAGAGGATAGTTAAATCTAATTAAATTTCATTGTCCAAGAAGTGTACATAGAAAAGGACCAAAACAAGGTAAAAGATTGAATCCTTTTCCTACTTACTAAGCACTTAATAGATTCATAAGGAAAGAGATCAGTTGAGAATGGGAGTCCAAGTTAGAACCTTGGTAGAAAATATTTGAATTCATGCATGGTCTTTTGGCTGTGTACATTTCACAATGTGGTCACTCTTCACACACAGACATGCTCTTGGCGTGGATATAGTCAAATTGATGAAATAGGCGATTAAGGATGAGTAAGAATGCATGGATTTGAAAATTTGAAGCTTGGCAATGCTGTCCAAATCTGGTTATAATGGATAATATCTCACTCTCCACGTGACCTTGGGCCTCTTGATCAAGTCTGATATTCTTTGCATGGTAAAATGTTTTTACTTATGAACCCAATGTGGATTGCTCCTTGGGTCGGTTCTCTCATTTTGTTTTTTGCGGGTCTTGGGCCCTTCCCTATTTATCATTAAGAAAAATACTATTGATGATGGTTTTGAAAAATAAGTTCATAACTGAGAAATAAAATCTAGTGTTCCATCCCCCCCTTGTCGCCCACCGCCACCACCTGAATAGAAACACCCCGTGACGTCTCCCTCAAGGAGGGGGTGTTTAAAACGTCTTGGCTTGTCCACGACTTTTGAGAGACTTTAGGACGTCCCGAAATTTCTAGGGGACTTTGCCAAATACCTCAACTGTCCCGAAACTCATAGTCGTCCCCCTGTGTCAAAAATGCCAAAAAGTAAGTTTTTAAAATAAAACATTCTTTTTTGATGTTTCTGACCTCAACATTAACCCTAATAGTTAATGAGCTCCACCCACACTCTAAGCACCAAAAAAAAACTATAGATAAACCTCACGCCCTCTCTCCACATTACTATCAAAGCTTGAAAGCATTGAGCAAAACTGCATAGCAAGAGTGAGAGCAAGCAAGGCTGCAACAGTGAGAGCATTAGCAAGAGGGAGAACAACAACAAGAGAAAGAGCAAGTGCCAAGTCTTCATTGATCAACTATTCAAGTTTCAAACTTTCAACATATTCATCAAGCCCACAAGCTATGCATGGGCCTACTTCTTTGACAACCACACTAGCCATTTGTTTGCTGTCCCAGGTTTAGGAGCGGGTTTACTTATAGCTTCATCCACTATTAAGAGAAACATGCTTACCTCTAGGAGTGCGGAGAAGTTTTTAGCTGCACACAATGCCTTGTGTTTCATTGACCACAACATGCTTATGTACAAGGAGAGTCTAGCAGCCTGATGGGATGTAGAGCTAGGAGCAAACACATATTGATGATGATGTGGCACAGGCAGGGTTGATTGGTATCATTTTGGAGGAGCTTCACCTCAAGGAGCTCAATAGTTTGAGTGATGAAGAGTTTGGTGCGGACTTTGGTGATGATTACTGATTAGGGGCATTGGGCCATTGGCCAATTGTATTTTCATTTTGAATGTAATCATCGTTTTGAATATAAATATTAATATATTGATATTTGGCATTTTCATTGTTCAATGCAACATGTTTAGTATTTCAAAGTTTCATTTGCTATTTCCTTATACACATTTTTATAGCTAATTTTTCAAGTACTATATATATTCGTACCTCATCCCCAAACCTAGGCCCTCGTCCCCCATCCCCAAGACCTGTCCCTCGACCCAAGACTCCATGGAACTATGATAAAATCTGAAATTGCCATTTATTTTGGACGTAGCCACGAAGATTCTGAACGAAATTCCTTTGTAGTTGTTTAAAATAGAAAACTAAGTGCTGATATAAATAATACAATCTTCTGAAACTGGGAATGAACCAAGATAGAGTATTATTAAACATAGATATGATGGTACATAGGAGAGAATAAGAACTTTGCTGAGAAGGTATGGAGGTCAACTCAGGCCCAAACATCCAAGGCACTGTGGATGCTGCCCTTGGCCCAAAACACAGTCTTCAGACTTGTGCTCAAGATTTTTTTCCTCCCAACATATTTTACTTCTCTGCCTAAGAGTCCCTTTATAATTTTTACTTTTAACTCTTTTACCTTTTGCATGTGAAATATTTAGTCTTCTAACAAAAAGTATATCTAATAGACTAAAAACCAAATGGACCCACAAGACTGGGCCCCACTAACCAATACTTTTGTTGGTAGTGAACCCATTCATCTGGTCCAATTGGACCCACATCTCAAAAGAGTGTACTTACATATAAAGGGGGGCAGAGCTCGCTAGCTAAAAATTAATATTAGCATAAAATTAAATAGTTGATAACAGTAGGAAATAAAACAACATTAGTAAAACTCTAGCTACCTAATTGGACCCACATCTCAAAAGAGTGTACTTACATATAAAGGCGGGCAGAGCTCGCTACCTAAAAATTATTATTGGCATAGAATTAAACAGTTGATAACAGTAGGAAATAAAACAACATTAGTAAAACTCTAGCTACCAAGAATGCTCACTCGTTGACAGTGACACTACTGTTTTTCTTTTCCTTCTGCTGAGAATAAAGAAACGAGCTAGAGAATTCAACCTTTTAACTACGAAATCCTATATGCTCATACAATAAATGTCGAAGCACTTTAGGAAAAATTTCCAAGGACAAATCCGTAAAGCAAAAATAAAAAAAATTGAAAATCCAATCCAAAAACGTATTAACAGTTTATCTTTTGAAATAAGTCAGAGAAAAACAAGTCTTAGATGATATTAGATTTTTCACTAGCAAGCAAAAGACTGAGAACTTAGAAAACCTAGGATGGAATTTGGACAAACAGTAAATGGACACATGCCGAATCTCAAAGCTGTAAAGAGGGATTCCCAGTGTTTTGGGAATAATCTTGTTGTAGCTGCCATAAAACCTTCATGGCATGAGGAGAATGATTGCCATCTTGCCACTATAGAAGGGCTGGCAATAGGATATTTGAGAAGACTGTAATAGGGCACTGGATCTTGCACGTAGTTGCTGAAGTCCGAGAGTAGAATGACATAGAACACAATTTGATCACAGAGAATGACAAGAGCAGAGTGATTGTGTGTGCAATTAATGCAAAGATAAAGATTAAAGTTAAGGTCTAATGTTCTTTTATAGTAAGAATCAAGCTTATATTTAAGTAAAATACTGAGAATCTAGAAACCCTATGATGCAATTTGAAAAAAACAGACCCACTCCCAAAGCTGAAAAACGATTTGTAGTGTTTTGGGAAGAATCTTTTGTGGCAGCCATAAAACCTTGATGGTGTGAGGAGAATGATATGTGAATGATTGCCATCTTGCCATTATAGAAAGGATGGCAATAGGATGCTCAAGAAGAGGGCACTAGATCTTGCACATAGTTGTACAAGTTCAATAGTAGAATGACATAGAACACAATTTGATCATAGGGAATGATGAGAGCACAATAATTGTGTGTGGGCAATAAATGCAAAATAAAGAGTATAATGTCCTTTTGTAGGAAGGATCAAGCTTATATTTAAGGTTCAAGACGACTTCACACTCGTGAGAAGGGAAGGCACAAAGTCAAATCAGCAGTTTGAGGTGGGTGTCCACCAAACCTATGATATCCTTTGTTTAGTTGCAAATTCTGTAGATTGAGCAAGTTTTTGTAGACTAATGTTGATGTGGAAAGTGGTTTTGCACTAATAATGCCCTATGCTAACCACAACTATTTGCAATTAGGCTTAATTAGCTATGACATCATAGATCACACCTAATTAGAAAAATTATGAATAAACTAGCAGCATAAGATAATCTGGACATAATCAGAATAATTGAAACACTTGAAAAGACTAGAGAATTAGGGTTCTAGAATGAGACTTGATTACAGTCATTAGCAACAGTCAATGGAAGACAGGTCCTAACATCAAGATGATACAAATCCAGAAAAAAGTGAAATCAGACCACTTCAACCAAAACCACACAAGTATGGAAGTTGCTCATCCAAAAACCGTACAAGTTGGCTTTGCCAACTTCCTATAACTGCAAAAGCAACTGAACGATCTTGATCCTATGCTCCTGCATTCCAAAAACCTCACTTGCTTTTCCAGAATTCATTGTGAGTCACCGGTAAATTGTTCTCCTTCAAACCTTAATCCAACATCAACATCTTGCAAAACACTAAAAAGCAGGGCGTGGACTCAGGGTCTATCTCAATCAGACCGCCTTGGAGGAAAAAGCCCTGAAATAAGCACACAATGCGGTATTGTAGGTAGTCCAGTGTATGCAAGTGTTCCAACCCTTGTTCTTTTTATGGATGCGACTAGGAGTAAATGCTAGATGTTCTCTAAATGCTTGAATTTTGCTTTTGGCATGGGGATGCTCTTGAAACAAGTAAATTCTCTGCTTTTACAACTTCAACATAACTTTTGTGTGTGCACCACTTCTTCCTAAATGCACTAATGCACTTAAGTATTACAGACTTCTTGAATTCAAACTAGGACCCTACTGGCACACACACTGACACACAGGGGTGGTAAAGGTAAAGAAAAAAACCTAGGGGGATCCAAAACAAGGGTCAACAACGTCCACAAAAGCAAGAGCTAAAATTGTACTTGTATGGTTCTAGAAAATATCTGGAAAAGAAGGGGAAACATGGGGAGGAGTGAGAAAACCCAGGGAAGAGAGAAATGAGAAGTAGACAGGGACAAAACATGGGAGAACAAAGGAAAACTTACTCGAGGTCTAAAAGTTGACTGTTGCATTGGTATTGTTTTATTTTGACCTTAACTTGAACTTGTGGTATGATGGAATGACTCTATGCATGGTAATCACTTGGTTATCATGTGTGCAATTTCAAACTCTGATGTAAAGTAGATGGTATTTCTTTGATTTGATTAATCCAGGGTTTTCCAAGCAACACATCAAAAGAATCATTGTCGGACACTACATGAAACCAAACTAAGACGGCCTTAGGACCGATTGTGACATGAAAGCATATATAACTGAGTTTTCGAGTAATTCCATCATATCCCATGAAGTAGTTCCTGCTAAGTCTCTCTTTTAGCATCCAAGACTATCAATAAATTTCTTTATGCATACATGATACTTAATCTGTTATCAATCATGACTCCATGTGTTTGTTGTGGATATGTTCCAATAAGAGCTTGCATTTATTGATAAGAGCTCTTATGTATAGTTGTCCATTGAAAGATTCATCGTTTGAACTTTCACATTCATAAAACACAATCGGTGAAGGATCCTCCCTCTGCGTGCCGAAGCAATAGTGACCCCACCAATAAATCCACGAAGTGGATGAGCACAAGAAACTAGTGATGGTTCCCATCTTTTATCATGTGAATGTTACTTTATTGTTGTGGGTTGGGAACATGGTTTGGAAGAGGATTCCTAAAAAATTTCAAATGTTGGTTTGGTTGAGCCATAGAGTTATTCAATACACTATATGTTCCTTTTATTTGAATTCAATTACTTTCGATAAGGTTCCGGATCTTATGTTTTGAAGATATGCATATGTTTGTCTTGGGGCTATGTAATCATAGTATACATTAGTGTCATAACTCTTTAGGCAAAGAAAGGCCTTAATGGATCCAATTCTCGAATAAGAGGTAAAGTAATTAAATTGCATTCAAGCAATCATTGTAGCACCTTTTGTGGACTCTCACTTAACATTGTAAATAGTCTACACTCTTTGTTGTGATAAGACTAGCTTGCTTTATTGCTTGCTTATTTTACTGCATTTACCACACTTTTGGCCTTAGGTTTAGGTTGAAAGTATTATCACTAGTTCTAGCCTCAAAGTTTTCCCTTGCTTGAAATTTCGCTCCACTAGAGGCGGGGCCTTGGTCCATATTTGCGCTGTTGGCCTCTAAAAGAGTGACCTCTATATTTTTAAGTGTGTGACAAAGGTCATCGAAAGATTAATCAATATTAAATATTTTGATAGTCTTTGATAGATGCAAGCAAGTTTTGAGCAAATGGACTTATCGGTTTGTTTTTAGGCAACTTGTGAGTCATTTTGGTGACCATAGTATTGAATTTAAACACATACTAATAGTTTTATTGGCACCTTGTTTTAATTGAGCAATTTGTATGAATGTGTAATGACTCTAGCGGGTGACCGGAGAACACACTGGATTATTTTTTTCTGAACCGGAATTTTCAGTCACCCTCGCCACTAGGGATGGAAATTGACGCCTTTCAATTTCCTAGTCCTACGCATAACATTCAACACACACATGCAAGAAGTTAATAATATTAAAAATATGATTTAATCGAGTTGTTATAAAGTTAATTTGTCATGCATACTGACTTCTTTACATAGAAATGGAATTAACTATATGTAACCAAAAGTACAAGAACCTATATGATTACACATATTAATTGTTCACCCAATTAACTAAGGCATTGTAGTTTAATTCCTTAAGCATGTGAATAAAATATTCATTCCTTCTTTCATTATAAACAAGAGCAATACATGAATATAAAAGTGAGGATAAATTCCTTATTTATTTGTTCAAAATGTATCCTATTATTCATTCACTGCTTATGGTTTCAATATTGGATAAGTACAATGATTACAAATATGTGCAATTTGTTTTATTCCTTTAAGCATAATAAATCAACTTTGGTTTGCATCATATTCATCCATTAAGTTAACCAATGAGAAGTACTAATAGTGCAAGTTTGCATTTATCCATTAATAGTCAAGTGTTACAATATTACAAGGTTTACATCTTACTATATTTACACAATAATCCTATGTTGCCGCTGGATACAGTGCGGGTTCGATGTGCGGATACGTCGATTTTAAAAACCCTTGGGTACGATATATCTTGGATACGTCCGTACATATATATTAAAAAATTAAAATATATTCTTATACATATACTCATTTTACTCATTTTTTAGTCCATAAGAAATACAAAACTTGAAAATTATAGTAGGATCAATGTTCAAAACATTCAATATACTTAAGACTTTACATTTTCATTGATCATGTGGCTGCCATACATATGATATACGAATATCATGTCAACATGAATACAAACAAAACTTGAAAAATATACTAGGATCAATGTTCAAATTTTCAAAACATACAATATACTTAAGATTTTACATTTCATTGATAATGTGGCTGCCATACATATGATATAGGAATATCATGTCAACATGAATACAAACAAATCTAGAATATATCATCTAGATTTTCCTCAAAATCAAATTCTTGCATGCCACTTGCGCTAGCTCCACTCTCCACTCCTTGCGAACTCCCTTGAATGTCATCTTCGCCATCAAATATTGAAAGTTGGGCAAGAGTGGCTGCGGAGGCATCCAAGTCTGTGGTCTCTGGAAGAAGATCCCAAAGTTTGTGAGGACCTCTAACATAGTCCTCAGACTTGTGTGACAAGAGGCGCAAATTGGAATGCACATATACCAAATCCTCAATTTTTTTAGATGCCAACTTGTTTCGTTTAGCTTGAGTGGATAAAGGTATAAGTACTCCAATTCCGCTTTGTGGAAGAATTACTAGCCACCTATTACAAAAAGTTTGTTAGAAAATTCAAATTAGTAACATACTAAGAATGTGCGGAAAATAATCCTACTAACTTAATAAAATTTAAAATTTTCAATGATTATAAATTTATAAATGTTATACCTGTGAAAGAATTTTGATGGCAATAGGTCATAAGTACTTGGCATCATGGCCATGTACACACCACCATTTGGTTGGGCTCAAGGTGCACTTGTCGAAAAGAGCCTCAATCTCTCCCATGTTGCCTTCTGAAGCTACAAACATGCCCATTTCATTTCGGACCAGACTGACTATAGATGGATTAGGAAAAAGTCTTCGAATGCTGCCTTGGTTCCATTTGCAACTTCGGAGTCAGAGAATGGTGGTTGCTTGTTAGGTAGCCCAAGTATTTTAGAGCTATAATACTTTGGGTTCAGTGCATAAGCAAGGAGATGTAATGGGGTGGTCATTTTATTCCACCTCTTCATGACCACATTCTTGACCTCATTGTAGAAGGTCTCTTTTGGATCTTGCTCTTTTGTTTGTATGACCTCTCTCATACGTTCAAGCATAGAATCTATTCCATCATATATCTCTCCCATGCATGTTGCATCAGTATCTATGTATCTGATCATGGAGAGAATGGGCTCTGTAAAACTGAGCAAGTACTCAACCTTGGCCCACCACTCATCATCAAGGACCAATGATTTTACCTTTGTAGCTTTCTCTATATTTGACTGCCTCCACATTGTCCAAACATTGTTGATCACCATACCGCTTAAAGCTTCTTTCACCTTCACAAGCCATCTCAAAACAAGAGTGTGAGAGGCAAATCTTGTTTCTGCAACCTTCAACAACTCCAACCTTGAGAATCTCTTGAATATGGCCTATGATATATGATGGTTTGTGATAAACATGTCAATGTCATTTGCCTCAGTGTAAATTTGTTCAATCCATGGGATTTTCTCAATCTTTTGGAGCATCAAATTAAGGGAGTGGACAACACAAGGGGTCCAAAAAATGTGCTCATATCTACCCTCTATAAGAAATCTTGCCTCTTTACAGTTTTTAACATTGTTCGTGATGACTTGGACAACAGTTTGGGGCCCACCGACTCAATTGTCTTTATCAAAATGCCGTCAATAAATTGAGCATCTTTGACTTGCCCTTCACAGTCAATGGCTTTTAGGAACATTGCCCTTTTATGACATACTACAACATTTATGAGGGGTCTATTTCTAGCATTTTTCCATCCATCTAAAATGATGGAAACCCCTGATTCCTTCCATGAATATCTAATTGGCTACAAAGAAGTGTGAATGTGTTCCACTTCCTTTCCCAAGAGTGTGGTTCAAACCTTTTCATAACTTGGGCATTTGTACCCTTGTGGAGCTTCATTGACAACCTTCACCATCTGATGCCAATATGGAGACCTCAATACATTAAAGGGCAGCCCACATGCATAAATGCATTGAGCAACCACCTCATCAACAATATCCTTCTTGTCATTATTAAATGCTTTTTCCAATGCTCCTTTTGGCTTTTTTGTGAGGTCTTTTGACCCTCTTCATCAAAAGGGGTATCAAGTGGTTGACTTGAGTTTGGATGAAAGGATGAGTAGTAGATTTAGGTGTGGGTGGTCGTAATGAAGGCCTTTTTGTAGTGGATTTGTTTTAGATCTATTTCTTTCACATTGTCTATCGGCATCCTCTTTGCTCTCTCAGGTACTCGCCAGTTTCTCTTTTGATATTTTAGGGCACTTCTTTATCCCCACACCTCCAATCCCAGTCAAATGGATTTTTAGTCGGTTATATGAGGATTTGTATTGAGCATGACAACCATGACATATCCAAATCCGACCCCCACCACCAACAAGGTATTCTACCACTGTCACATGTCTCCAAAGAGGGGAATTAGGATCATGTTTCACAAGAACTGATGTGTTTTTAGAAGCTTGTGGGCCTTGCACTCCAACTGAAGCAAAACTTGATGCCATTCTAATCTATTTTTGATCACCAAGATCACCATAACGGCGCAAGGTGAGAGCATACACAGAGTTAAGATGTTAAAAAGTTAAAAACATTTTGCCTTTACATAAATAATAATTAATAAATTAAAAAACAATGGCTTACTAATTTTTAAGTGATGTCATCCTACTATGTTTTTGATCACCAAGATCACCATAAAGCGCGAGGTAAAAACATACACATGTTTAGGAAGTCAAAAAAAAAAAAAAACATTTTGCCTTTACATAAATCAAATGATAAATGCTAAAATTTTGATTATTAACATTGAAAAATTAAAAATAACGATATTTACTAATTATTAAATTAAAAACCCTAAATTGTGCCATCCTAATATGTTTTTGATCACCAAGATCACCATAAAGGTGCGAGGTGAGAGCATACACAAATTTAGGATGTGTTTAAACTCTAAACTTTAAAAAAAATGCAACAAAATAAATTAAAAACAAATGTAAAAAAATTGAAAAAATAAAAGGATGAATTAAATAAAAATACCTGTACTGTAGACAAGGGTAACAAGTAAAACAATGTTGCCTCCAAACGTAGATCCTTGTTGCAATAGAATTCTAACAAATGCTACCTCTAAACGTGACGTCTACGCTTTTTAATGAACAATAAAACAATGTCTTCCTCCCAACAATTGCTTCCTCTAAACAAACTTGAATTTCTTCCAAGCAATGGCTGCCCCCAATCTTCTCCTTGTAATGGCCGCCTCCAAACAAATCCTCCTTACAATATTTGCCTCCTCTTCAATTCCTCTTTGGCTCTTTGCTCATACACTAGCAAAAGCCAACAATGAGTTGTTGTGGGATCTCAAATGAATGGGTGATTGCTTTTTGAGGAGTTTAGGGTTTAATATTTTATTAATTTATGTGTCGTGGTTCGTTTTTATTCATTGACCAAAGTCAAAAAAAGTTTTTTTAATGCGTTTATGGCATCAAGGGTGTGGGTTCACCGCGCAAGTACGTCTCGCTACGTCGAAACATACCCGAACGTATAAGAGGGGATCCGTACCCGTACCCTCACGTATCCGTATCGGATATGTATCGTAGGGTACGGGGGGCAAGGGGACGTATCATGGCAACATAGCAATAATCATCGTACAAAATGGCTCTCAATAGTTTCTTTTAAAGTATGCAAGGTTTACACTTTGTTTGCCTCAATAAACACGAGTCTTTAACTTTCATAACTAATGAGTTACATTTTGATGTATTCAATTTACAATACATTAGAAGTATAGAAAGGTGTACATCCATTTGTCTTCAATACAAAATATATCAAGAATGAATAGCACATATACTTTCACGATACCATGTTGCCATTCATTAGAGATCCATCCTAAAGTCCATTGTGTCATGAGAGAGAGTATCACCAAAGCGCTTTACTCCAACCACGAGCCTTTGGTTCCCCGCACACCTCTCACGAAGTGAGAATGGCCCTCCCTTCACGAGAAGGAAGATGCGAGAAATCGATATAATAAGAGAGATTACCATGTGTAAATACAATCACCCAAAATGGTAGACTAATGAACAAGGTAGGAGTAAATACATCTTAGAAAATAATAATAAGTAATGATAATGATTTTGGCCAAAAGACTTAGGATAACAATAGGTTCACATTCCTAATGAAATCCGACAACGAACTAGGGCATGTTAAGTCCTACTCGACTCCACATGAGGGAAGACTTTGAGTCTATCTCGCAGTCCATCCCTACCCCCTAACACTTGTCATGTGTGATCCATTGTATTAGGTTACCTACCCATCTATACAGGTCACTCCCTAGTTCATGTACACATCTCTCAAGTTACACCCTTTTCCCCATAAAAATTTACAACACGACATCTCTATCTCCATAACAAAACAACGTGGGCAAACTAGAAATAGAACACAAACAACATTTAACCTTCCCAAGTGTCCCATACCACCCATTCACATTAATGTTATAAGGATCCTAATCCTAGTTTGTAATCCCCAAAACAACACAAAACAAACCATGAATAAGACGCAAGCAATCCTAACCTTCTTGTGCGTCCCATACCACCCAAGGAGGTCATTATTGCAAGAATCTTAAGCTAGGTTTGCAATCACATACAAAGGACTATAAAATATCTCTAATAGTTTCCATATGGATGTCTTTAGTATTACGTGTCCCAAGGTTTAACAATACTTTATATAAGGTTTATAACGATACCAAACAATATACAATCATGTATAATCTATAAAAGTGTAAAGGCATAATATTTCATAATCCATATAGATACATAAATCAGATCTTAGGTTCGTTTAAAAGGATAAATTTAATTTATATATTTAGCTCATAACATATAATAGGGGTTCTCATCATAAACTTGTTACACTAGATATATAAGCATAACTATAGTTTTATGATCTTACTTGTGCTATGGTTTTTAAGTCTGCCTCAATTGACATTCCATTCCTTATCATGACAGTAATTTTATTCAATATCTCTATAGGTTAAGATAAAGTCTATGGTTTCATCGAACATTCTTTTCCAAAAAACTCACACATGTGACAGTTGCTGTTTTCACTATAAGGAGTACTCATTTATCCTCTATGGTTTAGTATGTGACCTAGTAGACAGAATCCATCATATAGCTGTGGCTATTTCCTTTTAGTTTTTCTAAGGTTTACCTTTTATCTCCTTAACTAGCTGTTAACAGTAAAATCAGCAGACATCTAGTGTAAATCTCATTATTTGATTTTGAGAAGTTAAACATTATCTCTCATGGACCCAAGTGCAATTATTGTTCTTTCATTTCATGGTCGACAAAGTTTACTCTTCATCTCTTAAAGATCAATCACATGCCTTAACCAGTAAAACTATTTTCCACCATTTGTTTTGACTATATTAATCAGTTGACCTTTATGGTTCAATGTGCAACTACTGTTATTTCATATAAGGTTCAACATATGTCCTAAAAAGTAATCTATAGGATGAATCCTCATATAATACCATAGTTAAACTATTTGCTTATAAGTTACAGTCTTGATTCTCTGTCCTGACAGACCCTAGACAGTCTTCTGATTTATTCATGTCAACTATTTGTTTAACAAAATTTGTCTTCTCTATTAACTATAAAAATCATTGTCCTCCATTGTTTCCTTAAGTTCTAAGAAATGTCTAAATGTTTAATGTCTTAGTAAGATATCAAAAAGGTTCAGAGAAAGAGTTGAACCTAAGACTTTTGCCTTTTAACTCATATTCTTAGCCATTCGGTCCTGTCACTTTTCTCTGTTTTACCTTAACACATATGGTTTTGGAACAGTCAAAGTTCAATCTGGTTTAAGCTTAAATCTCAAAGCTACTGTTAAAAGAGAAAATGGAATTAAATTCAGAACTGGTTTTCCCTTAATATCTTGCCCTTAATCATTTGTCCGAGCTTGATTGATTGAGATGGAAGTATCTGGTCTTAAAATTTATCACAGGCCGAGTGTTAATGAACTAAAAGCTTTATACTGAGTTTATGACCTATAAAAGCCTGAAAATAGACAATGAGTGGTTGGAAGGTTGAACCCAGGACTTCTCAAATCCTGGTAGAATGGGTTGGCCACCGTACCAAGCTACTGCGTTTAACAAAACTGAGATCATAGTCTTAATGACTGTGTTTTTCCTTCTAATTGGTTTACTAATAAAACTAAGGAGATTTAACTCTGACACCATTCATTTACGGCTAGAGTCTAACTATCAAGTCACTTTTCATTCGCAACAACCTACAGAAGCATAAAGCATATACATACAAAGATAAAATGGAACTTGAAAATGAAGTAAATCTCCTTTTGCTCTAGCTCTATTTTCCCTTTGCGTGAAAAGACTCTTGAAGCCGCTTCCTCTCTTGCTTCCTTTGATTTCCGCTCTCTACCTTGTCTAACTCCTTATTCTTCAACTGGTGGAGCGTCCTCTCAGCTAAGTTTCCCTCTGTCTCCGATTTTCCTTCTTCCTCTGCTCACAACTCAGAATGTTTTTCCTTCCACAATCAATGCACAACTAAACTTAATGTTAAAACTCTCTCTTCAGACTTCTCTCGAGTTCTCACGAGTTCTGTGTACCTGTTGAGTTTTGTGCTTCTCTTTTCTGATTGATTATCCACTCCCTGCTGCTTGGCGACTTCCTGATTTCTAGAGTGTGGCTGGGAGATCCTTTCTACTGTTTTTCAGTTGTTTTACCCATTTACTAAAAATAGCTCCTTCGTTTTAACTCGTTTGTGGTGGTTGGCATCATGGCTATATTCTAGCCGGGCGACTCGAATTTTAGTGTCACCACTATGCTTGAAAGACTTGAAAGGATCTCGGATGGTCATTAATGGAGATTAAGACTCGCATGCGAGCCCATGAGCTCGACAAGTTCTTCTTCACTCTCATTTTGATCCCACATACACAACACAATTAACTGATAAGTGGTTTAAATTAAATTTAGTCGGTTAACTTGTTTAAACGTGCAAGGTTGATACATGTCCAAACTGGGTTGGTTGTTGGCTAGTGACGTGTTCCATTGATAGGCGCCACATGGGGGTCATCGGCGTCCTTGCGCCCCGCGGGCCTTAGCCTTTGGTCGATAGAGCGAGGGAATCCCGATTGGTGCTATGTGTGGCCCATTGGTTCCTCCCTCGTACGACTTAGCAACGCTTATTGGTTGCGGATTGAGGGACCCCCGATTGGTGCCACGTGTGGTCCCATCGGTGCCCTCATTTTTGTGCCCAAGCCTTGGGTCTAATTTTCCCGTTGTGAAGCCTCGCTTGATATGTACCACGTCGCCACATCCATGCCCCTTGGGTACAATCTCTTTAAGCTTTAGTCCCACATTATCGGTGGGTGAACACAGTTAGATGTTAAATAGTTTTTGGTTGGCTTATAGAATTACCTTACCGGACATTTTGCTTCCCCTTAAGTTGTGCGACTCGAGTTGGTTAACTCTTCGCTTGGTGAGTTGGGTTCTCTTAGCTTAAACACGAGCTCGGTTATATTACAAGGTGGCAACTCGACGAGTTCTAGTTAGATCGGTAAACAATGTGAGCTCAACGATACTTGAGCTCGACTCGGTTGGTAATAAAGTAACTAGATGAGTTTAGTTTAAAAGATAATTAGAAGGCAACTTGGTAAAATATTAAGCTACCGTGGTTTCAATGTAGAAAAGGGGCTCGGATATGAGCTCGACATACAACAAAGCATTGGGTTGGCTCAGCTTGGTAGACAAAGCAAGGTAATTTGGTAGACATTGCAAGGTAGCTTGAGCTCGGAAAATAGCTTGACAGGAGTTCTGAAAGTTACAAAGTAGCTCGGTAGACATTGGTGAGCTTGGTTAGCAAAGCAAACCATGCATCATTGAGTTGGCTTGCCGATGAGCTTGGCGAGCTCAACCCCATTTAACACTAATGGGAAATAATCCCACATGCACCATGTAAAAGATTAATCTAGTCTATATATGCAAAACCACTTCTCCACTAAGGTAGAGTCATGGCTACGCCATGCCCACCTAAGGCTGGCTTGAGTTGGGAGGTGGTAAGAACATAGGGCACCTTGACAGTCATGCTCGAGATGGAGAGGTAAACATGAACATAGGGCTTGGAGGAGAAAGTTAAACTTAGATGCACAAGGCCAACTAGGACCCATAAGCCAAGTGACCCCTTGCAACAAACACCCTTTTACTGCAATTGTGAATCGAGTTTATTTGATCTTTTACTCATTATAGCTTTCTTATTCTTTTGCTATCTTCTTTTTAATAAAATCAAGGTTATCACACGAAAATGAATGAAGTCGAATCATATCATGAGCGAGCCATTGTTGTAAAGTGATAATGCGTGGCTCAACCAAACTCGAAATGCGATGTTGAGCTCCTCGCCACAGTGTGAGAATGCGCAACACTATTTCATTGATGCAATGCGACCAAAACAAACTGTCCCATAAAGTGTACTCGTATATATATACATATATACATATATACATACATACATAAATATATAAAACAAGGCTAAATCACAACAAAGGGTTTTATAACCTCAACTTACAGTTTGACACCGTTTCTCATGTACTAAACACACATGGCAATTCACTCTATCTAATCCATCTTCTACGTTTTCCGTCTCTCCCGATGATACCCTTCCTCGAAGCTGAAGCACATTTGCATAGAAGTAGACAAGAATACCTAGTGCATTATCCATTCCAATATAATCAAATCAACTGAAATGAACTATAATCAACATATATATAAATAGTAATCCCAAACTATAATTTGAATCAAATCATCATCTATTGCTAATCGAATTAATGACAATAAGCTGTTTTCAATACCAAAAATGTCATACGTGATAACTACATCAAATCTAAGCAATATATCAAATCAAAGCAATATATAATATGCTATATCATTGTGGCAACAACCACCAAATCATCTAGAAGTCTCAAAAATAATAATGTGTAATTATGGGATGTGACAAAATGTGACCTTCGTGCAAATGTTGATAAAAAGTACAAGAAATTCATCCAAAGTGTGGTAAAGGCATGTACAAATCCACAAGGTAAAGTATAGAACCAATCGAGGGAACAATCCTTAAAACTCCTAGGAAATAACTTGGTGAATCATTGATCATTGTGAACCAAGTCTAAGCAAGAGGCATAAAATGACCTGAGGTGGTGAGATGGATCTCCTTTCCCATTGTATAATTCAAACTTTTCGACAACAAAACTATTGGGAAGGGGTAAGCAAGAATGTCATAGTTGAAAGGGTTAAGCAATATAGTATTGGAAGTGACCCAATTACATGATTTTTGAGAACCTTGGAATAACAATTTAATTTAATTTTGCAATTTTTGCACGATATTCATCATGGTAGTCAAAAAGGAAGATTAGTAGTAGAATAAGTTGGCATAGAAACATTAGGCAAATAGGCACATTGAGAAGCATTTTGAGTAGTAGAAGGAATAAGAGGAGTTGGAAGACATTAAGAATCAACCATAGGAGGTGAAGAAGCAAAAGAACCATGAACAATAGGAGAAACATTAGGAAGATTAATGTTAGACGAAATATGAGAATGATTGCATAATTAGATGGAGGAGGTGATCCCACAGGTGCTTGATCATCATTACTAGCATCCAAATCCACGGTTCACCCTATAAGTCTCTTCTCATATAATGACACCATTTGTATTCTTTTAACCTTGAGTTTGAGATCGGACCTCTTGTAGCACATTCAACAAGTCAGCTATTACATTACAATTTTTCAAAAGGCGTTTTCTAAGGTCAACTAAGCGTTGTATGCTTGCTTGATTCTCTATAACCCCTTTCCCTTTACTACTTTGACCTTCAAAAACAATTTGAGGACCATTATCATTCATAGGAGTTTTAATAGGAGGGGTTGGTACAATTTCAGGATCGACATGAGTCTCATTGAGAGTCAAAATTTTGTTTTCACACAAGCTCTAGGATCAATCAAAGGAATTTTGACAAGATCAATTGAATTGGAATTTAACCTATTTGGTTTGAGTCTTGGATCTAATCTATTTGGATGGCATAAAAGATATAACATGTAAAAAACAATATGCAACTAATATCATGCGATAGCTAGGGCTAGAAGATTTGAACAAATGAAACAAACTATAGAACAATCGGTTACATCACCAAGAGGCAAGAGCTAATCCTTGGAATGTTCAAGCATTTGGTTTTACACAAAGTGCGAAGCCCTAGGGTTGGCTATTCGAAAATGCATGTGTTCACCAAAAGGGGAAACCTTAGATTGGGTGCAATTTGAGTCGGATTCACCCAAAGGAAAGCCCTAAGGTTTGGATGTTCAATGTAAGTTGGATTCACCAAAATGTAGACGTCAAAAGTGGTTTTACACTAATAATGTCCTACACAAACCACACCGTAACTAGATACAACACCGTAAAATAGACCTAATTATAGAAATAATGAATAGACTAATAGGCTAGGATAACTTGGAAATAATCGTAATAATTGAAATATTTGAAAAGACTCGACAATTAGGGTTTCTAGATTGAGACTCGATATGCTGCAAATCGAAGACAATCGTCAAAGAGGAAGACATGTAGTGGAAGATAGGTCTAGATAGGAAGGCAAATAGACCGAGAAAAGACAATCAATTATGATTACATCGACCAAAACCATACAAGTATGGAAATGGCTTACCTAGAATAGTAGTACGGTTATGGCAAACTCTTGCGATTATGAAAACAACCTAACGATCTTGATCCTCTCGCCTTTGTGCTCCAAAACCTCTCTCGAGTTTCCAGAATTCATTGCGAGTCACTTGAAAATTGCTCTAGGTCCTCGAAACCCTAATCCGACATCAACACCTTGCAAAAGTAAAAATGGGGTGAGGATTTGGGGACATGTCTCAATCAAAACCCCTTTGGGAAAAATTCTTGAAATCGACACTTAGTGCGATTCAAGAGGCAATCTAGTATATGCAAGTGTCCCAACCCTTATTCTTTTAATGGATGCAACAAGTAGTAAATGTTAGATGCTCTCCAAATGTTTGAATTCTTCTTTTGACACAGGGATGCTCTTGAAACAAGTAAATTGTTTGCTCCTACAACTTCAATATAACTTGCTTGCATATTTCTTGCCCCTAAATGCACTAATGCACTCATGTCTTTATAGACTTCTTGAATTTGAATTAGGACCCTATTGTCACACGAGTTGACACACAATGGGTGGGAAAGGACGAAAAAGGAACACAAACCCTCGAGGAAACCCAAAACAACAGTCAAAAGGACCCACAAGAATAAATAAGTACAGTTATGGCAAACAAGAACCGTACTAGAACGATTTTGGTAAATGCCCAAAAAAGTGGGGGAAATAAAGGGAGAGAGTAAAACTAGGGAAGAGAGAAACATGACGAAAGAGAAAACACGGGCAAAATAAGGGAGACAAACAAGGAGTTGACAAGAAGTAGACAAAGTCACAAGTAACTTGATCTGAGGTTGGGAGCATCAAAAGTCTCATAAAAAACAAAGTGAACATGTTAAAAGATGAATAATATGAGGAACATATGCCAATAAGAACATAATTTGGATAAATAATCAATAAAAACATAAATACACTAGTACCATAACAATTAACTAGTCCCATACCAAAATGAGGTGTCATAACTAGTAGTAGTGGTGGGTATTTAGATGTTCCCTTTGTAGGGTGAGAGCTGGACTATAGATCTCCCATTTTTGGGTAAACTACGATTCTTGAGCCTCAAATAGGAGCGCAAGAGCTTTCCAGGTGGGTAGACATCATGAATGTAGTCATGAGACGCAACTCAAACTAAATAACCAAAATGACAACAAGTCATGATGGGTCATAATCGGGGACATGTTTCTCTAAACAAGTTGTTGTAAGATGAATTTTAGTCGAGAAAGAAAGGGGAACTGCTGTTTTTAGAAGTGTGAGTGGTGAACTTGAAAGCACAAGGAGACATCTCGAGTGTAGTCATAATTAAGGAAGAGAGAGAAGCGAGAAGTTTGTGATAGAGATTAGACTATATCACTAAAATGATGACAATTCTTGAGGGGTTGTAACTAGGGGACATGTTTCTCTTGACAAGTGGTCGTAAGATGACTTTATTGACAAGTAAGGGGGAGCTTTCGTTTGTTGGAAGTGTGAGAGGCTGATTCCAAAGCACAAGTAGCCACATGACTATAATAATGATATGTGTAAGACTCATCATATGGTGCATTATTATCAACAATATAGTGTGTCAATTCTACACGTAATGTCACTCTGTCTTTTCTTTATCTTTTGTTTGAGATAATTTTCCTTGTTTTAAGCTGCATCACTTACTTTTCTAGGGTATTAGCATCTTGATTATCATCACAAAGGATGTCTGGGGATTCCATGGATTTGTGGTAGTTTATAATGGGGTTGATGTCCCTAAATAAAACCTCGATGAGCATCTTTTACACGATATACGAGTTAATACTAAACCTCCTCCACTTTTGAGGTTTGGCATTCTCAATTTAAGGGCCATTTTGACCCCTTCAAAAGTCTTGCATGCCTCCACAAAATTGTTTTGCAATTCCCAATTTTGTAAATGACAACTAATTTCCTTTATAGAAAATTGAAATACATACTTCTACAAGGCCAAGATTTGCTCTAGATGTTTGATTTCCATTGAACAAAAGTCAATTACTTCTATGCTCATCTTTGCATTAGGTTTGGATTTTGATGTAGAATTATTATTCTATACTTTGGGGCAAATTGATAATGTTGTTCACTTGTTCTTGAACGAATAACTTTAGTTTTAGTTTGATTTTTATTGAATTTATTAGAAAAGAAAAAATGATCTTATTTATAACAACCATATCTTCCTGGGAGTGTTCTCAACAATATGCCTTGGTGTCCCTAAGATTTCACCCTGAAATCTGGGACTACCCCTATTTAAATTTTTCGTTCTTTTTAAGTGAAGGGTCATGTTTTTGTTTGTTTTTGCCTGCAGTTGCTCGCATTGCTCAAAGATACCTTCAGGAAGTCATAGAGTCTCGTCCGTCAAATACCCACATGTTAAAGCTCACTCATTCCTTTCCCAGACTTAGCCTGAAAGCGTTTTATTTATTTTTATATTAAATAAATAAAATTCTTTTAAAAATAGGTTGAGCTAAAATTAAGAAATTTGGGTTATATAAGCACCTCACCCTGTCATTATTACCGTAGAACATTCACCCGGGGAAAGAGTTTTTGCAGACTAGCTAATTGGAGAAATTTTTCGAGCAATTGCCTGCAACTTCTTTTGGGTTTTGTTTTTATTTTATTTCTTTTGTGTTTTGGTTTTGGTCTTTCTCCGTTTTCCGTCTGGCAATCCCCGTAGCCTATTCTTTCTTCTTGCCAGACCTTTTCCCGGGCCTAGGGTTTTGAAAAGCTATCCAGTATTTTTAATTGCCAATTAATTTGTTTGCCAAAGCTCATTTTGGAGGTGACTAGAGCTCGGGATTTTGACTTATGCGAGGTTAAATCCAAGTTAAATGATTGAGCGAGATCATGGACTGGAAAAGTTTGTCTCCGTTTGCGAGCAGCCATGGCGGGAAGTAAAGCACATTTCGGAGGATCATTCAAGGGAAAAATCGTTTAGGCAATTGCGTTAAGGATCAAGAGGCAGAGTCTTCTAAGTCTTGCGTGGATATTCATAGCATGATCTTTTGTCTGCAAGCATCCATCTACCTCTAAATCCATGCAGATTTTGAAAGGGAGCAGCCACTTGAAAATTGCGTGAAAGTTCATGGTCAAGTCTTCTAATATTCACGCAATTTTGAAGGAAAGAATACTTAAGCCAAAACGTGAATATTGGTTGCCTTGTCTTCCTAAGTTTCCACACAAATTCTAAAGGGAACAACCAGTTAAGAGGTGCCATGAATGTTTAGAAGAGTATCTTCTAATTTCAACGCATTTTCTAGAGAAGTCACTTAATGTAATCGCGAAAATTGCTAGCTGTCCCATATATTTTCAATATAGCATTTAAAGCCAAAGCAGAAGTCATTTAAATGATTGTCGTGAATATCCAACAACTTGTCTTCCTTGTTTTTGCGCAACATATGGTTATAAAAGCAAGAGCAAAACAATACTAAGAAGAAATCGTGCATTTTAAAGTGCTTGTCCACTCAAATTGCAACGGAATTCCTTTGAGTTAAATCATGAAAATCTAGCTGCCTTGGCATACCAAAATCCACACAATTTTAAATAGAAGAATTAACTTAAAGTTTTGTCGTGAATTTTCACAGCCCAGTCTTCTCTTTTCAACGCAATTCTTGGTATTAAAAACACAAGGCAAAGCTCTTAAGTTATCGTGGATTTCAGGCAGCTCCTCTTCTTGAATTCCACGCAATTTCAAAGGAAAGTCTTTCAAGTTTCCACACAGCTTTTAGAAGAGAGAAATCACTAAGAGGAAATCGTGGATTTTAATGCTCTTGTCTTCCAATTCAAAGCCACTTAATGCAAATCGTGAATATTAGCAGCCTCATCTTCCAGTTTTAACGCAATTTTGAGGAGAATTCACTTAAGTGAATTGTGTGAATTTCCCTAAGGTTGTCTTCTTATTTTCAACGATGCCTGGTATAAGGAATTGAAAGTCATTCAAGGGGAAATCGTGGTTTTTCATAGTCTGGTCTGCCTTTTGCAAAGAATCCTCCTCACTCAAGATCCACGCAACTTTTTCCTCCTTGTTGCAAATTCACACAATCCATGCCTTGTAAAATCCACACAATTTCTTGAGAGTGAATTGTGTGAATTTTAAGAAGCTCATCTTCTTGTTTCTAACGCAGCCCATATGGAAGTTATTCATACATTGCATGCAAATTTCCTTTCAAAAGTTTGTACATGTGCTTCCCAATCTTCCAGTTGAAGCCCACATTGAGTCTACTTATATTTGCCTTCACCGGAGTGCTTTCCAGAATTCAAAATTGCTTATATGCAATTAAAAATGAAAGGGTGATGAGTTTTGTCTGAATTGTTTACGACAAACATTTCACCTTTGGTGCACATACTTGAGAAGAATTGCAAAAGCTTGAGGATAAGAGGGGAACACGAGTTAGAGGAAACACTCGCAAGGAAATCACGGTGTTGTTCCCAAATTTAGTTTGGTGAGAATCAAAGGAAAAGAGTTAACTGCATGTGGGAGAAAGAGCTTCTCAGATTCAAGGCAGAGGTATCATTCATATCATTCATGAGGCGAAAGTGCAATACAGGTTGGATCATCATACGAGAACATGGAAGAAGAACAAGGCGGGGTGTTGCAGCAGGAATAACTTCTTTTCTTCTTTTCTTTTTTCTTCTCTCTCTTATTTTCTCCGATAAAGTAATTGAGTAATCGATTAAATTGTAAAACTTAAGTGATTGGTTTAAAAGTTGTTACTTCAAGTTACTGGAAGAAGTCAATTACTTGGAAATAGGTGGCAGACATGCAAAATAGAAGGTTCTATTTTTAGTTGCAAAGAGGAATTCTAGGGGAAATACTGCCAACTGTTTTCTTTACGGCTTCCACATGCGGGAATTCATAGAAGCTTCTTATTTGTAATTGCCCTCTATGCACTATAAATAAAGGAAGAGCCTATGGGTTAAAGCATCACAATTGGTTCATCAGAATTTGTTTAGCAAAACATTCTTGAGTTTTCAGACTTTGTGCTGAAACCCTTGGTGTGATTTCTGTGAAAGCCGGTGGATTGAATAAAAGGTGGATTTTCGGAGAACTTTGTGTCTATGGTGCTCTGCTCATCACTTCTATCCGAGGTTTTAGATAAACTTTGTGTTATCTTAGATCTAGGTTAGAAGCTATTTCTTTCCCTTATTGTTGAATGTTGTGAGTTTTCTCTGTTTATTTAATTTGTGTGGATGAGACTAACTCTGATAGCTATTGGTTAAATCAACACATCTTCCTTTCTTCTTTGCTTACTTCCTTTTTTCCCCCTTTTGCAAATATCCCATCACAATTGCTTACTTGCTGCCAAATTACCTAGCTGTGGTTCACGAGCTGAGGGAATTAAAGTAAAACTCTGAAAGTAGTTATTAGGATTCACCCCTACAAAATAAGTAAACATCTTACACAAGAGCCTCACCGTTAAATGAGGGAGATTTATCTCATGATTGCCTAGGTTTTATGTTGTGCATAAATTCTAGCCAACAATGCCCCAAATTTCTTTTGAAGTTTTATGTTTTTGAAGCTAATCAAATCTAGGCATTTTGAATAGTTGTGGAACAAGAAATACACCGTGTTTTAGAAGCTGATTAAATTTAGGCATTTCGAATAGTTGTGGTTAAAAAAACATCTTTTATGACAATTTATCAATAGGTGATTGTTAGGTGATCAAACAACTCCTTAGTAAGTTAGATTACATATCTTGAAGGCTCATTTTATTATTCTTTTACTTGGGATTTCAGCTATCAGAATTATATTTATGTTAGGACGACAATATAAAATTATTTGGCTTCTTGACAATAATCTTCATCTAAATTTGTGCAATTCAACTTTGTCATTGGAAGGTGGTGGATTAGCTTTTACATAGAGGAATTTGTATTGAGATTTAACATTGTGACTACTCTACAAAATTGGCATGGCATAAAACTATAATGTTGGATTTATTTCTTACTTTAATTCCCTTGGTTATGATTTGTTATAGGGCATCTTTCTTGTATCTTCACACAACATAGTGGAGAGTAAATGAGATGAACATTTACATGCCCATGCAATTTCTTTCTAGCATGAGGATGTAATTTATTTTATAAGAAAGGGTTTTAGAGGTACGAATATGTAGCTAAACCTTAACTAAACTAAAGGATTGGACTATTGCCATCAATCGACCTATTGTCGGTAGGTGACATGCGGCATTCCTTGGCAAAGTTGCATTAAAAGTTAAGCTCGATAATTCATGGATCCTATGAACTTCCCATATCTTTTCAATTCAATATGAATAAGACGACCAACAAGAGAGATCTAGATTCTAGGGTCATCAAATAGAATTTATATTTGTGTGTGTGTGTGTGTGTGTGTAGTTAGTCACAAGACTCAACTTTGGCTTGTTAAGACTCGTAAGTTTTACATAGCCTATGTGAGCGTGAGCCGAATCGGCTTGTTGGGCTAGACTTCACAAACTCAATTGATTTGATTCTGTTTTTTTGATATTTCAATATATATATAATTGTTAATTTGTTCTCTTGCTAAGTTTTGGCAAGATTTTTTCGAGTCTTTTCAAGTTTTGGTGAATTTTTTTCGAGTCTTCCCAAGTTTGGATTCACTTACCTTGTTGAGTCTAATTGGAGTCGGACTCCTGTGACTATGGTTTGTGTACATACATACATAGGTTTCAAATGCCCATATACATCAGTACAAACATACACGCAAGTGTGAAACATGTAGACGCCCATACATACTGATATCATTTTAGTAGGAGGATGCAATCATAGTAACAAGACTTGGAGATGGTGAAAACTTGGCAAACCGATTTTTGACTTGGACTTAAACTCAGCTCGAACTCTGCAAGACTCAACAAATTAAAAAAATAATAAAAATACCAAATATTAGGGAATAAACTACCAAACACATTCCATATCAAATCAATTTAAAACACACTCGAATCTAATGAATAACATCTATCACACACATGTGATGTATTAACAAAGAAATAAGTAAACAATGCGATATTGAATGCTGGAAGTTGAATAGTTGAAAATTGAACTTGGAACTTGAGAGCTGATATCAAATAAGAGTTCCTTTTATATTCATAAATTTGTTTCCTTGTACACAAAATATGGATTTAAAAATCCACTGTGATGACGTCGACAAAAAAACATAATATAAAAGATATAATTAAGGTTGAGAAGAGCTTGTACCACTCGTCTCAATAAGAGATGCACCACATTGGACCCTATGACATTTTGTGTACGTCAAGGAAACAACTGTAGCCTTTCTACCTGCCCTCAAGGTATCAACATAATCATTCTCCACGACATTTTTATACCTATATGTACAGGCTTGCTCCTTCCCCAATGCTACAAGCTCTGCCTTGCTATCAACCTGATCGATCCATGCATGGTCCTCCTTTGTAAACACGGGGTTGTCATCCTTGGTTATCGACTCTAGTTGTGGATCATACTCCTCCTGCTCAATGGGGAACAAATCTTCCTCAGCCCCTACAATTTGGTTGTAGTGGAGGTGTAGGTTGTGATGTATAAATACAAGGTCATTTAACCTTTGCATCGACAACATATTCTGCTTTTTGAAGTGTATGTGCTAAAATATACTCCAATGGATGTCATAACTTCAAGCATTGGATGATTAGCTTATCAATCCTTTAAATCTTCGACACCTTAGTGGCAAATTTTCCCACCATGCACCTATAATGATAAATATTAAAATATTATAGACATCAACTCAAAAATGTGAAAATAAATAAATTAAATAACAAAAATGGAAAAGATTAAACGCAAAGCCTACCTAGCCTAGTCATCTCCCTAGCCTAGCAAATATTTCGAGAAAAGAGATCTCCTAGTGCTTAATTGTAGACCTCAATTTTGGTCATAATCTTCACCCTTGTGCGTGGGTTTGTTTCCATGGCCTTTATTATTGTGTAGAAGCCTTTTATAACCTCCTCGTTAGCATTAAAACTCTCAAGGAATTCGAGGCTAGGTTCAAAAATAGGCACTTAGATGAAGTGGCCTATGGAGCTGTTTTATCCACCGTTGGTCAATGATATCCAAAATGGGTGTGTACTTGCCCTACACTATGCCATAGACATTTTTTTGCTCTTTGATTTGGTCCATGCCCACATATATAGAGGCCCTTTGTAGGCTTTTCTCCGTCAACCAAAGAGGAGAGAAATCAATGACTGCATGACCTGTAAAAATATACTCTATAATGAAGTCTTGAATGAAGGAAAAAACAAAGTTAAATAATGTTTTGAAAAAAATGAAATTTCAAGAAACTTAAAATGACTTACATCTAACATCCCCATTGTTGGCATCCAAAAGTGGGACTCATTAAACACCCGAGCTCGACAATGGTCTTTGAGTAGGAAGACTCACTCCATTTCTTGCTAACAAACATTTGCTTCAACAAAACTTTTGATTGTAAGATTGCTAGTTGATAAAGGAGTTTACTAAAATGGTTACACCAGGCCGGACGGGCTCGTTTTCTGTGAAATCTCTTATTAAAAAGAGTGCCCAAGCATGGTTGTAAATGTACTTGCCAATATTATGACCATGCTCCACAATTGGCTGGACCCACTCTATTTTTTCCAACATCCTCCATGATCAAATCAATCCAATGGGCCAAGCAAGGAGTCCGAGAAGATCAAAGGGGCCTCCGCATTAGAAGTCTACTTGTAGCAACATAATTTGCTGCATTATCTGTTACTGCTTGCACCACATTTTCTTCTCCTACCACAACTTTTTGTGAAATGCCACATAAATAATCATAATTTTTTCAATCTTCCTTGAGGCATCAATTGAATTCAAAAAGGCAATCCCATGTTGTGCTTATTCTACATTCCGAAATGCTTCTTCACAAAGCAACGTAAGCTCAACATAGAAGATATTCATGTGTCAACATATCACTTAGTTTTAATCCTAAGCACTTGCTTGAGGTGCAGCGAGAGAATCTTTAAGACCCTCATGATGAGAAGATCAATGAGGAATAGACAAGCGCCTAGAAGAACACATAACATGCATTGTAATTCATCATTAATCATTAAACCCTAGCTTCAATTAACATCCATTGTCATACAAGTCACGCATAACACATTTGTAACCAACAATACTCATGCTTCCATTCATTTATACGACTTTACCACATATACATCAATGTTACAAGACTTTGAAGACCTCACCTGCAACACACAATACAAACATACATCTGAGGCTCGTAGAAGGCTAAAACTCTTACGTGCAGTGTGTAGAAGCAATTAAACGACAAAATACAAACAATTAACTTGAATACTTAAACGCTTTTTCACTCCTTTTATCTACATCAAAATGTGTAACTTCCAAGTGTCCCAAATGAGAGGTTGAGGGGTCAATTTATAAGTTTTAAGTTTTAACGAGTAGCCTACTCATGACATCTGATCTAACTAGATATTTCTAGATTTCTCTAGAAGATTCCTTGGATTGTTCTCTTTGTGTATCTCTTGTAGGAATATAAGGTTTATAATAAGAGTTGCCGTTAAGTCAATATTAGTAAAGTATAAACAAATAAACGATGGTAACCACTTCAACTATTTTGTAACCATTTCTTACGTAATAAAATGACAGACACACAATGAATAATGTGTACAATCCGCTTCTTCATTATCTCTCTGTTTACATCTTCTAACATTGGTATCCGAGCATTGGTGTTCGATAGGGTTTGGAATTCAAATAGAAGATTGTTGAAATAGAGAGAATTTTTTTCATGTGAGGACAAAAATAGAGAAATACGGAGGAAACCACAATTATTGAGATTGAGATTAAAATACCCCTTTTAAAGCCATTACGCCAAGGAAAATACAGTCTTAGGGGTTGCTGTTAATGAAGTCATTACGGAAGGGAAAATACAATCTTGGGGATTGTTGTTGATTTGCAAAACCACCAAACAAAAAATATAGAGTAGCGGGTCGCTGTAAACCTTCAAAACCACCATTATTAACATCAAAAATCAGACACGAGGGAAAGAACAGTCAACAAAGGCATCCAAGCATGTTTTGACTCCGTTGGAGGAGAAAACCTATTCACAGAGCCAAAATCGTGAGCAGATTGTGCCGATTAGCGCACAAATTTGGCATAAACAAGAATGCCATTGGGCCCAAGATACATGCAATTTCAGACAAAAATGCGGGCACGAGGACATTAAGCGGGATATGCATGGATTTCAAGCAATTAACTAGTAAATCATAAGTACAGTTGCTCATCCAGTAAAATCATAAATACAATCTGTTATTAGGGCATGCTCCAATTGAAGGTGATATATTTTGCATATTTCAGATGCCAGAAGAAGGGCACAATTTTACTGGTATTTTATCTTGCAAAATATTTTCTTGTAGATGACTGACATTCCTTTACTGAACAAATTCAAACATTAAAAATTCCTGCATTAATTTCTGATACATAATTGTATTTCTTTTTGTTGATTTTATTTCCGTGCTTGAAGTCAGAAATTATATAGACTATCACTTTCATTTTGCTGCATTAATTTGCGGTTTGGAAATTAAAATTGGAGTGAAAAATGAATGACGAAGTCTCTCTATTTCTAGCCACATGCAATATGAGGTCTTTCATCAGACAACCATCAAAAGTCAATGCTACAATAGATGACAAAGATGCCAAATCTATTTTTTCAAACAGTCCGCCTTCTACATACAACAAGGGAAAGTTCAAAAACAAACCAAATGGGTAAATACTTTTTGCTGATAGAGAATACATATTTTAAAAGAAGCCCCACACTTTGAAGACAATAAAGGATCCAATGTAGGTAGAACTCGGCATTGATGACTGCCTACATGATTCGGGAGTTTGTGGATCTTGAGAATTTATCCTTAAAGAAGGTCACGAGACAACTTAATGGAGCACTTTGCCAGTAGCTCCACATGGAGGGTTGTCCAACAATTTGGGAGATTCTATAATTCGGGAGTTTGGGAGGTGGAATTTGGGAACTTGGGAATTCAACTTGGGAACTACACCTTTACGAGGGTTAGGAGGCAACTTGATGGAGTTCTACTTGGTCAAAGCACTGTGTTTAGAGAGGAAGCTTCTAAAGAATGTCTGAATTTGTTTATCTCTAATCCTTTATCAATATGTTTGTGTTTGCTTTACGTAGTGTAATCATTAAGAGGGGGTGTAGGAATATAAGGCTTTTAATTTAATGTTAAGACAATATTAGTTATGTATTAACTAATAAATAGTTATAACCACTTCAACCATTTGTAACCATTTTTTTGTCATAATAAAATGACGGACACACAATGAATAATGTGTGCGATTTACTCCTTCACTATCTCCTGTTCACATCTTCAAACATCTCTTATTTCCTTTTTGGATCATTTGCATGTTTTGTATTCACCATAGGTTGCCACCCCTTTGGTCTATGTGCAACTTTCTCCCTTCTAGTTCTACGCGACATATCTCCTTTTGCGGTAACATCCTTTGTCCTTTCCTATCACTTTTGGGCATAGTGGCCCTTTGCACAAACCCCTAGTAAAAAACAAACCACCTTACAAGGTGTGCGTAACCTTGGGATCAACATTACCCACTACTATTTTGCTTGTCTTTCCCTAGACAAGTTTGCACTTCTTCCACCGGCTGTTATTTACCCAACTCGTGCAAGTAGAATCTCTAGAACCAAAGTTTGTAGTTTGTATTCAAATTGAGTCCAACATTATTTGTTTTGATTCTTCGCTTTCTTTACTTTATGTGCAACCCACATTAATCCTTCTTGGTCGGTTACATCCGGAGGAACTTCTTTATAACTCTCCTCCATGACTTGATATTCCTTCATTTGTTCCTTCCATTCCTTGAGCACGATTATTTTCTCCTCAATGGTCTTTCTATGCATTTGGTCAAAAGTTTTTAAAAGCAACCTTGCTTTGAACACTTTTGCCTCATCTATGCGTTCTTGCACTCAACTTTGTCTTTCACCGTGAACACAAGTGCATACATTTCACATATTTGGATTCATCTTCCTTTATACGTGTTCCCACCAAATTCCTTTGAACTTAAATCGTTCAAAACTTGGCTAGCTAGTCTTGCCTTGTCCACGAGAGTTCTTAAGCTTTGCCAATTCCTTTGCGTGGTCTTCCCATTTCGCCTCGTCTCCTCCACATTCTTCGTGTGCAACTATTGGCTAGGTTGCTTAGCTGCGACCAACGTGCTAAACATTTTCTTACCCCAATCCCTAACTTTTGGATAGGTTTGATTTGGTTTACTTCTTCACCTACCCATTTATTTGGTCTGTCCTTCTTTATCAATTCTATATAGCTTGTAATGTGCATTTTTAAGTCCACTATTTTCTTCATGGTCTTTGCCAATTGCTCATTTTCGCACAATTTGCTTGCTTATTCATCCATAAACTCCTGTTTTGAGTTTAGCACTTGCTTGGATATTTTGGTGGCCATCCTTATTAATGCAAGTGAACCTTGTTTTGTGGTGCATTTATGTGGATTGTCTCCTAGGAAGCCCACCTCCAATTCTTCACTTGTGTTGACCTCATGCTGCGTTAGGTCTCGTATTGCTTCCACGGAACTTCACATTCACTAATTTGGCAGTGATCTTGGAAATGTGATTTAGTTTCTTAATCCCTGCCTTTGAAATGTAATCCGTATGTCTCACCTCCTAAGAGGTCATAGATTCTGTAGTAAAGCCAAAAGTAAAGGTAAAGCCAAAATTTCTAATGAGTTCATTAATAATGTCATGTATGGCCCTAAACTGAAAAAGAACTTGTTGTTTTGCGCTGAGTTTAACTCAAGATAACTTTAGTGTTACCTGGTTTAGCGATAACTGTTTTATCAAAGATCAATCTAACTTTGTTATTGTTGAAGACATTAAGAAGAATGGCCTCTATATTTTTAATAGTTTTGCATCTGAAATTTGTCCTTCCTCTCAGATTAGAAATGCAACCTAGTTGTGGCATGAAAGACTTGGCCATCTAAACTTTAGGAGCCTTGCTGATATGTCTCGTCAAAACCTTATAATGGGCCTTCCGAAAGTCAAATCCCATCATGAGACTTGTTAAGGATACTTACATGGTACACAACACATTCAACCCTTTCACAAATATCATGATGCAAACTGTTCTCATCCATTAGAGTTAGTTCACAACGATGTTAGAGGAACACTTGAGGTTGCCTCTTTTAACGGTGCTTTGTATGCTGTAACCTTTATTGACAATGTCTCTAGAATGAATTGGACCTATTATATGAAGAAAAAATCTGAAGCTTTTGCAAAATTCAAAGAATTTAAAGCCCTAGTAGAAAACACTTCTAACATGAAAATCAAGAGATTAAAAACTGATTATGGAGGTGAGTATGTTAGTAAAGAGTTTGATATGTTTTGCACGAAATTCAACGAGAGTTAACCTCTCCCTATTTTCCATAGCAAAACGGGATTGCAGAAAGAAAACATACGACTATTTTAGAGATAACGGGACTATGATTCACTCGCCAAAGTCCCTAACTTTATGTGGGCTTAAACAATGAATACTACTGTCCATATCCTAAATAGGGTCCCTACAAAAGCCTTGCTTAAAACTACACTTCTTGAAATGTGGGAGAACAAGAAACCAAATGTTTCCCATGTTAGGATATTCGGTAGCCCCGCTTCCATTAGCTAATATCTCCCATTCCTACATTTTTGTTGGCTACGAAGGCAAAATAAAAGGGTTAAGGGTTTATGATCCATCAAAACATGAGAATATTAAAAGCTGGAAATGTTCAAATCCTTGAGAAACTATTTTATGTAACCTCTTTCGAACCCTCTTTTGTTTCTCTTGATGAAGGAGCTGATGTCCTAGAGGATGATGATCCTATTCCAAGCACCATGAATATTGAGGTTGAGGGGGAGCCATCAAAAATTGTTTATCAATCCAAAAGACATAAATGGGCTCAATCGCTGAGTCAAGTTTCTATCTTGATAATCTTAAAAAGATGACTAGAAGTCAACGCACTTACCATGCCTTAATGACTTTATATGAATGTGAACCCCAATCTTTCGAAGAAACAAACCAAAACGAAAAATGGTGAGAAGCCATGAAATCTGAGTATGATGTGCTTATTAAAAATCAAACTTGGGAACTTGTCCCCTGAAAAATGATTATTGTCAAATCTCAGTGGTTGTATAAGATCAAATACAATTCCACAAGTGGAATTGAAAAGTTTAAGGCTATGTTAGTGGCTTGAGTGTTTACTTAGAAACCTTTTGGTCTTGTAGCAAAAATGAGCACAAACAAGTTTTTTTAGCTCTTGTTGCTCAATATGGTTGGGAAATACATTAGATGGATGTGAAAAATGCATTTTTCAATAGTGAGCTCGAAGAAGAAGTCTATATGACCCAACCTAAAGTTTTGAAGAACTCGGTAAAAAATTGTGTGTAGACTAAATAAATCTTTATATGGTTTGAAATAAGCTCCTTGGTTCTTTAAGATTAACAGTTTCTTTAAAGATCTTGGTTTCTCGAATTGTTTTTAGATCTTGATTTAGTTATGAAAAATGAAGATAATCATGTAATTTTAATTATTTTATGTTGACAATTTTCTTATTACCAACAATCAAACTAGTTTAACTTTTAAAATTAAATCTAAGTTAAAACAATATTTTGCGATGAGTGATCTAGGCTAGCTTCATTGTTTTTTAGGCATTGTTGTTTTCCAGGATCGAAACTCTATAGTAGTTATCTCAATATGCCAATAACTTGCTTAAGAGATTTAACATGATTGATTGTAAACTTGTAGCCGTTCTTATTGGAATTGGTATAAAACTTGATCCCAAACTTTTATGTGCCAAAGAAAATTCTACCTTGTACTGGGCAATTTCACTTTGGAAGTTTTTTTTTTTTAAACTATTACGTGCTTGATATTTCTTATGTAGTAGGTGTTGCTTCTAGATTTATGTAGGATCCATATGATGATCATTGGAAAATGACTAAAAGAATCTTAAAATATATTAAAGGTACAATCAATTATGGTTTATATTATTCTTGTTCTAATGATGCTCAATTATATGGTTATTGCGATTTTGACAATGTTGGTGATGTGATTAATATAAAACTACATTTGTATATGTTTTTAAGTTTAGTATAGGTCTTATCACTTGAGTAACAAGAAGCAACTAATAACATTTATCTCTTCTATCAAGTAGAGTATAGAAGTGCTATGGAAGCAACTAAAGAAGTCATGTGGTTAAAAAAATAGTTGGAAGAACTCCATATGGATGTCAAAATAATTACTCCACTTCCGTGTGCAAGCCAACGTTGCATATCTCTTGTGAACAATCCAGTTCAACATCAAATAACATAGCATATTGAGATTCATACGTATTTCATTCAAGAAAAAGTTCTTAATGGTGATATTGATCTTCAGTTTTTTCCTATTGAATATCAAGTTGCAGATATTTTCATGAAGCTTCTCTATGCTATGAAGTTTTGCAAGTTTCAAGCAATGCTAGACCTTTTAAAGTTGCCTTCTAGAGGGAGTGTGCATGCTAATGCCACCTCCTAATGACCTTGATGTATCTTCCTTCTATACTTCTATGTTGTAAAAGACATTGTTACAAATCACCCTATGTGATTTTGTGTAATCATCACCCTATGTGAGTTTATTTGTAAACCCAACGAAGCATTGTGTTATGGAGATTCCTTATTTTATAAAAGGGCTCCAAAAACTCATACAACACTTCATGTATGCACTTTTTTAGGAGGAACTTGAGATATTTCTATTAGATTATTTCTATAAACATGCTTAGCCAAAAATCATCTTATATGGTTTAAGCATTGTAAATCCTTTTATATAAGGAGGTAACTTTGGAATGTATCTTCACTAAACATTAAGGGAGAGCATTGGAGCATGCAATGTTTGTGGGGGCACACTTGGTGTGGCCCACCACAACAACGAATCTCCTTTGTAAGTGTATTTGATGAATTTATGATATAAGTTATATAAAATTTATATTTATTATAAAGTCAATATTAAATTATTCGATTTAGTTAATGAATGAGTGAATTGGTTCAATCAAAAGGTTGCAACCAATTCACCCACCCTATTAATAGGGTGATTCCCAAAGGAAATTGATTATCCGAGATTATTGTTGTGCACCTCAAATTTTTTGTGTAGTGCAATTTGTAAAGACGTGAAGGTCGATATTGTGTTGGGTTGGCCTGTAATTGTTAGGCACAAGTCTATAAGTTTGTCAAACAGTTTATGTTCCTCAATTTATTTAATATAAGATTGGGAAGTGCATTTGGTGGGGTTTTCTATCGCAGGATTTTCCCCATAGTAAATCATGTGTTTGTGTTGATATTTTTGTTAATTTCCATTTTTATTTATCTTCATTTAATTATTGATCTATGCACTTCTTAGAATCTATAATCCTATGATTATATTGAATTATCTCTTTGTTCTTACATTATAAATATATTTTAAATATAGTATATGAATATGGATATGTTGTGATATTACTCCTTAGAAATTCTTTTTTTTTTTTGATATAAGGTAAAAGAGGATTATGGGGACCCTACCCCTTACAAGATATAGAGCACCAAAAACCAGCTGAAAGAAACAGGATGGGAGGAAACAACAATCGAGATAAACTAAACTAACAACCAACAACCAACAACATAGAAACAACCAACCAAACAAGGAGAAAGGATGAAAAAACACACATAGCAAAAGGCACATGTGGGAAAACAACCCCTCACTTTTTCTCCATACTTTGGAGCATTTGAGTCCACTCTTTAATCCGATCATTGATGGACACACTAAGTTTTTCTTAGTTTAAATCTCCATCTGCTCTCTTCCTCTTCTTTGAATTGTCATCCGAGATCTCCTCCATACAGACACTAACAAGCCGAGGAAGCACTTTGAGATACTCAATCATATTTTTTATGTTCAACATGCTCCATATGCTAATTTGGAAGAGAGTCTCCTTCATGCTTTCCATTTCCTTTTCCAGAGTTGAGCACCTAACCTGAAGATTTTCCATTTTATCATTGTTCATAGCGGAAGCTATGGTTTCAATTTTATCTTTCATAGAATTCCAATCCTTCAGTATCACATTCAACATGTTCTTATTCAAAGAAATGTCATCCTTAACCTAAGCTAACTCGGAGGAAACATTCCGGATAGGATTTTAACATCAACCTCTGTGTCTCGTCTCTTTCCATATCGTTCTCTTTATCTTCTTGCATTACCCATTTCCTTTTAAGAATTTTTAGACTTTGGATAGCCTCCACTTTGTATTTAGAGTAGGGACGACAAAGGATGGATGAGAACTATGTTCAAAATCGATAAAGACCGAGAATCACCGCCATCACTATTGTCTTTGAGACGATGAAACTTTACCTTTAGACGGCGTGCCTTTCTCTCGAGCGATCCTCTATACTTTTCTGACCTTGTTATGTCAAGAGACCCAACCTTAAAAACCTAAAAATGTAGAAAGGAAATCAAAACAAAATGCCATGCCGAGATATGATTAAGCATAGGAAAGTGGTATGCATAAACGACTTTGTACCTACCATATTTCCAAGCATGGACAAAATCCATGCTATGTTTTTCATCATGACCATTAAAATTCTTGAAAAACTTCTCCATACTGTACTTTTGAAGAAATTTCAAACGTTCGTATTGATCTCCTTAGCCAAGTCGGGTTCAATCCTCACCAAGTCGCCACCCATATTGACAAAGAGATGCTCTTGAGAAGAAGCGCTTCGTCTACAAGATACACAAGCTTTCCCTATCACGTGTAACAAGACAATCTTCCTCTTCCCATTAATAAAAGGGTTAGTAATAGACACACTTACAAAATCCTATGAATCATCTGCCCAATTATGAAAGTTTAACACCCTCCGCTTGAGACTCGAAGGTTGACAACTTTCCTTACTGCACCATAATGATATCCTTCCCACTCATCATTTTTTATAAGACTCCTTTAAATGCCTTGTGACATAGACAATGATGGTATTAATATCAAACATAGTGCTATTAAAATAATTAATAATCCAAATGCACATTAACCTGGGATTCTTTTTTGATGAGAAGTTTAACATCATCCTCCAAAAGTCTCTCTTCATCCACCCTAGTCATATTAGAGGCCTTAACCCCCTTATTTGTAAACCAATCAGCCACCCTGTTGCCTTCCCTATAAACATGTTGAAAGATGATATCTTCAAAGGAAGATTTAAGGAGATGTATTCCTTCTATGAAATCTTTTATTGTAGCTGAAACGACATTTCTCTTTTGAATATTGTTTATAATATTCAAAGAGTCTCCTTCCACAATAAGCCTTCTAATATTTTTACCAACATCATGTTTAATTCCCCAATAAACAACAACCGCTCTGCGGACACATGGTTAGTTTGATTACCACGGTTGCAAAAGTAAGCCAACACAAAATTACCATTCTCATCTCTAATAATACCCCCACCCCAACCTTTAGGGTTCCCTTTGGTAGCTCCCTCAAAGTTAATTTTCATCCACCCTGTTTTAGGAGGGCCCACACAACCTAATTTCTAATATTGTTTTCAGAAATTTGGTTTGATTAACACAAAAACCCCAAAAAGGGTAAACTACTCCTTAGATTGGAGAAATTCAATGTTCTTTCCCTTCAAAAGAGAGAAATTAGTTTTAACAACTTGTATAATTTTCGTTGAAGCTCTCAAAGCTTTCTCCTTTTTGCCCTTAAAGATTCTATTGTTCCTTTCTTTCCCGACCTCCCAACAGAAATGAGTAATAGAGAAATCCCATAAGTGTTTTAATCCTTGACTTTTGAAAGGGCATCTCTACTAGATCCATAATTGTTTGACACCATTGGGAAAGACCCGGTGTATATCAAACAACAATAGGAAAGAGCTTCTAACAATGTAAACATAAGAGCAATCTAAAAAATGTGGCTAATAGATTCATATTCCATTTCACATAGAACACATCTATTAACCATTTGAAAACCTCTCTTGTTTAAATTATCAACTGTGAGAATTTTACCTTGTAGAACAAGCCACCAGAAGACATTAATTTTAAGGGTAAGATACTTATTCCATATTTTCTCCTAGTTAAAGTACAGATTTTCTCTGTCAAAAAACCACCAAATTCTCCATTCTCTTCATTAGACCATATAATTATGTCTTTCTCCCCATGCTTGATAACAACATTACCAACAAGAAGCTCATTTAGGGATATAATTTCTTGGTCGAAATTCTGATTATCAATTGAGATAATCTTGCAGCTTCTAAAAAAGTCTTCTTCCTCCAAGTAATTTTTGACAAGCAAACCATATTTTTCTTCAACCTCAAGATGAATATTATTCACCGGTGAGAGTTCCTTAAGGGGAACATCACAAATCCATTTTTCATTCCAAAAATTTATCCTTTCACCATCCCCAATTTTCCACTTACACCCCTTAATCAAGATGTTCTTTGCCCAGTTCAAATCTTTCCAAAAGGAAGATCCCTCAAAAGTAGGAGAAGAGAAGACCCAACTATCAGATCTCGGGTTAGCCCAGTATTCGTGTTTAATGATTTTGGCCCACACCCCTTTATCCCCTATCAATCTCCACCCCATCTTAGCTAAAAGAGATTTATTCATGTGCTCCCAATCTCTAAGACCCAAGCCCCCAAGCCTTTTGGGTTTACATACCTTTTCCCAAGCAACTAAAGGTATTCCATTTTTACTTTCTATTCCACTCCATTAAAATATTTTTGAATTTTTCCAAACTTTTTTAGCAACCTTCGTAGGAAGTAAAGAGAGACATAATATATACCGGAAGACTTTGAATTGAGCTTTTCAAGAGAGTGATCTTACCAGCCTGAGAAAGCAAAGAACTTTTCCATCCAACAATTTTTTTAACAAATATGTCAATCAGAAAATTCCAGTCAGAAACTTGGGGTTTTTTTGTACCAATAGGCATACCCAAATAGATAGAGGGCAGATGCTTAATATCACATTCCATTATCTTAGCAATCTTATTGTATTTTTTTCCGGGGTGTTCAAGAAATAGATGGAGCTTTTCCTAATTTTTTTGATCCATCACTTATTCATAATCTTGCAACAACTTTTCAAAACCCCTTACTTCGAAACCGTGGCTTCTCCCACAAGAATGGTATCATCAACAAAATGTTGATGAATTACATTTTCACAATTCACAACAATATATTCCAACAATTTTCCTTTCAACAACAGCCACATGCAAAGCTCTACACAAAGACTACGCCATTAAAATAAAAAGGAAAGGGTATAAAGGATCTCCTTGTCTTAGCCCCCTGCTACTCGAAAGAATCCAAAAGGAGTACCATTAAGTAAAATAGAAAACCTGGCCATAGAAATATAGGTCCTAACAAGCTGCATGAAAGGTTCTCCAAAGCCAAATTGGTTAAGCACTTTGTCAAGAAAATCCCATGAGACTCTATCATATGCTTTAGCCATATCAAGTTTCTTGCTATGTCACAAGGTTCTCCAAATTTTATCGAAAAAGTTCGAATTTCGCCGAATTTTATTCTCGTCGAACATGAACTCGAACTTTATCCATTATTTTTACATGGAAAGTTTTTTGACATGATTTTGCATTATTTTACAAATGTATGTATATATACATATATCGACTGAAAGTAGTGGACAAAAAGCTCTCTCCACTTTGTTTGCCCGAGATATTTATGCATTTTTTCAAAAAATAAAAATGATAGGAAAAAAATTGTTCGAACTTAAAGACGTTTTTTTTCTTGAACTTTATCCCTTGGTGAACTTGAACCGAACTTTATCCTTGTCGAACATGAACACAAACTCGAACCTTGTGACTTAGGTTTCTTGTATAAGTAACTATACCATCCCGAATCTGTCTTCTAATAACAAAACTCCTTGCTGATTAGAAATAAGAGTAGGGAAAATCAGCTATAGTCTCAGAGCCATGATTTTAGTGCAAATTTTATGCAGAGTATTGCATAGACTTATAGGCCTAAAGCTCTTAAATTCCATAGCATCTGCAGTTTTAGGAATCAAGGCTATAAAAGTACTATTGAGCTCTCTCGAGCATAGTCTTATTCACAAAAATTCTTGATCAACCTTATAAACATAAAACTTAATAATTTTCTAAAAAAATTGGAAAAATAAAGTAGGAAGCCATCGGACCAAGAGATTTATCAGGGCAAGAGCTTTAACTGCAAAATCAATCTCTTCAAAGGTCGAGTTTTAGTAAGCATCAAATTGTCCTCTTGAGAACCAAGATGTGGAATGCACTGTAAGAAACTTTCTTCCTTACTTATGGTTTAGAGGGTTTTAGAGGACAAAAGATCACTACAAAAGGAAAGCGCTTTATTTTGGATGGAGGTAGCTTCTTCCACCACAGATCCTTCTTCTTTCCTTATCTTACCTATTCTATTGCAGCTATGTCTTTTGAGAGTAGTCAGATGAAAGAACTTGGTGTTTCTGTCACCTTCTTTTAGCCAAATGATCCTAGACTTTTTCCTCCAGAAAGTTTCCTCTTTAGCCAAAATTGTGTGATACTCGAAAGCATGGCTTTTTCCCTCTCGTAATCCCCTCATCCATACCATGAACATCTTTCTCCATCAAGCTTGACAACTCAACAACTCTTTCTCCAACTTTTGGTTGGTATCGAAAATGTTTCCAAAACTGTTTTGTTTCTAGAATTTCAGATTTTTTTTAACATTAGTTTCTTAGAAAGTACTGTATTGTGCCGAGCCCTAAATCTTAATACTCCACTCTTTGACAAGATCGAGATACCTTCATGCAGTAGCAACATTTTTTCAAAACCGAAAGGAAACCCGCTTACAGGGAAGCTTATTTGTGAGAGGAAAAAAATAGCATTATGATCTCGAGCCTATTCTAGGTAGGGAAGAAAGAAAATATCTTTCTTGAGCCATTCCATAGTAATCAAAACCCTATCCAATCTAACTTGAATGAGTTGATTGTCAATTCTTTTGTTTGTAGGTAAATCTGCTCCTTTGAGCTCCACATCCATTAAATTGTTATTGACAATAAAGTTTTGAAAATCTTCCATGCTTTCTGTATACTCAATTTGACCTCCCATTTTCTCCATAGGAGTGGGGAGTATTGAAATCCCCAACCAACATCCAATCTGTCCCTTTTATGATATTCTTGAAAAGAAGTCAGTTGCTCCCATATGTTCTTCCTACCTAATTTGTTATTAGGGGCATAAACATTAGAAATGATCCAAATAGAGTTATTTTTGAGATCCTTCATAATCATAGCCAAATGATTCTCCTTGCAAACAATAGGGGTGCCTTTAAAACATTTGGGGTCCCAAACAATAGCTAGACCCGTAATCCGTCGAAGAACTAACAATAGCTTCGAGGCCATCCAAAAATTATTCTTAGCTTTCAAAAATTATTCTCTTTGGTTTCTCGGGCTTTCTCCGAGTCTCTCTTTTTGCATGTTCTTCTCTTCCTTCTCTTTTCTGGTTGTTCTCGAGGACCTTTTGGTCCTCTGGCTGGAGTCTTTTTCACCTTCTTTGTATGGTTGCAGTCCCATTGACCTACTTTTGTGGTCATTTGTTGGACATTTAATATATTTATCTTATCTTTATCTTATCTTAGTGTCGTAAATTGCCAAAATCTCCATTCTCCGATCTCTAAGATCTTTTAGAAGTTTGCATTTGGAGGGATTATTCAATCCCTAATATTCCATGATATAATATTAATTTTTGATTTTGGGATTCGCTCCTAAAACCTTTTGGGTCCAATTTCGTTTGAGTTCAAATCTATCTCCTTCAAACATATTTTTTTCCTTGATTCCTATCTTGTAGGTCTTCCTTTGTTTCTATCTCTGAGTCTCAATATTAATCGGATGCTTTAGTTCATTTTTAGAAGATTTTGCTTTCTTTTTGGAGATAATAACATTTACATTTGGTTCTTTTAGGGTTCCATCTTGTACACCGATATGGGATCCTTGTCCTTGATCTAAGTTATCATCTAATCCCCTCAACTCCTGCTGGATTGGAGATAAAATCTTATTCTTATTCTGTAATTCTGCTGATCCTTCTTCCATTAAGGTAGAGTTTTCATTTTCATCAGTAATATCAACAATTGTTTTAACAACTTCACTTTCTTCGTCCTCTGTTCTAGCAACATAACTTTTCCTTAGTCCAGTTGTATCCGTATTATTGATAAGCTTCATATTCTCTTCCTTTTTTTTTTGTTTCTTTGAAACAACCTTATCCAACATTGCATCCAATTTTCTAACAGTGGATAGTGATCGTGACATTTTGACGTATGTTTCAGGAAAGATTCGATATAGGCGTATCCGAATCGATGTAGGGGATAGAGTCAAGGTCGAATACTCTCCTTACGATAAGAATAGAGGTCGTATCATTTATAGAAATCGCGGGATGGGAATAGATATCGATGAATGATGTTACTTATCGATTGAACTAATGTTTCTCATTTATTCTTTTATTAGATAAAAATAAAACCCATCTTTTGGGAAAAAATGTAATATGATCCTAGCCATTACAACTTCAAAGACCACAAATATGAAAATCCGTGCTTCTGTTCGTAAATTTTGTGATAAGTGCCGCCTAATTCGTAGGGGAAAACGCCTTCTGGTCATTTGTTACAATCCGAGACATAAACAAAGACAGGGATAATACTTTTTTATATTCTAAGATACACACACACACACACACACACACACGCTTTTTGGTCGATTCTTACAATCCGAGACATAAACAAAGACAGGGATAATACTTGTATATTCTAAAAATCCACATATAAAACAATTGTTACACTCCGAGACATAAACAAAGACATGGACAATACTTGTATATTCTAAAAATCTATATATATATAATATATATATATATATATATATATATTTTTTTCCGCTATTTTAATATAATAAATATGCCAAAAACTATAAAAAGATTTGTTTCAAAAAATACAAAAAGATTTGTGTCACGTAGAACTACAAGAAGATTTGTTCCACGTAGAACTAAACATAGAATAATTAAAGGAGTTATTTACGTTCGAGCAAGTTTTCGAAATACCATTGTTACTGTTACAGATACACAAGGACAAGCGGTTTCTTGGTCTTCTGCCGGTGCTTGTGGATTCAAAGGCACAAAAAGACGTTCACCATTTGCTGCTCAAACTGCAGCAGAAAATGTTCTTTTTACATTAACGGATCAAGGTTCTTCTGAAACAGGCAGAAGTTTTGATAAGTGGACCTGGTCCGGGGAGAGATACAGCATTACGAGCCATTGCTCAAAGTAGTGTACTACTGAGTTATGTACGTGACATAACTCCTATGCCACATAATGGATGTAGACCTCCCAAAAAGAGACGTGTGTAAGAATTTAATTAATTTTAAGAGAAAGAAATGATGAAATTATCTATTCAATATAATAATTATGATTCAGGATGAAATATTAGTCTCTATTAAGAGACCACAATTGGTGTGCGTCGAATCCAGAGCAGACAGTAAGCGTCTCCATTATGGCCGTTTCACTCTATCTCCGCTTCGCAAAGGTCAAGCTAATACAATAGGTAGTGCAATAAGAAGAGTTTTACTTGGAGAGTTGGAAGGAACGTGCATCACATGTGCCAAATTTGAAAACATAACACATGAATATTCTGTGATGATAGGTATCGAAGAATCGGTACATGAGATTTTGATGAATCTGAAAGAAATTGTACTTAGAAGTGATGCCTACGGAATTCGTGAAGGTTCTATCCATATCGTTGGACCAAAAAAAGTAACCGCTCAAGATATCATATTACCACCTTCTGTCAGAGTAATTGATACTACACAACATATAGCTAGTCTAAACAAATCTATTAACTTAGATATATTATTAAAAATTGAAAAAGGCCGCGGGTATATTATCCAAAATCCAGAGAATTATAATTCTCAGGATGGAATTTTTCCTATAGATGCACAAGAAATTCTTTTTCTTGAAATATGGACAAATGGAGGATTAGCTCCTAAAGAGGCACTTTACGAAGCTTCTCGTAATTTGATTGACTTTTTCCTTCCTTTTATGCGTGCAGAGGAAGAGAACATCACTGAAACAAAAAGTCTAAGTGATAATATGACTCCTTCCTTACCTTTATCGCATATATCGACTGATACTAAGAGAATCGTTTTCGACCAAATGTATATTGACCAATTAAACTTCTCGACTCGGATATATAACTGCCTCAAAAAGGCTAATATAAATACATTATCGGACCTATCAAATTATAGTCGAGAAGATTTAAGTCAAAAACCTCGAGGAAAAATTTGTCAATTGGGTTTCTACTTTCTTCTTATTTCTCATCATTTCATAGACTATACTTATGGAAGGGAAATATAATAAGGCATAAATATGGAAAGGTATATTTTTGTGGTGTAGGATAGGAACACAAATCAAATTTTAAAAAGGCTAATTTATAATTTATGAAATTAGCCTATTGGATGTATGCTGGTCCTGCTCATATTGGAACTCTACGAGTAGCTAGTTCCTTCAAAAATGTGCATGCCATTATGCATGCTCCTCTAGGAGATGATTATTGTTTTAAAGTCCAAGTCATTCATCAAAATCAAAGTTTTATTGTTTTAAAGTCCATGTCATTGTAAAAATGTCAAAATATTCTTTTTTGCCTCACTCGACGCATTTTTGGTGTTACCCAATGTCTTATAAAATAAAGTGTTTCACATGTAGGGGACAAATAAAAATAAAAGTACATTGTGGAAACCGATTAGCCTCATGTTCACATTACACTAAGTTAGTAGTGTCATTCATTGGAGGATGGAAGCCATGGAGGATGGAGGACAATCAACATCCTCTCGTCAGTCACCAATGATTGTCTTTGCATAGTAGATTTGATGGCGTGTGTTTTTCGGTGATTTTTTCAGAGTTTGCTTTTTTGTTGTGTTGTCTTTGTCTTTGATACATTCAAAGTACCTCATGTTCACATTTCGCTTAGTAACGCCATTCATTGGAGGATGGAAGCAATGGAGGATGGAGAACAATCAACGTCCTCTCGTCAGTCACCAACGATAATGCCACATAACAAATTTGGTGGTGTGTGTTTTTCAGTGATTTTTTCGAGTTTGCTTTTCCGTTGTCTTTGTCTTTGATATGTTCAAAGTACTTGTTTTGTTTGTGTTCGCTTTGTTTTTGGTGTTTTGTGTGGTATGATTGAAACAAAAGATGCATTCGTGTTCATGTGTGTGAGCAATTCTAATGTAATCCCTTGATGTAAAAATATAGTGGAGAACAAAAAACACAATGTAATACAACATCATGATACTTGAAGAGGTTGAACAGATGTGTGTGTCCTTGTTCATACCTAGGTTAGTGGTCATCTTGTGAAAACCATTCATGAAGGTTGAACAAATGTAGAATTCTTGTTCATAGTTCCCACACTAGTCTAGTTAGATTAGTTCCCAATAGTGCATGGTTGATGAGAGGTTGATGAGTTCCTTCTCTACCTTCAGTTCAAGTTGTGGACCAAGATCATGAGCAAGCAGAGGCAACACACTTGAAAAGAATTGTAATTGTTTTTCTACCATGTTTGCACTAAAGGGGGAATGTTAGGAATCAGTGCTCTTTAGAATGGTTATGAGTTATTAAGTTACGCGAGCTATACTCACTCCACTAAAATAGGCTTTGTTGGAGAAATCCTAGGGATTGGGAGTGGATCCTATCTCCACATATTTAGGAGGTAGTAAGGCCTATATATATGTATTGTGATCTATTTTTGATGTATGAATAAAGGAAGAATTTTGGAGTGTTTAGATAAAAAATTATTTTGTGCAAGCTCTACAAAAACTCCATCTAATTCCTTATCGTGAAGTGGGCTTAATGACAGCGATGTATTTGAATAAAGAATATGGAATGCCTTACATATCCACAGCCCCCATGGGGGCTGTGGATATGGCTGAGTGGATCCGCCAAATTCAAAAAAATGTGAATACCTTAACTCTTAGTTCATCGATTAAAAGAGTTGATTATGAACATTATATCGACGGACAAACTCGATTTGTTTCCCAAGCTGCTTGGTTTTCAAGATCTATTGATTGTCAGAATTTGACGGGGAAAGAAACAGTCGTTTTTGGTGATGCAACTCATGCTGCTTCAATAACTAAGATACTTGCTCGAGAAATGGGAATTCGTGTGAGTTGTTCGGGTACTTATTGCAAACACGATGCGGAATGGTTCAAAGAGCAAATTCAAGGTTTCTGTGATGAAATACTTATCACAGATGATCATGCTGAAGTAGGAGATATGATCGCTCAGATGGAACCATCTGCAATATTTGGTACTCAAATGGAACGTCATATTGGTAAACGTCTTGATATTCCTTGTGGAGTTATTTCTGCACCAGTTCATATACAAAATTTTCCCTTGGGATACCGACCCTTCCTAGGTTACGAAGGTACTAATCAAATAGCTGATCTAGTTTATAACTCATTTGCTTTGGGTATGGAGGACCATCTTCTAGATATTTTTGGTGGGCATGATACTAAAGAAGTAATAACTAAATCATTATCCACGGATACAGGCCTAATTTGGAATCCTGAAAGTCGACTAGAATTAAGTAAAATCCCCCGTTTTATTAGAGAAAAGGTAAAAATAAATACTGAGAAATTAGCACGACAAAAGGGCTCATATTAGGGTTCGTCCCCCTCCCCCATACCTGCGCCTCGATACGTATCCGATGACGGTACAAATTCGCCGTGGATACGTCCCGGTACGTCTCAGGTCCATGGCGAACCCACAAGTTTGGACTGACAAAAGGGTTAATTTTTTTAAATTTTTTTAACTTGGTTTCTATGCTGCTGCTTCGTTGGGGTCCATAATATTTCTATTGGTTAAGATTTGGATAGGTTTATATTGTAGATCTTTTCTGCACATTCTTTGAGCAATGAAATGCGAAAATCATTACGTGCCCCAAGGTTAGGTTGCAGTATGAACCTTTATTGAGTTGGCTTGGTGCAACTCTCTTGTTTCAATGAGAGGATCTACAATTTAATACTCTATAATCTAACCCTCGGGAATATTTGATCACTTCTTTTCATTTCCTTAGTATTTCCCATGCATATGCGATTCAGTCAGTTTTTAACTATGACTCATGTTATTAACAGAGCAGCTGGATATCCATATACGAGCCCTTACTTGGTGTGTATCTGATACACCTAGATATGGCTACCCAGTCATCCCGAGCCGTATCCGTCGAGCCTATAATAATAATTATAAACAATTTAAAAAGGGGAAAAAGGAAACCTAAAACCACAGTTACTAGGTTGCATACCCTCAAAGCTATGATTTTCTGGGATAATCCCTAGGTTGCATGCATGGTGCAGATGAAAATGATTAGAAGGTGATTTTGGATAATATGAATGCAAGGACCAACCATTGGACTGACCTCTTTAGTTATCATTGGCAGGTTAGAGTCAACCTAATTAAATAGGTCCTTTATGGCCACCATTGCAACACAAAAATTAATCTCAAAGGAAATGGATGAAACACAAAGGAATATAATATTCATATATCATAGAAAATGTAAAATCTTAAGTATATTGAATGTTTTGAACATTGATCGTACTATATTTTTCAAGTTTTGTATTTCTTATGGACTAAAAATGAGTAAAATGAGTATATATGAATTATATATATATATATATTATATTTAATATATATGTATGGACTTATCCAAGACGTATCGTACCCAAGGGTTTTTTAAAATCAACGTATCCGCATATCAAACCCGTACCGAACCTGCACTCCGTATTTTGGCAACATAGGAAAAGGGCATTGAAACCATTACTGTCGAAGTAATGTACGCAGCTAAAGAAGCGTTCAATAGCTAGCTAGGATAATGAACTGATGTTATTACAAAAATGTAGAAATTGAGTTAATGAATAGTCAAATTGAGTTAATTACTATTCATAATTACATCTCCATTTTCAATCAGATCAAACACGACCTTTATGATAAGAATTCGTCTAAAACGATGTGGTAGAAAGCAACGTTCGACTTGAACGACATGATTGGTTCTGTGTATTATGACATCTGCCATTTTCGATTCGAAGATGCTCTTAGCTCAACATTTATCTCCTTAAAAAGATATGCGGAGTTTAACCAGAAAGGAGATATAAATTAGGGGATAGAATCTAGGGTTAGTGTAAATGTTCTAAATGAGCTATAATTATTTTGTAAGTCTACATCGAGTTAAAAAAATGATCAGATCAATTTTGGGAAAAACTAGATCCCAATTCTACAAAGATTAATCAGTTCTATTGCTGAACGTGGAAAAGAGAATAGCGAAATGTATGTTTTAGAGGGGGGGTTCTTTTGTCGATCTAACTCAATGAGTTACCTATCGAATTGTAGCAATTGATGCCAAGAATTGGTTTTGTGTGATCCAATGAATAAAGATGAAACCCAATTATGGTGCTATTGTAAATTTCCTCGAATTAGGAGCTCAACCTACAGGAACTGTTCATGGTATTTTTCTGAGGGCAAAAATGTTTCGTTTTAAACACGCTTTTTAATTAATAAAAATAATAAAAAAAGGGGAGATAAGTCATGCGACTACGTCTAGGTCCAATAAATTTATCAATAAATTTAAATTACATGAGATTTCTATATTATTCAAGTTTCGTGTCATGGTTGTTTTCTTATTATCCTTTTTTTTTCCTCTTATTATATGCAAATTTCATGTATATTAACGCACAGTGATACCATATAGGTAGGCAGATTAGGAGTTTTCATTTATGGATATGGAGATAAGAAAGATTTAAGGCATTCCAACGAGAACGATAAAAGGTGTGAAAGGATTGAATCAATGAAATAAGGAACTAACTTCCTATGGAAAACTTGGAAGTTTCTTGATTTTTGATATATGATAAAAATTAAATTAACAGATAATAAAAGTTTGTTTTTTTGTTGCTGCCAGTCCTAAATAAGCATATGATCCTCTATTCTATTAGTGTGTCTAATATAATTATTTTCGTCTTAATGTAGTGCCAATCCAACAATTAAAATTATCTATTCCAACGATGATTTGAGGTTTTGAGGAAGCCCTTTAGTAGATTCTAGATAGCTACCTTCCATAAAGTGATTTTCAATCTTTTCAAGCTGTAGATTAATTAGGGGCAATTTGAGCAACATTTCTTGATAATTTTTTTGATGCATGGACGGACCCTATTTCGGTTGCTTTTTCCAAATTTGTTGGTATTTTTCCAAGACCCCTTATGTAATGGGTTCACAAGGGTTGTGTTATGGCTCCTAGTAGGCCTTGAATTTCAAAGGAAACAATCAATTGTGAATTTAAAATAATGGAAGAATGCTTGAGGCAAGAGGTACAACAAGAGTACAAATCAGATCAAGAAGGGGTTGATGATGTCAATATTAACTTCATTATAGCATCATTGAGCTTATCGTGAATTTTCTGATATTTAATTTTAAATTGGCCCATTTCTCTCTCTCACTCTCTCTATATATATGCCAGCTTGACTTGCTGTTTGCTTGGGTAGTTTGAAAGGTTTATTGTGTGGATTTGTAGTTTCATCTACATAATATGCATGGCTGTTTTTGGCCAAGATAGAGGAAGAGAGGAAGGTCTTTATAATAAGGTGTTCTATGTAGGTCTTTTGGTGGGGCACTACTTGTTTCTTTGTTGCTTTGAGAAGTTAAATTATCTTTTAAATTTTTTTTTTTTTGTTGATAGCTTAGTCTACATTAAGGGGAGGGAAAGGGTGATCAATCACATTTGTGTGCACGAAGTGTTATGTAAACAATTAACAAAAAGAAACTAGGGATGGAGGGAGGTCATTAATAGACAACAAGTATAACAATATCTAAAGTTTGAACTATGAACGAAACAATGAAAAATTTCCATCAACCATGATACATGTTGAAGGAAGGGTCTAATGAAGTACTATTTGTTGATGAAAAATAATAGGGGTATATTATATAGGTTTGTGCTAGTTTTTCAAGATACTAAGATATTTGTTAGTTTGGAGTTTTATGAGAATATGTCAAACACTTGGATTTAGGTTTAACAACTCAAAATCTTGGAGAAACATTTTTTTCCCTAATTTTATTGTTTAATGGAAACATTTGATCCAAAGATTATGTTTTAGTTGGTTGAAAAGTCTAATGTCTACTTTTCAAGCTAGTGTTTTATTCTTGCTATAAGAACACTAGATAAGCTATTAAGCAATATGCTAGCCCTATTCATGCCAAAACACTTCATATGAAACACCTCAAAGGTTCTATCTTAATACACCAAAGTTCTTCTCAAAGAGGCAAGCAACTATAAATTTGACACATGGGAACTTACACAAATCCATTCTCGAGAAGCTCATAAGAAAGTCTTCTTATTAAATTAGGTCTAGATTAAATGCGAGAACACCATATTCCTTTAAGTTATAATAAAGAGTTGAGACTCCTTAAGCTAATCCCTAGCTTTGTAAGATAGGGCATGTCTAGTGAAATCCAAGATACAATTTCCCATTGTTCTGTCTATGGTAGTTTCATTAGCAAAGACCTCAAGTTCACGGTATCTATAAATTTCTATAGGTTAAAGATAGCAAAAACTCCTAACATCATTTGTTCCTTATAAATTAGGCTGTCACAACTATAACCAACAATAATGTTCTCAAAACACTTTCCACCGAGACAATACCATGAAATGTGTTTAGTTTGTATAATTGCATTTTCGAATTCAGTTTCTCTCACAATATAAGCATTAAGCATTATTATTGTTCATGTAACTGAAAGCAAGTAGAATAACAATCTGCGTTATGAAGATTCTTTTCAAAAGGTTTTCCCAAGGCAAACAGATCATGTTATGTCTTCAATTTACTATTTCAAGAAACCAGTTCAGGTGATAGTTCCAGGGTCTTAAAGCTAGTATATACCACTTTACTCTGAAAATCATGTACTAAATTGTCCTCTAGCCTACATGGTCTCTTAACTCACTCATAAAATAAGTCTTATGTCATTGGCATTTGAATTTAGAAGAAGAGGTGTAATTTGCTAAACCTCTTTTGAGTGGTTCAAACACTTTTAGGGACATTCTTCCAATTTAAACAAATATTGTTTTTTAGAATGAGAACAAAATTACATCAGCAGATAATTTTTCCACAATTCCTTAGTATTTACAGAATTGATAAACAATTTTCATTACCCATGTTCAATCTTATAAATTGGCCAAACGCCCAATTGCTAAAACAATTAACGTTTTCTTACAGGAAGTACTGTATTTTTGTGTCTAGTGATGTGTAACATTTAGGTGTGTGGGGATAAGAAAACATTCAAAACTTCATTTTGAAGTAGAACAGAGCAGGATAGATGCATCATGCAAGTTTATCTTTTCAACTCCCAAACAATATTTCATCTTCCTCTCCCAAATTTCAGTTATTGCACACATGTGGAGGGAGAGTCATGATATAATATTTCTCCAAAAGATTAGAAGAAGAGAAAAATCAAAATCACCAAGCATGTGAGTGGGAAGACAACTGTTGTGGTATTTCTTTACAATCATAATATGGAAAGAGCCACTAGATAGTGAAGAGTCCCAACCCATGAATATCCTCTATCTAGTTCTAATTTAATATTAATTTCTTGAAAACTAGTAAATTTAATATTTTCCATAAAGGAAAGACTATCTACAAAGGAAAGACTCTATCTACAATACATTGACTCTCATAAATTGTATGCTGGAGTTAAACTCATTAATCATTATTTGTAGAAACAGCATTCAACAAAGGCAAAAAGATTTTGTCTTTATCTGCTCAAAAAAAAAAATACCAGAAGGTCACGATGCAAAGAGATAAATTTAATTTGGAAGCTTAGATTATATACCAAATTGAAATGTACTTTTATCACAGTAACATGAACATTTAGAAGATAGAAAGTTCTAAATCAGAAGTGGAAATCGTTTGGCAGGAATTGGGTTGAGAAATGTTTGGATAAAAAGCACATATGTGTTAGCATCTCACTGTGAGAAATATTAGTCAATTCTAGTGCCAAATGTAGAAGACATGTTGTTGAAACATTGAGGGGACACAGTCTCGATCTTAATCAGATAACTCAAATACCATTGAAAAGGAAGCTTTTAGATAATTTCAAGGCCTTTAATGAAAAGAAATTTTGCATCAACATTTTTTTCATTGCTTCACCCAAGTAGATAAATCTCTGTTTTACTTCACTTTGTAACAAAGTTTCTTTTCCGTGATGATGGGTTCGGTAGTGAACTCGAAACATTGAATCGAAAAACTATTATGCAGTCATAGCCAGAAAATTATTCTTAAGTACGTTAAGTGTTAGCTTTTATGGTAGAAAAAACAATCAAGTATGATATCAACTGTGGGATATATGGCATTGAGACATGTAAGACAAACAGTCTTGATCATTGTAAGATAAATCAAATGCCACTGAAATAATAACTTTTATTGATAGTTTCAAGGCATGTAATGAAAAGAATGTTTGCAATGATGTTTTCTATGTCTCTCCCTTTGTTTCACTCAATTAGTTATTTGCCTATGTTTTTGACACTATTATGCAGATGGATGGTGAACATGTGTGCACCATTAGGATTTTCTTGAGAACTCATTGAAGTAAAGGATTGCATTTCACTCTATGGGAAAAGAACAACATATAAACACAAAAAAGAACAAGAGGGAACATGTTTGCCCTGGCCAGATATTTTCTTTATATTCTTTTAAACATTTCTTATTTTGATACTCTTCCTTTCTTTTTCTCTTCCCCTCAGTAAAGCATAATTGTGCAAACAATATCCTAAAGTAGATGAATATCTGACACAATGATAACTTTAGAGCTTCAATTACTGTTCCAGTTTGTCTCAAGTACTCCATGGCCCCCTTTTAATCTCATAGGAGTTGCACAAAAGACTTGAAAGAATCATGGCATTGTTTGTGAAGGTTTCAATTTACTTTCTTTCAAGTGTGAGAATTGTTAAGAGGGATGCAAACTCATTCCAATTACCTGTAAACTTTCCTATCTTGTAATTGACAACATGTTCTACAGATATATCCAAGAAAATTACTCTAAAATTCGGGATGTTGAGCGCGAGTTTGAAAAACTTACTTTAGAGTTGAAGCTCACGGCAGGCCCAAAGAAGGCAGGTATGGCCCGACTTCTTTTCTTATAAATCAGCACACAAATAGATGATCCATGTCTTCAATGGATAAGTGGTTCATTTGTGAAGTAATTTGGTTGATTGTTTAGTTAAATATTTCAATATGTTTATAAATGTCAAATATAGTGAACATCGGAAAATGTTTACATTGTCAAGTTTTATCTTTGTGTCACATGATATCAGCACTTGAGCATCTTCGGAAGAAGATAGAATTGTCAACGGAGAAAATCAAAGCAGCAAGGCAAAAGGAGGAACATGCAAGGAAGGTATGTGTCTATACATATATAACTTTGACAAAAGGAACTAATGTTCTCTTTGTTGATTTTTTTGGTAAAAATTAATTCAGGAATGCTCTGCATAAGAATTTATTACTTCTTTAGTTGAAAGCTACCATCTCAGAAACAACTAATTCCAAGGCTAGAATTGCACTACCAGTAATCATCTTCTCTACCAGCTTCGTTTCTTTTTGGACAACATAAGTTCCCGAAGGCTTACAAAGGTACAACCTTAAAAAAATCTTGCATTTATTTACCCTCTATTTGGGGGTTGTAGGGAAGAGGGAAATATGATTGAACCATGAAAGGTTTTGGGGATAAGGAACTTCTTAGAGTTTTGTTATATATATTTCTGTACATTCGAGAATTTATATAAAAAAACACAAAAACTACAAAGCATTCGACCTTCTGCAAGCACATTCAAGAATCATACAAAAACTAGGGAATCAACAATATTCTTAGTCATAATCATGAAACAAATTCAAAGATTATGATCCAAAAGTGTACAAATTGACAACCAAATTACCAATATTTATCCATGTCAATATTTGCTTTCTTATTTGGAGTGAAAGGCCTAGAGTCACTACTCTGACCAAAAACAACATTCTTCCTGCCAATATGTCTTCTGCATTCACCTGAAAAACCTATAAAAGCCTCCTAGTGTGATCTTCATCTCCTCCATAGTCTCACATCCTAGTGGATTCAATATACTATTTTTCTCGGGTGTTGAGGTACAGCCAGAGATTTTGTAAGGATAACAATTCTAAAGCTAGTTAAGGTTGCAGTAATTGTCAGTGACGTAGCATTTCTTGTGAGAAGATGCTTGTCAAGGGTTAATAATTACTAAATTTGGTAGCATAAATAAAAATGTTTTTAATTTTAAAAAGCTGCACTCTTATGAACAAGCTCAATACTCTCATGGATAGAATAATGCGAGTGTCATAGATGCAGAGTTATTCAAATATTGGTATACATTTTAATCAGCGCAGAGATAAAAGTCATACTCTCAGCTTGTGGGGGTTCTAGAAACCTTTTGCTTGGATGTTTGATAAAGTAGTTGAGTTGCGGACTGTAATAAACTGTATCTAAGGATGAAGAGACCCAGAATCATTGTCATTGCAAGGTGCAGATTGATGGAACTTAAAGATACAAAGGCATTCAATTAAACCCTTGTTCAAAGCCATAATTTGTGTTCAAATCTCTTTTGAGGCTTTCTAACCAAAGAAGAAACCAAGCCATCTTGAAATTTGCATAACGGATTCAAGAAAGCCACTGCCATATCGAATCCAAAGTGTGTGTAATTCAAAGGAAACTGGAGAAAACCAAATCCAGTATCATAATGATGGATTTTGTTTCAAGTTCATTCGAAACCCTATTATCAGAGTTGACGCATTGTGACCCCGGGCCTTCGAGGAGAAAATTCCATTCAAGGAATTTAATTGGACAATTCTAGTCTGAAATAGTTAAATAAAACATGGCCTTGCTACATAGATTTGGATTCATTTCTATTGAAGCATAGACAGAGTCTATAGAGTTGGACAGAAGCTTCAAATTTGCAGAGAATATTGCTGAATGACAAAAACAATGTACCATTGTCTTAGTGAGATTCACAAAGACTGACTGAGAAAAAGAAAACCTTGCATCATTTAGAAGACAGGAGGTTGAATTTTTAGAACCAAATCCATCCAATTTGTTTGGCGCAATCATTTATGGATACAAAGAAATGCAAAACATCCACCACTAATGTTTGTGAATTTGAATTGCACACCGTTTAGAATGAAGGTGGCAAAGCAGTTGCACCAGAATCTGTTTGAAAAGTGAATTGCTGTGCAGAATTTTAACTTGCTTAGAGACAAAGAACAATGCCAATTTTTTTAGTATTGTCCAGAAACAGTGAGTGGAAGTTGCATATTCATGGTGTACAGAACAGTTAAAGGTCAAAGTCATTCTAAAAATCCTTGAAGAGATTGAAAGGCATTACTAAATATACATAGTCTTTGCAGAAGGTATTCCTAAAGGTATTGTGGAAGTTGTGAGTTTGCATAGAGGATAATCAAGGTATTGTGGAAGTTGCGAGTTTGCATAGAGGAGAATCATGACAATGTTCATTGACAAGACTCGTGTGAAGAAAAATAATTGGGGAGACGATTTTTTCTTTGTAGGAATAAAGAGAATAGTGGCAGAACCCACATCAAAGGTTATAAATTTGAAAAAATATCTTGCTAAAAATTGCATGGAGGAAGATACTTGGAAATTCTGGAGAGGGCAAAAACACTTAGACATTGGTGCCACTGCATGGGAGAATTTTCGTTCGTCTGGAAGACTGATTTTTTGAGGGAAGAATGTTCATCTCACGAAGCACTTAGAGGCCAAATACGGTTGTATTGGCAAGTGGACATAAGGGTGAAACTTGTATGTTGGTACTTTGCAGAGTTTGATCCAAACAAGATGCAGATAAAGTTCAGATATTCTACGGAAATCCTTTGGCAAGACATTAGTCTAGGGGCATGTGCTTTGAATTTTGGCATCACCATTCATGAGTCCCGAGGGAGTGGAACCGTCTTGGGAAATCCCTACACCGGATTATAACCGAAAATGAAGAAAAAGTGGGCAAGTATGAGGAGAAGAAGGTCAAAGAAAAAAACAAATCAAAGGACATGATATTATATTTTCCCATGGGGAATAGGATATACCATTGATGGAAATGCAATGATGGTTATGACATGAAAATCAATTTGGTAAAAAAATGTGAAAAATGGACATGTTGCATGGATGCCAATTTTTGACGAGAAAACTCCTTGGCATGGAGATGTTGTCCTCACTTTCAAGAATTTTGATCCGACCATGTGTAATGTCCCTTTTTCCCACCTAAGAGCTGATATTTGGTCTTCTTGCCATTCCTTCTCCGTGGCAAAGAAGCAAAAATGAAGGAGGAGAACCTTGAGCACCTTTATGTTATGTTTTATCTAATATTTTATATTTTCTTTAGTGTTTTCCTTGCTTATACAGTCGGCCTTTCCTTTTGTATTGTGGTGCCAAAAGGAAGATATAAAAGAAGATTAGAGGCACCATTTGCTATCTAGAGTTTGGCGCATTTTATCTTATTGGAGCAAAATAAGCTTGGAGCTGTTTGTTCTTGCATTTGGGGACGAAAACCTCCTTATGCGACTTGTCTAGAAGGACGAAAACCCTTCTCCTTGGCTTGGGATAGATTCTAGGGCTGATTTGAAGAGATATTTGTAATTTCCAGCTAGTATTTGATTTATTAAGGGTGGAGCGACCTACCTTGGGTAAGGTTTGGAGCTATTGGTAAACTATTTGAGAAATCTGGTTTGATAATATGATTTGTAATATTTTATAAGCCCAGAATCTAAAGTTTGGTGAATTTGGAGCGGGTCATACCCATATTTCATAATTTTCTTGTGGCTGCAATTTCCAGTTCATAATTAATTTCCAGCAGTGAATTCTTCAGCATTTCTTTGTGATTTTGGCTCCTAATATTCCATAAAATATATATAAAATTGTGGTGAGTTGATCTATGGTGTTTTGTGGTGTTTTTGGCATATTTGGTGATAGATAAAGTCGTTGATTTTATATTTACAGTCTGCTGCAAATTAAAAATCAGATCTGCATTTTGTGTGTTTGGTTAAAACCCTTGAAAGGGTCATTACAGTGGTATCAAAGCTGGATCTTCAAAGGCCTAGGGTTTCGGTGAAAGAAGACAATATGGCTACATCACGATACAAAGGAGGAAGAATTCAAAGGAGGAAGCTAAGGTGGACAAGACTGGCTGATCACGATTCTCGGGAAGCTAGAGACAAGCTAATTGCAGCCAAGAGAGGCTCGCAGATACTATGGACTTCCTAGCACTTTCTCTCCAAAAAATCATTGAACCAAGGGTTCAAAATGGTGAAGGGAGTTCGAGTGGAGCAAATAATGCCAAGCGACCCAATGGATCAGCCCGAGGATCGAGTTGGAAGCCCACTTTCATCCCTAGAGAGGAGGCCATTTCGGAGGAAGAGCCAAGACCAATGGGAAGAAGAAATATTGCAGCGAGTTATGAGGAATATATGGCCTTGTCTAGAGAGATCCATGATGCCATTTCTCTTGCCGAGTTCATGGGGTTGGATAGAGGAAGATCTAGGCCCGAGCCTAGGCATGCCATGCCACAAAGAGAGGTACAAAGTGCTTTGGGTAAGTTGTCTTTTCTACATTTGATGGATCTACAAAAGGTACCACTAGGGCTTGGATTCAAAAATTGAATACTTATTTGTCTTTGAAGCCTATGGTAGAAGAAGATGCCATTAAATTTGCACTCTTACATCTTGAGGGCATTGCCCATGAGTGGTGGTTTCATGGACTTGTGACTCAAGGGCATAGTGAGATACATGCCTATGATGAGTTTTGTCAAAGGCTCATTGATAGATTTGATAGAGTGGATCCGGAGGTACATTTCCGTGAGCTTGCACAATTGAAACAACAAGGTACCGTAGAGGAGTATGTGGCTGATTTTCAGAGGCTTTCCGTCATGATTATGGATGTATCCGAAAGAAGACTTATTGTGCTTTTTGTAGAGGGTTTGATTGAGCCCCTAAGGGGTTAGTTCGTGCATTTGATCCTTTGTCTCTACAAGAGGCAATAAAGAAGGCTCTTGATCTTGAAGGTGCTGCCCCAAAATCAGCAGCAATCAGCAGTGTTCCTAAGGTCAATTGGAGAGGGGAACAAGCCCCCAAGCAGCCTAGAAGCATCCCTTTGGACCAGCCAAAGAGACCTCTTCAAAAGGTGCCTCATGCTCACATGGATCTGCAGAAAACCAGCCATGAGAAGGAAGCAAAAAATGAATTAAGAAGGAAGAATTTGTGTTTCTCATGCAAAGAACCATGGACTCGAGACATTGTTGCTTGGGAAAAGGTAAGGTTCATTATATTGAAGTAATTTCAGATTGTGATGATGATGATGACATTGTTGATGAAGCTAGGCAAAATGATGTTGTGGTAGAAGAGGACATAAAGAAGCTCGAGGGCACTCTTGCTACATTATCCGGGGCACCTAGATATCACCCATTTCGTGTGAAGGGTGATCTTCATGGCCAAAAGGTAACGGTTTTGATTGATAGTGGAGCCACACATAATTTTATTGATGAGAGTTTGGTGAAGAAATTGAAGTTGAAGGCTGAAAATTTCAAAGGTTTCAATGTTACGGTTGCGGATGGCTTCATACTTCCTTGCACAAGGAAGATATCTCAGCTCACACTCACCTTGGGAGGGCACATGGTAAGGGATGATTTCTATGTTATTAGCATTGGTGAATCTGATTTGGTTTTGGGTGTACAATGGCTTCATTCTTTAGGAGAATTTTCCCAAAATTATCAAAGCATGGAGCTGAAATTTAAGGTGGAAAACAAAGAGGTAGTGTTGCATGGCATGAAAGGTGGAATTCCACAAGTTGTGACAGCGAAAAGCATGGAAAGAACCTTCAAAAAGGGGCAGGTTGCTTGGGCAGCCCATTGTTTGGTAAGAGCTAACTCTTCTATTTCCATTCAATCTACTTTTCATGATGATATTCAGCCCATACTTGATAGGCATGCTAAAGTTTTCAATGAGTTACCGCATGGGCTGCCACCGGATAGGGGATTCCAACATGTCATTGAGTTGGAACCGGGTACCAAACCGGTCATAACAACCCCTACCGTCACCCACGCATTTACAAGGAAGAAATTGAGAAAACAATCAAAGCATTGTTGGATATGGGGTTGATAAGGCCTAGTTCCAGCCCTTATGCTTCTTCCGTAGTGTTGGTCAAAAAGAAAGATGGTACTCTAAGAATGTGTGTTGATTACCGTGTGCTCAACAAGAAGACAATTAAGAACAAGTACCCCATTCCAAGGATTGATGAGCTCATAGATGAATTGCATGGAGCAATCTATTTCTCCAAAATAGATTTGAGGTCGGATATTATCAAATAAGAGTTAGAGAAGAAGATGTGCACAAGACCACTTTTAGATGTCACTTTGGGCATTTCGAATTCCTTGTCATGCCATTTGGATTGACCAATGCCCGGCCACTTCCAATCATGCATGAATCACATCTTTGGTAAGCAATTAAGAAAATTTGTGCTTGTGTTCTTTGATGATATTTTGATTTATAGTAAGTCATGGGAAGAGCACCTACAACACTTGGATATAGTGCTGGAAATTTTGGAGCAACAGTCTTTATATGCAAAAAAATCTAAATGTGAGTTTGGTATGAATGAGATTTTGTACTTGGGGCATGTTATCAATGCTCATGGGGTTCATGTGGATCAAAGTAAGATTCAAGCAATCATGAATTGGCCAACACCAACCAGCATTACTCATTTGAAAGGATTCTTGGGTTTGTGCTCATACTACAGGAAGTTTGTGAAGGGATTCTCACAAATTGCAGCCCCTTTGACTTCTCTAACAAAGAAGGATGCTTTCAGCTGGTCCAAATCAGCCCATATAGCCTTTGAAGAGCTGAAAAAGGTGATGTGTTCTTGTCCGGTTCTCGCTGTTCCATATTTTTCTAAACCATTTGAGCTTGCATGTGATGCTTCCGGTGAGGGTATAGGTGCAGTTTTGATGCAAAATCAGCACCCTATTGCTTTTGAAAGTCGGAAATTGAAAGATCATGAGAAGAAGCTTTCCATTTATGATAAAGAAATGCTTGCCATCATGCATGCCTTAACTAAGTTTAGGCAATACTTGATTTGTGGAAGGTTTGTAGTCAAAACCGACCACAATAGTTTGAGATTCTTTCTTCATCAAAAGGAATTGAATGATCGGCAACAAAAATGGGTAAGTAGACTCCAAGCATTTGATTTTGACATTGAGTATGTGAAAGGGAAGCAAAATGTGGTTGTGGATGCTTTGTCAAGGATGCCACCTTCACCATTGGAGGATGAAGATCTTCAAAAAAGAAGAGGGAGAAGAAGTTGGGGCAGCGAATGTAATGGGTTTGCAATTGCTTGGGGACAAGCAATTTTGGGGAGGGAGGACTGTAATGTCCCTTTTTCCCACCTAAGAGTTGATATTTGGTCTTCTTGCCATTCCTTCTCTGTGGCAAAGAAGCAAAAATGAAGGAGGAGAACCTTGAGCACCTTTATGTTATGTTTTTATCTAATATTATATATTTTCTTTAGTGTTTTCCTTGCTTATACAGGTCGGCCTTTCCTTTTTGTACTTTGGCACCAAAAGGAAGATATAAAAGAAGATTAGAGGCACCATTTGCTATCTAGAGTTGGCACATTTTATCTTATTGGAGCAAAGTAAGCTTGGAGCTGCTTGTTCTTGCATTTGGGGATGAAAACCTCCTTATGCGACTTGCCTAGAAGGACGAAAACCCTTCTAGAGGTTAAGGGAAGGACAAAAACCCTTCTCCTTGGCTTGGGATAGATTCTAGGGGCTGATTTGAAGAGATATTTGTAATTTCCAGCTAGTATTTGATTTATTAAGGGTGGAGCGACCTACCTTGGGTAGGGTTTGGAGCTATTGGTAAACTATTTGAGAAATTTGGTTTGATAATCTGATTTGTAATATTTTATAAGGCCGGAATCTGAAGTTTGGTGAATTTAGAGGGTTTCTAGACCCATATTTCATAATTTTCTTGTGGCTGCAATTTCAGTTCATAATTAATTTCCAGCAGTGAATTCTTCAGCATTTCTTTGTGACTTTGGCTCTAATATTCCAATAATACACACACACACACACACACATATATATAATTGTGGTGAGTTGATCTATGATGTTTTGTGGTATTTTTGGCATATTTGGTGATAGATAAAGTCGCTGATTTTATACTTAGTCTGGGGCAATCTGAAAATTAGATCTGCATTTTGTGTGTTTGGTTAAAACCCTTGAAAGGGTCATTACACCATGGATAAGTTAAGTTTCATGGTTGTAGGGCATAGCATTGAGTGAAAGACTTACATAGAGTCCTCATAATACTTTTCCTAGGAAACAAAGTGGAGACTAAGAACATTTCAAGGTAAGAGAACGAAGAGTTAAGTGATATGTTTTGGGGATAGGGCATCAAGAGATCAAGATGAGACAACCCAAGAGGAAGAAACACGTGTGAAGGACAAGAAAGAAGAAGAATACCGACCCATAGTGCAAAAGATTCATGACATACAAACAATGTACATTAGGAATGAGGCATTATGTATGTCATAGGATCTTGTTTCTTTTCGGTTTATTGGCGCGACACAAAGAACTTTGATTTACCCTTGTTGGTAATATATTATATGTGCATGGACACTTTGAGGGGACAATAAATAATTGGGTGGAATTCTTGTCCTCTAAAATGATGCTCAAAGAAAATGTTTGGAAGGGCTATATATGAGGCTTCATGCATTCACACCCATACATGGTAGGATCCATGAAGCAAGAATTACCGCTAGGTAGAGAAGGAAACTCATTTTTTTGCTAAGACTCTCAAAGATCCAAGATTGCCATGAGTGTTCCAATTTAAGTTCTTGGGTGACTGGAGAAGTTGTAATAAAAACAAAGTGGGAGTCGTCCACATTTGAGGAGAGGAACCATCACTTTGAGACAAACCGTGACCAAACACGTATGTAGTGGGCTAGACAACAAGGGAGATTCTTTTCAAAAAAATGAATCGAGGGAATCATTTTGGGATAGATCCTTGTTTGATGGAGATAGGTTCCGGTGAGGATCAATTCGAGGAGGAGCCGATATATGTCATTATTGAGGACGAGGGATATGACATAGAGGATGATTGTGAGGACAAGGGGCAAAATGAGGAGCCGACATATGTCATTATTGACAATGAGGTAGATGACATAGAGGATGAGATGCGTAGTGAGTAGTGAGACTCTTGAGATGAGACCATGCCCCATAGTCGAATTGTTATCTACTTAGGGATCGATATAATGATGTCGATGGGTTGATGTAGATCTTGACATGTGGTACACATCCCCCTTAGTCTATATTTGGTCAAATATATAGTGTCAAATGGGTCATTTGGGAATTCATTACATTGGGCAATGAGTAAACCTATGTTAGGATTAGTAATTTATCCATCCATTATTAGCAAAAAAGGTCAAGATAAAGGAAATAAATATCATTGTGAAGGATGTCAATTAAATGTAGATATCTATTTGGTAGAAGCATATTGGAGTTTGTCCCCCTCGAAGTGGCATTCCATGTTGGAAGATATTGTGAAGCCATTTCTTCCTTAAGGAGTATTATATGGTGTTGCCCGATCTCAAGTGTAATTGCTCTATTTATGAGTATATTGGATTGGGGCATCTTGGCCCACAATCATCTCTTGCACTGTGAGATCTCTACCATATTCTAATGTTGTGATTATTTGGAATAGTTTTATCATTATATGTATGGATCGTACCAAGTGGTATCGAGCTACGGTTTTGCGCAAAATAAAATTTGTTTTTGGGCATGTTGTACTCTAAAATCAACTAAGTCAGAACTTCGCCGAAACCTCCTGATTCCACTCTAACAAATTGACCAAGTCTCGCAAATGAGTTTAAGTATAAACACCCTCCTCCCCCTGTCCTCTCCCCTTCCTGTTGGGTCCTATAATTTTCTAAAGAAAGAAAGAAAGAACTTGACAACTTGTGCTCAACCTTAGTAAAACTAAGGTCACGATTTCCAATATCTTGAAATGCTCTCTCTAGATTCTAGTTTTTGTTTAAAGGGGAACTTTTAGAGATCACATCAGCCTACACACACTTGGGGGTCCAATTCTCTAGTCCATCCTTTCGCTTGAAGTCATCTCTCACTTGCATCTTTAAGGGACGTTGCCTTTATTTCTGTCTTGGGACATCAATTTTTCGAGATCCACTTCTAGGACTTTCCTTCCATGTTACGCCTTTTTGATACAATCATCAAGCCTATAGTTTTATATGGCTCAGCGGGTTTGGGGACCTAGCTTGAGAGTTGTTGATTGGGATTGTCTTGAGATGGTTTATACTCTCATGCTACGACACATGATCCATTGCAAACAGACAATTTTTCAATGCATCGTCTAGGATGAATTTGCTTCCTAGCTGCTATGCCTTGAGACTATCTTCATACTTATTTTCTATATTCATAGATTCAAATCCATGGGGCTCTAGCTTCTTACTTTGAGGATATCAATACTCAACACTTTGCTCTTTAGAGAGGATTGCTTCAATTGTACCCACTTCTCCCTTTGGTCCCCATCATGCCGACATTGTTGGTAACTTGGTACTCTGAGACTAGGTTGCTTCTTATTTTTGTAGGCATCTCTATTGATATGTTTCCCCCTTTCATTTACTAACAGTTTTTTTGTCTACTGGGATTCAGGAATTGTTAACCAGTGTTTGGTTAAATCTTTATGACTATCCCCTCTGCATAAGCTCCAGTTCTTCAACTGAATCTTGTGCCCAACAAAGATTTTGAAGGAGACATTGCTGCCAGCTTTCAAATAGTAGCTTGGGACAACTGCGAAAGCTTACGACAATTTGTGGCATTGATAGAGCCATTGACAAAGAAATCTACATTGAAGACCTTAGAAGAAGAGCATCCGCACTTGTGGCCAGAAGACCTGGACACGTGTTGATCATTGTTCACCGACGCGGCCCTCTTCCACCAAGGCAATAATCATTGATCCTTTTTAAACTTGTATTGGTTATTTTCCTAAGTCCCCTTTAGACTTCACTTTTGGACAAAAACGAGGAAGTGGATGGACACAAAGATGTAGACCAAGCAAAGAGGTTCATCTAGAAGATACAATCAGTTCATCAAGTTGTCTAAGAAAAATTCAAAAAGAGCTAAGCCAAGTATAAGGCTAGGCATGACAAACATCGGGTTGATCATCACTTCCAAGTTGGTGATCAAGTTTGGCTACACATTAGCAAAGAACACCTTAAAGGTGAAGGTAAAAAGCTCAAACCAATCAGGTATGGTCCATTTAAGATTTTGGAAAATATTGGTAACAATTCTTTTCAATTAGAATTACCTCCATACATGCAGATGTATTCCGTGGTAAATGTTGAAAACTTGAAACTATATGAGTCTCCTATGATCATGGATCAAGATGAGAATGTTCAAGTTCCTTCTGTTGATTATTTTGCTCTTGAATATCTTGATGAGTTGCAGGAAGATGTTATTCTTGACAGGAGGGTGAGGACTTCACGAAGAGGTGATGTGGAGTATGTTTGTGTGAGTATAAAAGGAATGCATTCAAGCAAAGCATGATGGATGGAAGCTGGAAAAGTGAGGGAGTTGTACCCTCACTTATTATTTGAATAAAACCAAACTTTTGGTGGTCCAAAAGCTTCTTAGTGGGGAGGAGTGATCCAGGAGGATCCCCACTACTGATCCAATTAGATGGTCTCAAATTTTGCTACAAATACCCACACATAGAAAAGCTCATCGAGAGCTCTCAATGCGATTTGAATGGAGTCAATCCGATATCAGATGCAAAAGTTATGGCCTATTGAAGTTGAAGCCAAATAGGTAAAAAATATGGACAAGGCATAATGTTGACATCAATAGATGGCGTGGATCAATCACCTTTTGCCACATGGACCAATCAATGGTTGACACTTTGGACCGATTGGATGTTGACACGTTGCACACAAGATAAAGGGTTTTGGCGACCTATGGCAGCCTTCCTCCGGTCTTCCACGATCGAGTATTGGGGTACACTTTTTGTATGGAGGGGGACCCTGCTGCCAATATTCACTACACAATGGAAGTGAATTTGTATATAAACCATCTTGTAGGATCCCCACATCCAATGTGGGATTAATCTCTCAATGTTTGCAAAGACAAGGTGCTTAAACCCCAACGTGCCATCTCCTCCAAGCCAAGACCACGTTTCAAGCAAAGGATGGTCTCTTTGACCACTTTACAAGGCAAGAAATGTCTATTTAAACCTCTTGTTTGTTGAAATCCCAACAAATGTGGGATAATAATGTGGACAAGGTGTGAGAAAAGGGCGTGGAGAATGGGATTCGAACCCAACAACACCTCCCATAACCCATTTTTGGGCCATAGCCAATAGGCCATGTCTAAATTTGGAAAACACAATCAAGGATTTGCTTGATAACCTTTTTTCGGATGCCTAAGCATGAACCAAGGCGAGTTTGGGGGATTTGAACCACTATAATTGAGCAAAAGATAAGGCCGTTAGCCATTAGACCACAAAGCTTGAAACATTATAAAAAGACATTGTATTTGTTTAGTAGTTTTTTAGTCCTTTATTTGGGAAAACAAACTAGTTATGGTCATTTTATTGCGGGAAGAAGCAAATTGAAGGCCAAGTACCTATTGCGAGAGACTTCACAGAGGAAGGATACAATTTTTGAGCAGGTTGAAAATCAATTTGATGTAACGTGAAAGAAAACAAGTGTTCTTTATGTTATTTTTAATGGATTGGTTCATGCTTTGAAGTGGACCTAGAGATGTAGCCCAAATGGGTGAACTTAGTTATCGATTTCTTTGAGTATTGTTCTCTCTGTTCTTATCCGTTTCTTGCTTTTAGTTCAAATTTTTAAATACGATTTTATTAAATAAGGCAATTTTACGAAAAAAATGAGAAAAGTTGATTAGTATTTGAAAATGGAGATTTTGATTAAGTTTGAATAGACACCCCATTTCGGATCACTCTAGAGCTCCCATTTTGATCACCTCTTTTTTCCACCCACCCACCAAGAAGAAACACCCCCTTGGATATTGATACTTCACATATTAGAGCTGATATATCGGTTAGGCGACATACATCGGACACGATTACTACTCAAATTATTCAATTCCCCTGCCTACTCTCCCTCGGCGTTGCCCCCTTTTGACAACATGGATCTACTATTTATCGGCCACTCCCGGACCATAGTGGCGATTCATATTACAAGTTTCTTCTTTACTATGAGATCTACACCGACCTTGGATGTTAGCAGGGATTATAGAGGAATCGCTTAGCTTCCTCCTAGAGTCTCCTAGCCTAACTTCCTCGACCTTGGATAATCCTCAACGAGCATATCATATCTTTCTCAGTGATCATTGATGGCTTAGGCGACTCCACTTCAGGCACAAACAAAGATATTAGATGAGATTTCCTTCCAATCTTCATCGGTGCATGCTTTTGCGGATCTTATGCTCCCTTAATTACTATTTGTATTGGTTTCATTGCCACCTATGTTAGTGGTCCATTGCCACTTATGTTATTCCTTTATTTTTCTTCTAGGATTCCTCTTAGAAAAATTTCTATTGTTAATTTCTGTATCCTCAATTCCCATCATAATTACCATGTTCAAAAAGTTTGGATTGTTCATATGGGCAAAAAAAGTTTAGAAGTTCAGAATTTTGCAAAAGATTCGGTTCGGTTTCGTTCACAATTTATTTTTTAAATATAAAAATAATAATTTATGATATTTATCTACTAAAACAATATTAAAAATAATTTTTAATATTGACTCAAAAATGAAAGTAAAGCCTATTATTAAAATTATTTGATGTAAAAAAATTATAACTTATAAAATATAGTAAATAATAAAATACAACTTTAATTTTTTATTTAAAAATTTCAATTAAAAACACTAAATACTAGATGATCTCATGTTATATTCAAAAATGAAAAATAAAACCTATTATTACAATTATTTAATTTAAAAAATTATAACTCAATCAAATATAATAAATAATAAAAGACAACATAAATATTTTATTTTAAAATTTAAATTAAAATAAAAACTAAATACTATATTATTAAATGATCTAAATACAATTATAAATTTAAACTTGTTAATATAATTATAAGCTATTAAAATTTAATAGTTTGTAATTATATCAACAAGTTTGAATTTATAATTTTATAGAAAATAAATAAATTTAATTATTTAATTAATAATTTAAACGGAAGACATTCTAAGTTTTATGTTTTTAACAATTTAAAGTAACCGTATAAGTGTGGAGTTTTAACCCTAAATATTTATATCTAAGTCTAAGTCTAGCCTAAAGGCCCTAAACCCGTATAAAATTAAACTTAGAAATTTATATAAGTTTAAAGTTTTAAACCTAAAATTTTATATAACTTTTTAAGTATTAGATATTATTCATTTTCTTGACTATTCCGGAGCAAACAATAACAGGGCAGAAACGACGACTTACCTGGAAAATGGGAGATGTTTAACGGAGTTGCGGCAGGGTTTAGAGCCAAATTCAATGGCGGAAATGTATTCTTTGTAGGTTGTGTCGGTGTTTTGGACCACTGACACCTGGTTTCCCTATCGCTTTAGACCTACGTTTTCACTTTCCTCTGCGTGGTGTCTCATTGCTTTGTTGTCTACTTCTTGTAAAGATTTTTAGATTTTCTACCTCTTTTTTTCTTTAACGTTTTTGACTTTTCTGCGCTTTAGGGTTTTCATTTCACTTTACCCAAGATTTTAATTTATTTATTTGTCAAATAAAAAAAATTGGTGGGACGAATTTTTGAACAAATTCGGTTTCCTTAAAAGTTCGGTCGGACCGAATCTTACGCAAATTCGTACATAAATATGGTTCTGATGATTCCCATTGACCTCCTTATGGTCATTTGTGAACTTTAATATAATTTCTTTCTTTCTACATTTCACCTTCTCATAAACCTAAGTTTAGGTCAATGTATGTCCTCGAGTTGGGAAATCCAAAGTACTCGTCAAACTCGAGTATTTATTGATTGAAACGAGGATCACCATTAATTGAAGGTAGTTATCAAATTGCTAAAAACCAAGTGATGGCATGATGATGAAGGCGTGGAAGCAATCAGTTTGGAGGAGACTAATGCGAACGTGACAATGGTGGACTGAGTTGAGGCAACTGTAAATCTCTGTGAGGATGAGGATGGATGGTGGATGAAGAATAGAGCTCATACGAAAAAGGAGTTGTTATTGAGGCCCAAAAAGAAATAACAATCGTGGTTTCAAGAGAATAAGATATAGCGAGTTAGAGCCAAACCAAACGATGCAACAAAGACAAGACTAAGGTGACGATGCATGATGGCGAGTCAAGCTAGGATACTAAAGCATTGTCAAACCGAGCATAAAGGACATGTACGTGAGTTAGTGAAACACGACTACCAAGTTGAAGACAATCATGAGCTACGAATCAAAGACCTATTGAACTCAAGAGTTCGGTGGAAGAAAACCTACATGTGAGGTGATAGAGCTCCGAGGACAATGAGGTGTTGTAGAGCTTGTTCTAAGGAGGAGATGCCGAATGTGACATCTCTCTCTCTCACACACACAAGCTTTTTGTTCTATGTCTTCTATGTTTGAACAAATTGCCATGAAGTATTAGTACGAGGGTTACGCTCCCTTTTGTCTTGGATTCATACTACATGCACATCACCAAATACCAACTTGGGAAACATTGACATGTTGTAGTTTATCGGTAGAATTTGGTTTGAGGGGAGAATGCCATTCGTGTGGCAGGTAAATGACAACGATTTGTCCAAGCATCGGTCTTTCCTGTTTGTGTGCAATGTATAGAGCTTGTTATTGTGTGTGCAAAACATTATGAGCATGTGAGGTAAGGAGTGTTCAACTTAAATGGGGAACTAGTGCTCCTGCTCGTGCTTAGGGATACATTGAAGACTGTTGCACATAGAGATCACTATGGAGTTTTGTGATGACTCTGGGAAAATGACCCTCAAGTGTGTAAAGTTTATAAACAAGCACTTAAACTAGATAGACAGACCAATGTGATTAAACTGCCAAGGACACTACCAAGAAGTGATCTTCGTGAGGAAATCAATGACATCATCACCCTTCTCGGTAGAGTGTTCAAATCCCTCGCTTGCATCTTCCAAGAATGGATGCATGAATTCACATGCATCATCCATGAAGGGAAGCAATTAATTGATTAATCCTCTATTGTAAGTGATTGCATGCATAAACAACTCATCGAACTAAGATGTACAAGTCATTGTATGAAGTTGCTAGGCATGCAAAATATTTTTAAGCACAAAAACCAAAGGAACCATGGCTCCTTGTAGAACAAAGTGTTCAAATTTTACACTCAACCGAGAGATTAATACGAGTTGCCGCAAACATTTTAGGTGTGTTAATGATGCCTTTCTCTTTCACGTCATCGGGATGCTAGAGAATGACTTGATAAATGAATGTTAGCTCAAGCGATGGCGGGATTGCAAATTAGAGCATTTGGTTTATCAATTCCCCACCATATCCTATATTTGGGTTTGCAGTTTCAATTGTGTTCCCTACAAGTTGCCAAAGTATGTGGGTAACAAGTGAGCTTTGTTGGATTTATGTAGACAATTGGCGGATGTGCATGGTTTCTTAGTTGACAAACACAAATCTAGAATATGATTCCTAATTTCTATTGGGAAGTACACTTGTTCTACACTAAATTGTGCTAAAGCAATGCGCACGGAGATGACCAAAATGACTCAACAAGTGTTCGTGAGAAGGCTTGAATTTGATTGTCTTAGGGACATTGAGGGAAATTTAGGTCACGCATATAGACACTATCGATGTGTTGAGGACTATTGGGTGAATTGTGAAGATGAATACGATGTATGTTTTAGGGACTATTCTAGATTGAATTTTAACCAAATGAATGCCTTTGAGTTAGCGAAAAAGAATGTGTCACATGGGATCACAAATGACAAACATTGTTTGGTTGACCTTCGTCATACAATCCAATAGCTGAAAATCCTATCTCCAAGATAGATTGGTCTAGAAGAGAAGTGATGATGCTTGAAGGCAAAACCAAGGCAATCATAGATTGTTGTCTTCTTTGAGTACAAAAGAGAATTTCCAAGTACAATTCAGCCGAGAATCGTCTCTACATAGGCCATGGATCATCTAAAGCACAATCTTGACTTGTTCCATAAGACATTCTTCACTTGTAAACAATGCTACGTATAGGGTTTAAGTTGATAGAGATTTAAGTCGAGAGAAACACCTAAGGCCACTTATGTCTATGAAGACCCTGAACTAAAAACAATCCGAAGATCCTCCTCAAGATAATTGAACAAGAAAAAGGGAAGGCTCTTGAATGCTGTGCAGCCGACTCATTTTGTATCTTCTCCCATGAGTCTTGATTCCCTATATTTACCAAGAACACTACCCTAAAGTTTGTAGTTTTGATCGGAATCAAGATCTTGCTCTTAGCTTCTCAACTACTTCGAGAACATCTCTTAGGAAGATCTCGTTCAGCCCGATGACTAGCGTAGTCATTGTCGATTACTTTCCTCTCCTCAAATCAAACTTCAAATTTTCTTGGTGGTTCATGGTTACTCTACTACTATTGAAATGCCAACCGGTTCAATGAAGTGGTCAAGAAGAGGCGAAAAGGATAGTGAAAACTCTTGTTGTGGATTATGAAGCGATAACATCTGTATGTGCTTCATCGCTGCCCAAAACCCTAAGGTGGTCTCCAAGATCACTATCGACGAGCAAGAAGTCAATATGGCAAGATAATTGTTCCCTTTGGTGAGAAAAACAAAGAAGACATGTCAATCAATAACTATCAAGTTTCAAGGTGTTGTTAGGCAAGTTCACGAAGGAGAGTGATAAAGAGCACGCATAGGATTCAATGAACACAATCATTGAGCACATGGAGAAATACAAATAAGAAGAGACATAATTCAAAGAGAAGAATAATCAATTCGTGGCATGTGTTCAATATCTTGTCAATCTAATTGGAACATATGCGGTGCTTGTTTTTCTTGTGACTACTCTTCCTAACAAAGATACTCTTTTGACAACGGGAGAAATTGGAAATATGGGTAGAGCAACTAAATCATGGTCGAGGAACATGTTGAGTACGAGGAATGGTGCTCATTGATGAAGTCGTGAGAATCTTTGATAAGATTCAAACAAAGATGCACTAAAAGGTGTTGAAGGCGAGTTCACTAAGGAGATGACACTCATGGAAACAATTTATCGCAATTATCAAGAGATGATACCACTAGGCTTTTCTTCACTTGTTTTAGAGAAAATTATCAGTAGTTATGAATGCAATCTTCACATTGAATGGTCCAATGCATTAAATTTTAGAGGGCAACGACTTAAGAAGTCTAAGGCAAGGCTCAATGGTGTCGAAGATAGGAGTGACAAAGTCTTGTTAGGCATTCAAGAGTTCATCGAAGAAATCTGTTGTGATTTCTATCATGATCAACACCAAGTCAATTCTATGCGAAGCTCAACTAACAAATTTGGTCAAAGGTGAGTCTTCTCCATCCTTGGGTTTTGGTGTTTCCTCTATCACTAAATTCATCAAACTCCATGTCTTGTTCACAAAGTAGAGAAGAAATTGACCGAGTATCACCTTGTCCCTTAACTAATTGAAGTAGTGTAGATTGTGTGTGATGTGTGTTTTAGATATATAGGATTCACCGAGACAACTAAGATGAAAGATTCGCTCGAGAGATTTATAAGATTCGGGTTGGCTAAGAAAACTCTCTAAAGGGGTTCATTGAGATAATCAACATTAAAGAGTCCTCTATGAAGGAGACAACTCAAACTCAAGTGGGTCAATTTTATTCACCTTAGAACATGTTACAAAGTCACTTATTAACATCATTAAATAAAGTTACTTTTTAATAGTGACTTTATTTTATTTTCAATAAAGGGCATGTATTGTAATAAATGAAATTGTTCTAATTTGATGATGCAACTTTAAGTCATTTCGGATTGTAAGTTGGAACCATAACCACCTTGAGGGTTAGAAAAGGGTGTTTGTGCGTCATTCAACATTGAAGAGTCCTATTCGAAGGAGACAACTCAAACTTATATTCACCTTAGCACATGTTACAAAGTTACTTATTAACATCATTAGATAAAGTTACTTTTTAATAGTGACTTTATTTTATTTTCAATAAAGGTCATGTGTTGTAATAAATGAAATTGTTCTAATTTCATGATGTGACTTTAAGTCATTTCTGGATTGTAAGTTGGAACCTGTAACCACCTTTTATAACTACCTTGAGGGTTAGGAAATGGTGTTTGTGAGTCATTCTCCGGGGACTTTTTGATAGAACAAACAAATTTTGTATAGAAGACAAAAAGTAGGAAAGTTGTACTTTTCTAAAGATAATGCAAAAAGGATTATAGGTGTAGACACTCAAATTCGGAAATTTACTCTCCAACACTCTTTGGTATTGACAATGCACTCTTGCTTAAGATAAACACATCCATTCTATTCCTATTTAGTACATCCCAAGGTCTCTTGTTTATCCTTACACACAAATATCTTTGACACATTATGAGAGTACAATGCATAAAATCTATATACTAAGTCAACCTAACAGGATGCAAACTTCATTTAACATGTTTTCATCCTGGTCAAGGCTGCACAGTTTGGTCAAGAATTTATATCCGGTCTTGACCTATCTTGTATGGTTTTGCACTGACATATCCTCCATCTTTGCTTTCATTCCAAATTCTTTGATGGGTCCTTTACTCCCTTTGGGTTGGCCTTTCTTTGATAATTCACCTTTGGAACCATATATAAACAAGTTAACACTACCTCATTTGTTAACCTTAAATCCTATGGCACTACATTGATACTCTCGCTTCCAACACTTCCAAAAGGCACCTAATGCTCCCTAAATCTCGCAAAGGCACATCCATAGTCATTAGGGCAGCAATCACAATAGGTTTGAAGCTTCTTACTAGGTCAAGGCATCAATCTCTCTCATCTACAAGCACTCAAATATCCCTTCTCCAAGTATTTTAGGAAGAGCCAAACTTAGCTCAAGCATTGTCAAAGAAGTTGCATTCATTTAGATATCACATGCTAGGTGGAGAATGACGTGCGGTTCGAGGCTCTTTTGAGTGGTGTCAACATCGGCGGTGCGGGGTGCCAACAACCCAACTACTTGTTTGTTTTGTAGCGTTTTCCATTCATGGTTAGGGTTTGAGATCTTGTTCAGAATGCTCAGAGAGCTTCACATCATGACCGAAAACTAGGGGTTGACAACAACAAACATTTCCAGAAAGCGACAAACCTAGAAAGTTATAAACCCGAGAATCAAGCGAGTCCAAAACCATACAATAGGGTCGAGGTATGCGAACGGTCTTGGCGAGAGCGCATGGTCTGCTTTGAAGGTCGATTTCGATCACGATTTGGAGAACAAAGCATCATTAGTCTTAGATCTCCTTGTTTCAATATTGCGCACTTTCAACACTTCTTAGATTCATTTGTAAACAACTAAGTGCACTCATCCTCTTGTGTTTTCAAGTTCATATCTTGTTTCATACATTAGTTGCAAGTATTAATGCATTGTTTTGATATTGGATAATTAATGTTGGAAGTTAATTAATCAGAATAACCTCCTGTAGCTCCCCTTACATCCTTTAGTGTACTTAATTCACTAATTCTTATATTTCACATAATATAACGAAGGTGTAAACAATAAGACTTTGTGCCTTAATGTTTCTTTGTGAATGAACATTATTCTTATGTTAGTGCTTTCATTCTATCTTTGTGATTTCTAATCACATTGGATGTTTATGGTTGATTGGTACTCATTCTTAGAGATTCTCTATATGCCATGGTAGTTAGATTATGTGTTTGCATAGTTACTCGCATATCTTCTTGTACCTTTTACCTTTTATCTATTCTCTTTGTATATCTCTCTCTCTCGATCTTTCATATTTCCTTTCTAAGTTCCTATATGTAAAAACCCCAAACACACTTTTGCATGTTTATATTATATATTCCTTTCCTACTTTTCTTGCTTTTAATAAAGGAACCTCCCCTCACAATAGAGGAGAGACTTTTGTCTCCTCATTGTTGCAATAACTCCTATTTTACCTTAGTGCAAAATATTTTGCTATCAAATTTTAGCGCTAATCATGGGGCTCGTTTTTGCCTTTTTTCGTGCAACTCACAAACCTAGCACTTTACCCATGAATATCTCTTGTAATACACCAATTTTGCGACCGAATCTTGGTTTGTTTCATGATACTCAAAAAGATATATCAAGCAACCTCAAAGATCTCATGTGGGATATTTGTACAAGTGTTGCTCATTTCAAATGTGCAGTTGCAGTGCTAGACGAAGAAGAAGACTGTGCTGACATAGCCAGGAGAGCTGCATTAGTTACTCTAGTGAATCTTGGTCAAGTACAAAGAAGAGTTGCACAAGAATACTACCGAATGGTTATACCATCTTGATGTGGGGTCATCGGTGATTGGAATGTCACGAAGACTAAATTTGAAAACAAATTTAATCTAGTAGAAGATGCCCATGCCCTTCTTGCCCAATTGTCACAAATGAAAAAGAGGCCCATGCACCCATGAGAGAGTTTGTAGCCAAGTGCAACAAGCTAGTGCACAAGATACCTATCGCTGCTAAGCCTACACCCAATACTCATAAATGCTTCTTCATTAATGCACAACTACTTGAGGTAGGTTTCATGTTGAGAAGAGCTCGAGTACCAAACTTAATGGCTGCTCGAAGACTTGCACTTGAAGTAGAAGATGATTTGATGATGGCTGAAAAATATATGGAGGATTCAATGCAAACTAAAGGTGAAAGTTCGAACCAAATCTCTTTAGATGCATTGATTCAAAACTTGAGTAATGATGTATTGGCTCTCAAAAAGAACTTCTTCATAACGGACCAGCTCCATTTTATGAAGATGTTACAAGAAAGAATTACTCACAATATCATACTAATCGTGCTCGCTTACTTGCACCTCAACAAAGATTAGCCATTGAAGCACCTCCTGTGATTGCTCCTGTCAACGCATTTGCAGATTGCATGACACAGATGACTATGAAGGTGCTACATGTAAAGCGAGTGGAAGATGATATATTTATGTACTGTTAAAGAAGCTGAAATAGAAGATTTCAATCGAACCAGAAATTGAAGAACTGGAGGGTGTATCTGTGATTGGGTTTTGTGAATATGAATCAGATTGTGATGAACATGATGACATAGCAGAAGAAATGAACAACTATTCTTTTGCTGTCTTCACAAGGTCATAGAACCAGAAAGATAAAGTGAATAAAGGAAAAGAAGCTGAGAAGATTAGTGAAAAAGAGAAGGAAAAGAATAAACAAGTCTTAAAAACGCCACCTACCAAACAGATTCTCTGTAGAGGCTCTCCATTATCTAACTTGGTGAAGGATAAACAACCTGAGAAAAAGGTAAGCTCTTCATCCCCATTTCCTTTTGTGAGCTATTAAAAACCCAATTCCTTATTTAAAAATGATCAAAATATATCTCAAGTTAATGTAAATTCTGAAGCCTCAACATCTACTTGTTCACTTGCATTTGATATTATTGATCATGTCAATAAGGCTGAAATCCAAATGTCTCAAACTGAGTGCTTAAGACCTATTCTGAATCAACTTGATAGGCTAGTCAAGTTTATAAGAGGAGACAATTCTAGTACCTCTGGATCTGTATCTTGTGGCATCCTAGCAACCTCTAAAGCCTGTACCTGCCAAAATCTAACGGCTTCTCTTCTTTGAGTATAGGGAAACTAGAACCCTTCTATAGCTCTTTCTTCATTGCAGAATTGAAACTAGACATCTGTACCATAAACCTTGGAGCCTCGGATAATGTAATGCCTACTAAATTTGCCCATGCTCTTACGATTTCTTGCACAAGATATTTTGGTAGATGCTTCTTGATGGAAACCAAGAAAGTGCTGTTGATTAGACAAATCAAAGACATCAAAGACACTCAAGTGGCTTTGAGCACTTCCCCTCAAAAAAGAGTTTAGATGACTATTCTTGTTGCCTACATTCGAGCAACCTATGTGCCGTTGTTGGGTAGAAATTTCTGCAGAGATCTAGGAGGAGAAATCCAAATGGATTGGTGTCGTGCAATGATTTTGATTAAGGGAATCAAATAAAAGCTAGAACTTGAAATGAAAGTGCACCATACATCACGCATAAGTCAGACAATCCTTTTGCTGACAGTTTGTATGAAGACTCATGTTTGGGGAACTACAGGATGATGTTTGAAGATGAAATAAATGCTTTTGAACTCGTAGAGATGATGACTCCAATGACGTCTGGTCATTGGAATTTGATGGTAGTTGCTCTTCTGCTAGTTTTGGCTTTGGTGTAGTGCTTATATCTCCCAACGAAGAAACGTATCAATTTTCTACATATTGCAATTCCCAAACACACATTATTGCTAAATATGAAGTATTGCTTGTTGGTCTCAAAGTTGCTGAAGAAATGGGTATAAAGGTTCTAAAAGAACAGTGTGATGTGAACCGGTCGTCACGCGAGTCAGGAATCTGATTTAGGCAAAGAATGATTGATTGAGACACTAAAAAAATGAGTATGGGATTGTATCGAGAATTTCAGTTCTTTCTCTATTGATGCAACATTAAGAGATAAGAATGATGGAGCAACTGCACTGGCAGTTCCCCCTTCCTTGATGATACCCCGTCCCATGTTTGGAAAAGACAAGTACACTATCAAGATGGCGTTTCACCCCAGCATTCCCCTCAACTCGAAAGTTGGCAAATTCTCGGTGATGATCAACAAATTATTGCCTTTCTTGAAAAGGAAGATAATTTTAGAAATCTTTACTTGAAGGTAGTGATTCAATGTGTAGAGAATCTAATCTACCTCCCAAACAAACAAAGAGGGGATTGAAAGTGAAGATGGTGAAGATGATATTATCAAATCGCAAGGCAATAAAATTCAGAAGTTTCTTTGTTAGAAGTTTTTGATAAATATGACGGGCTCATCAAGAGAAGATTGCACGAAGGACCCCAAGGTTCAACATATTATGAAAAAGTGAACATCGACTCAAATGAACAACCAAGGTTGGTAAATATTGGAAAATGTTGCTCTCGAAAGAGCATAGAAACTTTCTCTTCTCAAAAGGTATATTGGTATTCTCGCTAATTCATACGAAGATCTGAAATCTTATTTAGACCCGAAGAGTTGCAACACGCTTTTGTCCTCAAGTCGGGTATGATTACCTTCAAACAAAAACAAAGATGTTACTATCCAAAGATAGCGGGGACTATTTATGTATATGTTCGCTGAATGCAAGGACTATCTTTCCTGTTCACCATTCTACGGGTTGCTAACATATACTTGTGCTAAAGAAAAGTGGTGAGATAAGAATCTGTGTTGATTTTGGGATCTGAATTATGCATCATTGAAACATATCTATCCTTTGTCCATCATGGGTGAGTCTTGAAAGGTGTTACGAGGTTCAAAGATGTTACCCATGCTTGATGGCTTCTCAATTACAACCAACTTGAAGTTCTTTAGAGAAGATTAGCAAAAATCACATTCACAACCCCATGGAGTACATTTGCGTATTAATGGATGCCATTTGGTCTTATCACTATAGGTGCGATTTTTAGAGGGTGATGGACCTTGCTTTCCACAATCGAAGAACAAAACTATTGTAGCGTACTTGATGACTTAGCCTTGTTTTCTAATAAGTGCGTAGAACACTATTATCACTTGGAGAAAATATTTGAGAGATGTCAAGCTCATGGTATTTAGTTGAACTATAAGAAATCAGTCTTCATTGTCAAAGAAGGAAAACTACTTGGTCAATCGTGTCGAAAGAAGGAACAAAGATGGATCCTCATTGGCGATCCATCAGGAGCTTCTTTTCGTTAGCCTTTAATGTTAGGAGGGGTGTGGCTACCATTCCTGAGTAGACCACTGGTCCTCGTTTGCCCCCTCCTTCATTCCCTTCTTTGCTTCTCCCGTCTTTCTCCCCCGCTTGCTCCATTGCCCCCGCCTGTGGGGGTATTGGCTTCGGGTTTCCTTTCTGCTTTGTCTTTTCTCCTTTCTTCTGTTTTTGGGCACTCATTTTGAGTTGTCCCGTTCGCACTTTGTATATTGTCTGGGCTGCAGTCCCATTGAACTACTTTTGTGGTCATTCGATGGACATTAATATATTTATCTTATCTTATCTTATCTTATCTTCCAAGGCTTCCTTGCTTTAGGGTTGAAAGCATCAAAGCACAAAAATTAAGAGTTGAAGTCGAAAAAAAGAGAATTAAAAGAAAAGATGGCATGGCAATTAAAGTACCCAATAGGAAAATGTGAGGATTGCAGTCAGTGAAGATGTGAAGTTACATAGTTGGTGAAATTGCAAAATTACATAGATGGTTGTTTAGGGAAGAGTCTTCCACCCTCTTCTTCCCAAGCCTTGTGAGGAATCATGGCCACCACTCCCACTTTATCAACTCCAACATAGAAACAACACTCATGATCGAGTAGTGCAGGCCAACAACATTTTATTCAAGTGGATAGATGTAGACCCCCAATTTATATTTGTTAATAAAGAATAATAAATATAGTGGTACATCAATGAGTTATTATATGCATGCGATGCTAGGTTAGGAGAACTAATTTTGATTTTTGGTCCCATGGACATTTTTCTAAACATCACACCTGTTACAACCATTCCTCATTTGGGCTATTTATGTATATTTCTCGAGTCATGTAAGGATTAATAAAGAGTTAAGTTGTGATTGTATAGTATAATGTGATGTACTTACGGTTATTTTAATGCAATGGAGATCTCTTCAATATTTGTTTTTTCTTCTTGTGTTATTTGATAAGTGTAAGCCGATAACTATTGTTTATGTTCTTATGTAGAGATTTCCTCTACATAGAAAGGGGTCCTTCCGTAACATGCGACCACTAACATTCGTTGAGCAATTTTTTGTGTATATATAATAGGTGTAATCTAGGTCATTTTGTAACTTCAATTGACATAGCAGCTGGAGTGAGGAAGAAACGATGTTATGGTGATTGATTAGGATGACTGACCACAAGCAACTTGATTTTGCTAGCAAGTGTTTTATCCAATATCTTGTAATAGAGATTGAAAGGCATGATAGGGCATCGAGCTTTGATCATTTCCCTTATAGATCCTTTAGGTATGAGCTTTATGAGGCTTCCATCGATCAATTCTCTCATAATTCTCTCATAATGCCACTTGTGATGAATTTGCAACACTTAGTGAGGTAAGGTGGTCCAAGAACATGCCACTTTTTTTTGTAGATCCCTACAAGGAGACCGTTTGGACTTGGAGACATCTCATTATTATAATTTTGCATTTGCTTGGTTAAATCATTATTAGAAATTCATGACGGTGGGATCATTCTCTATTTAGGTATCTAATTTGGGATTGTGCTCAATAACTGAGCAACAGTGTCGGATAACGGGCAGATTTGAAAAGAAGATGAAATTTGTGCATAACCTTGACTCCCAGTTGTTGGCAAGCGTTGTGATAACAAAATTGTAGCAGCAGGGAACGCTTACTACTCTTCCCCTCAGTCTTATACAATGCTAGAAAGGGATTTAAGAACTTTCTTTTGGCTAGGTTGGTGCCACCAGCCAACCTTTATAATATTGTATTCTGTAGTTTGTACTATATGATGGCATGCCCTATTAGTTTGTACTATATGGTCACCCATGGGCCATGCACATAGAGATGTGTAATGGGCTGGGTGGGTTAAGTAAAGGTCATTGATTATTGAAGATATTAGGTGGACCTACCCACATTGATGTGCCATGCCCACAGCTATATATACATGCCATGCGATCAATGTGATGACTAATGCTGTGGTGCTTCTTGAGGAAAGCTAAGGCTGATGATGTATTGTTGTTCTATGATGAATATACTGATGGCTCTGTTCTGCGCATACTTGTGTTGATTGTCCCCTTTTATGTGTACACATAATTTGCTTTTTTTTTGCACTCGCTTTACTCAGAGTTGTGTCTAGATGATCTTTAATATTGGTACTCTAAATGGATGTTCAGGGTAACCCATTGCAGGCCTCAGGTAAGCAGCCTGCAAGACCTGATAAGCCGACACAGGATAGTAGTAAGTGTTAGTTATGTTCTATATGTGTGCAGTCATAAAGTACCTAACAGGCCAATCAAAGGGGATTAAAGGGGTACCTACCTATGGTAGCCTGGGATGTGTGCACCACCATTCTGAGGGATAATTGCGTTGTGGGGATCCTTGATATTAGAGAGCAAGGAGCAACCCTCATGGGAAAATGGATAGTCAAAGCAGAGGAGAGTGAAGCTTCATGGTCAATTCTTTTGTGCCATAGAATCCCAAATGCTTTGTGGGTTTTGCAACCTGGAGCCTGAGACCGAAGTAAGGATATTTGGAGACCATTCAATTTTGTGATATTAATGGCGATGGTAACCCTCTTATACGCAGAGAATATGGGCTGGAAAATTGTCTATGAATATTTTTAAAAATACACTTGTAGTTTGAGGTGCCACATGATACTTGGGATCTAGCAGCAGGACCTATATGGACATTTCAAGTTCAATGGTAAAAGGCTGACAAGGAAAGAACTGTTTCCTTGGCGTGATATCTGGAATGTAACAGCAAAGATGGGTGGTGTGTTCTCAACCGAGCACAAGTGGGAATTAAACTTTCTTTTCATGAGCTTTGAAACTGATCTCAGGATTTTTTTTTCAAGTTTCAACTTAAAAGATTGGGTCCTTATTGGAGGGATTGGAAATGGAGTAATGGAAAGGCCTTAGATAATTATGTGGCAAAGAACGTGTATAATCAAGTGAAGCATTGCTACCATTGCTCCTTTCCTGAACAAGCAATGGGGGATCAAGGACCCTGAAACAAGATCAGAAAGCTGTTACTAGTCCATTTGGAAAATCAGATCCTCTTTCAAACACAGTTATGGGGTAGCTGCTGATTCGTCAAGGTTAACTAGTCAAAGTTGGTATTTCAGACCCTTCAAGGGAGGGATGGAGCAACTGTTTACGTCTTCTAAAAATGCCTTGCTTAGAGATGTTTTTGGATATGGTTTCAAGTTGAATATAACTTTTTCTCAATTGCTTCCATTCTTTGCGAGGTTCTCTCTTGGGAAAATCTTGGATGATTAAAGACAACTGCAGGTATCTTTGGAAAACCATATGGCTTGCTGCTCTTACTTTCTTATGGAGATCCAGCTTGGAAAAAACTTCTCAGAACACTTTTCCACTTAGTCAAGGGGAATCGAAGGCTTTCAAATTTCAAACATGACTTGGATTTGACAGTTAATGCTTAAGCTAACATGGTTCTGTAAAGATATTGATTTGTTGTTGACTGATTGTAATGTCCCTTTTTCCCACTTGAGGATCAGAACTTGGACTTCTTGCCATTCCTTCTCCATGGAAAAGAAGTAGAGGAGTTGGAGAAGAACATTGAGCTTTCATTTGCATTTGTTTTTCTAATTTTTAATGTTTTCTTTTTAGTGTTTTCCCTCTTGAAGCAGGTCGGCCTGGTTAAAGGCAAATTAAAGAAGCTTAATGAAGAAATATAACATCTCCTATGGGTCGGCCTAGTCTTTCTTAGCCTTGGTGCCAAAGGAGGGATATAAAGTGAAGTGAAGACCTCATTTTGCAAGCATCTACATTGGCGCATTTTCTATTATTGGGCATTGAGAGCTTGTTGCTCCATGTTCTTCCACTTGAGGATGAAAACCCTTCTAGTGGTTTTGTTAGAGGACGAAGATCCTTTGACATTGATTGAGCTTGAAGTAAATTGCAGATTTGAGGAGAATCATCCACTTTCAGATTTTTATTTGCTTTCTAAAGGAGGAGCGACCTACCTTGGTGTAGGGTTTGATGGTTTGGAGGGGATAAAGTTGATCTTTTATTTCATAATCTGATTTACCATATTTTATAAAGCCGGAATCTTCATTTTTATGAATTTTGAGGGTTTCTAGACCCATATTTCATAATTTTATTGTGGCTGCTCTTCGCTGGTTATTAATTAATTTCCAGTTGTGTGTTGACTCAGAATTTTCATTGATTATTGGTCTATTGGATGCCTAAAATACATATCTAAATTGTGGCAAGGATATTTGGAGTGTTTTCAGTGTTTTGCATACATTTTTATACCGCTGTTTGGAGAAATCAGTTCACTGGTTTTAATTACAGTCTGCTGGTTATAAAAATCAGATTTGGTTATTTGGTGTTTGAGCTAATTCCTTGGTTGTGGTTTCATCCCTTGAAAGGGATATTACACTGATGCTCAGGCCCAGCATTATTTTTTGCCTTTATAGGAAAGGATTTTCCTTGGAATCCTACCTTTCAACTCATGTAAATCTTCCATTTTCTTTACAAAATATATGGTGCATTTCTTAAAAAAGAGAGAAGATTTAAACCCTACAAGAGGTGCACCAAAGTATCTCTTAGATATGGCAAACTATTTCCAGTACACTGTAAAATATATATGAAGTGGCCTGTAAAATAAAACTATATCTATTGTAAAGATGCACTAAGGTTTCACATCAGTTTCTTGAAAATGAAAGCCTTATCAAGATATCATAATATGCTTTGTTCTATATTAAGAAAGTGGGAAAGGGAGCATCCCTTCCTGCTCTCCAAACTTTTGAATTCCATTGTGACCAGCAGGCCTGGAGCGACGGTTTTGGACTCCATTGGCGACTGGTTTTGGGGTTTTGAACATTGGTCCGGTTTGGGGTCCTTCGGGTTGTGCTTTGCATCTGGATTCGTGTGTGGGACCCGTTCATATGGCGGTGGAGGCATGTTGGTCGGGCATTTGGTGGAAGGCTTGAAAGCCCTTCTTTTGGCGTGGGGTGCCTTGTTGGCCTGGCCGCACCAGCTGTTCTCGTGTTGTCACTTTATAGACCCCTGCTTGAGGATGGTTTTGGTGGTGTGATGTGTGGTAAGGTCTGGCTGTTGGGTTTGACTCCCATTCTTTATGCTTCCTGGATGCATTCCAGCTGTTCGGCATTGGGAGCTTGGCATGCAGAGTTCAGAAGCATTATGTCTTTGGCTTAGGATATGCTTTGGCGGGATCAGTCTGGTCTTTGGGCCATGAAGCGACCCTTCCTTGGTCCATTTGAATCTAGCTGTTGGGTGTCAGAGTGGGAGTGGTGGGACTTGCCTTTCCCATGTTCCTGTCTCTGTTTCGTGCAGAAATGGTTCTTTGGCCAAGCCATGGTGATGTGTGGAGGCCATGCTTTGTCTGAGATATGGAAGCTTCGACTGATGGCTTTCAGCTCAGGGTTCAGCAAAAGTCGAGTGGCCTGTCCAGGTGATTATGGGCTGATCTGTGTTGGAGAAGGGGCTGTGGGGTTTGTCTGGGTGGAGATCTCCCACCTTCTCCTGATACTTTTGTTGGGTTGGGGGGTTGTGGAGGCTCAACTCTGATGCAGCCATTCCCTGTTTGAGGTTACCAGCTGCAGTGTGTGTTGGGTGTTTGGGAGCTCGTCTCATGTGAAGTTTCAAGGGGGCTTGGGAAAGCTTGTTTCATGCAAAGTCTTCTGGGTTGATCAGGAGCTCACGGATATTTCTTCTGCGAGCCAGATTCATCTGTCGTTTCATTGGAGGCTTAGGATGCGGTTGTTGGGACGGGTGGTTGGCAGGGGATGTTTTCTTTTGCGGGTGATTTATATGCTGGTTTGTTGTTCTGGCTTGTCCAGCAGATTGTTGTTTCAATGACCCATGTTGACACAAGTTTGAAACTGGTCTTACCTGTATTGAGTTGGTTTTATGATGTTTAATGTTCTTTGTATTGGTCAGCTCTTCTGTGAGCTTGTTGGTTGTGTGCCTCGCAGAGGCAGTTGTATGTGTTGTCGCTTGACTTTTGCATTTGGGTTTGGTGGACCTGACTCTTGCTGATCATTTGCTGACCTTTGTGGAAGGTCTGTCTGTTTGGTTGATCTTCTGAGCTTTATTGTTTATCCTTCATGCTGGCTTTTTTGTGATGTAAGAGGGAGGGGACCCTCTCAAAACCCCTATTTTTACCTATTAATTAAAAGAAAGATAACATGCTTTGTGCTTATGTGGATTTCAAAACGTAGAACACAACAATCGCATTACTTGATAAAATGTTGGAAGAGACGAGAAGGAAATGTGATTTATTATTTTTCATCTCATATTTTTCTTGCTTTGCAAAATGAAATTTGGGTGAAAGAAATTGCGTAGAAGATTATATCATTTGATTCTAGGAAAGGTCCAACTAATGCCCTTTAGGTGTGGGAAGATGCAAATAAGGCTTTGGAAGAAGAGGAGGCCCAAGCGAAGAATTTGTGAGGATCTCAATCGTTTGGTATGAATTTTTCTTCCAATTCTTTCATTATTTAGATGAATATGAGTCTAGAATCTAAAGAACTTAATTTTTGCATGGTTTCTGTAGGTTCAAGAGGGTGCATCTGCACAATACTCAAGGTTGGAGGAACTAAAGAGGCGGCTTGAAGCATTGAATCCAGAGGAAAAGGGGGTTAGTTTTGAAACTTGAGAATACACTGGCCCATAGATCATTTGCTTCATCAGGTTTCAGCCAGTAGAGTCAAATCTAGAATCATATGACTTTCACTGGTTTTTATTTCCATTTTCTTCACATTTTGTCTCCAATATTTTCTTCTTAACATCAGTATGGATATAATTGACAAGGATTGCATGAGAACTAGGGTTGTAATGGTTACGGAAAAAACCATAAATATTAGTCCCCTTTCAGCATGCATACTGCATAATAAACAAGAAGATTGTATCTCTTATCAACTTATATTGATTTGGATGCATCTTTATTTTTGTTAGTTGTGTAATTTTAACTTGAACTGTTCCTTTTCAGGAGTCTGCAAAAGTGGGATCACTGGTGTCAAACAATGAAATGGCTTTTTCTGTTGCAACTTCAAATGAGCAACTGAACAAGTCTGAGACCTGTGCTTCTGATATTTCAACAAACTCTCTTCCACTTCCAGACCATTCATCAAATTCTAGTAACACAAACTATTCATCTGCAAAAAGGGTTTTGATAAATCGGATCCAAATAGTCAGGGACAATCAATCAAGCCAGGGACTGAATGGCAGTCTGCCCGCATAATGAAAGGTCATAGCCACAATGTTCATCGAGGAAAGGTAATATGGTACTTCAGAAACCAAAAGATGGAACTGTTTCTGGGTGGACTGGTGCTGGATTTGATATTGATGCCAGGAGTTGAGATTTTTCATTAAGACCTTTGCAAGCAATATTTAATGCTGCTTACAAGGCATAACATAAAATCACTGGATTGCGTTGGGTTCATCTACTAGGGTGGGTAATAGATTTTGGTCTGTAAGGCCCTTTTTCAAATTGTTTGGCATATTTGCATTACAGATGAAATTCTGTGTAAGAACTCTGGGATACTTTTAAGTCAGGTGAACTTACATGTAAATGTGATTTCAATTTAATCAGTACTGCACTGTTAACTTTCATTAATCATAGAAGATTCTTTTCGAGTTGTAAATAAATTGTGTTGTAACGAAGTGCACTTTTGGAAGACGGGTCTTTTTGTTTGGGCGATTGGTATGCAATACAGTTGCATATTTCTTGTTGTTTGGTCAGTTGGTAAATTCTCACACCTGTTGTCCTTAATGCACTGGATGAATACACTATGAAGCTCAGACTGTTTGGCAAAGAAGCCATCGAGGGATATTCATTGACCGAATCTGCCTGGCACTTGTAACCAACTTTGCTCGAGTGGGTGCGTATTATCATGCATATTTCAACACGGAGCATGGCCTGTGTGGCATGAACTTGGATTTTTCTTACCTTCAAATTTATTAGCTAGAGTCAATACCAATGGGCGACAACTGTGTTGATTATTTTATGACAAGTGCCTTTGTGCTTTTTCTCTTTGTTTTCTCGCCACTTAGCTTTGTGTTATTTCAAGCTGATACTCCCTTCTCTATACAACCTAAGCAGTTAGGTGTAGATAAATATACATTAGGGTTATTTGATAACATGCATGCTAAAACAATGGCATTCATAAATAAGCGAATTATTGAAATAGGATTCACATTCTTACACCGAGTCAAAATGCAAGAAATTAGTAGGCCTGTAATGTCCCTTTTTGGGGATCCTCCGGAAATAGCCCAAGGCTGAGCACAAAGGACTGAAATCAGATTTAGGGCAGGCTGTAGATGACTGACAATGACTGTGAAAACCCACAAGAGCTGCCAACAATTTTCCTCCTAGGGTAGCGACCCCTTAGGAAGATTCAAGCACACTTTTCTATGCACGAAATTCACTCAAACCCTTGGAAAATATGCTCAGAAATTATAAGAAAATACCAGCAATCATTAGATGCAAGAAAATTGATTTTTAGAGGCTCACAAGTGCTATTTTGAATTTACCATGAAACCCTTCCACTGTAGCAATTAAATAACTCTGTTACTAGGAAACGCCTAGGGCCCCCTGTTTCGTTTCAAACGCGTTCCAAAATGGAAACTCCTTCAAAACGTTCTAGTCTCCTAGAGATAAGTATACATGATAATAATGTATTATTTCAATGAATACAAAATATTTTGAGTGTTTTATCAGTTATTCTTATCTCTTATGGTGTATGGAGTACAATTTTAAAATGAGTCTGTGCACGCGCCGTGCACACACACATTTAATAATATATTGTGCAAAGGCGTTTCTGTAACGTTTCATATCCAAGGTTTTTGAAAATTGCCGTTTCGCGTTTCGTACCTATTTCCATTTCCATTTGCATTTCCATTTCCTGGCAACATATTAAATAATAATTCCATAATTGAAATAACACTTATATGCACCCAAACAATCGATAAAATGATAGATTTCACCTTTAAAAATTATGGAGAATCCAACCATGCAATTAGATCACACAAAGACCAGCAATATCCTCCGAAACACTCTCCCAAACAAGTCACCTAGGGCAGAATTTAATTATATGCAACAATAAAGAGATTACAACAAGAGATAGTGTGGGGTTTCGTCCACACAAGATTCTCCTCAAGGGGTTTCGTCCTTGAGAGAGCCCTCAATCAAGGGTTTTCGTCCTTGAGAGAGATAGAGAGATGCTTTACAAGCAATCCACTCCAACCAAATTATCAAATCCAACCTACTCTCAATTGGCCAAGCAACCTCCTTTTATAACAATAAGGGGTGCTACAATTCAAATGATGGCCGACTTCAAAAAGTACTTTTTAATAATCTAATTTGTATTTGGAGCCTACATGCTCAAAATACTTTATTTTCTAATTAAATAAGTTCTTCTATTGGAGCGCTAGGCTTCCCAATAGTAATACATGGTAAAAATAAAAACAACTACTAAATTAACATCAAAACATCATCAGAATCTTCCCCTTGCTCCCTTCCTTGGACCCACGGGGAGAAGAATGGGTCAAGGTCTTCAAGAAAGGCTAGTCTCCAAAAAGGGACATGACAACCTCCCTCCCCAAGATTGCTTGTCCTCAAGCAAAGGTGAACTCAAATGCTCCAAAGTCTTAGCTCTTGCATGAGGAGCTGGTCTTCGTGACAAGGCATCCGTTGCTGCATTTTTCTTTCCTTTGACATACTCGATGTCAAAATCATAGGCTTGTATCTTGTTGACCCATCTTTGTTGCCTTTCATTTAGATTCTTTTGCTGAAGGAAGAACCTTAAACTATTATGATTGGTCTTCACCACAAACTTACCACAAACAAGATATTGCCAGAATTTGGCCAAAGCATGCATAATGGCCAACATTTCCTTATCATAAATGTGAAGATTCAACTCATGCTTCTTGAGTTTCCTACTTTCAAATGCAATAGGATGCTGGGTTTGCATTAAAACAACCCCTATTCCTTCACCGGAAGCATCACATTCCACTACAAATGGGAGAGAAAAATCAAGTACAGCTAGTACTTGGCATGAACACATGACTTCCTTGAGTTTATCAAATGTCCTTTGAGGTGAAAGTGACTAGCTAAATGCACCTCTTTTGGTTAAATTAGATAGAGGGGTTGTAAGCCGAGAAAAACCCTTCACAAACCTTATATAATAACTGCATAACCCAAGGAACCCTTTAAGTTGTGAAATGGAGGTGGGTGGGGGCCAATCACATATTGTTTGTATCTTTTGCTAATCCACATGCATTCCTTGAGAATTGATGATATAACAAGCTACAAAATTTCATTCAATCCAAATTCACACTTGGATTTCTTTGCAAATAAAAATTGTTCTAAAACTCCCAATACTATATCAAGATGTTGGAGGTGCTCCTCCCATGTTTTGTTGTAGATCAAAATATCATCAAAGAAAACAAACACAATTTTTCTCAAGTATTCACCAAATATGTGGTTCATGCATGATTGGAAGGTTGCCGGTGCATTGGTCAAGCCAAATGGCATGACAAGAAACTCTAAGTGTCCATAGTGGCATCTAAAGGCTGTCTTGTACACATCTTCCTCTCTTATCCGGATTTGGTGATAGCCGGATCTCAAATCAATCTTTGAAAAGAAGACCGCTCCATGTAGCTCATCAATTAATTCATCTATCCGTGGAATGGGGTACCAGTTCTTGATGGTTTTCTTATTTAGCATCCAATAATTAATGCACAATCTTAGAGTCCCATTCTTCTTCTTAACAAGAACTACTGAAGAGGCAAAGGGGTTGGAACTTGGTCTAATAAATCCCATATCCAACAACTCTCGAGATGGTTCTCTCAATTTCCTCCTTATATGCTTTTGGGTGTCGGTAAGGAGTAGAAATTACCGGTCTGTCACCTTCTTCCAATTCTATCACATGTTAGAACCCTCTATATGGCAACAACCCATGTGACAAATTATCAAATGCCCTAGCATAGTTATCCAATACGAGCTGAAGATCATCATTCACATTTTGCTTACCCTCCACGGACAAAGTGGATCTTACAAGACAATGTACAACCCAAGAGACCCGCCCTCTTTTGATAGCTTGTTGCATGCACTTTGTTGTTACAACTGGAGGAGACCCTCCTCTCAGCCATTGCAAAACAATCTCTCTATTATTGGCCTTGAATTTCAATTCCATGCTTTGGTAGTTTTGGGAGAACTCTCCCAAAGAGTGGAGCCATTGTACCCCAAGCACCAAATCGGTTTCTCCAATCCCAATCACATTAAAATCATATTGAATCTTATGTCCTCCTAGGGTGATGTTTACCTGTGATACTTTCTTAGTGCAAGGAATAGAAAACCCATCAACAACTATGACATTAAAACCCTTGAACTCTTCTACCTTTAGTTTCATCTTGGGCACTAACCCCTCATCAATGAAATTGTGGGTAGCCCCACTATCAATTAAGACCATTACCTTTTTCCCATGGATGAAACCTTTTACCTTGAATGGGTGGTACCTAGGAGCACAAACAAGTCTTGCAAGGGTGCTGCTCTCTCCCAGATTAAATTTTGGTGCATCTTCTTTTCCTAGTTCAGAATTTGTTGCCACTTCTTCCTCTTCTTTTTCCTCTCCTTCATCATCCGATACCACTTCTATGTAGTGTATTTGCCCCTTTCCAAGGCACCTATGTCCCGGTGACCATGGATCTCTACATGTGAAGCAAAGCTTCTTCCTTCTCAACTCATTCTTGGACTCTTGGCTTTTGTCTTCTTGCTTCAGCCCTTCTTGGCTGTTAGCCCCTTGGAAAGGCTTCATGGGCTGCCTCAAAAGAGGCACTTTGGGCTGAGATGAAGGAGCCTTTGGTTGCCCTCCTATTGCTGGCCTGTTCTGCCCTCTTTCACCCATAAATTTGGATGAAAAACCAGTCCTAGGGATTGCACCTTCAAGATCCAAAGACTTCCTTATGGTTTCTTGCAAAGAAGATGGGTTAAAAGCCCTCACTAGACTCCTTAAGGGTTCAATTAACCCTTTTATAAACAACACCATGAGTCTCCCTTCGGAAATATCATCTACCATGATTGAAATCTTTTGAAAATCAACAACATACTCTTCTATCGTACCTTTTTGTTTGAGTTGGGCAAGATCATGAAAGTATGCTTCTAGATCCATCCTTTTGAACCTCTCCACGAGCCTTGTGCAAAATTCTTCATAGGAGTGAATGAGATGATGCCCTTGTGTCAACATGTCATGATGCCACCAATCATGGGCAACTCCTTCAAGATGAAGGGTTGCAAATTTTATTATTTCTTCTTTCGCCATAGGTCTCAAGGATAAGTAGGTATTAAGGTTTTGGATCCATGCCCTAGTTGATCCCTTTATGGAGCCATCAAAAGTTGAAAGATTCATCTTTTCCAAGGCATGTTATACTTTTCCCTTAGGCACTAGGGTTATTTTCTCATATTGCTTTTCTTCTGACCTTAATTTGGTGAAATTTGTGAGAGAGACGGCCTCTTGAAACTCCTTCGGCATTGATTGGTACTCTTCAAACCATGCAACATAGTCATGGGCTTGTCTAGGGCTCCCATGTGGAGCGATTGCCTCCTTGGTCACGAACTTGGGTTTGTAGGGCCTTGCAAAAGAAATCTTTTCCTTCCTTGCGTCACGAGGGGTGTAGGAACCCTCTCCCTCCTTGAGCAAACCACCACCCTGCATATTTCGGATGGCTAGGGTAATCTTCTCTAGTGCCTTAACTATCCCTCCATATGTTCTCATGATTGTGTCTAATTCTTCTTCCGTAGTCTCCAAGGGGTTCCTCTTTTCTCTTCTTTGGTAGTACTGCATTTCTATGTCATCTGCCATACTTCACAAGTTGGGAGGATGAAGCTCTTTGTTGTCATGCTAAATGTCTAGCATGCAAAATTTAAATTTTTGGTCATGACAACCAAACCCACACTTGAAATTCCCTTTCCCGGTCAATGTAAACCTTTCCTTTGGCCAACATTTCAACTATGTCACCCTCATTTTGGCCAAGAGGAACGTGCTAACATGATTTTCAAATGTGTTTCATGTGCATAGAGATGTACCTGGCTTGATTCTTGAAGCTACTGAGATCTATGAAAGAAAAATGCTCCCGAAGGCTTCAAAGGGGCTATTTTTGGTCTTTTGTTACTTGTGAACATCCTTTGGAGGCTTACAGGGAATATTCAAACCATCCAAGAGATGTGTGGGAGAGCAATGAAGTGACCTAAGGCAGTTTATGGAAGTTCTATGGAGATAATTGATGTCGGGGACAAGTTAAAGCAAAATTGGGTCCTTTTGGGCAAGGCACTGGGGAATGCATGTTTCAAAGGAGCTAGTCACTGGTTCGAAGGGCTTCGAGGGGCATCATGAAGTGTTGGGAGCTTAGATCACATGCACTTGAAATATGAAAAATCCTACTTTATGGTGCAATAATCAAGGAAGAATTTTGGGAGTATAAAAATGCAGAAAATTGTCCATCAATACAACACAAGAGTCTTTCTACAAGGTGGAACTTGCTCGAAGGGTTTTAGAAACCTCGGGAAGAGTTAGGATCCTAACCAAAGGTCAAAGTGGAGTAAATTTGACCCTTCTCATGGTCCATGTGTTGGATTTTATCATACCCATTATGGACTCTGTGGCAACTCAACTTATCGGCATATGTGCATGGGAAAAAGTGGAAAGTGGACTGAAAAATAAAATTGCAAGATGAATCAAGTCTTGAAAATGGTGGGAATGGATTTAGTGGGTCCTTTGGAGTCAAAATCATATAAGGTTGGCCCTCCGAACTCCATGTCTTTCTCCCGGGCTTGAAAATCCACTCCTTAGTCTATTTTCATGTTGAAGATTGATGACATCAACATTCCAAGAAGCTTGGGCGGGTTTTGGAGGCTTGGTGTCCCTTTGTCCCAACTACTAAGGGGACACGAGGGACAAAAAAGTGTGCTTCCCCTATGGATGAGTTGCTTTTGTCACTTAATTGGTTAGGTGGAGGTTATAAACTCACTTTAAGTCATTTTTGACCACTTTTTCATGGAGGATATACCCTTGGTGGCCATTTAAATGTGTGATATCCCCATGTTCCTTTTTTCTAACAACTAAGGGGACATGGGGACACAAAAATGTGCTCCCCCTATGGAGGAGACTTTTCGTCACTTAAAAGTGACAACTTGGGTGTTAGAAACATGTTATCAACTCACCATTCTTGCAATTTTGATCCCCTCCTCATGAGAGATTCACCCCATGGCGCATTTTTTTAGAAGCTGGATGTCCCTTTGTCCCCGATTTTTAGGGTGTAACCACACCTCTAACATCCACGACTCGAGTTGAGCTTATTTGAGTTAAATGTCGGTTAAGGTGTGTAAAATGGCGGGAAAATGAATATGAAGGAGGAAACTCATCTAAATGCGTAACTTAATCATTTTCCACCTCATTTGTGTTATTTTATTTCCCTCACTCTTTTGTTGGAATGTTGTTATCTTTTTGCCAAAATTTCTTCAGACATCCTCCATGTCAAAACCTCTTTTTACTCATATCTCCCAAACCCCATGTCTATTTGCCATGAAATTTTAACTGTAGTTTCCTTGCAAAAATTCCTTTAAGAAGAGTATTTACACGCCTTCATTGAGTCTCCATAACTTTTTTACAACCATTTTAACTTTCAATCCAAAAATATGTTTTCTCGGATCTATAAAAACATGGCTATTAAAATCCTTTGCAAATTGGAGCAAAGCCTCTTATATGAAAAATAGAAAATGCTTAGACTAATTTCATTCCATTTTGACACCGGGAAGACACATTTCTAAAAATAGTAAGCCTTCCTAAGCCTCACTAATATAATCACTAAAAGATGCAAAAATTCATTTTTAAAGTTGTCATTGCCCTTGGAACATTAGGGAAACTCAAAAGTGCCTAATTTAGTAATTGACAACTAAAACAAACTTCTCAAAATAAGGCTTACTAAAAATAGTAGGTGTCAGGATGTTGGTTAAGAAACAAGGATGTTGAGCCTCTCGTGCTAAAGAAAGAGCACTTGGATATGTTTAAATAATACTGAGCTTCATAGTGACTTGAAAAATCCATGATTTCACACTATCTAATTTCGGTTGAATTATGGCTCGGGAAGAGGAAACCCTCTCGGTTCCTTAAATTTGGTCTCAAATTTTTTCTCATCTCATCGGATGGGTGGATCAAAAGTTGGAATAATTCCTCATTTATTCTCTCTCTTACACCCATCTCGGATAAGAGGATATTGGTCTTGTGCTTCATTATGTCTCACAGTCACCATGGTCATTTGGTGACATGATCACAAGACCACCCCATGTGAGTAAATTGTCTCATTGTGCATACTAGGAGTATTAAATGCATGAAAGATAAGATAAATATGTCGGTGTTTCTAAACACTCATTCAATTCCTTGGCATGTGTCCACATTTCACAAGAGGAATTTGCAATCACATTGTTCCATCTCAACGGGAGGTCAAAGACAGGGAACTTCATTCATGTAGTATTCACAAAATCCATCGAAGTAGGTCCTTCATCAACAAGATGCTCTCTTGTATTCGGATTTTCGTTTCTCTCTCTTCTCTTTCCACCCTCTCTCTACATTCTATTTCTTCATTGAGAATGTACTTTATGACTCTTTCGTCCTATTCACTTAAGTGACCATTGTAATTTTTCATTGTAAAAGTCCCATTTTCATTAATAAGAAAGGGGCTTATTTTTCTTTCCTAGAGGAATGTGAAAGGTCACAAGTGGTGGGACTATGAAAGGTCATGTGAGGGGTAGATGAAGAGACAAATTGTAAGGATATAAATTGGAATGGATTCTCCATTCCAAAAGGTATAGTTCCCATTGTCTTACTACAAGGAAGAAACTTTAATTCTTCTATCTCTTTGAATTATGTTTTCCTCTCTATCTCAACTTTACTCCATGAACATGGTTACTTGTGCAATATTATGCAAATGAACTTGGATTTATTTGTGTTTTTTTCCTCTTTCCTTGACATATTGCCTTCTCTTTGGTAGTTTAGAAATATATGGTTTTATGTCAATAAACTTAACTTGTTATTTATTGAGTAAAACCCCCTTCTCACTTTCTCCTTTCTCTCCATACACACACCTTTCCTCCACCTCCTTTTGCACACAGGTTTAGTGGAGTATTCTGTGTGATCCTTGGTCAAAAGACCACCCACAATGGTTAGATTAGTGTATATATTTCTTGTTTTCAATAAATGGAGCTACCCCATTCCTAAGTAGAGGGACCTAGTCCCAAAGCGTTGGTGAAAACCCCTAATTTTCCTTGTGAAAAATTATTTCGCCAATGATTTTTGCAACCATAGTAGGATATATTTTTTTCCTATACCCTATAATGATGCACAAAATCCAAAAAATAGATATACTAAAAATCCATAATTTTTTCAACAAAAAAAAAGACATGAAACTTGATGCTTGAAAGCCACTTGTTGTTTTCAGATGTGTCCTTTCACATTCTTGTTGCAGGTTTTCTCACAAGTTGGCTAAAAAGAGATACACTAGATTGGACAAATTGAGAGGTATTGTTGATCCAAATTTTTAAGCTCTTCAAAGATAACAATATTAGATCGAGACAATCCATATTACTTCTCTCAAGCATCATCTCCATCTAGTACATCGAGTGATACAACAAGAAATCCAATTGAGACTCTTCTGAATCTCTAGTTACACCATTTCTAGCTATTCTTCCCTAGAAGAAGAAGAAAAATAAGAAGTTGAAGAAGAAATGGAATAACCTCAACCACCTGTTCCATGGGGAAGGAATACTAGTTTGCTTTCTCTTACACTACCTCTTCATGAATTGCGAGGGATCCCGATTTTTTTCCCAAAATTCAAAGGTGATGGCACTCAAATTCTTGAAGAACATATTGTAGCTTTCATCACTACATGTGGAGTTATTGGATTTGAACATGAAGATGTTTCAGTAAGGTTGTTCATGGAGTCACTTCAAGAGAAATAAGTCTGAATGGTTCTACCTCTTGCCCTCTCGATCCATCACAAATTGGAATGATATTAGAACCATATTCAAAGAAATATTTAATCAACTGAAGACTTTCAAGATCTTCTTGTTCAATTGGTCCAAATGAATAAATAATCAAATGAACTCATGAGATACTTTGTGGCCTGATTTAATAGATTGTTGAAAATAATACCTGTGGAAGCTTCACCATCTGATGATAACAAAATATGATTCTTCATAAATGCACAATTGCCCGAGGTCATGACTTTATCCTATGAGAGCTCAACCTCAAACTCTTAAAAAGCCCAAGAATATGCCATCAAAGTAGAAGATGATCTGATTTTGTCTGGGAAAGTGAAGAATCCAAATGGTAAACAAAAGGGTCAAACCTCCAAAGAAGGTGCCATTGATTCTCTTGTTCAAAAATTGGCTAATGATGTGATTTCATTGAAGAAGCAACTTGCACAAGCCACCTTTCCGAGGGGAGGTTATCCAAATAAAAATAAGAATAAAAACAAAATAGGTGGAGGAAAAAATATTAGCTCTTGAAGCACCTCTGTTAATGCCACATGTGAAGTAAGGCCGAAGAAGAGTATGATGAAGCTCAAATTGAATATGAAAATGATGAGGGAATTTTGGCCATTGATGAGATTGAATCTGTTGGAAACATTGGTTTTTGTGAATATACTCCTTTGGATGATGAAGATGATGAAACCATTGTTGATATGAATAGTCATTCTTATGCGGTGTTCACCCATTCAAAGGCTCAAGAGAGGGATAATTCTTGCAAATTCAAATATCCTCAAGTGGCGACTCTATAAAAAACAATAACAAAAGGAGGATCACTACTTTTCTCTCCGTCTTCCATTACTGAAAGGTCATTCTATCTCTCCTTGTAAAATTCCTCCCCCATTTCTACATTCAAATGTAATGATATGAATAAAAATAGTATCAATGCCATTCCAAGAAGTAGTCACCTCTCACTACTGCATCTACACCTTCACCCTCCTCTAAGTCTCATTTTGACATAATTGAACATGTTAAGAAGTCCAAGGTCCAAATTTATGAATTTGAGTATTTGAGAACTCATCCCAAGAATTTGATAAACTTGTCCAATTTATCAAAGGAATTAATTCAAATTCATGTCCCACATAACTCACAAAAGAGTCACTTCCCGCTCTTAGCAATGCTACATCTTAGAACCTTCTTGCCTCCACATCTTCCTCTTATGGAAAAATTGAACCCTTCTACCTCTCCTTGTTGGTCAATGGATACAAATTGAATAACTGTATAGTTGAATTTGGTTCCTTGGATAACATCATGCTAACAAAGTTGTGCATGATCTTGGTCTCACCCTCATCCATGTTGTTGGTCATTGTTATTCCATGGAGATCAAATAAGTACCTCTCGTTGGTCAAGTTAACAATGCTCAGGTAGTACTTGTGGAATTTCTGATAAGAAGGTCAATGTCAAAATACTAGTGGTAGACATTCCAATTGCATACGAGATGTTATTGAGCCAAAGCTTCTGCAGAGACATTGGTGGAAATATAAAGATGGATTGGTCATATGCCACCATACCAATCAAAGGTATGATGAAGAAGTTGTTTTTGATAAGAAAGATGAAATATACTTTTAGAGGGAAAATGACCCAAGGGAGGACATTGTGTATCAAGATTCAAGAGGTTGTAACTATTTCATAACTTCAAAAGAAAATGTTGAACTTCCTATCTTGATGGAAGAGTTCCCAAAGGTGATGGAACTAGTCAAGGAACATGAGGATGATTTGATGGATCCTGAATTAGAAGGTGTGCCCTTCCCATTCAACATGGATATTGTTTCTCTGTTTGAAAATGATGAAGATCAGGTATGCCTTGACTTGCAAGAAGGCAACCCCAAAATGATAAGAAATGTGGATCATGAGAAAGAGGATGTTTCAAATGAGTTTTGGCCATATGATTTCTAAGTTTCCAATCATCTCCTTGAGACCCAATGTGAAGGTTTTTCAAATGAATGTGAAAGTGAGTATGTGGAAGCTTTGAAGAAGGAATATGTGCAAGATATTTTAAAGGTTGTAGAAGGAACTGAAGACCCTCAACTCAGTCTTGAAATCTTGACCTATGTTATGAATATGCAAGATAAGTATGAGTCTGATTTTGATTCTTCATTTGATGCACATTTTTGCAATAACGAAAGAGAACAAATAAAGGAGATCAATATCTCTTTTGAAACATTGATTAATGAGTATGAATGTGAAGATGAGTCCTTCTCTTTCCTATTTTGTGAATAATATTGTATTCATGATGAATGGAAGGAAAAGGAAATTCTTGAATCTCCCATGGATGTCTTCATTCATGAGGATAGTACCTCCATCACAGAGAGTGATATCGAGGTCAATAATGAGTTAGTGTGTGGGAAAGAGAAACATATGGAGAAACTGTTGAACATAAATAAACAAGAGGTATATGATGATGTTGAAAATTTAAAAATATCTACCAAGAACAATTCTACAGAAATAACGATCATGGAGAACATAAGAAATCGGGAGTAGTTGCACGAATGGAAAACAAGAGGCTAGTTCGAACATAGTGAGCATGTAATGGTCAAAAATCAATCTTGTGATAGTGATAAAATGAAAAATGGAAAATCAGTGATTAGATTACATTTGGAAATAAATGAACAAATGGAAACAAGATGTAAAAGAAATGAAGGTAATGATATGTCTAAATTGACCCTCACTTACTAGAAACAATCATGCAAAATTTCTCAAGAAATTGAGAAAGGGGTCATACTTCATCGAACCAGTCAATGGGTTCGCAGAACAAAATCACTCAGTGCTACCTATACATGGGTAACATCTAAAGGAGAAAAAGTAATACAGTGAAAGTGGGATATCCCCCACATGTACCATAGGTGATTTAGGTTGTTTTTTTCCTTGTTGTGTTGTGTGTTTCCCTTTCTATTGTGTGTTTGTTTTGGTTGTTCTTGATCTTGTTTCTTTCTTGTGTGCATTATGACTCTATTTTCCCAATGAACAAGGCATTGGTTTACTCCCCATGAGATGGTTGAGGTCCATGATTTCTCCATTTATCCTTTTTCTAATCGAAACAAGTCCCGAGTAAGAGCCAATTTGTTGTCATGTAATAAATGTCTAACATGAAATATTTAAAATTTTGGTTATGACAACAAAACCCACACTTGAATTTCCCTTTCCTGATCAACATAAACCTTTCCTCCATCCAATATTTCAACCATGTCACCCTAATTTTTTCCAATGGAATGTGCTAAAATGATTTTCAAGTGTGTTTCATTTGCAGAGAGATGTACTTGGATTGATTCTTGAAGCTATTGAGATCTATGAAAGAACAATGCTCTCGAAAGCTTCAAAGGGATTATTTTTGGTCCTTTTGTCACTGGTGAACATCCTCCAGAGGTCTACAAATAAGATTCAAAACATCCAATAGATGTGTGGGAGATAAATGAAGTGACCTAAGGAAGTTTAACAAAGTTCTGTGGAGATAATTGAGGTCAGGAACAAGTTAAGAAAAACTAGGTCTTTTTAGGCAAGGCACTGGGAAATGCATGTTTCAAAGGAGCTAGTCATCGAAAGGTTTCGGGAACATTGTGAAGTGTCGAGAGCTCATATCACAAGAATTATAAAACTGATAGATCTTATTTCTTATTGCAATAATCAAGGAAGAATTTTGGGAGTATAAAAATGCGGAAAACTGTCCATTAGTGCAATATAAGAGTCTTTCTACGAGGTGTAACTTACTCGAAGGGTTTCAGACACCTCGAGAAGAGTTATGAACCTAACCTAAGGTCAAAGTGGATTAAATTAGACCCTACTCATGGTCCATGTGTTGGATTTTATCATACTCATTTTGGACTCGGTGGCAACTCAACTTATCAATGCACACACATGGGAAAAAGTAGAAAGTGGACTAAAAAATAAAATTACAAGCCGAATCAGGTATTGAAAATGATGAGAATAGATTCATTGGGTCTTTTGGATTCAAAATAATTTAAGGTTGGCCCTTCGAACTCCATGTCTTGCTCCTGGCCCCGAAAATCCACTCATTCGTCTATTTTCATGTTAAAGATTGATGACATCAGTAGTCTAAGAAGCTTGGGCAGGTTTTTGGAGGCTTGGTGTCCATTTGTCCCTTTGTCCTAACTTCTAAGGGGACATGGGGACACAAAAATTCACTCCCCTATGGATGAGTTTCTTTCCTCACTTAAGTGACAACTTAAGTGGTTACGTGGAGGTTATAAACTCACTTTAGGTCATTTTGACCACTTTTTCATGGAGGATAGACCCTTGGTATCCATTTAAATGTGTGATGTCCCCATGTACCTTTTTTTCAACAGCTAAGGGTACATGGGAGACACAAAAATATGCTCACCCTATGGAGGAGACTTTTCGTCACTTAAAAGTGACAACTTGGGTGTTAGAAACAAGTTATCAACTCACCATTCTTACAAATTTTGACCCCATCCATATGAGATCTTCACGCATGATTCATTTTGGTGATTTGGATCTCCCTTTGTTCCCCTTCCCCTATTTTTAGGGTGCAACCACACCTCCAACCTCCACCTAACCCGAGTTGAGCTTATTTGAGTTAAATGTGGGTTAAGGTGTGTAAATGGGAGGGAAAATGAATTTGAATGAGGGAAACTCATCTAAATGCATAACTTAACCATTTTCCACCTCATTAGTGTTATTTTATTTCCTTCATTTCTATTGGTATGTTGTTATGTTGCCAAAATTTCTTTATACATCCTCCATGCCAAAACCTCTTTTTGCTCATATCTCCCAAACCCCATGTCATTTGCCATGAGATTTTAACTATAGCTTCCTGCAAAAACAAATTTAAGAAGATTATTTACATTCCTTGATTGATGGTCCATGCCATTTTTACAGCCATTTGAAATTTTAAGCCAAAAAATATGTTTTCTCAGATCTACAAAAACCTGGCAATTGAAATCCTTTAAAAATTGGAGCAAAGCCTCTGTGAAAAATAGAAAATTTTGAGATTAATTTCATTCCATTCTAACACTGGGAAGACCCATTTATAAAAATTGCAAGTCTTCCTAAGAATCACTACTATAAATAGTAAATGCCATAAAAACTTTGTTTTCAGAGTTTCCATTTCCCTTGGAACATCATGGAAACTTAAAAGTGCCAAATTTAGCAAATGACAACTAAAATGGACTTCTCAAAATAAGGATTACTAAAAATAGTAGGTGTCAGAATGTTGGTTAAGAAACAAGGATGTTAATCCTCTCATGATAAAGAAAGAGTAACCTGGATATGTTTAAAACAATGCAGAGCTTCATAGTGACTTGACAAATCCATGATTTCACACTATCCACTTTTAGTTGAATTATGGCTTAGGAAGAAGGGAATCCCTCTCGGTTTCTTAAATTTGGTCTTAAATTTTTTCTCATCTCATTGGATGGGTAGATCAAAAATTGGAAGAATTTTATCATCAATCTCTCTCCTTCACCCATATTAGATAAGAGGATATTGGTCTTGTGCTTCATTGTGTCTTGCAGGTCACTATGGTCATTTTGTGACAGGATCACCGAGATCATCCCGTCGAAGAAATTTGTTTCATTGTGCACAGGTGGGAGTATCAAATGCAAGAAATATCGGAGAGATATGAAAATGTTTCTAAACACTCATTAAATGCCTTGGAGAGTGTCCACATCTCACGGGAGGAGGAATTTACAATCATAATGTTCAACTCACCAAAAGATCAAAGGCATGGAAATTCATTTGTGGAGCATTCACTCAAAATCCATAAGAAATAGGTCCTTCATCAACAAGATTCTCTCCCATCTTTGGATTTTCACTTCTCTCTTCTCCTCTCTCTCTCTACAGTCTATTTCTTCAACGAGGATGTACTTTATGGCTCTTTCGCCATATTCACTTAAGTGATCATTGTAAAAAGTTCCCTTTTCATTAATAAGAAAGGGGCTTATTTTTATTTCCTAGAGGAATGTGAAAGGTCACAAGTGGTGGGACTATGAAAGGTCATGTGGGGGTAGATGAAGAGACAAATTGTAAAGCTATAAATTTGAATGGCTTCTCCATTCCAAAATGTTAGATGTTCTTGGTTGATAGCTCTCATTGTCTTACTACAAGAAATAAACTACAATTATTCTGTATCCTTGTCTTATATTTTCCTCTCCATCTCAACTTTACTCCATGAGAATGGTTACTTGTGCAATATTATACAAATGAACCTGGATTTATTTGTGTTTTGTTTCTCTTTCCTTGACATGGTGTATTCTAATTGTTAAATTGGAAATATTCTATTTGTATGTCAATAAAGCCAACTTGCTATTTATTTAATAAAACCCCTTCTCACTTTCTCCCCTCTATCCATCCACACACCTTTCCTCCACCTCCTTTCGCACACGGCTTTATGAGTATTCCTATGTGATCCTTGGTGAAAGGTCACCCAAAATGATTAGATTAGTGTAAATATTTCACGTTTTCAATAAATGGAGCTTCCCCATTCCTAAGTAGAGGGACCTAGTCCTAGAGCGTTGGGGAAAGACCCTAATTTTCCCTTGTGAAAATTTATTTCACCAACATTTTGATACCATTGTAATGTCCCTTATAGGGGATCCTTCATAAATAGCTCAAGGTGAACACGAAGGACTGAAATCAGATTTAGGGCAGGTTGTAGATGGTTGACAATGATTGTGAAAACCCACAAGAGCTGCCACCAATTTTCTTCCTAGGGTAGTGACCCTTTAATAAGATTCAAGCACACTTTTATAATCATGAAATTCACTCAAATCCTTCACAAATATGCTTAGATATTATAAGAAAATACCAACATTCATTAGATGTAATAAAATCAATTTTTAGAGGATCATAAGTGGTATTTTGAATTTATCATGAAACCTTTCCACTACAACAATTAAATAATAATTCCAAAATTGAAATAACCCTTATATACACTCAAAAAATCGATAAAATGATAGATTCCACCTTTAGAAATTTTGGAGAATCCAACAATGTAATTAGATGACAAAAGAACAACAATATCCTTAAAAACACTCTCCCAAGCAAGTCACCTAGGGCAGAATTTAATTATATGCAGCAAGAGAGAGATTACAACAAGAGATAGTGTGGGGTTTCATCCACACAAGATTCTCCTCAAGGGGTTTCGTCCTTGAGAGAGCCCTCAATCAAGGGTTTTCATCCTTGAGAGAGATAGAGATATATTTTATAAGAAATCCACTCCAACAAAATTATCAAATTCAATCTACTTTGAATTGGCCAAACAACCTCCTTTTATAACAATAAGGGGTGCTACAATTCAAATGATGGCTGACTTCAAAAAGTACTTTTTAATAATCTAATTTGTATTTGGAGCCTACATGCTCAAAATAATTTATTTTCTAATTAAATAAGTTCTTCTATTGGAGCACTAGGCTTCCCAATAGTAATACATGGTAAAAATAAAAACTACTAAATTAACATCAAAACATCATCAGAATCTTCCCCTTGCTTCCTTTCTTGGACCCATGGGGAGAAGAATGGGTCAAGGTCTTCAAGAAAGGGTAGTCTCCAAAAGGGACATGACAAGGTCACTCTCTGTCTGTCTCAATTCCCTTACCCACCATTTCCCCCGCCACCAACACACACATTCTTCAAAATGTTTTATTGAAACTCTTTTCCCTACTATGTAATGTTTTGTTTAATCAATGGTTTATTAATGCCAAATTTGTATTTATGAAATATAAAGTGTAGTATCTTGGAGGAATGCCATTTATCCAATTGGTACTGGAAGTAAAAGACACACCTTATTAAACAACAAACTAGGACATAAAAACTATGAAGATATGTATATTTGAAGTAACATGGCTACTATGATGATATGTATATATGACATGACATGTATTTTATGAAGTAAATTTGTGTGTGTATGTGTGATATTAAAAAAAATCATTTTAAGATTACGAATGACTGAATCTCGCGTTACAATAAGTTGGAAAATTCGACATACTTTAAACATTTTATGCAATTCAAAGTCTTAACGTGCCATTAAGCCAACTAAGGACTAGAAGAAAAGAGTCGACTTATTGAAAAGAAAACTAATTATAATTAGATTTTTTGTATATACATTTGAAGCAATACAAATATCATGATATTAATTCACTCTATTTAAGATTACTTTTAAAACTAATAGTAGACTCACATCACAATAATTTGACAACTTGTGACATACTTAAAACATGTGACCAAAGAAACTATGCCTTGTATATTTTGTATTTCACCTCACTAAAGGAGCATTCAACTACTTCAACATTTATTTATTGTGGTGGTCAACCAATTCATTTGTTGCAAATTTTTTGATGAGCCCCTATTTTACCATGTTTTATCCCATGTAAAACCCTATGTTATTTTGGTATCATTTTGCACTATGTATAATATTGGCATTTTATAATTAATACTTTACTATGTTTTGGAAGGAAATGTTGTGTATATTCTTGTTATTTTCATCTTGTTATTTCTTCTAAAAATATGGCTTGAATGAACATTTATGAGTATTAACAAAGTGTATTTGGAAAAACATATGTTGATTCATCACAGAGTTAACCTGCAGAGACTAGCGCAAGAATCACCTTATAATACATGACTCACCTTTGCATTAGCACAAGACTTGCCATGGAGTGCAGGACTCATCTAGATCACCAATTTAGACTCACTTGAGATGAGGAACTTGCGCAAAAGAGATAAATGGCTCGGATGGCTAAACTATGAGTTGATACAACTAGCACATCAATTAACACAATGACATGAGCATGGAACGTGTACTATTACCTCAATCTTCATGTAGATTATGAGGGCCATGCAATCCTAACTTAACTTTAGTTGTTTGAAGATGTGATGTAGAAAAAAGTTATGGACTTATGATCATCATGCTTATGAGGAATCAATTCAGGACCTGCAAGATCTTTTGGCACCTATTGACTATCTCAAAGGAGTCAATTATGGGCATTGTATGTAGTTAACAAGATTTATTTCAAACTAAACACTACATAGATCAATCCTTCCATGATTGTAATTCTTAGAACAACTAGTTGTTGTTATAAGCATCATCCAGTTAAGTAGTTATTAATTTCTAATAACTAGTCCTCTCCTAGAGAGACTAGGATTTCTCTAAATATAAAAGAGTGAATGTAATAGGAATAAAAGTTAGTCGAATTATTGTAAAAGTAATTCTTTCAATTCAATAAATTGCAGATTTAGGGGAAAAATTTACTCGTGTGACTTGCAACATTGAACTTGATCAAAGGGAAGGAGCAAGGGCCACTCCTCCCCAACGAGAAGGGATAATTTACTATTCATTTCCTTTATGTATTTTTCATTGATTTGAATTACCAGCATTGCATTATTTCCAGTACCTTTAATTCGTATTCAATAGTATTTTGTTGTCAATCCATTTCATTTCCTAATTGCAGTTAGTATAGTATTTAATTAATTTCGTTATTAAATAAGTATTGAGAATGATTCCGATTGTTCCCTTTGTTGAAACAACTATGGACACCGTCTGGACCGAAAAACATAATATAACTAAAGTACGAGTATCAACGATGCTTGTCACTTTTTGGCACCATTTTTGGGGAACTCAAGGTGTTATCAAAGGTTAAGGTGCTAGCTAGAAGTGCTTCCTAGTTGTTTGGTAAGTTTCCATTTAGAAATTTTATTTCCATAACTCTTTCTTTTGAAGTAAGAAGACCTTGTAGTGACAATAAGAATCTTTTATGCTTTTGAGTATGTGGAACAAAAACAATCAAGTTAAGTGTTGGTAGTTAGGGAATTTTCCTTAGTATGATATGATTTTATGTTTAGACCTAGAGACTGTAGAGGTAGATTCATTAGAGTAAATTTTCAAAACCCCCTCAAAACCAACCTATGGAACAACTTGTTAACCAAGGAAGTATGGATGATGAAGTACATAACCCCAATGGTATAGAAAATGAAAATCCTCCACTTGGAAGAAAATTTACCTATCCCATACTATTGGATCCTAATGATCAGGATCTTATGAAAAACATACCCCCTTCAATTTTACTAACCTTTTGGGGATTGGTCTTAGAATATCTTGACCAATTTATTTTTAGATTAAAAATATTGTGCCAAACCTATGATTATACTTTAGATTCTTAGAAGCTCAAGGTATTTCCCTCAACTTTAAAAGACACAACTATGAGATGGTTCATGGGTTTAACCCCTAACTCCATCCATAGTTGGCGGAGGATATGGAGACAATTTTCTTGGAAAAATACCAAGACTACTTGTAGAGTGTGGGACATGAAGGAAATTTTTTTAGAATTCAACAAAAGGAGGATGAGAGTGTGGAAGATTATCTTGATCAGTTCCTCTTCCTTCATAGGAGGTGTGGTACTGGTTTGGATATTAATTTGCTCAAAAATTTATTCCTCAAAGGATTGGATGAAGACACACAAGAAGCCTTCAATCTTATGGGAAAGGGAGACATGAAAAAATTAGAATTTATAGAAATCATTGACCTCTGTAGGAATTACTCCCGAACTCACCCCAAACTTTGTAGATAGAAAGGAAAAATGGCTAGTGGCGATATATCCAAACTAAGGGAAGAAATTACAAATTTGAGAACAAACCTCTTAGTTCAACTCAATACAACTATGGATAGGGAGAAAGCTAGGAATACATAGCCTTTGTTCATTTATGGCCAAGATGTAGGGACAAACATGGGCTTAAGGATTGCCCCTTAGATAAGACAGACATATGTCTTCTCTGTGAACTAAGGCATGCCATAGAACAATGTGGATTACTTCCCTTATTGAAGAACCATCTAAAACAAAACACACAAGATGAAGCTGAGTTAAACTATATGGCTCAGAGGCAAGGAGGGAATTTTCAGTCAAATCAAAATCATTCCTACACACCAAAAATGCAATGGGTCCCAAATAAATGGAATGCACCATGTCCATATCCCCAACCTTGGAATCAAAATTCCCACGGGAGTGAATTCCACAGTGGAATGCACCACCAAGTTACTATTAGAAATCTTGGGATCCACATCTAAATATTCCACCATTTCAACATCTAATACTTAATACCAAGCTCAAGCAAGTGGAATGTACCTCAAGGATACGGGAAAAAATATTACAATAAAAGAAGACCCCAAGGTCAAAAAGATTTGTTGAATGGACCTACAAATGCTACCCCATTTGAACAACCTACCCAACCATAGATACCAGCACAAACTGTGGAAAATCCCAAAAATTTGAGGCATGGTAACCTTCCATATACTTGTGAAATCGAGAAAACAATCCCAAAGTAAACTCTATGGATTGTAGGAATATCTTGTTGCGTTCAGGAAGGTTACCTCAAAACCTTCATCTCTTGTCATAGAATAAATCTCTAAAGATACGTAGAAAAGCCGGAAGAAATGGATCCCCATCTTGTTTTTGAAGAAACAATATTCCTTTTCCATCCAGACTCTTGGAAAAACATAACACAACAGTTCTGAACAACTAGAGTCAGAATTAATTCAGGGACTAAGGAAATTGAGTATTGGGATTCCCCTATTACAAGCTCTTAAGGAAATTCTTGAGTTAAACAAAACCATTAAAGATCTTTGTTTTAAGACTCTAGGAAGAAGAAATAATCAGCCTAAAACCATCCATGTTGATGGGAAACTTGCTAGTATATTGGAAGGGAATATGACCCCTCCTAAATATAGAGACCCTGAAAGTCCTATTGTTACAATTTACATAGGAGATGTCCAGATCCCAAATGTCCTAATTGACCTAGGAGCTACTATCAATGTGATGACCATAGATACCTTGTCCACACTATCAATTCTTGAACCACAATTAACCTCCATAGTTTTACAAATGGCAGATCAGTCTGTAAACAAGCCAAAGGGGATTATAGAAGATGTCACCATCACCATTGAATCATGGGATTATTCGATAGAATTCATGATCATAAAAAAAAGAACAGAAGATTGGATACCCTATAATCCTAGGATGCCCTTTTTAGCCACAAATTCCACCCTCATCGAATGTGAAACATGGAATATGGTGATAAAAACATACACGATTCCAAAAAGTTATCAATTTACCCTGCTGCAAAACCTTTTTCTACAAACAATAAACAATGGTGTAAGGAAAATTCAGATGATTTAGAGGACATCATCTCTTCTCTAGCCATGGTCATAATTCAAGAACAATCAAATCAAATTCAATATGGTGACCATGAGTCCTATAATGGAAAAAGTATAATTCTTGTGCCCAAGTCACGTGCTGGGTTTATTTCTTGTCATGCGCTACAACTAATTGAAACAAGAGATGATTTTATGGATGAAAACAACCAACCTATCATCTTCCCTTTTACACGGAATATAGATTTGACTGAGTCCATATTTCAAAAATATCACTTTGTTGTTCATGATTAATTCCCCATAAGTGTCCATTGAATGCATTATTGAGAGAGTACTTTTTTTGTAGATTCTCTTCATCCAGATACCAAACAACTACCTATTTTCCCTAGGGAAAACATTGTCAGTCAATAGTTGGTTGACTAGTCAGAAGAGAATACCCTGTTTAAACTCTTATGCTCTCATCCTCAAGATTTTTCTTGGGAATATAGCGATATGAAGGGTATTCATCAGATTTTTACACACCATATCTACACTACTAATTCCAAACCAGTCAAACAACCCCAAAGAAGGATAAACCCTGCCTTAAGAGACATTGTAAAAATGAAATTGAAAAAATTCTTAGGGTGGGATTCATTTATCCAATCTCAGATAGTCAGTGGGTTTCTCCATTAGTTATAGTTCCTAAAAATAATGGGAAATGGAGGATTTTTGTGGATTATAGAGATTTAAACAAGGCAACTCATCAGGATTATTTTCCATTACCTTTTATTGATCAAGTCTTAGATATTTTATCTAGAAAAATATATTTTTCATTCCTTGATGGGTTAAACGGGTACAATAAAATAACAGTAGCACCTGAGGATCAAGACAAAACCAAATTTTACATACCGATGGGGAACATTTGCTTACAGAGTGTTACCTTTTGGTTTATGCAATGCTCCTACCACATTTTAAAGAGCCATTTGACAACCTTTTCTGATGTCACCCATGATTGTGTGGAGATTTACATGGATGAATTCACTGTTTATGGAGCAACATTACAAGATGTGATTGAAAATATAGAAAATCCCTTTCTAGGTGTGAAAAATACCAATTATCCTTAAACCATGAAAAATGTTTATTTATGATGGAATAAGGGATAGTTTTAGGCCATCACATTTTAGCTGAAGGAATCAAGGTGGAACCTAACAAGGTCAGTATCATTGTAAAGATACCATCTCCACAAACCAAATAAAGGTAAGAAGTTTTCTTGGCCACGCTGACTACTATAGAAAGTTTATTTTAGACTTTAGCAAGATAACTTATCCATTGTTTTCTCTCTAACTAAAGAATTTGAATTTGAATGGACAGAAGCATGCCAACAATATTTTGATGCTATTAAAAATAAATTGATTAAGACGCTAGTATTGAGAGGACCAAATTAGAAGCTTCCCTTCCATATACAAACAAATTCTTCCAACGAAGTAAAGAGGGGTTGTCCTTGGACAACAAGAATAATGATAATCTATGCATGCTATTTATTATATTAGTAAAAACCTCTCCCCTGTTAAAAGGAATTACACCACCACAAAGAAGGAATTTCTTGCAGTTGTATATGCAATCAACAAGTTTCACCATTATATCACAAGATATGAAGTGATTGTTCACACTAACCACTCTTGCTATCAAGTATCTAATGAATAAAACTTTAGTGCATGACATGATTGTAAGGTGGTTGTTGTTATTGTAGGAATTTAATATTAAAATCATTGACAAGCTAGGGAAATCAAATGTGGTAGCTAATTTTATTTCAAGGATGACCACTTCAGAAGAAGAAGAGAAGGCAATGATGATTTTGTAGATGAACATTTATTTGTAATTTCTACTACCTCTCCTTGGTATGCTAGATATGGATAACTACTTGGCTACAGGGAATTTCCCAACCTTTTTCACACAAAAGAAAAGAAAGCAATTGATTAAACAAAGTGTGATGTATACATGGTTAAATGGAATTCTTTTTAAATGTGGACCGACCATGTTTTATGCAGGTGTGTAGTTGAAGATGAAGTATTTGACATACTTAGGGCATGTCATGATGAGCCATCAGGAGGGCATTATTCAGTTCAAAGGACCATTCACAAAGTCTTAGGAGTTGGTTACTATTGGCCTTCCTTGTTTAAGGATGTCAAAAAGTATGTGTGGAGATGTGATCAATGCCAAAGGATGGGGAAGCCAACATTTACATCTGAGATGCCACTCCAACCTCAAGTTTTCTTAGAACCATTTGAGAAGTGGGGATTGGATTTCATTGGACCAATTGACCCAACCTCTCAAGGGAAGGAGTACATTCTGGTTTGTACAAACTATGTCACCAAATGGGTTGAGGTGCAAGCACTGCAATATGCAAGAGATGAGAAAGTTATAAATTTCTTATATGAACATATCTTTCAGAGGTTTGGAGCACCAAGATCCATTGTTTTCAGATCAAGGACCATAGTTCATGTCAAGTGTAATCAGTTCCTTTGTGGAAACATACCAGCTGAAGCACAAGAATTCATCACCATACCATCCACATTCCAATGGTCAAGTGGAGGTTACTAATCAGAGAGTTGGAGAATATCCTAACAAAAATAGTGGATATCTCAAGGAAAAATTGGGTTTAAAAACTACCTGAAGCAGTATGGGCCTACAATACTACTTGGAAAACAACCACATGATTTACTCCTTATGAGTTGGTTTATGGGAAGAAGCCCATTCTTCCCATAGAATTTGAGATTCAAACCTTGAGAACAACTGTTGAAGTGGGAATTAATTTATCAGAAACACAAAAGGAAAGGATTCTTCAACTAAATGAGTTGGATGAGATGAGACTACAAGCATTGCATCAGACTAAAATCATCCAACATTAGAGGCATGTATGACATGAAAAACACATTAACTCAAGGAAGTTCTAAAAAGGATATGGGGATTTAGTATTTGATTCAAAATATAAATATTTCAAGGAAAAGTTGCAGACAATATGGACAGTCCCATATCAAATTGAAGAGGTATTCAATAATGGGACAATTCAAATGATTCCAATTGATGGTGAGAAGAAAGTGATGTTGGTTAATGGGCATAGATTGAGGCTATACCAAAAACCAACATCCATAGAAGAATTTCAAAAGATGCTTTAAGAAGATTCAACTCTGAATTGTTTGGAAAAAGTTTCTTTATCCAATTCAACTCATAACAGATCTATTTTTAGCAATAATAAAGAAGAGATGAATAAAAACTATAAATGGTGGCCATCATCCTCTGAGGCATTGGCTGAAAACCAACAATAAAAACCATTTTTTCTAAAAAAATAAAAAATAAAAAAGGTGAAAAAATATAATAAATGCAGGTACCCAAAACCAACAATGATGGTCACCACCCATGAATCATGTAGGTAATAAATGAAGAACAATGCGTGGAGGAAGGATCAAAGAAATCTTGAAATGATGGCCAATGATGTGACAAGAGAAATTAATAAGGTATGTGTGATTATTCTCTTCTTAAATGTTGCAAGGTGTAGTTCATGAAATGCTCATTACTGTGCTGGTGCAAATTGATGACCTTCCTCATTCCCAAGGTATTCCCATGATATGCATATCCCAAAAAATCCACCATCCACCTATATATTAATCACCACACATACCCAATTACTATCATTATCACCTTGGGATTTGTTAAAACCTTTCCTAATTCGTGTTGTTTTATTTATAAATGTTTTGTCCCCCCTGTCTTTTTCCCATTCCGCCATTACACTCCTGCACTACTACCCACTCCATTCCTATGCTTATTTCCATCTCTGCAATATTGTATTTCCACTCTTGTGCTCAATAGTTTCCAATTACCTACTCTACGCACCAGTCATGGGGTTTAGACTTAGGCATGAACCAACAAATTCAGCAGAGCTATTAGTTGATGCAAGATCAGTAGAAATATTTGAAAAGGGGGATGAATTGATTGGTTTCTTTCATATGAAGATTTTAACATGAAAATGATAGACGAGTTTTCTAGAAACATGGAGGAGGGATATTATACTATAAAAGGTAAGAAAATTCCATTCAGTCCCATTGTAATTAGCCATCTTTCAGGGATACCAGAAGAGGGTAAATTAATTAATAATAGGACATTGTATTATGAAATTATTAAAAATATTTTCAGTGGGAAAAAAGGAAAAATTAGAACTGGTTGTGGACAATAAGGGAAAGGCCAAAGGCATAAAAATAAGTACTCTCCCTGAGCCTTGGGTGACATAGCTAAATGGATAATCAGATATTTTACCTGTGAGGGTTAGTACGAAATAGTTTTGGGTCCTATTTTGAGAATTCTGATCCACCTTCACCATGGCCAAGTTAAACCCCATAAAAATAAATTTTCCTCAATTTTTGTATGATTATGTCTCCTTTGCCACTGAGAAATTCCGTTGGGGTGCCTCTTACTTGAAATTCCAGAGGCCTAATACATTTGATTTGCAAACATCAATTTGTTAAGAAAAGGCATGGCCTTAAGAAGTGGATGAAATTTTAGAAGAAGTGTGCCCTAGAGTATAAATTGGTTCTAGAGCCAGAGCCTTCCACTTTGAGTGACCTAAGAAATGCCCTAGAATAGCTAGACATGCACAAACCCTCAATGCTCTCATAATAAAAATGTGTTGGGTAGATTTTACGCATAGCACAAAACCTAGCGATCATGAGATAAATCTCCCTCATTTACCGGTGAGGCTCCGTGTCGATTTGTCAATTAAAGTATGCTAATATCTAAATGGGGTTTTACTTTAACTACTCGGTTCATGAACCATAACCGAGTCAGCTTACGCAGCAAGTAAGCAGCTGTTTAAAGAAAGGAAAAGTTATAGAAGAAGGTAATTACATAAACACATAGAAGAAATGGGGAAGATGTGCATCCCAATCAATAGATGGCAGAGCTGATTGCATGCACATAGAAGAATCCAATAGATATAAACACAGAATTCTAAAACAAAGGCAGCTCTAGATCCAGATCTAAAATAACACAAAGTTTATTAAGAGATCTAAGATTAAAAGCAAGAAACATAGTACTGTGACACAAAGTTCTCCGGAAACCTGCTCCTTTATATTCCTTTGCTCCAAGTGGCTCTCAGGGGTTCAACACAAAGTCTAGAACACAAGATTGCTGCTTACAAATTCTCATCATTAACCCAAAGGTTCTTCCTCTACTTATAGAATGTAGAGGGGCAATTACAAGTTGGAAGCTTTTAGTTGAACTGGCACATGTGGAAGTCGGAGGAAAGAACCTTCGGGTTAATGATGAGAATTGTAAGTAGCAATCTTGTGTTCTAGACTTTGTGCTTGAACCCATGAGAGCCACTGGAGCAAAGGAATACAAAGGAGCAGGTTTCAGAGAACTTTGTGTCACATGTATTATGTTTCTTGCTTTTAATCTTAGATCTCTTAATAAACTTTGTGTTATTTTAGATATGGATCTAGAGCTGCCTTTGTTTTAGAACTTTGTGTTTATATCTATTGGATTCTTCTATGTGCATGTAATCAACTCTACCATCTACCGATTGGGATGCACATCTTCCCCATTTCTTCTATGTGTTTATATATGTAATTACCTTCTTCTATAACTTTTCCTTTCTTTAAAAACTGCTTACTTGCTACTAATCTGTTCGATTATGGTAAAATCCCATTTAGATATTAGCATAATTTAATTGACAAATCTGACACGGGAGCCTCACCGGTAAATGAGGGAGATTTATCTCATGACTGCCTAGGTTTTGTGCTATGCGTAAAAAATCTAGCCAATAGTTTTTGGCGACTCCTGGGGAACAACTATCTTTGCAGATCAAAGTTTATCTATTGAAGATCAGAGTGTTTTCCATACAAATCTCAACCTGGCTGAACATCCATTCACTCGATCCGTGAAGGCACAAGGAAGGACTGATCATTTCTTCAGATTGTAGGAGCAATTCAATTTCAATCATCCTCCTCAAGTTAGAAGCCACAAATCTAGTTTCTCACCAGGAAGGAGAGTGCACACCCATCCAGATCTAGATCGTCTTCAGCATAATCCGGTAGCTGGAATTATCCATCAAGTCTACACAAGGAGGAGATGTGCCCCATTCATCATGCAGAATCAGAATCAGAACCAGATAGTACCTATCCCATGGGGAGCAACTTTTGGACCTTTGAACCTGACTCCACCTATGCACGATCTGCCAAAGGGATCCAGAAAGAATTTTCCAAAATTCTTTGGAGATGGAAATAAAAACCTAGAAGATCATTTGGCGGCCTTATTTATATCTTGTGGTGTGCTTGTAGTAGAGCATGAAGATGTCTCAGTCAGACTCTTCATTGAGACTCTACACGACTTGGCTAGTGAATGGTTCTATCGGCTAGCTCCTGGCACCATAACCAAGCTCCGGGCTACAATGCGGGATGCATTCCTGAAAAGATTCAAACCAGCTGAAGATTCCAACACATTGATAACTCAACTCACTCAGTTGAAGAAGGAGCCACATGAGCACATGCGGGATTTTATTGTAAAATTCCAAAGATTACTTTACAAAATTCTGTCTTCTGTTTCTCTAAATGATGAGAATCAAAAGGTGTTCTTCATCAATGATTTGCTTCCTGAAGTAAGCTATCAATCGAAGAGCATGTCCTGCTGATTTTTTAGCAGCTCAAAACATGGCGGTTGAAATAGAAGATGACCTCATCATGGATGGAAAGATAAAGAGCAAAACTTCTAGCGCTGAAAGTTCATCCTCTACTACTACTTCGATTCACTACTTGTAAAAGTTAACAAATGAGATGATGCAGAGATGAAGAAACAAATGGCTCAAGAAAACAATACGCCCCTACTCGGAATTTCAACAACAACAACAACCAGAACCGCATTGCTGATTCCTAAAGATTAGCAATGAAGCTGCTCCTAGAAACAACGTGGAGATGAATGAAGAAGACCAGGAAGCTGACACTGATCAGCTCAAGGATGATGAATTTATAGGACCTTTGGTGACTCCAACGTTAATTACCTGAACTACAAATTTGAACATGACGATGAGAAACTTCATGAAGATGATCATGGTCATACATATGCAGTACTTACAAGATCACAAACTCACCAAGCTAAAGCATTAGCAGACGAGCAAAGAAGGGGCATCCCTTTGCCTTCTTTCTTAGCTCCTGGAAGTAAGCATGCGAGTTCTTCATCTCAACCACAGAAAGTGGCTCAGGTATCTGAATTTATTTCTTCTTTTGACATTATTGATCATGCCAAGAAAACTAAAGTTCAAATGTCAGAAGCTGAATACCTGAGAGATTTTCCTGAGCAGTTAAATAGGCTAGTCAAATATGTACAATCACCAGGACAATCCAATACATCAAAAGGCCTTTTGCCTAAGCCCAAAGAAACTCCTCCACAAAACAACACTGCATTTGTTAAACCCTCACCATCTTCTGAAAGAGTGGAACCGTTCTATGTTTTCCTATTGCTTAATGGTTTCAAGTTAAGCAACTGTGTTTTAGATTCAGGTGCTTCTGACAATGTCATGCCAGCTAAAGTTGTAGATGCTCTTGGGCTTACCTTGATAAAGACCATAAAAAGGTGCTACTCCATGGAGAGACAAGTACCTTTAATCAGACAAATCAAATATGCACAAGCTGTTCTAACAACTTTTCTGAAAAAAAGATTAAAGATGAAAATTCTAGTTGCAGATATTCCTATCTCCTATGGGATGTTGTTGAGCAGAAACTTCTGCAAAGAGCTGGGAGGAGAAGTAAATATGGATTGGTCATGTGCACATATTCCTATCAAAGGGATTAACCATAAGCTGGAGCCGGAAAAGAAGTCAAGGTACATGGTTACAAAATTTGAGGATCCTAGATCTCAGATTCTTTTTTAGGAATTTGACTGTGGGGTCTATTTCTTGGAAAAGGATAAAGACATTCCAGAGCCAGAACTTCAACCAATGCAGAGCCAATGAAAGAAGAAGAAAAATTTTGGACTCTGGAGTTTAAAGGCACATGTTGTTCTTTTGGATCAGGGAGCGGTGCTCTGTTAATATCTCTAGATCATGAGATATTCCCATACTCCCACAAGCTGATGTTCGAGAACACCAATCATATGGCAGAGTATGAAGCCTTACTGCTAGGAATGGAGCAAGCTAGAAAGAAAGGAGTAAAAATCCTCAAAGCCCAAGGAGATGCTGAACTTCTAGTAAAGCAGGTTCGAGGAAAAATCAAGTCAAAAGAGATAAGCTGGAGCATTACAGAGATAGAGTACTTTCTGCCACATTTGATTTTGTAGCCTTCTCTATTGACTTCATTCCAACCAATCAGAACTCCAAGGTAGATTCTTTGGCAGTCACAGCTGCACTATTGAATCTGGATAGACCACCGTCCATATTAAGATAAGGAAACTATAAAGTGGAGATGGTCTACCACCCCAAAGTCCCTGATAATGTTGAACAGTGGCAGACTTTCAATGAGGACAAACAAACATCTGCATTTTTGGAACAAGGCAACTTTGACAAGTTGTATGTTGAAGGGAGTAAATCAAAACCACAACAAACAGTCACAGAAAAAGCTGATCCATGTTATGATGAAAATACTAGAGCAATCCAACCAAAAGGTAACAAAATCCCCAAGGGTTTGGTTTCCTTAGTGGAGACTTTCAACATGCATGATCAGTACCTAAAGAAGAAGGGATATGGTGATAGTTCTTCCTCGAAATGTAACAAATAAATCTAGGAATGAAGCAACTTGATGCGAGAATTACTCGCCACGAGAGAGAAGAAAGGATGAGCCACCACCAGATGAAGTTGATAAGGACTTGCCCAGAGTATTTGACAAGAAGGCCAGAGAAAGGAAGTTCACGATCAGAGACTGGGTACTCTGGTGGGACATGAGACATGAACCGAAGGGCATGCACGACAAATCTGATTCACTCTGGAAAGGACCCTTCGTGATCAAAAGTGCTGTAGGAATGGATACTTTCTTCCTTGCCTACCAGGATGGAATTGAGTTACCATTGCCTTTCAACGGGAAACATCTGAAGTTGTATAGGAACTGAAAAAGCAGGGTAAAACCTGTATGTATATAAATAAAACTTTGTTTTTCCTTGTGTTGTTTTTGTTTGCTTGACCCCATGCCCAAAAGAAAAGATACGAAACTAGAGATGCTGGGATCTCATCTTTTCCCTTGTCATTCTGACAGAGAAAAAGATGTCCACAGACGGAGCTGACTGGTTTACCCAGATTTCATCCTAAAATCTATGACTACCCTATCCAATTTTTTTTTGTACTTTTAAAATAATGGGTCGTTTTGTGTTTTTATTGCCAGAAAGTTCTTGTATTGCGTTAAGATATTCTCAAAGAGCCATATTAGCCATTTTCACCAAATACCCAGATGCCCAAAATTGTTATATTCGTTGTTGGGATTTATCTCTGTGGGAAATTTGTATTTAATTATTTTGAGCCCTGTTTGAGGCAATTTGCGCTCCGATTTTACCCTATTGTGATCAAACATATCATTATTCCTATATAATAGAAGGGTTTTAACTAAAAATAAGTTTTGGGCTTTATTTGTGACTTGTGACAATTTTTGTGTTTTTGTGTTTTCCCGTTTTGTTTTCTGTGAAATTTCTCTAGATCAATTCCTTTGCCGGGTTAGCCCGATTCTTGGCCTGGAGTATTCGGAGATCACATACGCACATTGTGCCAGAAGGAAGTCGCCATCGGAGGTCCGGTTCACTAGGAAAAGGCGAAGTCGTGCACTAAAAAGCCCTTGTGGGGTTGGACGTATTTTTGGAAAATAAATGATTTAAGTGGATCATGGGAAAAATAGAAGCAGCAGGCAAGTGGAATTTTATTGCCTGCTTTGTAGGGTGCTTTTTCCCATGATAGAAAATTCACTTAAGCTACAGTGGGAAAATTAGAGGCTACGGGCGGGTGGGATTTTATTGCCTGCCTTCAGGGTACTTTTTCCCATGATAGAAAATTCACTTAAGTTGCAGTGGGAAAATTAGAGGCAACAGGCAGGCGGGAATTTATTGCCTGCCTTGCAGGGTAAAAATTCCCATGGTGAAATAAAAGAAAAGTGACTTAAGTGAAATCATGGGATTTTATTACCTGCCATGCAGGGTAAATAATCCCATTGTCAAAGTCAAATCACTTAAGTGGATCATGGGATTTCCGGGGCTGCCTTGCAGGGTAAAAATTCCCATTGCCATGTGTTTTTAAAAATAGAATTCTATTATTCCAAAAAGTGCGACCCACCTTGGGTGAATAATAATGCATTAAATAAATATTTGTTAATATTTATTCACCCAATTTTGGCACCCAGGCTTGTGGAAAAGTCAACAAAGGGAAGTGGACAAAAGGAATTTAAAAATAGAATTCCAAAATTAAATAAATTTAATTTATTTAATGCAGCCCCTTTTGAGAAGGAAATAATACTTTTTAAAGTATTAATTGATTAAATTAAATTCTATTTTCAGTGGCTATGGTCAAAGCACACTGTGAAGCTTAAGTGAAGTGAAGAGTGGATGATTAAATTGATTAAATTTAATTTAATGGATGGTTGTCCTTAATCATGCAATTTTAGCACATCAGTTAAAGAGAAAAGCATGATTTTTAATTAATTAATTGCCAGGAATAGGAAGGGAAATTATTAATTATAGAATTATGAGGGCTATATAAGCATGGGCTGGCATAAGGATGAATTAATTAATTCACAAGTGAAGAAGTGCAGCCCAGAGGAAAAGTGTGCCCCATTTGGAGAAGGATTTTGCTCAGAGGAAGGTGGATTTGATGCTAAAAGCTTCTAGTTTTGGTGCATGCTTTGAAGAAGGCTAATTTGTGTCTGCATAATTGTTTGTAGAAGTGATACACGTGCTCAGGTGATGTTGGTAAAATTCATGCTTTCTTTGCATGTAAATAAAACATCAAATTTTGGGGCAGCAGACTTGAATTATGTAAATTTTTGTGATTAAAATTCACTGTGCATGCTCCGGTTGCCATCTTTGTCTGAATTAATTGCAGGAGTTAGATACATGTGCTTTTATAAAGAAAAGGAACTTATATCAATGTCTAATACATTGAATATTTCCTCCGAATCTGAAGGATTATCTAGATCTGCACCAGTTTTGAAGAATTCCAGTCAAATAAGAAGAAAAAGAATTGTTCAGACAAAGATAGACAAAGCTATAACAAAAAAGATGAAAAAGAAAGCACAACAAAGTCATGCATCACTTCTAAATTTGTAGATATTGGAGACATGGATCTAGGCTCGGAACCTCTTGTTGAATTGATAGACAGATCCAGAGCAGGAAAGACTTCACTCATGCGTGCAGGAAAAACTTCACTCATGTGTGCAGATTAAAAGTAGTGGAATTATTCGAGTTGCAGTTTTTCCATCCACAGCCTAGTTGCCAAAGTTTGTTATGCAAGTGCAAATCCATATGCAGATGCAGATGCAGATGCAAATGCAAATCCATATGCAGATCTAGATCCAGATCTCATAGTTACAAAATCTTCCGGCACAAAGGCTTCATCCTCTTGTTTCGAATGCAGCCCGTGAAGAAGTCAGTGCGTGGAAAATTCCTTCCAAGATCTTGTGCAAATGCTCCCATCTTCCAGTTGAACTCTTCATTGAATTTTCATTCATTTGGAGTGCTTTCCAGAATTTTTAATTGTTCATATGCAATTAAAAATAAGGATGATGAGTTATCTACGACAAACATTACATTGATGCATGTACTGGAGAAGAACTACAAAAGCTTCAAGGATAAAAGAGAAGATAAGGAAAATGAAAAATCCAAATTGCATTTCCAGATCAGCTTGTTGTTTCCAGATCCAATTTGTTGTTTCCAGATCCAGCTCTTTCTAGATCCAGTCATTTTCAATTCCAGCCGTTTCCAATTCTAGCTTGCTTCTAGATCCTAGCTGCTCCCAGATCTAGTTTGGTGAGAATCAAAGGCAAAAGAATCATTTGCGTGACGCAGACATTGAAAAGGACAAGACTACAGCTTTCCTCTTCCTTCTTCTTTCCTCCGACAAAGTAATTGAGTGATCAATTAAATTATAAAACTTAAGTGATTGGCTTAAAAGCCATTACTTGAAGAAGTCAACTACTTGGAGATAGGTGGCGGACATACAAAATAGAAGGTTCTATTTTCAGTTGCAAATCATACATGTCATGCAAAGAGGAATTCTAGGATGGAGATTGCCAGTTGTTTCTTTCCTCCGACTTCCACATGTGTCAGTTCAACTAAAGCTTCCAATTTGTAATTACCCCTCTATATTCTATAAGTAGAGGAAGAGCCTTCAGGTTAATCATCAAAATTTGTAAGTAACAACCTTGCATTCCAAACTTTGTCTTTGAAACTCTTGAGAGCCACTTGAAACAAAGGATTATATAGGAGCAAATTTCTGGAGAACTTTGTGTCATGGTGTATTGTGTTTCTTGCTTTTTATCTTAGATCTTTTAATAGACTTTGTGTTATTTCAGATCTAGATCTAGAGCTACCTTTGCTTAGAATTCTGTGTTTATATCTATTGGTTTCTTCTATGTGCATGCAATCAACTCTGCCATCTATTGATTGGGATGCACATCTTCCCCATTTCTTCTCTGTGATTACATAACTTCCCTTCTTCTATAAATATTTCCTTTCTATAAACAACTGCTTACTTGCTGCAGAATTGTTCAGTTATGGTTCATGAACTGAGTAGTTAAAGTAAAACCCCATTTAGATATTAGCATACTTGAATTGATAAATTTGACACTGGAGCCTCACCGGTAAATGAGGGAGATTTATCTCATGACTGCCTAGGTTTTGTGCTATGCAGAAAATCTAGCCAACAAAATGTTCCTACTCAAGAAGAATAGGAAGCCACTGCAATTATGAAAACCCTACTTCAGAAATCACTGTGTCTCACCCTTAATCAGATATCACCCCTAGTTCCTATTTCTGAGAAATAAATTGACCAAACCCCAACCAATCTTTGTTGACTCCCCCATTGTGAAAAAGGTAAGGAACCTATGATAGAAGGAGAACCTAGTTCTCCCCCTGACTCTAACACAATTATGCCACAAGTATTGTCTCTTTATAAAATTTAGTTTGAACTCCAACTTGCTTAAGAGATAATTACACATCTACAACTCCTCTTGGAAGCTAAAGAGTCTAGTTTATCCTAGCTAAAGGTTGGAAAAAATTAGGACATCCAACAGTTACATTAGAATGTAGAAAAGCAAGAAGAGGAAACTCTTCAATCCCAACATGATTTGGAGGAAAAAGAACAAAAAATTCATTCCATTCAAACCAAGACAGATGAAATGAACGCATTCCTTGCAATTTTACAAGATAATAGACATGAAACAAAGTCTGTGGTCCTTAAAGAGCAAAAAACTTAGATAGAATTCACGTTCCCTCAAATTATTGTCGTAAGATGAATGTCTAAATGGATGGAGGAATGTTATAGGATCCAAGAAGTTAATGATGAGAATAAAGATTTAAAGGAAGAGAACAAGCTACTTAAAGAGAATATTTCAATGTCTGTCGGTTATATGATCAGGTCATGTCAAGCAGGCCCCCATCTAATTTTTATGCACTATTTTTAAGGGAAAAATTTCTAAAGAGGAAGATTTATCGCGCTCATTTCATGCAAGATATACAATTTTATGATGACAAGTAGTTTGTTTGTGCATACAAAATAGGAAATGATGTTTCCAAGAATTTATTCTGTGAATTCTATGTTCACAAGTTCCTTCTCCCTTTGATTGAAATTCCAATCAATTTATATGTGGGAGAGGTCCAACTATGAGCATTCATCTCTACTTTAAGGCATCAATCCGAATGGAGGGAACAAAGAGGAACATATATTCAAACAAAATATAATATAGGCCTCTTAATGAGGCATGATATTCCTGCCCCCATCTAGTTTTTCAATAGATTTTGGTCTTAGGTATATTGTTTATAGTTGGTGGATCAGTATAAATAAATTATGAGAACTTGTGTAAATAATTTCAGGGAGCAAGCACTCCCAATGTTTAATGTTAATTTCCTTTCTTGTCAATTGAGGTATGAATTTTTGTAGAGCATTACAAGAATAAGGAGGTGATTTCACCCACTAACCTCCGTTGGTCATTGAAAAGGGTGACAAATATCTATTAGATAATTCTAGAAATGTAGGAGTAGTGGATTGGAATGAGGTATAGGATTCCATTAGTCATCACCCCAAGACCACGATGGAATTCAACAATTGATCATATGGAGGAAAATTATACAACTTGGAGGAAGTCAGTCATTAAGTTCTTTGGGTTCTGTAATACTGAATTGGATGAGACTTGGAAAACCTTTTCCAATGAGTATAATTGTTCAAGGATAGTTGAACAATTGAATAGGTAGTAGGAGGACCTGCTAAATATTAAGTGTGGGGTGATAAGCCCTGTTTTTCCATGTTTTATCCCATGTAAAACCCTGTGTTATTTTGGTATCATTTTACACTATGTATAATATTAATGTTTTATAATGAATACTTTACTATATTTTGGAAGGAAATGTTGCACATATTCTTGTTATTGCTTATACGAATATGGATTGAATGAAAATTTATGAATATTAACAAGTGTATTTGGAAAAGCATATGTTGAGTCATCAAAAAAGTTAACTACAGACTAGTGCATGTCTCATTTTTGCCTTTGGTGCATGACTCACTTTATAGCGGAGTACTTTCCTTTACATTAGCGCATGACTTGTCATGGAGCGTAGGACTCGTCTAGATCACCAATTTAGACTCACTTGAGATGAGGGACTTGTGAAAAAGAGATAAGCTGGATCGGATGGACAATCTATGAGTTGATGTAGCTGACACATCAATTAACACAATGACATGAGTATGGAATGTGTACTATTACCTCAATCTTCATGTAAATTACGAGGGAAATGAAATCCTAACTGAAATTCATTTTCTTGAAGACGTGATGTAGACACACACTTATGAACTTATGATCATCATGGTTATGAGGTATCAATTTAGGATCTACAAGATCTTCTCGGTGCCGATTGAATATCTCAAAGGAGTCAATTGCGGGCCTCATTTGTAGTTAACAAGATTTAGTTCAATCCAAACACAACATAGATCAATCCTTCCATGATTGTAATTATTATAACAACTAGTTATTATATGCATTGTCTAGTTAAGTAGTTGTTATTAATTTCTAATAACTTGTAACATCTCTGGCATGACTGTTACTATGATGACTTCCACTCTTGATGGTGCAAACATTGACAGGTGATTTGTCTTAGGAAGGTGTACTCTTATGAATTTTGGAAATCATGTTTGCAATGGATAATTAATCATTTGTTGAAAAGGTTCATTTTGTTGTGATTTTTGTTGTTTGATAATGAGGCCATTCATCTCTTTGTACAACTTAAATTCACTTTTAAAAGATGATGAACTTGTATTCTGTTGCCATAACTTATTTTTGTGTAAACAAAAACACCTTGGATCAATTCCATTGATCCAAGGTATGCTTCAATTCTTCTTACCTTTCATCTTGTTGTCTTGGCATTCTGAAAGGAAGGACAAAGATGGATTGGGCCTTGTTTTGTTTACAATTATGAAGGACCCTTCTTCAGGATCCCTACTTAGCATTAGGCCTTTGATGATGAACCTGGTTCTTATTGCCATTGATAAGGCGTTGAGTGGCATATAGGGACCTTGGACCTAATAATATAACACTAAGGTTGACCCTAGTCTAAGGGTATATCTAACCTAAGTTGGGGGTGTGCTATGTTTATTTAATTGAAATACAACTTAGGTAAATAAGACTTACCTAAGAACCTAGGTTGATTTTCTAACCTAATAATAATCTAACCTAAGCTATTGCTAACCTAAGGGGTACCTATGGACTACATGGAAATTTACATAGTTGGTGGCATCAATTTTCAAGGCATTAAATGGAATTGATTTGTGGTTTTATTATGAAGGACTACCAACTTTGGTGAAGCACAAGAGGTTTGGGGGAATGCTTAGTTGGCATCACCACCAAGTTAAGTTACATGCAAAATTTGAAAATAGACATCGCCAAAGATAGATGGCAAGTGGCATGGAGAATTAGGAGGGAATTAGTTGTCCTTCACATTTAATGACTTCATTTTTGGCGAAGAAACTGCCTAGGAAAAATGCATGGCGGGTTTTTGGCATGGTTGTTTTGGTCTTCAGTTCATTTTGAGATTTGGCTCTGCATGGGGTTTTTGGTTCTTCGAACCAACAATTCTATTTTGATATCACTATTATTTTTACATTCTTGAGATATTTTGGACTCTGTGGAAGTTATAAGAAGAAGCGAAAGAGTTGAGGTGGGTTGACATTGCGTGGAGAAAAGGAGACTATAAGAGTTTGACTTGGAAATATTTTGCAAATAAGGAAGAAGCTCTATTAGGCATGATAGGCTCTACCCATTAAGTTGTTATTCTTTTTCCTAAATTTTTTCATTAAAAGAACTCTACTCTTGGGGAATGAATGAGTTTTTGTATGATGTTATGATCTTGTTTTCGATGCTTGTATTTCACTATGTTTTTCTTCATGAAACCACTATATAATGGATACATGTTTTGGGTTTTGATTCCTTTGTTGGGAAAAATATTGAGTTACGCTTAACTTCTGTTTGAACTTGAGATGAAGTTGTATCTTTTTGAACACCTGTTGAAGTTGTGATAAAACATATGAGTAACTTGTCTAATGTTGAACTTGAATGAATCACCTTGGGGAGCAATATGGGTTTTTCATGGTTGTTAGTTTAACCCTGTTTGTGTGATTTGTGGAGTTGATTGTTGAATTCAGTTGCATCTTCTTTGGTGTGAGGAAAGGGTGGTCTTGGTTTCATTCTTCTTGATTCAACTTGTTGAGTATGTCTTGCTCTTTTACTTAAATATGAGGTGCAATTGATATTGTATGATCTCATGGTAAATAATGTTGAATTGTAGAGTAACTCAACTCTTGTCTAAGCTTGAATAAATCCTTGAAGGAAATAGACTTTAGAATTTTTGAGTTTAGCATATCTTCTGAGTTTGAATTTTGCTCAAGACTTGGGGTCGTGCCGATGTTTCTTTTACCTCTCTCTTGGTGGTTATGAATCTAGATTGGGTTTTATCCTTCCTGTTTCAGTTGTTTGTTTCAGTGATTATTATGGATGATGCATTGTTCTGAGTTGGCTTGAAAGGAATTTTTTGTCTTAAGTCTTGTTATCATTTTTCATTCACCATCAATGGATGGGTAAGCTTTACTATGTTATCTCCTTAAAAAGGAAATTGTTTCTTGAAAAAGGGTAAATTATTTAAATGTTACTCTATCTTCTATACTTTGGGAAACTGGGATAACTCCTAAAATTGAAGCAAATATTTTTAGAAGGGAAATCATTGTCGGTTTGTAGCTTTTTATGTTACAGTCATTGTTATCAATTGTAATTTTGAATAGTTCATTGGGCTTCAATGGTTGCTTGGGGTTAATTGTTTTCTTGGCCTTGGACCATCAAATTTGTCTTTGATTTCTTTTTCGATCTTAGGCAAGAGTACCTCTATTATATGAATGCGGATTGAGGCCTCATCTTTACCATTAATCGATGATATCTCCTCTTTCTATTATGAGTTAAGAAGACTAGGAAGACTTACTCCTTGGCTATTCTATTTCATTTTTCCTCTGTATATCTGTTAGGAGATGGTTACTTACAGTCTGGGTAGTTAAGGTATTTATAATACCGTCCTCTTTGAATTCTGAAGGGTAAATGAATGTTGTTCTTTGTTCTCTCTGTCTCGGGACAACTATCATCTAACCCGAGCCTGATCTAACCTCTGTTGGGATTTACAATGGAGGATAGTAGAGACCGTACTTGTCTATTATATCCTTTCTTGGATCTAGAGTGAACAATCTCTTTCTCTCTCTCCTTTCATCTTTCACCTGTATCACTCCTGAGGAGGGAGCTGACCTATTTGGTTTGTATCGTTATACCTCCACTGGGACTTGCTTGAAGAAATAAGCCCAATTGTGTTAGAATAAGATAGCTGAAGCAAAAGGTTACTCTAAAGAATTGTTATGTTAGGTTGGAAATTCCTGAGTAAGACTCTTATGGGGTGAAAATATATTTGAAGGATTGCAGGATCTGTAGTTGATTGTTAAATTCCTCCATTCTTCTCTTTGAATTTTACATTGGTAATGATGTACCTCATTTGTGATTGTGTGATTAGTTCCAATTACATGTCAAATTGAATTCATCCTTTGTCAAATTTGTTTGATGCTGATCCTAAACTTAGGTTGGTTATTGACTTTGAATTTAGGATATAGAATTCTTAAATAAGAAACTCTTTACTAAAATGTTGTTGGTTAATCCTAAATTTATCCTAATGTTTGATTTAGCTTGGCATCTTATATTTTAGGATGAAATTAAGTGAGATAATGCTGAAATGAATGTACTAATGTTCCATCTAATGTAGATCTATTCCTAAGAGATAGTAGTGTTAGTATCTTCTCAGTTTAGATGGAATTAATTAAGAAGTGAATCATGAAAATTAGTAAATGAAAAGTAGTTGTGATTTTGGTGAAATATTATTTATCTGGATTAATTTTTTAATTCTTTTTATGTAATCATTAGTTGAAAGTTGAATCTGATTATATCATGATCTATTCTTAATGATGATATGGTTTATCACCTTATTTCTCCCTCTCTTTTGTGACTGATATTATTTATGGTATGTTTTTCTGTAATGCTTTAACTGTTTCATAAAATCAAAGTTCTCTTTATGAAACAATTAGTTAAAAGCACATCGTTTTAATGCTTAGTGCTTATCATGCTCATTTCAATGAACTGACTTGTGCTAGCAATTTTTGCAAATGGACTTTGTAAGTGATAAAAGGAGAAAAGATATTTTATGATGTTACTTTTGTTTACCAAGGAGAATGGATCTTTTATGATGAAATATGAATCATTATTGAAATATATTTGTTGAAAAGGAAAGTTGTATTTTTAATAGATCTTATTGATGTTGTTTGACACTAAAGAGGTCTGAAGTGTTTGGACTTATAATGTATGAATTCCACTTTGATGAATGAAAAATTGTGGGTTTATCTGTACTTGATGTGTCATCTTTTTGGATATCCTATGAATGGAAATGATAAGTTTATCTCTCTCTCTCTCTATATATATATATGTAATGAACCCTTTTGGGTTGATTTAAAATAAACTAGAGGTTAAGGGTACTAGATATACTACCCTCTTATTTAATGCAACTTATTAAGTTGGCATTCATGATTGGACATTCAATTAAATCACTATGACTTTACTAAAACAATGTTATTGGGTAAATGAAACCATGATGATAACTTGTAAAATGTTATGGGGTTATAAATGAACCTTAATCCTTAATAAGTAAAGGGAAGGCAACTATTATGCAATGATAAGCAATTTGTTTTAAGACCTTTTGGAATTAAATCTTAATATTATCTTGGATAGAGGAAGGTGTGCTTCCTCTTGATTAATTCCTTAATTAGAATAAAACCAATGAAAAGGATATAGATATAGGAGTAGAATTCATTCCAATGAAGTCTATTATAAAGAGATCTGATTCAGAACTTAAACAAGCTAAGACTTGGATAAGTTAATCAAGTTAACATCACTATTAGTATGCTGAATCTATTTGTGAAAATGAATCATAAAATTAGAAAGTTAATGAATGAAAAAAATCTTCGGAGAAGGGTTTGGAGGCATATGTATCTGCATAGCAATTCTTGTTATTGTTTTTGCTTGTAACCTAATGGTTAATGAACCTAGTTGTTTTGTAGGGCTGCTGTAAATAACCCTTAAATAAGGAAAATAATTAAGTAATTAAATTCTCTCTTGGGTATGTACATCCAGATGAGGTGAACTCAGTTGGATGTTGGCACATGCCAACTGCAGTAAAATAACCTTCGTGAAGACTTGGGTCTTCATGAGGCTATTGAGTTGCAATTGACATGTTACAACACCCTTTAAAGTTTAATCATCTAGATCTATATAAACTCAGACTTGATCATAGTTATGCCCTAGGTTAAGTTAGAAGCATGATCTAGTGTGAGGTGAAACTCACGATGAATTAGGGTAACTAGACACACATAATCAAATTAGGTCGATTGAGTATGTCTATGTACCCTTAGTCACCATGAGTAGTCCTCCACACTAAACTATGTTGCTAACCTTGGTTAGGGTTAAAACTTGAACAAGTGGACTAACAGGTCAATAAAGACCATTCTAGATAACAGATGAAGTGGGGTGAAGGACGTATTCCATTTGATGAGTATGCCATCTAGGAATATAAACATGAATAGTATGTTGAAAATATTTGGCCAAAGTATCACAAGTTCTTTGGTTGCGTTGTCCTATGTCACCTAGTTTAAGAAGTGGGATTTCAGATGAATATTGGTAATAGATATTCAGATAGGACTCTTAAAAAGAACACTTAATACCCGAAAAGGGTAAGAGAACCAAGTATACTTAGTATATAAATCATTAAGTTAACATGAGAGATCGGTATGATACCAAGTCATGAAATGAGAGATCGGTGTTCCACCGAGTCATTACAATTGCATATGGTTTTCTGTTATGAGATTGATTGGCTTGGAATGTGTGTTCTAAATTATGATTATTTAGAACAGAGAACATTAGGAAAAAAATAAAATAAAAATTCCCTTGTTTCTAAAGTCTTAAATTGGGAATGTTACATAACTAGTCCTCTCCTAGAGAGACTAAGATTGCTCTAAATATAAAAGAGCGATTGTAATAAGAATAAAAGTTAGTCGAATTATTGTAAAAGTAATTATTTAAATTCAATAAATTGTAGATTTAGGGAAAAAATTTACTCATGTGACTTGTAATGTTGAACTGATCGAAGGGAAGGAGCGAGGCCACTCCTCCCCAACCGAGGAAGAGAGAATTTATTATTCATTTCCTCTCTGTATTTTACATTGATTTGAATTACCAACATTACATTATTTACAATAGCTTTAATTATGTATTCAATAATATTTTGTTGTAAATCCATTTCATTTCCTAATTGCAGTTATAATAGTATTTAGTTAATTTCATTATTAAATAAGGGCCGAGAACGATGATCCATTGTTCCCTTTGTTGCAAACAACCATGGACACCGCCCTAGATTGACAAACATAATATAACTAAAGTATGAGTATCAACGACACTCGTCACATGTGAGGGGATTATCTCGAGAATCTATTTGAGATATGAGGGTCTCCCAATCCTTGAATGAGCCTATGTATTTTTCATAATGATTAGAAGTTCCCTTAAAGAGAACTATGTTGGGTTACTTCTATTTCTTTTCCTAAGCGAGTTCTAGATGTCTAGTGGAAAGTAGAAGTGAAATATTACATTTTAATTTTTAAATATTATATTAACTCATGAAATGCATAGGTTTGTAATATGGTAATACTTCCAAAATAGGGTTTCAAAATTTCACATCCTTGGTGTACATAGTTTCCTTTTGAACTTATGAATAGAGAATTAATGCTCATTAGAGTTAAAAGTGTAAATTGATATTAGTAAATAACAATTTTTGGTTGTAGATGCTTGATTTTTGTACAAGACTAGTTATTGGCTATGGTGATAATTCTATGTGTGTTTATTGATTATTTTTCAAGATTAGGTTGTTATTGGCACATGTTCGTTGTGTTGTTCCACTTTTAGCATGTTCCCCTTTGTTTTTTACTTGTTGTTCCCATTTTCTTATATGTTTGTCTTTGTTTCTTGTCCATTCCTCTCATTTTCTCTCTTCCTTATGGTTTCTTTCTTTTCTATACTATTTTCCAATATTGTATAGCTATTGTTTTGGTCACTTTGTTTTTGGGCCCTTTTGACCCTTGTTTCGGTTCCCTTGAGGGTTTTGGTCTATTTGTTGTTTTTTCCACATTTGTGTGTCAGCTTGTGGACCAATAAGGTCCCAATTTGAATTCAAGAAGTTGAAAAAAAACATAACTACATTAGTGCATTTATATCAATAATTCATTCACAAGAAAACATTCAATTGTAAGGAGACAAGGGAGTCATTTATTCAAACAATATCCATGTACAAAAAATTGAATTTCAAGCATTCAAAGGAGAATCTTATATTTACTTATTGAATTGATTTTAAAATTGAAAAGATAAAGGTTGGAACCATCGTATTACATTGAAAAACTTACTACGTGGTGTTTTGTTTGAAAACTTGTTCAAAATATTAGGGTGCTTGGTAATAATGGAGGGATAACACATGCCCCCATTGAATCCCTGAAATTTTTATAGTTTTTGCAAGGTATCATGGACATATTAAGGTTTCAATGAAGGAGAGTAGTTTCGCATTGACTTATTGTGAATTCTGAAAAAGTGAGTGGGTTTTTAGAGCTTAGAAGAAGATGAACAAGGCCATCAAATCAATTTTGTAGTATTTGACAATTTCTAGCTCGTACATGCTTTGGGCATGTCACTAAAGTATATTTTTTGTTGAGGTTCTCTTTTTCCATAGATTTTTTTGGTTTTGTTTCACTTTGATGTTTGAACTTGCTTTTCACCATTAATTTCTAAAGACCATCTCTTGAATCAATACAAAATCTATATCACTCCAAAACCCTTTTTCTCCCTGGCATCTCAATTATTTTTATTTCCCTATGATCCTAATATATTCCAAAATATTCAAATATGTCACATCCCTAAAATATCATAATTGTGTTTTGGAGACACTCGGATGCTTAGGTGGTTATTACCACATCTTATATAGCATTTATATTGCGTTAATTAACATTATAACATGTTTTGGGAACAAAACATTATTATGAGTTGATTTGTATTTAATAATTGATATCATCGATTTACATTATAGTGTGGATTATTGTTTATGTATTTTGATTCTGTTTATTTGATTTTGTGAAACATATAATGCACTGGGTATTGTTGTGAGCATGTGTGCGGTGTTCTCTAGAGTGAGAAAGGGTATCATCAAGGAGAGAAAATGTATTCACTTTTACCTACTCCTTTTAAACCCCAAGCGAGTCGGAATAACACCCAACCTTGACTTGACACTCACTTGAGGCGTGTGAAGGCACCGAGCCCCTCCTTTATGTGAGCCTTGTAAGATTATTTTGCCATCAGTGGAGAGATATTTTTAGAAACATAAATACATGCATTCATTCTAGCACAAATGTAAAGAAACTAGATCTAAGCATAGATGCACCATATTGTAAAAGTAAACATCACAACATCACAAGGCAATCAGATCTGAACCATGAACAATATGAATAAAATTAGGGTTTGGACCCATAAACATAGATATTCATAACAATCCATCATATTCATTGATTCACAACTATTTAAAGTAGCCAGATTACATCAAAAGCGTTATAATAGACTAAATACATCATGAAGTAACTTCCTATCTCTACAAAATGAATTTACTCAAAGGGTTCTAACCATGTTCTCTCTTATGCACCCAGAATATCCCTTGCCTTGCATCACACATTTTCTTCCTCTCGCATCATATCTCATTTCCTTGCATCCCTTCGCAACCTCTATTTTAGACCCAAAACACATTCTTAAATAGAGTGGGATCTCTCCTTTACCGCCTCAACATTACTCAAGAGAAAACCGCATGCCAAATGTCATCATACCCTGTCATACTCGAGTATTCTAGACATGCACGTGACAACTAACCCATAACAAACTCTACTTTACAAGTCTCAAACACAATGACTATATCCTGAAATATTCCTTCCTTGGGCTGTAAGTCTCCATGTTCTAACCTTATCCACTATCACACCTACATGTATCCTCATGTGTTTTCCATGCAACACCATAACCCCAAAATGAGGCTAAGTATTAGTGTCATCTCATTTTTCCCCACCCTTTTGAATCTAAATTCGTGAAAATTGGAGCCCTGCCATAGAAGAAATTCGTGTTTTAAACTCCTCTGATGCTCATTTTCTCTTCCCATGATGTTTTTAATCAAAATTCCTCAGTCTGCTACCGTTAAAACATTTTACCTATTTTCAATGGATGGAAAATGATTTTAGTTCTTCTCTTATGCATTTGGAATGTGTGGGACCTTGCATCTCTCTTTTTTAACCTTTTGCAGAGAAATAAATTCTTCATCGGGAGCAAAAATGGTGTTTTCCGTTTCTGCAACTTCCTACATTCTTTTTAACATCAAATTCTTGTTCGGAAGGGTGAAGCCACGTGTTTGTTTCCCATTGGATGCGGTGTAGACACTAAAATTAGGTCACACTCCCCTTTGGTTCCTCGTTGAATAAACAACCTTCATCACATTCACCTAGCCATGGACCCTTTCACCTCACTAATATTAATTTAATTCATTATCCTCACTATATTTATTATTTAAATATCTTATTTCAAATGATATCCACACACACGTTCACTTAGACACCTCTCCAAGCCAACTCAACTTAAGACCTCTTCTTAGCAAGTTACCATCACTAACTAAGACTTACCCAAACCCTAAAAATCAATGCCTACACTTCCTCTAACCACATCCCCGCATGCTCATGAAGCTCCTAGTCTAATCTGCGGGATAACGACACGAGATCTAGGGAAATTAGGAGGATCTCCCTAAGGTTGGAAAACATTGGGAGGAAGAAAGTTGACAAGCAAGAATGAGATCTCAAAAAGATAATGCATCTTCAGAGAGTCAATTCCAGCAAGAAATTGCATCTAAAGAAGGAGATTGAACATCTTCTCTGCACACCATCCCATCGACGATTCGGATCTACCCAAGCAAAAGAGGAGTGTGCATGCAGCCAATGCAGAATATTTTCTCCAATTGGTGATCACTTGTAGCCTCTAAAACCCATCATCAACACCTCCATCCTTCACATATACTTTCAGAAATGAAATCCAAGTAAGTATAATATCATACTTTCCTGGTTAATTCATTTCATCATTTTTTGACTACCTATTGTCCACCTTGCTTCTTATTAACCATGTCCAACATTTTGTACCTTCATAAACCCATCAAAACCTCGTAAAAACCTACCCTAGTCACCTAATACCTCCTCCCAACCAACTAAATCCTTTGTGTAATCACAAAGGGGACCCAAAACCCCATTCTGTGACATTCCCAAATTTCATAAGAATGGCAGGCGCCGGTTGTACCTACCCGCGATCGATCGGTCACCCCGACCGACACCGATCTCTGTGTTTGCCTACATAGATTTAAACAAAGACCCATCCACCCCATTTTAGCTTACCCTCACTCACCGTGACCTACTCAACACCTTCATCAGAACTGCAGAACTCAGAACCAACCCTTTGACTTGTGGATTCTATTATAGCTTTTCTGTTAGATTAGATTTGTTTCTTATTGTGTTTTAAGTGAGATACCTAAATCATTTTAAAATAAAAATAGGATTTACTTTGTTTTCAGTGTTAATTTGTTTAAAAAAGGTGGATGACAACCATCTAGGAAGTACCATACTTCGGATCTAGCTCTTCTTGCAAGCGAGTTCACTTTGCCCATATTGTTTAATGCTTTTGGTGGTCTTTCTTTCATTACGGGTAGTTCCTCCTAGCCAAAAGGAAGCTTTCACGGTTAGCTATGGATTCGAGAATTCATACGCATGCAACAACCCATCAACATTTGAAAGGTATTCCTCCTACGCCCAGTTACCCTATCTGTTTAAATCAACCTTTCAAAGGAACAATCTAAGAAAAAGGTGAAACATTTTGGCATGCCCGGTGGGACCCATCCGGGGTTCCTTGCATTTCATTCAATCCTAGGAAAATTTTTTGTGTTTGTTTCCCTTCTAAAAGCATACACACTAATTTTCTTCCTTGGTAATCCACTCCTTCTTTCTATTTTCTCTAAAGGAAACCTTTCTTTTGGTGTATTTAAAAGGAATCATCTCTTCATGTTTTTTGCATTTTAGTGAAAGAGCATCCCTCTTCCTATTCATCTATTTTTGTCATCGAATATCATACTTTCGATTTGGGTTTAAAATAAGTGCATTTCATTCTGATTTTCGGCATTAGCTCACATTAATTGAGGGTAACCTATACGCTGGATGTCATTACCAGCTGATGGTTGACAAACGAATCGTAGAAAAGAACTTCTATCTTTTTCTCTTTCTCTGAGTCTTACCAAACTACACAAAAATTCAAATACATACATTCTTAAACAACATCTTACCTAGAAGAAGTTGTAGGTGATCACATGATCACGACACAGTGGGCACCCAGCTCACTGCTCTGTCGAGTCATACTTCAGAGCGTAGCCCGCCCCCACCATAACAAACTTGAAACCTCACCCTTTAGATCTCCTTCTTTGTAGGAATCCATCCTCACCAAAAACTCTACTTCATAGTTCATGTGTCAGTCCCTAAATAGCATAAGCTAAAAAAATGTAATAGAATAGGCACTCTAGGAACGTTCTTTCTTAGTGTTCTGTTTGATTCGCATTTTGAGGTGAGAGCTTTTGATCATTATTTTTGTATTTCCTTGCATACTCCCCATCATAGTTAGTGTATTCCAGCTGCACCTGAGTGTGCCCGGGCCATATCACCATCATTCCCAGAATTCTGGGTCTGATTCCACATCAAATTCTAATTCACAACCACTTTTTCTTATCACTATTTCAATTTCACAGTGACCGTCATCGGTTACCTCTGACCACCATCGGTTATGCTCAATCGACGTCGGTTCCAGGTCCTTTTGCTAACCTATTCAAAAGGATAGTTCTCACTTCACTTTTCTCCACTTCCCATAGTCTCTGTCACTGTCACCTTTTCTATTGATGTTTTACACATCCCCAGATTTGACATACATGTCAGATTTTGCCTTCGCCTCACCGGTTACTCACCGCCTATTTTCCACATTAACCGACAACGGTTACCCTTGATTGACGTTGGTTGTCCCTAACAAAGCATTAGTTACCCTATTTCACATTCCCGCACCATTTGTTACTTCATCCATTTTTTTATCACCAAATTTACCTATTCCTGCTATTCACTGTATTATTTACAGAGAGGCAACATCACCTGATCAGTATTGGTTCACATGGTACTGACCCGAAGACAAGAAAACACCCTCATGTTCCATGCCAGTCGCCAGCCGCTCCCACCTAGTCCTTCACCACCCTCTATTCTATCACCAGCCATGGATCCCATCTAACCTACCAATATCACTACCGGAGATGAGGAGTTTACATGACTCCTTGACCAGAACCCTACTACCTTGCAGTTTTACCTCTCCCATTCGTCCACTCGAGATTCCTCAAGTCAGTTGATATATGGCATGCCCGTATCTATCCCCCCGACACTTGCACCCACTTCTGCCTTAGCCCCATCTGGCTCCATGCTGCCCACTTCCACTTTACCCCTAGTCGTTTCACAGTTAGGTCCTATACCCACTATGACTGCACGTCTGTTACCCCTGTAGCATCCATTACATCTACCATACCCTTGGTGACTACCCCAAATACAACTTCATCTGCCCCTCATGTCTCATACATACTTGTAGCTACGTTCCCACCTCCAGTATCAGTGACCCCTACCCCATTTCAGAACGTAGTTCTTTCCATTCCACAATCACTAGCCCCTGTTGCCACTAGGGTTACCACAACCCTTCCTCCCCTCGTATACATACTACCAACAACCGCTTGTTTCATCTATTGTTCATTCCGGTATGTACCCCCTATTTCATTGCCTTCTTCTTCACCACCTTACATGGCAGCCCCATACACTGGAATGTCACACCCATTATACACCCAAAATCAACCTCCTCATGCTATAAGAGGCATCTAATCATCACAACCCACCAATGACCTAATTAGATTGATGATGGATAAGATGCAAACACTGGAGGCATCGGTTTCTAGCTCCTGCAACACTCTCACTTATGATGAGATTTGCAACGAGCCTATTCACCCATCCATTCCCATCCGTTCATACCATGTGCATTGGGAAATGCCTAAATTCAACCACTTCAATAGTAAGGAAGACCCACAACAACATTTGCACTTGTTTAAACATGGATGTTATTTGATTGCTCATGATGATGCCTTACTTTTGAGAACTTTTCCCATGTCCCTCACTGGACCAACATTAGATTGGTATAGTGGGTTACCCAAACACTCCATATTTTCATTCAATCAGGTAGCCCAAGCTTTTTTGGATCATTTTTCTATCAACATCACCAAGAAAGTTACCATGACCGATCTATATTCCACACGTCAATACAAGGATGAATCTATCACATATTTTGTCGCTCATTGGTGCAACCTGATCAATCAACTTACCTTTCAACTACCACAAACTGAACTCATCGAGATCTTCACTCAAGCTTGTGCAGACATATCTCCCGACCTTGCAGGTCCAAACTTTCAAAACATTCGATGAGGCATTGTTAGTGCAAAATCACAACACCCCTGGATGTTGATCAGATTTCTAGGTTGATCATACTAGCATCCAGTGTGATTGCACAACATTGAATCCTTTCTCCAAGTGTGGGACTTGCAAAAATGAGAAAGGAATCTCCAGAGAAGGCTGGTTCCTATTCCTCTGTTCAGATGCACACGAAAAATGTAGAGGGTTTACTCAAAACCTAATCTAACTTGCCAAGGAGATAGGGTAAGAAGATGCATAAAAATAAACCTAAACTAACAAAGGTGATGCACCAAGGAATGAAGAACACCTATCTTGCCAATAAACACAAACCATTAAAATGTGATGCAAGATCATGCACAGATAACAAAATTTGCAGTGAAAGATCAGGAGGATGTAAATGAACACAGAGAGGGTTGAGAATCATCCACAGACATGCATTACTTTCTCCAAAGATTGATACAATACACTACAAAATGCCAAGAGGCAAAGTTGCATTACAATTTTAAATGGGAGGTTTGAACTCCACAAATTCACCTGCCAAAGAGAAGAAGGGAGGGGCAAAACAAGAATGTCCAACACTTAGAAAGAAGCCCCTCCTTACAATTTATAGGAAGAATGAGAGAGGGAAGAGAGAGGAAATCCAAATCTACCCCAACCACTTCTAGGTTACATTTAATTCATCTCATTATGGCGGTAGGTGAGAACCCTAGCAAAAGCGGCGAATTGTATTTTACATTTAAGATGGTTGTTGAAACATCATTTCGCCATTATCACACGTGCAGAGGTGTTTTTAATTTTCTCTCCAAAATGCAAAATGCAAGATTGACCCTGAATCATGTAGAGAATTTCACTAACTTTCCATTGATATAAAGAACGCGAAAATCTGAGCTCTGGATCAAAAGTTATGGCGATCTCAAGATTTAGGGAAAAAACAAAGCCAAAACGGATATGCGGGAAAATATTTGAATTTTTCCTGTGCTCGCCACTTGATGACACGTGTCAAGATTTTATTTTTCCGTGGGTTCATCCTCTAAAAATTCCTTTCGGGCCCTTAAACTTGGACACATGGCACTATTTTATTGGTTTGGGCCTGAGGGGCACATTTTTACCTTGCGCCAAACACTTAGCAACTTTTCAACCTTCTGACATGTGGCACGTTCTTGATTCATCCACGGGCCTCCTTGTCTCTTTTCAGCCATTTCACCTTTTCATGTCCCACGCACTTTGCGCCCCGATGCATCCCGCATGTACTCTTTGTTCGGGCCGTCTGCCCTGAAAACCTCCGAACCGCCCGAAATGGACCTTCTTGCGGCAAACCGGCCGATTCGCGCCCCACGCGTACCTCACGTACCTTTGTCCCAACTGTCCTAGACTGCCCGGGACAAATATCTCTGAACCACCCGAAATGGACCGACTTGCGCCAAACTGGCCGATTCGTGCCCCACGCGTACCTTTTGTCCTGGCTGTCCCAAACCGCACGCGAAACAAAAGACTTAGGCAATTTTTCCCTCTTTCGGCCGATTCGGCTTTTCACGTCCCATGTGTCCCGACGTCCCAACTATCCCGCAGACCACCTGGACTAGGACTTAGCCGATTTTCTTCATTTTTTCAGCCCCAAGCTTGGTACAACGAACCTCAGTACGACCCAAACCCTTCAGACCCGAAATGCCTTAACACAGTCCTGCAACCTTATTTTTTGCATTTCTTCCATTTTCTCAACCTGTTGGGATTTCTTCTTGGGTGGGGGAGTTAGAAAAAGGCCGAGGGGACCCCGAAAAACATGATTTTGGGCCTCGAATCAATCTACTTGCTTGGGACTAAATAATTTACTACATGTTATCAAAATTACCTTGAGGGGTGAATTTTGGATAACAATTTTGGTGACTCAGAGGGGTTATCTCGCCTACTAGAAGAATGATCAGCTACCTGAAGCATCCATTGGGCATGGAGTCATGATTTGTCTGTTTGGAACCCCAACTGACTTAGAATGTTACAAGGAGGAAGATGGAATATCACCCGATGGAAGCAAGGGCTGCAAAACATCTCTAGGAATAGCAAGCCTATGCCAAAGCACTTAGGGAAAGTAAAACAACCTACAACAAAACAATGTGCACAAGCACTTGGAGGAATGAAAACCTAAGCTAATATTTACAAGATGGAGAATTTCCCTTTAGTAGCAATGCTTTAGATAGATTCCATTGAGTGGAATCTGTAGTTCTTCGCCATCCAATGAAGACAATTGGAAGGCATTGCTGTCCTTACACTTTGTGACCATGTATGGGCCACTCCAAATGGCATAAAATTTTGAATGCCTTCCTGGTTTTTCTCTATCTACATCCCATTTTAACACTAGATCTCCAACTTGGAAAGATCTACTCTTGGCCTTCCTATCAAAGGTCTTCTTGATCAAAGCTTGATCCTTTCCCATTGCTTGGGATGCCGATCTCGAGCTCTTGGAGCTCCATCAACTCGCATATCTCACCTCCATGGGCCCAAACTCTAAAGCAACTCTAATCGCTTCATGAGTTCCAATGTTGGTAACTCAAGTGACATGGGCAAGATTGCCTCTCTTCCATAAACAAGCCTGAATGGAGAGTTACCTGTGGATCTCTTGGGAGATATCCTATCAGCCCATAAGGCTGATTTTAGTTTGGTATGCCAAGACCTTTGATTCTCATCAAGAGTCCTCTTGATGATCCTCAACAAGTTCTTGTTTGTAGATTCAGCCTGGCCATTACCCTGAGGGTAGTAGTTTGATGAAGTACTTAGGTAGATCCCATTCTTGACATCCCACTCAGTCACCTTGGATCCAATGAATGCTAATGCATTATCTGAGATTATTGTAGCAGGTATGCCAAATCTGGTTACTATCCCCTCATAGAAGTCTAAGATGCTAGACTCATTTGCTTCCTTGAGTGCTACTGCTTCAGTCCATTTGGTGAAGTAGTCTGTGGCTGTCAAAATCCACTTATGCCCTTGGCTTGAATTGGGATTAATGACTCCAATGAAGTCTAAACCCCATTGCATGAATGGCTGGTCAACTGAAATTGGATGCAATGGGAGGGCAGCAAGTCTCTCTTTACCTGTGAAGAATGCACAACTCTTGCACCTTTTGATCCATGCGAAGCAATCACTAAAAATCTTGGGCCAATAATAACCAGCCTTCATGATTTTTAGGGTTGTCACTCTTGGTGTAAAATGACCACCAGCTGGTCCACCATGGAACTCTTCCAACACCCTATGAATCTGATTTGTGTTAATGCATCTCAGCAGCACTCCATTCACATCTTTCTTGAACAAAACACCGTCTACTATGGCATATGGGACAGCCTGCAATCTGAAGTGTCTTCTTTGGGTTTTTTCATCTCTGGAGGGCATAGGCCCATGCTTAGGAAGTGCATTATACCTTGGGTCCAGCAAGGAGTGGGGACAACATTATCCTCTTCTTGAGTGCTACCTTGCACATGGCTGTCTTGAACTATCAAAACAACCTCTTCTTCATTACATACTCCCTTTTGCTTGCCCAGAATCAGCTGCTCACACAATCCTTTTCCTCTTACCAGCTTGGTGACCTTGATCTCAATGTCATACTCCATGACACGAGTGATCCATCCTACTCTTTTCTCATTCAAATCCTTGTTGAGGAGGAAGTCCTTTACTCCCGCATGAGAGACCAACAACTGAACTTTGTTGTTTGAGACTAGATGCTTGAATTTCTTCAAGCTTCTGATTACTGCAAGTACATGCTTCTCAATAAAAGAATATCTCACCTCATAGTCCTCCAGGCTTTGGCTGAAGAAAGCAATTGGCTGCTCATCATTGTCCTTGTTCTGCTGTACCAAAATTGCAGAGATAGTATCATCACCCCTAAATGCATAGAGGATGAAATCCTTGGAGAAATCCAGGTTGATGAGAGTTGGTGCTTGGGAGATGGCCTCTTTGATTGCTTCAAAACTCTCCTTGCCTTTCGTTGTCCACTTGAAAGCCATGCTTTTCTTTAACATTTTGGTGATAGGTTTGACAAGGGCTGCAAATCGGGACAAACCTCCGAACAAAGTTTATTCTCCCCAAGAAACTCAAGGGCCTTTGTGGCTTGGCAATGGTAGTGCTCTTATGGCTTCAACCCTCTCTCGGATCAATTGCTAATCCTTCTTTGGAGACAATATGGCCAAGGAGCTTTCCTTCATGTGCTAGGAAGATACACTTTTAGGATTCAAAGACACTCCAAATCTCCCGCACCTTTGGAAGACTTGTCTCAAATGAGAGAGGTGGTCTGCTGCATTTTTGAAAAAAAACAGTGATATCATCAAGGTATATCAGCACCATGTTGTTAATCAAACCTTTGAACGCCATGTCCATTGCTCTTTGGAAGGTAGCTCCAGCATTGGACAACCCAAATGGCATTTTCCTATATGCATAAGTTCCCCATTTGGTTGTGAAGGTTGTCTTGAACTGATCTTCTTCCTTCACCATAATATGATTGTAGCCCAAGTAGCCATCAAGTAGTGAAAACCTCTGAGCCAGCCACCACTTGCAAAATTTGCTCCATAGAAGGGAGTGGGTAATGGTCCTTGAGAGATGCTCTATTCAAGTCTCTGAAGTCAACACACAATCTGATCTCTCCACTCTTCTTTCTGACTGGAACTAAGTTGGAAACCCAACTAGAATGCTTGATTGGGAATATGATTCTTGACTTAATCAACTTGTTCAATTCCTTCCTCATGAGAGGTTCCATGTGTGGATTGACTGGCCTTTGTTTCTGCCTGATGGGCTTAGTATTTGGATCCAACTCAATGGTGTGTTGAGCTAACTCGGGATTGAAACCTTTCAAGTCTTCGTAGCTCCAAGCAAACACATCAGGGAACTCTTGACACAATGTATGAACTCATACTTTTCTTGTTCAGTTGTCATCTTTCCAATTTGCAATGGTTTGTTCTCTTCCACCAAGATGGATACTGAATCTTCTCTCTTGACCTGAATGTTTGCTTTCTCTTTCCTAAACTGATCATTGGGATTGAAAATGGACTCCAAAGTGATAAGTCCCTTGGGCAGCTTGTTAGTTCTCAGCTGTACCACTTGGTCACCATACTGCTGCTCTAACTTTTCCTGATTTTTGGCTGAGAATTCAGCCTCTTCTTGCAAGAAATGGATGATTTGCTGATCATTTTCAAACACTTGCCAACTTACATTGTTATCTGGCACTGAAGGCCTCACAATCACATGGATGTTTGGCTATACCTTGTCTTTTTGAATGCTCTCCACAATATCAAAGGCTGCCCCAACTGCTGCAAGCCTGTCAGCAGCTTGGTTCTCTTTCCTAGGAACTGATTTGATGCCAAAGCCCTCAAAATATTCAATGAGGTCCCACACCCTGTTCTTGTAGCACTTGAGTAGATCATTCTTGGCAGCATGCTGCCCTTTGACCTGATTTACAATCAATTCACTGTCACCAAAGACTTGCAAGTTCTTTATTCCTCTCTTTATTGCCCAATGCATCCTTGCACCAAGGCTTCATATTCAACAGTGTTATTGGAGCATGCAAATTGAAATCTAAAAGCTGAATAGTACCTTACTTCTTGAGGTGAAACCAGCATGGCTCCCCCTTCGGCACCTTGTCTACTCCTTGATCCATCAAAAAATAGTTGCCATACCTCATTGTCATCCTTGTGGTCTGGCTTGGTGATGCTAGGAATGGGATGATCTTTTTCATGTATGCAATAGACTCCTAGCTCAGATTCTTCTACTTCTTGATAAGGATCAAAAGCATGCACCTTGTTTGCCCATTCATCAAGAGTTAGATCCGGGATGCTTCCAACCTTGGTGTCAGCTTCATCAGTGCTTGGGTGATCTTCTTGATCAAATGCCGAACAGTTGGCATTGATCTGACTTGGAGTGTAGGGCTCAATGTGGAAGTTTGCAATAGGTTCAGACCTGATTGTAGCTTTGGTTCCATACCTCGTTCTGAATAGCATGTGTGACCAATCAATAGACAAATATCCTCCAATCTTGGCTGTGAAATCTCTTGACAAACATAGGGCAAAGAGTGGTGGAAGGTCTATAACTGATACATCTTGTAAAACAACAACATTTGGACATGCATGCAAGGTAAGACTCAAGTTTCTAATCACCCCAACTGTTGTTACTGCTGTCCCATCCAACTGCACTACCCCTTTGGATATGGTTTCATATTGAAGTCCTAGCTGATCAGCTATTTGCTTGGGCATCACTGAGCTACTTGCCCCGGAATCAATCATGCAATTGTGCACCAATTGGTTTCCAATGATTAATGAGACATAAAAAGGAGGGGGCTTCAACATTTTACCTTGCTTTCCTCCATGATTCCCCTTTCAGCTGGGCAAGCATTTGTGAGCACCTTCTCTTATATTTGGACTTGTTGATTCAAAGTTGCGCCCTTCATGGCAGCTTGTAGCAAATCTCTCTCGGCCTCGGGATAGATAGGGATTCCTACATTGATATATTTACATTTATCTTCTTCAATCCGATCAATGATATTAAATGGTGATGAAGGATCTCTTTGCTGTCCCTTGGTTGGCATATTCATCCCTTGCATGTGGGCAGCAACAACTGGTATTTGAGTTGTTTTAGGAGCTAGTTTGGGTGCTCCTTGCATGTTTGGGACTACATTTTGTTTGCCAAAAGCTTGTGGAGTGGTAGAAGGTTGTGGATTACTTGGATCCAATGGCTGTCCTTCACCCAAATTTCTCCTTTTTGACCTTGTGTTGGCTGCAACACTTTGAGAGGGTATTTGATTCATACCACAGAAATCTTCAGCCTGCCAATTGACAAGAGTAGTTTTGTTTGGAGATGTTCCTTGCTGAGGTGCTTCTTGTTGCTGATCTTCTTCGTGGCTGGATTCTTGCGACCCACCAATGGTTTGCACCATAAGAGCCTGATTTAATGCACCATTAAAGCACATTGATTGGTTATGTGGTTGACCACATGGAAACACCAATCATATTCTTGGGCCATGTTATTTTGCACCGGTACCAAAGCTCTGGATGTGGATGCAACATTGGGGTTATCGGGCTGAAATGGTCTGTTGGCAGGAGGCCTTGCTTGATTCTGATTTGTAGCTAGATTGGGTGGTCTTTGAGGCTGATATGGCTACCTGTTAGGCTAAGCTTGAGGCTGATAAGAAGGTCTAAAACTTTGGGCTTGCTACCTTTTGAGTGTAACCAGCTCATTACCTAGATTTTGTAATTGCTTCATGACTTCTTGAAGCTCATTTGGGGCACTTGGAGATGAAGTAGAAGCTTCATTTGAACTCTAATTTCTAGGGGTGGGAGAAGGAGCTAAATTTGGTGCTTGATTAGTGTTTGGGCTCTCTAAACTTGGAAACAATGGCATGGGAGGTCTAAGGGCTAGTTTTCCAGCTTGGATCAAACAATTTTCAGCCCTAATGGCAATGCTATAAGCCATAGGGATAGTTATGCCTCCCATGGATTGAATCAACATAGAAATATCAGAATTTAAGGCTTTAAGGTAATATAGAAAAGCACCTTCTACTACTGGCCTTACTGCCACTGGAATCCTCTCCCAAGTCCTTTGAAATCTGAAGTTGAAGTCGGTCAGCTGCTCATTGGGAGCTCTTTTGATAGTTGTCAGCTGCTCCAAAAGGGACAAGTTGTCTCCCTTTTCCCCAAACTGCTCGTGGAGGGCTATACATAGCTGGTTCCAATTTTGGATAGAACCTGAGGCAAGGCTCCTGAACCATTGTAAAGCTTTCCCCTTGAATGAGGATGCCAAGCAATTTGACAGCAACTTGCATCTCATTGATTTCATGAATTGCACAAAGGTTGGCAATGTCTTTAACGTGATCACCAGGAGTAGTCTGGTTCTCTCCAGTGAAGTATGGAATGTTCTTCAATGCTGCAACTGGGATTGGATGTTGTGCATTGAGAGCAAGTGGGCTTCTGCCGCTGAAATTGACATACGGATTCGGTGGTTGCACCATTCTGATTGGCCTGAGAACCCTTGTTGATTGGATGAAAGGCCTACCAGGTGGAGGTGTTGACAAGGTTCTATTAGGTGGAGATGGAGATCTTTGAGCTCTTCTTCCCCTTCTTTCTCTTCCTAGAGATAGGTGTAGATGAACAAACAATCCTTCCTCCCTAGTTCTTGACCTGGTCTGTATTCTTCTCATAAATTTGCTAGGCTTGGACTGCTAAAACCAGCGGATTATGCTTCTTTTGGAGTCGCCAGATGTGTGATTTTAAGCTTCTTCAAAGCTGGAACTTACAACAAGTGCACATCGATCTTGTTGCAATAAAAGTGAAGACCTCTAAGTCCCACCGGGCATGCCAAAACTGTTAGTGCAAAATCACAGCACCCCCGGATGTTGATCAGATTTCTAGGTTGATCATACTAGCATCCAGTGTGATTGCACAACATTGAAACCTCTCTCCAAGTGTGGGACTTGCAAAATGAGAAAGGAATCTCCAGAGAAGGTTCCTATTCCTCTGTTCAGATGCACACGAAAAATGCAGAGGGTTTACTCAAAACCTAATCTAACTTGCCAAGGAGACATGGTAAGAAGATGCATAAAAATAAACCTAAACTAACAAAGGTGATGCACCAAGGAATGAAGAACACCTATCTTGCCAATAAACACAAACCATTAAAATGTGATGCAAGATCATGCACAGATAACAAAATTTACAGTGAAAGATTAGGAGGATGCAAATGAACATAGAGAGGGTTGAGAATCATCCACAAACATGCATTACTTGCTCCAAAGATTGATACAATACACTACAAAATGCCAAGAGGAAAAGTTACATTACAGTTTTAAATGGGAGGTTTGAACTCCACAAATTTGCCTACCAAAGAGAAGAAGGGAGGGGCAAAACAAGAATGTCCAACGCTTAGAAAGAAGCCCCTCCTTACAATTTATAGGAAGAATGAGAGAGGGAAGAGAGAGGAAATCCAAATCTACCCCAACCACTTCTAGGTTGCATTTAATCATCTCATTATGGTGGTAGGTGAGAACCCTAGCAAAAGTGGTGAACTGTATTTTACATTTAAGCTGGTTGTTGAAACATCATTTCTGGCCATTATCACGTGCCAAAGGCATTTTTCATTTTTTTCTCTCAAAATGCAAGATTGACCCCGAATCATGTAGAGAATTTCACCAATTTTCATTGATATAAAGAATGTGAAAATCTGAGCTCTGGATCGAAAGTTATGGCGATTTGAAGATTTAGGGCAAAAACAGGCCAAAACGGATCGGCGGGAAAATATTTGAATTTTTCCCGCACTCTACCACTTGGATGACATGTGTCAGGCTTTGATTTGTCACGGGTTCATCCTCTGAAAATTCCTTTCGGGCCCTTAAACTTGGACACGTGGCACTATTTTATTGGTTCGGGCCTGAGGGGCACATTTTTACCTTGCGCCAAACACTTAGCAACTTTTCAACCTTCTGACATGTGGCACGTTCTGATTCATCCGCGGGCCTCCTTGTCTCTTTTCGGCCATTTCACCTTTTCATGTCCCATGCATCCGTGCGTACTCTTTGTTCTTAGCTGTCCCGGATGAAAACCTCCGAACCGCCCGAAATGGACCTTCTTGTGGCAATCGCCGATTCGCGCCCCACGCGTACCTCGCGTACCTTTTGCCTCATCCCCTGCTGCCTGGATCGCCAGAAAATATCTCCGAATCGACCAAAATGGACCAACTTGCGACAAACCGGCCGATTCGCGCCCCACGCGTACCTCACATACCTTTGTCCCAGCTATCCCAAACCGCGCGAAACAAAAGACTTAGGCAATTTTTTTCCCTCTTTCGGCCAATTCGGCTTTTCGCGTCCCACGCGTCCCGACGTCCCAACTGTCCCGCAGACTGCCTGGACTAGGACTTAGCTGATTTTCTTCATTTTTTTGGCCCCAAGCTTGGTACAATGAACCTCAGTACGACCCGAACCCTTCAGACCGAAATGCCTTAACACAGTCCTGCAACCTTATTTTTTGCATTTCTTCCATTTTCTCAACCTGTTGGGATTTCTTCTTGGGTGGGGAGTTAGAAAAAGGCCGAGGGGACCCCGAAAAACATGATTTTTGGCCTTAAATCAATCTAATTGCTCGGGAATGAATAATTTGATGCATGTTATCAAAATTACCTTGAGGGGTTAATTTTGGATAACAAGCATTTACTATGGCATGAAAGTTAGAACTTCGGGCTATTCAAGAGAAGAAAATCCAATTATGAAATAATATTTTGGCATTCAAGTCAACCAAAACCTCTTCTTCTTCTAAACTACCAACCAATTATTCAAAGGCTAAAGGTACGCTAACACAGTGGTACTCAAGGCCAGCCCAACTCATCCATCTAATCAAGCCACACCTCATCTAATCATTACCTATATGGCTTTTCGATTGCAAGAGCATCGAAAATATATCCCAATTGGGGAAAATTACTCTTTTGTTTTAGAAAAGTTGATCAAAGCTGGTGCTATCACCCTTCCACCCATAAAAACACACACTGTTTTGCCACCTGCCGCCCCATGCTCGCGTGGTATAAGGAACAAGATTTCTGTAACTATCACCATGTAAAGGGTCATAGTGATGGCAATTACATCACTTTTAAGAATATTGTCCAAGAAATGCTCGAGAAAGGTGAGTTGACTGTGGATAATCCCAATGCCACCCCTAATCAAAATCTACAAATCTTTAAAAAACCATTTCCCAATCATGCCCCTTCATCTAATCAAACAGGTGAGACATCCACTCACGATACCCATACTCGTGAGGTTCATGCGATCTTTAACGAGGTACCTGTCACATCTCAATTACCTCACATCCCTTCCATAGAGGAAATCCTAGCCCGAAACCCTCCTTCCATGTCTGAACCAACCATCACTGTTCCTTCACCAATAGAGGAACACCCTTCATCTCCTACAGAGGAGTCTTGCAGACATTGAGACCATCTCGACCCCTAACTTCTCCACTCAGTGAACCTTTACCTACCGTAATTCCTCCACCCATAGAGGAGCACCCATTACCTGCTCCACCCACATAGGAACACCCATTACCTCCTCCACCCACATAGGAGCTCCCATCATCTCCTCCACCCATCATAGACCCAGTGGAGATACCTTTACCTTGTGGCGAGCATTCTCCATCTGCTACCCGACATCCAACATACCTACTTTCAGCTCTCTTACCCACGGAAGTCGAAGACATCTGATTTTCCGGCTCTAAGATTCATTTTACGGGAATTACCATTATGTCATCACAACCTCCACCCACAAACGTGCGGGCCTCACGTTTGGCTGATCACTTAGAGTATGTGGATAGAGCCTTATTATGGGGGCGCGTCTTACTCCCTGTCTCAACACAAATGCATAAATCCCTCAATGATAGCTCCACCATCTACCCAAGCACACTTCCACCCATCAAGTCACATACAACCACCACTTTTGCAAACTCTTCCATGATACTGTTAGTTAGGTCACACCACATCCTTACCCATAACCCGACCTATGCCTAAACCTAAACTATACCCACAACATTTACCTCCACTAAACCTATTGCCACTTTAGGGGTCACCCCAACCACCAACCTTACCCATCCGCCTATTAAACTAGATTTAGCTACATCCTCCAACGTTAAAACCACACCTAATTCGACAACCATACTAAATAAAAAAACTCATCAACCTCATACCCCTACCACATCAATCACACCCACACATGTCCGATCTCGCTTCGGACTCGTGTGTCCAATAGGTTCAAGCACCCCTCACCTAGTCATAACCCAATAACCCAACCACCCATTCCCGCCTCAAAATATCTAACTTACCTGACACACAACATGACTCCCACCCACACTTGCAGTCTCTTTACCACCAATACCTCTAATACCTTCAACCATTGCTTCACTACCTACTACACTTCAAGATTTTTCCCTCACACCTCAAAAATGACTGCGTCATCTACCTTCATAAGCACCCCATTATCCCCATGGGTAACTCGCCCTCTTCCTCCATCTACTTTCCCTCATAGGCCTCATACACCCACATCACCTTTACCCAAGAAGGTACACCCTAAAAACAAAACCCCACTACCCCACAACAAGGTAGTCAAAACAAAACCACACCCTCCTACCCATCCATCTACTATACCCCCACCCAAATGAACCCGACAGATACCTCAAACCATACCGGCACCTAAACCCATGGCTCAACCCCTTCCTATAATTCCAAAAAAATTTCTCGAAAATAACCACACCTACACCCAAACCCACATTTACTTCCCATTGTGATCCACTCGCAGGGTCTTATGCCAAAATTTTAACCAACCTCCTCGAGACTTCTGTCATCACATTACCGCCACTCTGACCTTATGACCCCCTCAAACCCAAGCCAAAAGGGTTTGATGATACCAAAATTTGCGCATACCATCGTGTGCCAGGGCACGATGTGGAGAACTGTAAGGCCTTGAAAACTGTCCTTATCCAATTGTGTCCACCTGAAACCAACTTTGATGATGATGACCTTCTTGACGAGGACCCTGCTTCACCTACACCCCCTCTCACATTACCCACTCAACAACCACAACCTCCACCCTCACAGCTCCTGAACCACACACAAAATTTGAAATTAACATGGTTTGCATAAGAGAACTTGCCACACCACCACCCAAATGTTGCTGCACCCAACTGACCTCACAGGGATTTTCTCCTCCCGTAGGTTTTTACCCTTCATGTCATTATACCACTTACCCTACACCCTCTCCATTTGAAAAATTCCCTCAAATCAACATGGTACATGTCACTACACGTGCGCAGAAGGGTAAAGAAAAGGCAGCTGACCCACCAACCAATCCTATACCCAACATACCATCTGCACCCATACCTAAGATAACTATCCGCAGCCCCACATACCCCATTTCTAATGGTGTCACACATCACACCATGCTCAAACAATTACACCAATCTCCACTCAAAATGTCCCTGTATGACCTCATCCAAACCTCGAAATCCCATCGGCAAGCCCTCATGGAGATTCTTCAATCTATCAAGGTTTTACCCAATGACCCTACACCCGTAGCCTCCATTATCACACCCCATCATGTAGCTTCCCTCACCAAATTACCACCTTCATCTTCACCTCACCTTGTTCACCAAGTGGCCTCCCTTAGCTTCTCAGAGGAGGAGATTGTGCCATACCAAAATGAGGACCCGGACCCAACCCTCTTCATCTCTGTTCACATTGATGACATACGGGTACGCCGTGTGATGATTGATGGTGGCACTAGCATTAACATCATTTCATCCCATGAATTTTCTCAAATGCACATACCTGACAATTACATGCACAAACATCCGGTCATGTTGCGTTCATTCAATGATGCTATCACCTCCACACTAGGAACTGTCATCCTTCACATTCGTGTTGTTTTATGTTTTGGACGGGAATTCCAATATAACTTGTTGCTTTGTAGACCCGGATCCATGTCATGGTTTCGTTCCTTCCACTTTGCATCGTTGTGTAAAATTTGAACACGAATGTCACACTTATACCATTCCAAACTGACCCATCATGTTTTAAAACATGCAACATGCTTTATCGACCTAATGATGTACTCGTGCACTGTCAAGCCATCTACCTCTGCACCCACTACCACTTCACCTAAATCTCGACCGACTAGTATAGTCACTACCTCAACCACACCTACCTCCTCTATTCCTATAGCCCCATTAGCTCCCCAATCCGTTAACACCACCTCCGCATCGACCTTCAACACATCATCCATACCAACTACCCACATACCAACCATTGATCCTTTGGAAGGTGTTTTTCAACACCTCACTCTAGGGGAGTACCGCCTATATAGTGTCAGCACATTCCTTACTCCGCATGAGTATGGAAGCCTCACCAACACCCTTGTTATGATCACCGTATCGAAGAAAGCCTCCTTTATGGTCCTCCTCATCTTCATACTAGTCTCACCTATGGGGGACTTGATACTACTACCTACACACCTGAACTACCATCACAACCCCACCCATTTTCTACTGACTTCCATTCACTTACCAATCGCCATTTCACCCACACCTTCCTTCACCGCTTGTGTGCGTGGAAGAGTTTTGGTTTTGGCTTCTATGAGCAAGGCTGCCATACCATTATTCCATCTACCACATATAAACACAATGACCATAGTGGTATTGGCTTCCCGAACCTCCTATCAAATAGGCCCACATCAAACTCATTACAGACCCTAGCTCCACTCCACCTTCATCACCACTCTCACCAATAGAGTCGATAGATCCTAAATCTATCCCTCCTAACTTTTTTTTTTCATAAATACTATTTCCTTGGGGCCTCTGACTTAGCAACGTGAAGGCGAGGCCCCTTCCACTCTCCCATTCCTGTATCCTGAGATGATCGACGACGACACACTAACCATTAACATTGTTCAATGTCAAGATGATGAATCCATACTCACCTACCTTGGTGTAGAAGACTCATATATTCATCGGTCATTACCATCTGAGACGCAAACCATGTTAAATGAATCAACTATTGAAATCAACATTCATACTCAGGATGACCCGCACATCCTAAAGATCGGACAATCTTTAGATCTTTGCTAAACAGAATCCATCACTTCTTTTCTCCAAGAGCATAAACACACTTTTGCTTGGTTTTACGTAGACATGCTGGTATTGACCCCACCATAGTGGTCCTCAATATCGCCACCTTTGTTCATGATGCAAAACCCATTAAAAAAGCTAAGGAAGATGCACCCTCGCATTGCCCTTCTCATCAAAGAAGAACTTCTACGTCTTCTTTCGTTTCTTTTTTCATCTTACCCATTGATTACCCCCAATGGATTTATAACATCATCCCTATTACTAAGGAGACAGGGGGACTCCGCATTTGCACAAAGCTTTTGTGATCTCAACCTCACCGCCTGAAAGATGAATTTCCCTTGCCCAGTATTGATCAACTGGTGGACCTTACCGCAGTCACGAAATGCTCTTTCTTATGGATGGATTTTTGGGTTATAACCAAATTTTTCTTGCCCTAGAAGATCAGTACAAGACCAAATTCATTACCCCTTGGGGGACCTTTTGCAATAGAGTCATGCCATTTGGCCTTAAAAACGCTAGTGCTACATAGCAGCGTGCTATGACTTACATCTTCCATGATATCATGCATTAGATATTGGAAGATTACGTGGATGATCTCTTAGCTAAATCTAAACATCACATTGAGCACCTCGCTATCCTCAAAACCATATTTGATCATCTTATTAAATATTGCATCTGCTTGTAGCCTAAAAAGTGTGTCTTCGCGGTTCTCTCAGGAAATATCTTAGGATTTATCATTTCCTTACGTGGTATAGAAGTTGACCCAGCTAAAGTCAAGGCCATTCTAGAAATTCCTCCACCCACTAACCTTAAACAACTTCGTAGCCTGTAAGGTAAACTATAGTCCATTCACCAATTTATTTCCCAATTATCAGATCGGTGTCAACCATTTCATCATTTGCTTAGGAAGGATGTCTCCTTTAAATGGGATGATGACTGTCACAAAGCTTTTGAGGCCTTAAAACAATACCTTCTCCAACCACCCATACTTATCCCACCTAAAGATGACCAACCTTTTTACCTATACATATCAGCTACCGATCATTCCTTGGGAGCCATGCTCGCCAATCATGATGAACAACATAGGGAGCAGGCGGTTTATTATATAAGCCATACCCTTCTGGACTATGAAATCGATACACTCACCCTGAAAAACTTTTCTTAGCCTTATTTTTTGTTGCCACCAAACTCCGCCATTACCTACTCAACCACAAAACCTATGTTGTGACCAACACCAACCCTTTACACATCATGTATGCTAAACCTTATCAAAATCGGTGTACCGCATTTACGATGGATTATGCTTTTATCCGATCTTGACCTTGAATTCATCCACCAAAATTCCATTAAAGGTTAGGATATCACCAACCAATTGGTTGACACACCTATTGTCGGGGACCAACCCTCTAATTTTGACTTCCCGACGAATCCATTGCTAACCTCTCTTTGGATGACAACCCTTACCAAATGACCTTATTCTTCGATGGTTCCAAATGTCAGCGTGGGGGTGGTGCATGCATTATCCTTATTCCTCTTGAGGGTGAACCCATGCCCTTATCATTTAAACTCGACTTTGAATGCACCAACAATATTGCCAAATACGAAGCACTCGTATTGGGTCTCATGACTGCCTATGCCTTAGACGTTAAGTCCATTAATATCTTCGGTGATTCTCAACTGGTAGTAAACCAAGTCAATGGTGTTTATCAGTGTCATAATGAAATACTTCAAGAATACAAGCGTTACGTCGGCATCATGTTGACTACCTTTGACTGCTATAAAATTCAAACCATTCCGCGATCCACCAATAAATTTGTGGATACCATGGCCTACCTCGCTTCTCAAATACCCACTTTTCCTGACAATTCAGACATCTTTGTTACCGTAAAACACATACCGAGACCTTATTATAAATCTTGTTGTATTAACCTCATCCACACTACCTCTTGAGCACACCGGATCTTTGTTATAAGCAGCACAGACTACCTTCCCTTTCTACTTTGCCTCCGATCTCACACGTAATGGACAATGCACCTTTCTCAAAAAGGCCTCTTGTTATGTCATCATGGGTGGCCTTCTCTATAAATGCGGCTTTGACGGTATTCTCTTACGATGCCTCACCAACTTTGAAATCCCCTACACCATTAAAGAAGTTGATGATAGCATATGTGGAGGCCACTTTAGTGGTCTTCTTTGTTCTAAGCGTATTATTCGCCTTGGATATTATTGGCCGACCCTTAACCATGATTGTTGTGACTATGTAAAACGCTGCATGAAATGTCAACAACATTCCAACCTTCATCATACACCCAGTCACACCTTACAGGTCACTCATGACCTTTAGCCATTCTCTCAATGGGGTTTGGATCTTGTCGGAGAAATCAATCCCCATTCTTCCCAATGCCATCAATGGATTATAAATGCTACCAAATACTACACGAAATGGGTAGAAGCCATACCACTTATCTCCAAAAATCTAAGAAAATATGTGAGTTTATTAACCATCACATCATTTGTTGCTTTGGTGTCCCTCATCACTGACAATGGAAAAAAATTCAAAAATAAAACACCGCAAAACTTTGTGATACCTTCGGCATTAAACTTAGTTTCTCCTCACCTTATTACCCACAAACCAATAGCCAAGCCGAATCCACTAACAAAACCCTCAATAAAATTCTCATGAAAGTGGTTGATGATATTGGGAAGGATTGGCATACGCACATTCCTTTTTCTCTATGGGCATATCATACTAGTATTTGCACTACCACTACGGCTACACCCTTTTCTTTGGTCTCACTCTTGTACAGAGGCTATTTTGCCTCTTGAATTCTAGATCCCCTCACTCTACATTTCTCTCCATGACATGCTTACTGATGATGACTTTCGTCAGGACCGCTTGGCACAACTTGAGTTATTAGATGAACGTTGTCTTAACGCTTTGAATCACCTTCAAGTTTATCAACAATGTATCAAATGTGCTTATGACAAACATGTTCATGAACGAACCTTCCAAGTTGGTGACCTTGTTTTGAAATAAAATCAACACGTAACCAAAGTGGAGAAAAGAAAACGGGGAAAATTTTCTCCTAATTGGCTTGGACCCTACATCGTAACTCATACCTATGGATCAGGTGCCTATCATTTATCCTCACTTGAGGGTAAACCTGAACCTGAGCCCCTTAATGCATTACATCTTCAACCATTCTATTATTGACTCATTGTCCTACCTCACCCTTTGTCTCTTTACAGGCTTGCCCCTTGAGCACTATCCACTTCATACACCTCCCTAATGATTAAACAAGAATCATGTGAGTACCCGTCACTTGTTATCTATTCTTGAATACGTGCACCACGGCACTACACATAACATGATTCTTATGGATAATTTTCATCTATCTTTTGATGAGATCCCATGGTCATTCCACCTGGTCTTTTGAACAAGAGTCCTATTCTTCACCTTGGTCTTGTCCACGATTTTAAAGACCTCCAATGGGACCAAACTCCTTGAGTCAAACTTATAATAAAAACAATGACTCCCTCAAAAGGACATCTTCCTCTTGATCAAAATTGCTACCATAAATAGACTACTCCCTTGAAGGACAACTATGTGAAGCTTTCAAAAAAAAAAAAAAAAAGAGAGAAAATGAAGCTTCCCGCATCGATCAGCTTCACGAAGACCTCAAGGAGTACCATATTATTTATCCCATATAGACTTCCCACATCGATCAATCTATCACAAGAAACAAAACTTTTTAATCATGGACTTGCCCATTGTGACCTAGGACCTCTTGCCCAAAAGCCCTGTCACTCAAACATATCAAATTAACTACCTTTTACCCACCTTACCTTTTTACCCTCATTTCCTTAGTTGCCTCAAGGGACATCTTGGAATTTAGACATTTGGTGATCCTGTGACTACCTTCATTGTAGAACTACTAATCATGTGGTGCCCTTTAGGTCTTGTGTTCATCACCCCCTCTAAGGTATGATCTACTCAAGAGGATCCTACCCAATCAGTGGCTCTATGACCCCCTCTTATCTTTTAAACTGTCTTTGTTTACGTTCTGATTACCTTATACATGACTTGGTTCTCGTCACTTACCTTTGGGGGTATCCCTCCCCTTTCACCATTATCACTTTCACCTACATCATTTTACCTATAATCTACCCACACCCATTAAACCTAAAACCCACTACATGCCATAAAACCTACCAACTCATTTTCATCTTTCTTCCCTAGCTTATGGGAGAACTACATTAGTCTGAGGTCCCTTTTCACTGGGACTATGTAGGCAGCACTTCTAGGGCATGGGGCCCTAGAGGGTTAGCTCAACCACTCTTTACCCTAACCATTTTCCCCACCTTTACCCGATTTCCTGTTCCTATCAAACACCTCCACCTCTAACCCATATACCACATACCCTTTACCACTTATCTTATTTCACATTTTCATACATAACCAACATTTTTCACATTTTATACCATCTCATGCATTTACATTGTCATTTGTTACCAAAATACCGAAATAAACATCCATGCCTATCACCTGACTCGATCCATGCCTAACACCGACTTGACTCGATCCATGCCTAAACCAACTTGACTCGATCCAGGCCTAAACCGACTTGACTCGATCCGTTCCTAAACCAACCCGACTCGATCCATGCCTAAACCAAATTGAATCGATCCATGCCTAACATTGATCGACTCGATCCATGCCTAAACCAACCTGACTCAATCCATGCCTAAACCAACCTGACTTGATCCATGCCTATCACCTGACTCAATCCATGCCTAAACCAACCTGACTCGATCCATGCCTAAACCAACCTAACTCGATCCATGCCTAAACCAACCTAACTCGATCCATGCCTATGATCTTTCTCTATCATGCCTAGCTCATCTATTTTTTTCATCCATATCATAAGTAAGGTAAAACTCATACACATCACAACAACATCACTTGAATATCATCTATCTCCTCATATATACATGTGTGTCTCCATACAATGTACACCCATATCACATAAATGTGTATCTCAATAAACATGCCTGTCTCATTATGGCTATCATCTCAAAAATGTCGGCACGCAGACGATATGCTATAAATAATCATCATTAGATCGCAGGCGGTATCATGTATACCACTATAATCAATACAAAAATGTGTTCACTTGCGGGATGGTATACATCCAAAATCCAAAAATACAAAAATAGGTGACATACTATCCCTCATCTACCACTAGACAGCCCAACATCTGATGCTGACCCCCGTGCACTGCTCAATGTCCTCTACTCTCTCCTTCGGGCTCGCCTATACGTGCGTGACTATGTCTGCTCACTGGAGACTGTCTGTAGTGGTCTCATCACACCATCTACTAGTATCTATAGCTTGGGATCCTCCTCCTATACCTGTACCTGAGGCTCTCGCCTCTCTACCTATATCTACGGCTCTGGCCTCTCGGCTGCACTGCGTCCCTTGCCCCCCAGCTATCCCTACCTAACCCTACCTTTGTACGACCCACCACTGGCTGTATGCTACTGTCACCCCTGCATCATCTGTGCTACGGTCCATGGGCTCCTCCTCCCCCTTGTCGACTCTATCTGGATGGGGTGGAGACAAAGGTCTCTCCACCTCATCTCTCCTATATCGTGGGAAGGGCGGGGCACATCCTGCACTAAACCAAATCTGTCACCTCACTTGGTCGACAGGTATCATCTCGTGCTCCCCGGCACGGTGTCCCTCTATCCACCTCTATAACTGTAGTCCCTCTAGCTCTGTATACATCCCTTTGTAAGAGGGATAGGTCACATAGGGTCTCCAAACTATATCCACACTAGACAGGCTCTCCAGTCTTTGTCTATAATACGCTACGTCGTATGTAGCCCGGGCTCTCTGTACACTACCCTCCAATTCCCATCACCGTAACCAAATCAAATGACTTCGACTTAAATGCATCTAGGGTAGGCCTATCGATCACACACACACAATGTGCTCATAAGCCCAACAATGCAGAAGGAAAGTGCAACATAGACTATATCTCTACAATTGTCTCGTAGGCCCACAACTCTCTATATAATTGCACCAAGAAAGCCGGTGCCCAAGAAAAACTGGTATGATCAATCATCATGTCCCGAAGGACACCCATCAATGACTGGGAATCTCCCACCCTCTGAATCTGGAAATGCATAGCACCCGATCACCTCCATCATCAACACTATCAACCACATCTCCTCAGGATGGGTAGCATATACCTCTCTGTAACTTAGGTTGGCACTGTGGTAATACAACTCACCTGCTCTCTCTCTAAATACCTCATCTATACACCCCACCGCGACCTCGGATGTCACTGAGTACACCTGGTCTCTAGTAATCGGTAGTCTCAATATCCTATATATATCCTCCAGGGTGATGGTCATCTCCCCTGTCGGTAAGTGGAAGGTGTTAGTCGCTGAATCCCATCTCTCGATGAGTGCAACCATTAAACTCTTCTCTCTCACAACCCGCCCATAATGGTGGATCCTAATCAGCTAACATCATCAATGTGGCTCCACTCCTCAAAAGTCACCTATCCATGCAGCTCTAGCAATATAAGTGGCTCCCGATCCCTCATCCGTAGCTCATCCTAGGCCGCATCCAACCAACACTATATATTAGTATGCCTGTTCCACATTACCTTGTGTTCACCCCCAACCACCTATTCTTCCCGACACCCCTCTACCCTAATCCTTAACCAAACCAACCACAACCCATCCCCTCTCTCTTAAACCACACCTTTCCATATCTTACCCTACCCATTGACCATCCGTTTCCACTACCTAACCCATTTTTGCCTATTTCTGGCCCCATTTCCTTATTTTCACACCGACTCCAGTTACCCATAACCATCACCGGTAGCCTTTAACCACTATCGGTCACCTGTGTCATGACCGATCCCACTTCTACATGACCGACGTCGGCCTACAGGGACCGCTGCCGGTCACTGTGATAGCAAACAATGCCAAAACCCCCGACTATATTTTTTTCATTTTGACCAAATCAACCCAACTACCCAACCAAACTTACTTACACCTTCCCTACTTCCCTTCCCACTCCTATTGACCTACATTCCAACCTCCCCCACCCCAATTATATCCAATTTATCTCCCAATCCTAAATTCAAAACTTCCCCCACGTTTTTCTTACAACCCATATTTTACCCTACTTAATTAATCAAATCATTAAGCAATGGTGTAGAGCTTACCTCATCCTTCTATCGACACCGTGGTGGTATATCCAGCCACTGTACGGGTGCACCACCCGACACCTCTCTGACATCTGTCATCCTCCACTCCACACACACTCCTCAGCCACATGAATCGTGCCACCTGATCTTGCGGTACCACCTCCTAATCACCCACTCTCTCCTATGTGGCTCGCCAACCAAGCTCCTCTACTACACTTTCTTGTCCTTTTCTACTTTTCCACATGCACAAATGAATTTTCAAACGTGGGTTATCCACTTTTTATACCCTACCCGACCCGACCGACGTCGGTTAACCATTGACCATTATCGGTCTATTGCCATAGACTACCGTTGTTGGTTACCCCACACTATCATTGGTTCATACCGGTGATGTAGGTTACCCTACATACTCTTTACCCCCATTTACCTCATTTTCCTTACCTCCCTTCTCTTTTCCCCCATACACCTACCTGGACCACTTTACCTTCACCTTTGGCCCTCCACCCTCTTCAACCTCCTCGCGTCTGCTTTGTTGATGCCTTATTATTTTACCCCTACCTCAGCCTTACCTATGCTTTGATCTCGATATTTGGACTGGTCCTTTGCTAGTGATCTTTAATCTCATGTGTTCGCTATACCTTGTGGCACTTTACTGTGTTGTTGACCTAATGACCTTACCTAGCCTATTGCCATGACCATTTATCTTGACCCAACCTTTGGTGTACCGGAACATACCTAAATGTTCCTAAACCTAAAATACGTTGTGTTTCCTAACCTTATCCTATACCTTAGATACCAGATTCACTTCACCCCTGTTTAGATAAACCTATCAACCTTAGACGATGTACAGTTTTCCTACTCTTAAGCTTCTGGTAGCGTTCTGCAGTTTATACGTGTGCGTGCGTTTGACTTACATTACCTTTGACCCTAACCCAATACCTAGATAGCCCACGTAAACCTTTCACCCTATTCTCTTGCACCTATTTACTTTTTTCTTCACATTTACCTTTTATTAAACCACTCACCACTTCAACCAATTGTTTCGTCGCCGGGTTCTGGTTTGAGGGGATCACCTTCACCCCCACTACCACACCTTATTTTTGTTAGTGTCGCTTACCAATACAAGCTACGTAACAAAAAGGGGAAAAATGTAGACACTAAAATTAGGTACACTCCCCTTTGGTTCCTCAACGAATAAACACCCTTCATCACATTCACCTAGCCATGGCCCCTTTCACCTCACTAATATTAATTTAATTTAATTAATTCATTATCCTCATAATATTTATTATTTAAATATCTTATTTTAAATAATATCCACACATACAGTTCACTTAGACACCTCACCAAGCCAACTCAACCTAAGACCTCTTCTTAGAAAGTTACCATAACTAACTAAGACTTACCCAAACCCTAAAAAATCAATTCCTACACTTCCTCTAACCACATCCTCACATTCTCACAGAAGCTCCCCGTCTAATCCATGGGATAACGACATGAGATCTAGGGAAATCGGGAGGATCTCCCTAAGGTTGGCAAACATTGGGAGCAAGAAAGTTGACGAGCAAGAACGAGATCTCAAAAAGATAACGCATCTTCAGAGAGTCAATTCTAGCAAGAACTCACATCCAAAGAAGGAGATTGAACATCTTCTCCTGCATAGCCATCCCAGCCACATTTGGATCTACCCAAGCAAAAGAGGAGTGTGCATGCAGCCCATGCAAAATCTTTTCTCCAGTTGGTGATCACTTGTAGCCTCCAAAACCCATCATCAGCACCTCCATCCTTCACACATAGACTTTTAGAAATGAAATCCAAGTATAATATCATACTTTCCAAGTAAGTATAATGTCATTGTTTTACCACCTATTGTCCACCTTACTTCTTATTGACCATATCTAATGTTTTGTACCTTCATAAACCCATCAAAACCTCATAAAAACCTACCCCAGTCACCTAATACCTCCTCCCAACCAACTAAATCCTTTGTGCAATCATAAAGGGGACCCAAAACCCTATTCGTAACATTCCTGCATTTCATAGTAAATATTAGCACCTGATTGTACCTAACTGCGGTTGGTCACCCCTGACCGACACCGGTCTCTGTGATTTCCTACACAAATTTAAATAGAGACCCATCCACCCCATTTTACCTCACCCTCACTCACCTGTGACCTACCTAGCACCTTCATCAGACCTACAAAACTCAGTAACCAACCCTTTGACCTGTAGATTCTATTCTAGCTTAGCATGTTAGATTAGATTTGTTTCTTATTATGTTTTAAGTGAGATACCTAAATCATTTTAAAATAAAAATAGGATTTACTTTGTTTTTAGCATTAATTTTTTTAAAATAGTGGAGTGACAACCATCTAGGAAGTACCATACTTCCTGATCTAGCTCCCACTAGGAAGTTCTTCGCCCATATTGTTTAATGCTTTTGGTGGTCTTGCTTTCATTACAAGTAGTTCCTCCTAGCCAAAAGGAAGCTCTCACAATCAGTCTGTGGATTCAAAAGTCATACACGTGCAACAACCCATCAACCGACATTTAAATAGGTATTCCTCTTATACCCGTTACCCTATCTGTTTTGTCAACCATTGAAAGGAACAATCTATGAAAAAGGTGAAATAGGCGGCCGGGTGGGTTCCTTTTTGAACTTATCACTTTTGGTGATTTTGGAACAAATGTTAGTTTTTCCCCGCATCCCCACCGATCCTTGATTGGCTGGAGTAGTTTTGGCAGAAGTTTGGGGTGACGGATCCATTTTATTCTCTAAGGAATTACGACAAAAGGGTGAAAAGTTCTAAAATGACCCGTGACCCCGCCCAAGTGAAAGGATAAATTCTGAGTTGAAATCCACAACAAATCAGAAAGGGACACATGTTCATGTTGAAAAGTCAATGGTGGAGGCATGGAATTTTGGGGGAAAAGTTGGAATTTTTCCCCTTCTCAAAATAGATAAAAAGTGAAGCACATCCCCGCAACCAATCAGGTGAGGCCACGGGTTGAAGAATCAGAAAAGGACACATGGTCATTTTTCAGTTCACAGGTACTTTAGTGGGACTGACGGAAGACTTTGGGAATTATAGCCTTGTTTCCATAAAGGGAAAAAAGTTCTAAAATGGCCTGCAGCCCCGCTCCTGTGAAGGGAAAATTTCTAAGTTAAGGCTGCTTTGTAGATTGGAAAGGTATACCCGGCCTACGTTGAAAAGTCAATAGTTGGGGCACATACCTTCGGGGAAAAGTGGAATTTTTCCCCTTTTCAAAAATGGATAAAGTATAACATGAAGTGCATTCCCGCACCTAAATGACGATACCATGTGTTGAAGGATGAAATTAGAATAGCAGGCATGTGGGGAAAATTGAGAATTTGAGCCTTTTTCACCAAAAGGTCAAAATATTGCAAATTGAGCCTCACCCCCTTTTCCAATCACGGTATGCCACGTGTTCACATTAAAAAGTCAAAGCGGGCTGGTGGAGGTTTTTGAGAATTTGAGATTTTTGTAAAAAAAAGTTTAAATTGTATATTTGAACCACATTTCCTCAGCTACTCAGATGGCACCACATGTCTGGCTTTTGGTGGAGCTGCGGGAGGGTGGACAAAATGAGAAATCACGCTTTTTCTTCCAAATGTCGGGAAATGCGTTTTCTTCCCAGGCTATCGTTGCTTGGATCTTGCCATGTGTAGGGTTCAAATTTGAAGGTAAAAGGGGGAAAAGATAGCCGAATGCACTCATCTAGTTTTTAGTGCCATTAACAAACCAGAGCTCTGCAAAATGCAAAAATGGATCATTCTTCTTTATTTTCTCTATATTCTTGTCGTTTCCCCATGAGATGCATTTTTGGTTCATTATAGGGCCAAATTGATAAGTTTTTAAGGGATGAAAATTTTAATCATCGAAAATGGAGTTTATCAGGCATACGCGATAAAAAGGGAGAAAAATTACTAGTAAGCACTTGAGTGCTATGAAAGTGGTTAAAAGGTGGAAATGGCAGGACCACATGAAGAAGAAAATCATGAGATGCCCCCTACTAAAATAATCATGCTCAAACTAACGAAATATTCACCTTTTTAACCTCTAGTTTTCATGAGTGCATTCGTTTCATGTCACTTTCCAAAAACGGATCTACAATAAACATTATTCCTTTTGGATTTCTTTTCTTAGGGACAAAGTGTGGATGTAAACAGATTGTTATAAGAACATGGTTTCGAATATGGAAGGGGGATTCTAGTTTTCTTGGAAGGTTGTAAATTCTGAAGTAATTTAATACATAAGTGCTTTTTTTTCTTATTTTCCCTCTCTCTCTCTCTCTCTCTCTCTCTCTCCCGGCTCGATTCAATGGATCTTTTGTTTTGCATTCAATAGAAACTTTGTGTTTTGGTCTCAGTGTGAATCTTTAGAACTTTTGTGTCTAGAGATTTACACCGGTGGTGAAGTAATTGATCCTTTTCTATATTTTCTTGGTTCAATGGGATTAGGAGATACTCGATATCTATATTTCCCAAAAGAATTATTTTTTTCTTCCTTCTCCCATCTCCATATTCTTCTATTCCTTCGATTGATAATTTTTAAGTATGAAAACATTCCAGAATATTAGGGTCTAAACATTCGAGTTGTATATCTGTACATTTGTTTTTCCTATTTTCAATAAGGGAACCTCTCCCATTAAAGAGGAGGGACTTGTTGTCCCCTGACTATGGTTTCAACCCATATTCCATTATGAAACCCAAAATTTTTTGGCGACTCCCTGGGAAATTCATTGTAAATGGATTCCAGTTTTTGAATAACAATTTTTTGATCATTTTTGATCTGACAAATCCAAGATACACTCAGGGTAGAAGAACCCTTGGGGAATAAGACCCTCATTTCCAACTTTTGGATCATCAAGGTTTTTGTCTCCCTTCATCAACTAGAACAAGAAGAGGAACAAGGTCTACAAGCACTCCTTCTTCTAGAGACAAAACTTCTGGGAGTGACATCCCTCAAGATCAAATCAGTCCTAATTTGCATGATTTGATTCTCGCTAGTGTTTTAGTTCCTCTCCAAACAATCTTTCCAAGGACGGAAGATCCTCTGCCTTGGGGACAAAGGGTTGGGCCTCTTGCTCTTCCCCAACCATTGCATGAATTACTTAGAGGAAATAGAAATAATTTCCCTAAATTTAGAGGTGATGGGAATGTTCATCCAGATGAACATATTATGGCCTTCATTATTGTTTGTGGTGTTCTCAGAGTTGAACATGAGGATATATCCGTTAGACGTTTTGTGGAAACATTGCAAGATAACGCTGCTGATTGGTTCTATCATCTCTCTTTGGATCCATCACCAATTGGAACACCATGATGACCTAGTTTGAGTAGCATTTCAAACCTGCTGAAGATTTACATGCCCTCTTGGCCCAAATTTATCAAATCAAGAAAGAGCCACATAATCCTATAAGGGAATTTGTGGCCAAATTAAATAGGCTGGTTAATAGGATCCCACAAAACACACGCCTTGTGGATCAGATTCAGAAACATTTCTTCCTCAATGCCCAACTACCTGAAGTGAGCTATGTGCTTAGGAGAACCAATCTCACCACTTGGGATGCTGATCAGAGATTTGTTGTCAGTGTTGAAGATGATCTGATCATGTCTGATAAGCTAAGGAGAGATTCATCCAAATCTAAAGCATCTCCTTATTCCACATATTCTCCTGGAGCTGATGCAGATCAATTGGTATAGAAACTTGCTAATGATCTTATTTCTCTCAAAAATCAGTTCACCCAGCATGCTCCTTATCAGGATGTTCCTAGGAAGAACTTTCAACCCAGGAATCGGTTTCCCTCTACTCAGACCAAATTGGTAATTGAAGGCCCACATGTTAAAGTTCCAGTCAATGTAACATGTGAAGTGCTGGAGCCTGATGATGAGGAGGAAGATGAAATATGTGAAGAACATGAAGAGGAAGTTGATGAAGAATTAGAAGAGTTAAATGGATCTCACGTCCATTTTCTCACCACTGAAGGTATAGATGAAGAGAATGATTATGAAGAAAGAGCTACAGAGATGAACAAGTGAATCTTATGTTTGTCATGACTCATGAGAAATCCAACAAGAAGGAGAAAGTGGTATAACCTACTAAAAGACCTAAGGAGCTTCCTACGGTCATTCCAGTGGTTGCAAGGAGAGGAGATCCTATTCTAACCTCTTCAGGACTCCAAGGTAGGTTCTACTGTTCCTTCCTCCTTTGTTTATGCTCCTAAAACTTCTTACCCTTCAAATGATAGAGTTGATAAGTCAAAAGTTTCATCTACTCCTATCAATGATGCTCCATCTACCTCTAGTTCTTTTGACATTATTGACCATCTCAAGAAAAATAAGGTCTAGATCTTAGAAGTTGAGTTTTATGAAACCCATCCCAAGGCCTTTGCTAAGATGGTAGACTTTGTAAACTCCAAATCCAAGCCTTCATCCCCTAGTTCCAAAGGTCTCTTGCCCACTCCTTCTCCTTCATCTCAACCAAGCCTTGTGGTAGCAGTCACTTCATCTGATGGGAAGATTGAACCATTTTATGTCACTCTCCTCATAGCTGGCCACAAACTCAACAATTGTGTTATTGATTATGGTGCTTAGATAATGTGATGCCTGTTAAGGTAGCTCATGCCCTAGGCTTAACCCTAACCCATGATTTTGGTTCATGTTACTCAATGGAAAGTAGAGAAGTGCCATTGGTTGGGAGGATCAAGGATGCACAAGTAGCCTTTGTTGCTTTGCTAGAGAAGAAAGTTTTAGCCACCATTTTGGTAGTTGATATTCCCCCTTCCTACGGTATGTTGCTGAGTAGGAATTTTTACAAAAATGTTGGAGGAGAAATCATGATGGACTAGTCACATGCTCTTATTCCAGTGAATGGGAAAATGAAGAAGCTATTGCTCGAGAAATAAATTGAATATATTGTGTAAAAATAGATGACCTAAAGAAACAAATACTTTATGCGAACATTGCTCATGGTAACTATAGGATCATGTCAAAGAGGAGGCTAACCTTCCTAAGGAAGTGTTTATTTACCCTAATGGCATTTGGATCTTGGAATTTGATGGAAGCTACTCCTCAGTTGGTTCTGGAGCTGGTGTGGTGCTTATTTCTCTTGAAGGGAAAATTCACCCTTTCTCTTTCAAGCTCCAATTTGAAAACAAAAATAATATAGCTGAGTATGAAGCTCTCATCCTCGGTTTAAGCATGGAAAAGAGATGAGGATCAAGAATCTCCTTGGTCATCGAGATGCAGAGCTAATTGTAAAATAGGTCAGAGATCTTTTTCAAGTGAAGAATAGAAGGTTGAAACATTACATGAATATGGTTTGGGATTCTATTGAGTTCCTTGATGCCTTTTCAATTGAAGCCATGCCAAGGGAAAGAAACACCAGGGCTGATTCCTTGGTTGTCTCAAGGTCTCTACTAATCCCTCATCTAGATTTCTCCCAAGATAAATTCACCATTGAGATGATTCATAGGCCTAGTGTGCCTGACAATGCAAATAATTGGCAGGTCTTTAATGATGATCAACACTTGTTTTCCCTCCTTGAAATCAGAGATAATTTTGACTAGTTGTACTTTGAATGAAGTGGAAATCTACCTAGAGAGTGTGTGCCCCAAATGAACAAAATAACAAATAATAAATAGATCATGATGGATGAATAAAACTAAAAGGTAATAAGATACCTAAAGGGCTGGTAAGTTTGGAAGAGTTATTTGATAAACATGATAGGTACATCAAGTCAAAAACTTCCAAAGGAGCTCAACAGTCTACTGACTATGAAAAGATAAACATTGGGAGTCTTAATGAACCCATGCTGGTAAACATTGGAAAGTGCTACACATAAGAGGAGAAGAAAAAGTAGAAAATATGTTGAAAAGGTATGCTCATTTTCTTGCATATTCTTATGATGATCTTAAGGATTTTCAGCCAAAAGAGATGCAACATTTCATTCCTCTAAAACCTGGGATCAAACCCTTCCGGCAAAAGTAGAGGTAGTAAAACCCCAAAATTGATGATACAATATTTCAAGAGATCCAAAATTTATTAAAGGCTAGGATCATTTTTCCCATTCACCATTCAATGTGGATTGCTAATATTGTGTTTGTCAGGAAGAAGAATGGTGAGATCGATTTGTGTTGATTTTAGGAATTTGAATCAAGCCTCTTTGAAGGATAATTATCCTCTCCTCATAATGGATCAAGTGTTGCAGGTTGTTATAGGTTTAGAAATGTTGTCCATGCTTGATGGATTTTCAGGATATAATCAAGTAGAAGTAAATGCAAAAGATTAGCATAAGACTTACTTTACCACTCTTTAGGCACCTTTGCTTACAGGAGAATGTTTTTTTGCCTCATCAATGCTAGTACCACCTTTTAGAGGGAAATGGACTTGGCCTTTGGCAATCTTAAGGGAAAATTCATGGTTGTATATCTTGATGATCTGACTGTGTTTTCAAAAAATAGAGCTGATCATTTCCAACACCTTGAAACTGTCCTATAAAAATGTAGAGAACATGGAATCTCCTTGAATCCCAAGAAATCTACCCTTTGTGTCACCGAGGGAAAATTATTGGGACACATTGTCTCCAAGGAGGGAATCAAGATTAATCTAGAAAGAGTCCAGATGATTCAGCGGATTTCTCTCCCCTCAAGCAAGAAGGGTGTGCACTCTTTCTTTGGCAAGATCAAATTCTTGAGGAGATTCATACCCGATTTTGCTGAGCTTACTTTGAACATATCCCACATGATGAAAGGGAAGCATAATTTTTGTTGGTCCTTTGAAGGAAAGGTTACATTTGAAGACATCAAGAAAGCTATAGCAAGACTCCAATCTTGGCCTGCGCTGATTATAACAAAGACTTCATTATCTATTGCTATGCTACTGAAAGTACTCTAGTTGATGTGTTAACTCATGAGAATGCTGAAAGTCATGAACTCCCCATAGCATTCATGAGTTATATTTTGAAATCCCATGAGCTGAAGTACAACATGATGGAGAAACATGCTTTTGCAGTGGTCAAGGTCAGAAAGCGTTTCATTTCTACATCCTCAACTCTTATTCTATTGTGCTTGTGCCTAATACAACTATTAAATCCATTCTTACACAACAATAATTTGGAACCAAGAGAGGTAATTGGGTAGCCAAAGTTCAGGAGTATGATCTTGACATCAAACCCACCAAGCTAGTTTGAGGAAAGGGCTTATGTGAACTCATTGCTAAAGGAGCTGATGCCAAATTGTCCAAGGAAGAAGTTGATATCCCTGTTGTTCTTTTCCTTAGCTCAACTGATGAATGGTATGCTGACATTGCACACTTTCTTACTTATGGAGAATGTCCATCTCATTTGAGTGCCAAGGATAAGAGAGCCATCAAATTAAGGTCTGTGTAATATGTGTTGTGGGAAAATGCATTGTTCAAACGAGGGATAGATGGAAGGTTTTTGAAATGTGTTGACAAAGAGCAGAAAAAGAAATTGTTCTCATCCTTTCATGACTAGGCTTGTGGAGGTCATTTCTCTTCTACTATCACAGCCCACAAAATCCTCCGTGCTAGATATTATTGGCCTACCTTGTTCAAAGATGCATCAAAGTGGGTAGGAAAGTGTGAAGCATGTCAAACCTTTGTTGGAAGACCCAAATTGGATGCTTTACCTCTCAAATTAGTGGTGATTGAGGAACCCTTTCAAAAATGGGATTTGGACTTCATTGGGACACTCAATCCACCTTCAAGTGCATGACATACTCATATTTTGACTACCACTGATTATTTCACCAAGTGGGTGGAAGCCATTCTAGTTAAAAGTACTAATTTTGAAGTAGTATGCAACTTCATCAAGGAGCACATCTTAATAAGGTTTGGGATACCAAACAATATTGTCATGACAATGCTTCCATTTTTTCTTCTTCGAGATGATGGATTTTTTTATGGATATGGCATTTACCTTCCACACTCTTTAGATTACTATCCCCAAGGGAATGGGCAAGCGTAATCAACTAACAAAAACTTGGTCACCTTTGTTCGAAGCTTGTTAATGAATCTTAGAGGAATTGGCATAAGCAACTATATGATGCTCTATGGGTAGATAGGATTACACCCAAGAGAGCCATTAGAATGTCTCCTTTTCAAGTGGTATATGGAGTTGAAGCTAAGCTGCTCGTGAAATTAAAAGCTGTTAGCCCTGCATTTGATGAAGGCCATTGAGGATGCCAGATTTACCAATTCATTGGACAAAAGAATTATGTACCTCCATAAGTTGAATGAAGACAGATTGCAAGTGGTTGACAGAATATCAACTCATCAACTCAAGGTAAAAGCTTTGTTTGACAAAAAGGCTAAACCCATAACTTTTCAAGTGGGAGACAATGTTCTTCTTTGGGACAAAAGGCATGAACCTCGAGGAAGCCATGGTAAATTTGATTCCCTTTGGCTTGGTCCTTTTAAAATCAGACATTTTGCTGGTGAGAACTCTTTTTACCTAGATTACATGGATGGTTCTCCTCTCCCACTTCCTTATAGTGGGAAATTTTTGAAGTTGTTCAAAACCTAGGAGTTTTGGTGGTCCCTCTATACATTTTGTATAGCATTTTTCTTTCCTTGTTTTTGTTTTGGTTGTTTTCCTTTCTGTGTTCTCTTCTGTGTTGGTATTGCTTCTTTTTGACTCCATTTCCCATTGGCTAAGACATTGATTCGATATGATTACCTTAATTCTCTAAGGTTCTTGATTTTGCCTCTTTCCTCTGCCAAATCATCCCTAGAAGGAGCCAATTGTTGTCCTCTCAATTTTCCCCACCCTTTTGAATCTAAATTCATGAAAATTGGAGCCTTGCCATAGAAGAAATTCATGTTTTAAACTCCTTAGATGCTCGTTTTCATTTCCCATGACATTTTTAATCAAAATTCCTCAATCTACTACCGTTAAAATGTTTTACCTGTTTTCAATGGATGGAAAATGATTTTAGTTCTTCTCTTATGCATTTGGAATGCATGGGACCTTGCATCTCTCTTTTTAACCTTTTGCAGAGAAAGAAATTCTTTATCGGGAGAAAAAATGGAATTTTTCTATTTCCTGCAACTTCCTACGTTCTTTTCTTCGTAAAATTCTTGCTTGGGAAGGTGAAGCTATGCATTTGTTTCCCATTGGATGCAGCTGGGCGGGTTCCATTTTGAACTTATCACTTTTGGTGATTTTGGAACAAATGTTAGTTTTTCCCCACATCCCCACTAGTCCCTAATTGGCTGGAGTAGTTTTGGCGGAAGTTTAGGTAATGATCCATTTTATTCTCTAAGGCATTATGACGAAAGGGAATTTTTTTTTGAAATGACCCATGACACCATCCAAGCGAAAGGATAAAATTTGAGTTGAAATCCATAGCAAATCAGAAAGGGACACGTGTTTGTGTTGAAAAGTCAATGGTGGAGGTATGGACTTTCGGGGGAAAAGTTGGAATTTTTCCCCTTCTCAAAACATATAAAAAGGGAAGCACATCCCCATAACCAATCAGGTGAGGCCACGGGTTGAATTATAAAAAAATGACACGTGGCCGTTTTTTAGTTCATAGGCACTTTGGCGGACCGATGGAAGACTTTGGGAATTTTAGCCTTGTTTCCACAAAGGGTGAAAAGTTCTAAAATGGCTCGTGGCCCTACTCATGCGAAGGGAAAATTTCTAAGTTAAGGCCCGCAAAGATTGGAAAGGGACACCTAGCCTACGTTGAAAAGTCAATAGTTGGGGCACAAACCTTTGGGGGAAAAGTTGGAATTTTCCCCTTTTCAAAAATGGATAAAGTATAAAACTGAAGCACATTCTCACACCCAGTTAGGTAATGCCACGTGTTGAAGGATGAAATTGGAACAATGGGCCTACGTGGGAAATTGAGAATTTGAGCCTTTTTCACCAAAAGGTCAAAATGTTGCAAATTGAGCCACACCCCTTTTCCAATCGCAGTGTGCCACGTGTTCACATTGAAAAGTCAAAGTGGGATGACAGAGGTTTTTGAGAATTTGAGCTTTTCATAAAAAAGAGTTTAAATGGTAGATTTGAACCGAATTTCCTTAGCTACTTAGATGGTGCCACGTGTCCAACTTTTGGTGGAGCTACGGGAGGGCGGACCAAAATGAGAAATCACGCTTTTTCTCCCAAATGTTAGGAAATGTAGTTTTCTTCCCCAGGGCTGTCATTGCTTAGATCTTGCCATGTGTAGGTTCCAAATTTGAAGGTAAAATGGGGAAAAGATAACTGAATGCACTCATATGGTTTTTAGTGCTATTAACGAACCAAAGCTCTACAAAACACAAAAATGGATCATTCTTCTATCTTTTTCTCTATATTCTTGTTGGTTCCCCATGAGATGCTTTTTTGGTTCATTATATGGCCAAATAGATAAGTTTTGAAGGGATGGAAATTTTAATCATAAGAAAATGGGGTTTATAGGGCATACGCGATAAAAAGGGAGAAAACTTACTAGTAAGCACTGGAGTGCTAAGAAAGTGGTTAAAAGGTGGAAATAGCAGACCACATGAAAAGAAAATCATGAGATACCCCCGCTAAAATAATCATACTCGAACTAATGAAATATTCACCTTTTGAGCCTATAGTTTTCATGAGTGCATTCATTTCATGTAACTTTCCAAAATGGATCTGCAACAAACATTACTCCTTTTGGATATTAGTTTCTTGAGGACAAAGTATGGATGTACATGGATTGTTATAAGAACATGGTTTTTGCTATGGAAGGGGATTCTAGTTTTCTGGGAAGGTTGTAAATTTGAAGTAATTCAATACGTAAATGCTTTCTTTTCTTATTTTCCCTCTCTCTCTCTCTCTCTTAGCTTGATTCAATGGATCTTTTGTTTTACATTTAATAGAAACTTTGTGTTCGGTATGTGTGAATCTTTAGAACTTTGTGTGTGTAGATTTGCACCGGTGGTGAAGTAATTGATCCTTTTCTATATTTTCTTGGTTCAATGCAAGTAGGGAGATACTCTGATATCTATATTTCCCAAAAGCATTGTTGTTTTATTCCTTCTCCCATCTCCATATTCTTCTATTCCTTCTCATTGATTAAATTTTAAGTATGAAAACATTCCAGAGGTCCAAACATTGAGAGTTGTATATCTGTACATTTTTTTTTCCTGCTTTCAATAAGGGAGCCTCTCCCATTAAAGAGGAGGGACTTGTTTTCCCCTGAATGTGATTTCAACCCATGTTCCATTCTGAAACCCAACAAGTCTCAAAACCCTTTCCTGCTCCCACGCGTGACTTGGATATTCTTGCACGCTCTTCCTCTTGCACCTTCTTCCTACACCTTCTTCCGAGCGCAAATCCTCTGCTTCAAGACTTAGTCATTTTTCTGGGCTCAACATTACCCCACACTAATCTTGTTTTCTATCCATGGAAATAATTTGATCTCAACCATATAATAAAGAATGGAAGAAAATAATAACCTATATCTATTTTACGCCAAAGAACAAAAGAATTTTGTTATTATTGTAAAAGGATTGGGAAAGTTTTATTCAAGGATGATTCAATTTCATTCCAAGCATCCACATCCTTCTACACCTATTTAAATAAATCCCCTATCAGTGTGTTGACCTCATAAAATGTCAACTCTTCACCCTTATCTTTCAAAGTTGTATCAACAATATTCTCTAGTTTTTAGCTAAGTTCGTTTAGCACATCCATCTTATGTGTAACCTAGGGATATACTTCCTTTACCTTATTTTTAATAGAGGCCCTTAAAATTTTAATTTCCTTATATTTCTTCTCAACCTTTGACAAGAATTTTTCACGTTCCGCCCTATTTCCTTTATTCTTGGCTTGGAACCCCTTCAGATCTCGCCTCATGTGTAGTAACCTGTACACTTTCCACCCTACATCTATCTTCAAAGTTATCATAAAAAACTTGGGCCATGTGTGCCATGGTATTCACTAAAGCAAGGAGTTTAGAGTACCAAGTTATGGTCTCCACAATTTTTGATCTCTCCTGCTCTTTCTATTGCACCATAACTTCTTCTCGCCGACTCTAATTCTAGTGGTTGCTTCTCCATCGTGATCAAGTGCGTCAAATCATCTAGGATGTGGAAGGATGACTCATACTTATGTGTAAGAGAGGATAAATCGATTTGCACTAAAATAATGGAGTCTTAGATATTATCTACTTTCTTATAAGCTTCGCGTACCTTACCCTTCTCTTCTTTCAACTCAGTCCTCAACTGCGTAATTATAGACTCTTTCCACTTTATCTCCTTTTCCCTCTCTATAATATCCTTGTTATTTTCCTCCAATTCCTTTTCCAATTCTTTAATCATATTATTCCTCCCAAATAACCTCAATTCAACCTCCAAAGAACACTTTGTTAAGTGCATTACATGCCTTCTCATCGCTTAGTTGATGGGAATCCAAAATAGGATTTACCTCCATAGAGCTCGGTGTGTCTAGTAGTGCACCTACGTTCACTTCAAATTCCATCTCATCAACATGGGATTCAAAATCCCATGACAACATCTTCCTTGTGCATGGGTACGCACCATATGCATCAAATGATGACCAAAAAAAGAGGTGGTCTATAGGCAATGTGATTTGGAAATACGCATGTAGGACCTTGTGTGGATCAACATCATAAGTCATTATAGGCCCTTGTGATGTTGGCATACCCCCGCCCCCTATGCATGCTCCTTTTAGGAAACCAATCGCTAAACTTGTCTCCCCACCTATGCTTCCACATTTCTCTTTCTCCATTTCTCCCACGCTACACTCTACCTCATGCTCTACCAAGTCCTTGATGATATCTACCACCTCCTTCTCCACCGTGTCCTCTAACTATTCACTAGATAGGTACAGTGGTCTCCGAACCTATCCCCACTTCTTATTTACTTCTTTTTCCTTCTAAAACGTCCTCCATAGATTCATTTCAATATTCATCAAATTCATGTACATTGTATGTAGGGGTTATTCTCTAGCTCGCGCCCTAATCCTCTTCTCCAATCTCACCACCCTTCACGCCTCTCTGTTCAATCAAAGTCCGAACTCGCACTATCCTCTCGCTTCTTCTTCACCAGAGATTTCTCTTCTACTAGGGACTTTTCCTTTACTGGGGACTTATTCCTATGAGTATAAGTTCTCATACTTACCCCGACTCTTATGCCCCGTGGTGTGAACCACACGTGCACTTGGTTCCTCGCCATCGGAGTTTCCTCCCTATCTCTCTTATTTGTTGATACCTTATTCCTTCTAGACAAGGTCTTTAAGGATGGAGACATCATCCTCAACATATGCACATTTCTCAAAATTAGGCCTCAGGTTTATGTACACCCTTAATGTTATTTTTCCTACAAATGGTAATGTTACGGGCCTTAGCATATGTATGTCATGGGAGACATACTTCTCCACATACGCTTACTTCTTAGGATAGAAAAGTGTCATGCGTAGTGCACGGTGCTCATGATCTACTTCACTTAGATCAATCCTTAGTTTATTAGGTTCCTTAAACCTATTAACCGGGATGTGAAAATACTGCACTGTGAAGGAAAAATCTAACCTACACCATGGGGTCTTGGTGTTATCGGTCAATGTGAACCTACCAATGCATAACTACTGGTATACTATAAATTTAGCCTCATCCTTCACTACGGCCGATGTGACATTGCATAAGAATCCTCCACTCTTCCCCAAACACATCACACATCCTCTTGTACCACTTATATAAGAATGCCTTTTTATGCAGTGTCATACTTTCACAAGTATATGCTTGAAACCTCTTAGCTGGGGAGGGGTTCTCATCAGGGTACTCCCAAATGTTGTTATTTGGCCCATCGGGAACTCCAATATCTAAAAACAAAATGGTAAGAAGAATATTACCATACAAAATTTTATCTCCATCTCACATGACATCAATGATATCCTCTACAATGAAGGCCAAGATGTTGTAGATGGTCCCCTCTGAAACTTTCCTGTAAATGTTTAACCATCTCTTGTTCACTGTGTCCATCATTCTTGTTCATTCAACTTAGTGAATAGGTGCATGACCATATTCATGACTGGGTCCTTGATCTTGGAAATGTCAAAGGCTCACCCACCCTTCTTGTACTCAAATGCCTTAGTTGTTTCCTTGACAGCCTCATTGTCACCCAAGTCATCATCTAACAACTCTCCTGTGTAGATAAGTCCAGTGTACTTGGAGATCAACTATGGAGTTATGTGCATCCTCCTTCCTGTGAAGTAAAAGTAATCTTCATGCACGTGTGACATAAGCCACTGGTATAATCTCTCAGGCTTTCTAAAAAATGGAAACTCATAGAGTTACAAAATCCCATCCTTCTCCAATGTCTTCTTCACGGAGTCATCATACACTGGTTTGTCATCTTTTGTTCTTTCTCTTGGGAGAACAAGCTCTAATTCCATCTCTTTTTCAGTTGTATCGTCCTATGGTTATAATCACTTATAACCATTTTATGCACGTGAGATACCCAATCCATCCCCAATAATACCCCATATGGGTATTGCATCTCCGCATACCATTCTTCATTGAAACTTGTTGACGTGACTGGTTTTCCCTTTCCCTTGCCCTTCCTCTTGGGTGAAATGTTTGATCCTTTCCTTGGTGCCATTCTCCTTGTTAGGTCCTTGTTAATCCTTCCTTATATCTTGCTTTCTTACTACTCAATCCCTTGGCCTCAATCCTCCCTGTAAATTCCTCAAACCCGTGCCCTAGTTTCTCAAACCCTAACTTGGAAACCCCTTCTTCCACAAGACAACATTAAAAACCACAAAAATCCTTCGAACCACCACTTCTACGCATGCTCGTGTACTCCGTTCCAATCTGGTTATTAAATATTTCACTTTGCAAATGATTTTTGCAAATTTCATGCAAGGATGCCCTATTTCGCAAGAGCTCTTCCACAAGTAAACGCAAGGTGAAAATAACTTACCCTAAATTTGTATTTACAACTTTCCACTTTTTACCACATTTATTTCCATGCCACCTACCATCGTACTACCGCATTAAATTCAGATTTTTCTAGTGTATTCCTCCAATGCTATCCAACGTGTTTCATTCATGTGCCTACTACGTGCATAACCTCCTCAACATTCGGGCACACAAAACTACATCAGCTTTGAATGCCTTCCGGCTTTTCTCGGTCTCGCATCCCATTTCAACACTAGATCTCCAACTTGGAAGGCTCTAGCCTTAGCTTTCCTATCAAAGGTCCTCTTGACCAAGGCTTGGTCCTTCTCCATTGCTTGGGATACATGTTCTCTAATCTCTTAGAGCTCCATCAATTATGCATATCTAACCTCCATGGGTTCAAACTCCAACAACTCCAGTTTCTTCATGAGTTCCAATGTTGGTAACTCAAGTGACATGGGCAAGATTGCCTCTCTTCCATAAACAAGTCTGAATGGAGAGTTACCTTTGGATCTCTTGGGAGTTATCCTATTATCCCACAAGGCTGATTTCAATTTGGTGTGCCAAGTCCTCTTATTTTCATCAAGAGTCTTCCTGATGATCTTAACAAGTTCTTATTGGTAGACTTGGCTTGGCCATTACCTTGAGGGTAATAATTTGATGAAGTGCTCAAATAAATCCCATTTTTAACAGCCCATTCAGTTACCTTTGATCCTATGAATGCCAAAGAATTATTTGATATTATAGTGGCAAGTATACCAAATCTAGTTACTATCCCTTCATAGAAGTCTAGAATGCTATATTCATTTGCTTCTTTAAGTGCCACTGCCTCATTCCATTTGGTGAAGTAATTTGTTGCTTTTAGAATCCACTTGTGTCCTTGGCTTGAGTTTGGATTAATGACTCCAATGAAGTCTAAACCCCATTACATGAATGGCTGGTCAACTGAAATTGGGTGCAATGGAAGGGCTGCTAACCTCTCTTTTCCTATAAAGAATGCACAATTCTTGCACCTCTCGATCCATGTATAACAATCACTAAATACCTTGGGCCAAGGATAGCCAACCTTCATGATCTTGAGGGCTGTCACTCTTGGGAAAAAATGACCCCCAGCTGACCCACCATGGAACTCTTCTAGCATTTTATTAATTTGGTTTGTCCCAATGCATCTCAGCAGCACTCCATTCACATCTTTCTTGGACAAAACACCATCAACAAGTATATATGGGATAGCCTACAATCTAAAGTGTCTTCTCTTAGTTTTGTTCATCTTTGAAGGGCATAGGCTTGTGTGTAGGAAGTGCATTATGTCTTGGGTCCAACAAGGAGTGAGGACACCATCATTCTCTTCTTGAACACCTCTTTGTTCTTGGTTGTCTTGCAACGCCAAAACAACATCCTTCTCATTATTTGCTTCCATTGATTTACTCAAGACCAAATATTCACATAATCCCTTTCCTCAAACCAGCTTGGTGATTTTGATCTCAATGTCATACTCCATGACACGAGTAATCCACCCTGCACATTTTTCATTTAGGTCCTTGTTGAGGAGGAAGTCCTTAACTCCCACATGAGAAACCAGCAGTTGAACCTTGTTATTTGAAACTAGATGCTTAAATTTCTTCAAGCTCCTAATCACTGCAAGCATATGCTTCTCAATGAAATAATATCTCACCTTATAGTCCTCTAGGCTTTGGCTAAAGAAGGTAATTGGCTGCTTTGTATTTTCTTTGTTCTACTTTACTAAAATTGCAGAGATTGTATCATCACCTCCAAATGCATAAAGGATAAAATTCTTGGAGAAATATGAGTTGATGAGGGTTGGAGCTTGTGAGATAGCCTCTTTATTGCCTCAAAACTTGTCTTACCTTCAGTTTTCCATTTGAAAGCCATGCTTTTCTTTAACATCATGGTTATTGGCTTGACAAGGGCTGAAAAATCTGGAACAAACCTCTGAACAAAATTGATCCTACCCAAGAAACTTTGAAGGGCCTTCTTGTGACTAGGTAATGGCAGTGCTCTTATTGCTTCATCCCTCTCTAGATCAATTGCTAATCCCTCTTTGGAAACAATGTGGCCAAGGATTTTTCCCTCATGAGCCGAAAAATACATTTCTTGGGATTCAAGGATACTCCAAATCTTATACATCTTTGGAACACTTGTCTCAAATGAAAGAGATGATCTCGCTGCACTTTTGGAAAATACACTAATATCATCTAGGTATATCAGCACCATTTTGTTGATCAGTCCCTTGAACGTCATGTCCATTGCCCTTTGGAAGGTAGCTCCAGCGTTGGAAAACCTAAATGGCATTTTTCTATATGCATAAATTCCCCATTTGGTGGTAAAGGTTGTCTTGAACTGATCATCTTCCTTTACCATGATCTGATTATACCCTGAATAACCATATAGCAATGAAAACCTCTCAAATCCAGCAACAACTTGCAAAATTTTCTCCATATAGGGAAGTGGGTAATGATCCTTGAGAGATGCTCTATTCAAATCTCTAAAGTCTACACACAATCTAATTTCTCCACTCTTCTTTCTAACTGGAACCAAGTTTGCTACCCAACTAGAATGCTTGATGGGAAATATGATACTTGCCTCTATTAACTTATTTAATTCCTTCTTCATGAGAGGCTCCATGTGTGGATTGACTAGCCTTTGTTTTTGCCTAATGGGCTTAACATTTGGATCCAATTCAATTGTATGTTGAGCTAGCTTGGGATTGAAACCTCTCAAGTCTTCATAGCTCCAAGAAAATACATCTGGGAACTCTTGGAAAATTTTCATGAACTCATACCTTTCTTGCTCGGTTGCCACTTTGCCAATTTGAAGTGATTTGCCTTCTCCCACTGAGATGGGCATTGAATATTCTCCCTTGACTTGGATGTTTGCTTTCTCTTTCCTAAATTGATCATTAGGATTAAAAATGGACTCCAAAGTGACAATTCCCTTTAGCATTTTGTTTTTCTTAGCTGTACCACTTGATCACCATACTGCTATTCCAAATTTTCCTAATTTTTGGCTAAGAACTCAACTTCTTCTTGTAAGAAATTGATGATTTGTTAGTCACTTTCAAACACTTTCTAACTTACATTATTGTCTAGCACCGATAGGCTTACAATGACATGAATGTGTGGCTACACTTTATCCTCCTTGATACTTTCAACAACATCAAAGGCTGCACCAACCGTCGCAAGTCTATCACCTGCTTGGTTTTCTTCCCTAGGAATGGAGTTGATGCTAAAGCCCTCAAAATCCTCAATGAGGTCCCACACCCTATTCTTGTAACACTTGAGCAGGCCATTTTTGGCATCATGTTTCCTTTAACCCGATTAACAATCAGCTCACCATGTCACTAAAGACTTGTAAGTTTTTTATACCTCCTTTGATTGACCAATGCAATCCTTGTATTAAAGCTTCATATTCAGCAAAGTGTTGTTAGAACATGCAAACTGAAATCTGAAAGTTGAATAATATTTAATGCCTTGAGGTAAAAAAAGCATAGCTCCCCCTCCTGCACCTTGTCTACTTCTTGATCAATCAAAAAATAGTTGCCATACCTCATTGTCATCCTTATGGTCCTGGCTTGGTGATGCTAGGAATAGGATAATTTTCTTCATGTATGCAATATACTCCTAGTTTGGATTCCTCTATTTCTTGGTAGGGATCAAAAAATATACCTTGCTTGCCCATTCATCAAGAGTCAAATCTGGGATGCTTCCAACTTTGGTGTCAGCTTCATCTATGCTTGGATAATCCTCTTGATCAAAAGCTGAACAGTTGGCATTGATTTGGCTTGGAGTATGAGGTTAAATGTGAAATTTTACAATAGGTTCAAACTTGATTGTGGCCTTAGTTCCGTATCTTGTTCTAAACAACATGTGTGACCAATCACAGATAAGTAGCCTCCAATTCTAGCTATGAAATCCCTTGACAAACATAGGGCAAAGAATGGTGGTAAATCTATCACTGACACATCTTGCAACATAGTGACATTGGGGCATGCATGCAAAGTAAGGCTTAGATATTTAATCACTCTCATTGTTGTTACTGTTGTCCCATCCAGTTGCACCACCCCTTTGGATATGATTTCATATTGGAGACCCCATTGATCAGCTATTTTCTTGGGCATTACATAACTACTTGCCCCAGAATCAATCATACAATTGTGTACTAATTTATCCCCAATGATCAATGAAACATAGAATGGAGGAGGATTCAAAACTTTACCTTGTTTTCCTACATGTTTCCCCTCAAGCTGAGTAGCATGTGTGAGTACCTTCTCTTACATATGAGCTTGCTGATTTGAAGTTGACCAATCCTTCATGGTAGCTTGTAGAGGATCCCTTTGGCCTGGGATGGATAGTGATTCGCACAAATACATATTCACATTTGTCTTCTTCATCTGATCAATGATGCTAAATGGGGATGAAACATCTCTTTATTACCCCTAGCCTGCACACTCTTTTCTTGTACATGGGCTGTAATAGTTGGCATTTGAGCTAGTCTAGGAGGTGGCTTGGGTTGTCCTTGCACATTTGGAACTCGCATTTTACTTGCCAGCACTTTGTGGAGTGGTGGAAGGTTGTGGATCACCCAAAGTTGATGACTTCCCTTCACCAATATTCCTCTTTTTTGACCTTGTGTTAGCTGCTACATTATGAGACATTGCTTGATTCATACCACAAAATCCTCACCGCCAATTCACTAGTGTAGTCTCATTTGGAGTTGCATTTTGTTGGGATGTTCCTTGTTGTTGGTTTGTCACCATAAAAGCTTGGTTCATAGACTGGTTGTGAGGTTCATTGCATGAGAAACACTAATCATAATCTTGATTTATATTATTTTGCATTGGCACTAAGGCTTTAGAGGTAGATGCAACATTGGGGTTATAGGGCTGAAATGGTCTATGGCGGGAGGCCTTTCTTGATTTTGATATGCAAGCTGGGTTGGGTAGCCTATTGGGCTGATATGGTTGCCTATTAGGCTAAGTTTGAGACTAATAAGAAGGTCTAAAACTTTGGGCTTGCTACCTCTTGAGTGTAACCAGCTCATTGCCTAAATTTTATAATTGTTTCATGACTTCTTGAAGTTCATTTGAGGCACTAGAGGATGAAGTAGAAGTTTCATTTGAACTCTGATTTCTAGGAGTGGGAATATGAGCTAAATTAGGTGCTTGACTAGTGCTTAGACTTTCCAAGTTTGGATACAAGGGCATTGGGGCCTAGGAGCCACTTTACTAACTTGAATCAAACAATTCTTAGCCCTAATGGTAATGCTATAAGCTGTGTATATTTGTACCTCCCATGGATTGAATTAACATAGAAATATCAGAATTTAAAGCTTTGAGATAGTATAGAAAAGCACCTTCAGCTATTGGCCTTACTACCATTGGGATTCTATTCCATGTTCTTTAAAATATGAAGTTGAAGTTTGTCAGCTACTCATTTGGAGCTCTCTTGATAGTTTTCAATTGTTCTAGTAGAGACAAATTATCCCTCTTTTCTCCAAACTACTCATGGAGAGCTATGCATAACTAGTTCCAATTTTGGATAGATCCCCGCTGCAAGGATTCTAAACCATTGCAAGGCTTTCCCTTATAATGAAGATGCCAATAGTTTGACAAGAATTTACATCTCAACAATCTCATGGATTACACAAATATTAACAATGTCTTTAACATGGTCACTAGGAGTGGTCTAATTTTCTCCAGTGAAATATCGAATGTTCTTCAATGCTGTAACTGGAACTAGATTTTGTGCATTGAGAGAAAGTGGGTTACTGCTAGTGAAGTTGACATAAGGGTTGTGTTGTGTCATTCGATTGGCATGAGAACCCTTGTTGATTGGATGAAAGGTCTACCAAGTGGAGGAGTTGATAGAGTTCTCATTTAGTGGAGAGGGATACCTTTGAATTCTTCTTCCCCTCTATCTTCTTCCTAGAGATAAATACGAGATAATCAAACAATCCCTCTTCTCTGGCCCTTGACCTTGTGTTGATTCTTCTCATGAATTTTCAGACCTGGACTGCTAAAACCAGCTTGATTTTTCATTTTGGGAGTTGCTAGATGTATAGATCAAGGCTCTTTTCAAGTAAGAAATTACAACAAAAGCACATCAAATTTTTGCAATGAAGATGAAGACCTCTAAGGTCCCACTGGGCGTGCCAAAAATGTTAGTGCAAATCAGCAACACCCTCTGGATGTTTTCTCAAATTTCTAGTTTGATCATGGACATCCGGTGTGATCGCACAACATTGAATCTTTTCCCCAGTGTGGGACTTGTAAAATGGGAAAATAATCTCCAAATTAGAGGGTGGTTCCTTTTGTTGTAGACTCACAACACCCTGGATGCAGATCAGGCTTCTAGGTTGATGTTCAGGCATCCAATGTGATTGCACAACATGGAATCCTTTCTCCAAGCGTGGGACTTGTAAAGATGAGAAAAGATTTTTAGAGAACATTGGTTCCTATTCCTCTGCTCGATGCACACAAAAATGTAGAGGGTTTGCTAAAACCTAATCTAACTTGCCAAGGAGACAGGGTAAGAAAATGCATAGAATAAAACCTAAACTACAAAGGTGATGCACCGAGGAATGTTAGACATTCGTTTTGCAAATTTAACACAGACCACATAGATGTAATACAAACACCATGCATAGGTAACCAAACTGCAATAAGAGATCAAAATGACAGCAATGAATACATGAGAGGGTTGAGAGTCAATCACAACACATATATTATTGCTCAAGAGTCGATACAGTACATTGCAGTGGCCAAGAGGCAAAAATATTGGCATTACAACCCATATGGGAGGTTTGAAAGCTCCACAAATTCTCTGGCAAGCGAGGGAATAAGGGAGGATGCAAAACAAAAATGTCTGACCCCTTAAAGGAGCTCTTCTTTACAATATATATCAAGAAATGAGAGAGGGAAGAGAGAGGAAATCCAGAATCTACCCCAACCACTTCTTGGTAGCATTTAAAATCATCTCATTATGACAGAAGTGGCAGATCCTAAAAAACGGTGGGCTGTCTAACAAGAGCGGTGAGTCTGTCTGCTGCATTAAAGTTGGTTGTTGAAGCATTACTTGCTCTGTCACCATGCGCCGAGACGTTTTCTTAAATTTCTCCCTCCAAACTACACCAAAATGTGATATTGATCCCAGAATCATGTAGAGAATTTCAACAGCTTTCCGTTGATATAAAGAATGTGTAAATCCGAGCTCTGGATCGAAAGATACGAAGGTCTGAAGATTTAGGGCACAAAACAACAAGAACAGGTTTTAAAATCTTTTCCCATGCTCTGCCATCTAGATGACACGTGGCAGGCCTTGATTTCACTTGAGTAATTCTCTCTCTCCACCTTTCCACGGGCTTTCCTTTGAAATTTCCTCAGGCCCTTAAACTTGGACACGTGGCACTGTTTCATTGGTTCGGGATTTTCCTTCAAAATCACCCTTTGACCTTTGGACCTTTCTCCTTATGACACGTGTCATGATCTGGTTTCTCCGCGGGTCTTCCAACTCTTTCACGTCCACCGCATCCTTTTGCCCCAGATGTCCCAGTGCTTCGCAGGACATAATACTCCAATCCACCCGAAATGGCCTTCCTCGTCCCTTTTCGTTGGTGACACGAGGCGTGATTTGATATGCTTTCGGCTCCTTTGGCTATTCAAGGCCCCGCGCGTCCCTTTGTCCCAAATGTCCTTGTGCTTGAAGTTTCCTATTTCGGCTGATCCGGCTGGTTCGCGTCCTCCGCGCCCATTTGTCCCAAATGTCCCTAAAGGCTGCCTCGGGACAAATTCTTCCGGTTTGCCCAATTCGGCCGGTTCGTGTCCTTTGCGTCCATTTGTCCCGATGTCCCTTTTCTGTTTGGGCCACCCGGAGGCTTTTCGCTGATCCGTGCCTCCGCGTATAATTGTTCCAACTGCCCCAAAGGTGGCCTTGAGCAGACTAAGCCAATTTTATGATTTTCTCCTGAATCAATCTACTTGCTTGGAACTAAAAACTCTAATGCATGTTATCAAATTAACTCTGGGGGGTGAAATTTGGATAACAATTTGGTGACTTTTCGGGGTCACCTGCCTGCTAGGTAGAAGATCAGTGGCCTTTTAGCGATCCATTGGGCATGGAGTCATAAGCAATAACCTGAAATGAGCCTGATGCTGCAACTCCCTCTACGAGCACACTCGAATCGTAAAAACTCAATCTAGGAGTGACAAAACCTGCGCCAAAGCACTTAGGGAAACTAAAACCTAACTACAACAAGACAATGTGCATACGCACTTAGAGGAATTGAAATCTAGGCTAATATTTACAAGGGTGAACCTTTTATTTTCAGTAGCAATGTTTGAGATAGATTCCATTTACTGGAATCTGCAGTTCTTCACCGTCTAATGAGGCCAATTGGAAAGCATTGCTGCTCTTGCACTTCATGACCATGTATGGGCCACTCCAAATGGCATCAAATTTTGAATGCCTTCCCGGTTTTGCTCTGTCCACATCCCATTTCAACACTAGATCTCCAACTTGAAAAGATCTATCTTTGGCCTTCCTATCAAAGGTCTTCTTGATCAAAGCTTGATCCTTTTCCATTGCTTGGGATGCCTGATTTCTGATCTCTTGTAGCTCTATTAACTCTGCATACCTCACCTCCATGGGCTCAAATTCAAGTAACTCCAGCTGCTTCATGAGTTCCAATGTTGGCAACTCAAGTGACATGGGCAAGATTGCCTCTCTTCCATAGACAAGCCTGAATGGAGAGTTACCTGTGGATCTTTTGGGAGTGATCCTATCAGCCCATAAGGCCGATTTCAGCTTGGTATGCCAAGACCTTTGATTCTCATCAAGATTTCTCCTAATGATCCCCAACAAGTTCTTGTTTGTAGACTTGGCCTGGCCATTACCCTGAGGGTAATAGTTCGATGAAGTGCTTAGGTAAATACCATTCTTGATAGCCCACTGAGTTACCTTAGATCCAATGAATGCCAATGCATTATCAGAGATTATTGTAGCAGGTACACCAAATCTGGTTGTTATTCCCTCATAAAAGTCTAAGATGCTAGACTCATTTACCTCTTTGAGTGCTATTGCTTCTGTCCATTTGGTGAAGTAGTCTGTGGCTGTCAAAATCCATTTATGCCCTTGGCTTGAATTGGGATTAATGACTCTAATGAAGTCCAAACCCCATTGCATGAATGGCTGGTCAACTGAGATTGGATGCAATGGAAGGGCAGCAAACTTCTCTTTTCCTATGAAGAATGCACAATTCTTACACCTCTTGATCCATGCGTAGCAATCGCTGAAGATTTTAGGCCAATAATAACCAGCCTTCATAATTTTTAGAGCTGTCACTCTTGGCACAAAATGGCCACCAGCTGGTCCACCATGAAACTCTTCCAATACCCTTTGAATCTGACCTGTGCTAATGCATCTCAGCAGCACTCCATTTACATCTTTCTTGAACAAAACTCCATCAACAATGGCATACGGGACAGCCTGTAATCTGAAGTGTCTCCTTTGGGTCTTGTTCATCTCTGGGGGGCACTGGCCTGTACCTAGGAAGTGCATAATACCTTGGGTCCAGCAAGGAATGGGGGAAGCATTGTCTTCTTCATGATTGCCGCTTGGCTCATGGCTGTCCTGGACTGTCAAAACAGCCTCTTCTTCGTTGCATACTTCCTTTTGCTTCCCTAAAACCAGCTGCTCACACAGTCCTTTCCCTCTTACCAGCTTGGTGATCTTGATCTCAATGTCATACTCCATGACACGGGTGATCCAACCTACCCTTTTCTCATTCAAATCCTTGTTGAGGAGGAAGTCCTTAACTCCAGCATGTGAGACCAGCAACTGGACCTTGTTGTTTGAGACTAAATGCTTGAATTTCTTCAAGCTTCTGATTACTGCAAGTACATGCTTTTCAATAAAAGAGTACCTCACCTCGCAGTCATCTAGGCTCTGGCTAAAAAAGGCAATCGATTGCTCATCATTATCTTTGTTTCATTGCACTGCAGAATGGCGAAATAGTGTCATCACCTCTAAATGCATAGAGGATGAAATCCTTGGAGAATTCTGGGTTGATGAGAGTTGGTGCTTGAGAGATAGCTTCTTTGATTGCTTCAAAACTCTCCTTGCCTTCTACTTGTCCACTTAAAATTCATGCTCTTCTTTAACATTTTGGTGATGGGCTTGACAAGGGCTGCAAAATCTGGGATAAACCTACGGACAAAATTGATCCTTCCCAAGAAACTTTGAAGAGCCTTCTTGTGACTTGGCAATGGCAGTGCTCTTATGGCTTCAACCCTCTCTGGATCAATTGCCAGTCCCTCTTTCGAGACAACATGGCCAAGGAGCTTTCCTTCATGTGCAAGAAAGATGCACTTCTTGGGGTTCAAAGATACTCCAAACTTTCTACACCTCTGAAACACTTGCCTGAGGTGAAAGAGATGGTTTGTTGCATTCTTTGAGAAGATAGTGATATCATCTAGATATATCAGCACTATCTTGTTGATCAAGCCTTTGAATGCCATGTCCATTGCCCTTTGAAAGGTAGCACCAGCGTTGGATAGCCCAAATGGCATCTTCTTGTAAGCATATGTGCCCCATTTAGTTGTGAAGGCTATCTTGAATTGGTCTTCTTCTTTCACCATCACCTGATTATACCCTGAGTAGCCATCTAGGAGAGAGAATCTCTCTGAACCGGATACTACTTGCAATATTTGTTCCATTGAAGGAAGCGGGTAATGATCTTTGAGAGATGCTCTATTGAGGTCTCGGAAGTCCACACACAACCTGATTTCTCCGCTTTTCTTCCTGACCGGAACCAAGTTAGCAACCCAGCTTGAGTGCTTGATCGGGAATATAATGCTTGCCTCTATTAGCTTATTTAGCTCTTTCTTCATTAGAGGCTCAATGTGAGGGTTAACAGGTCTCTGCTTCTACCTGATGGGCTTAGCATCTGGATCCAATTCTATGGTATGTTGTGCCAAATTCGGATTGAATCCTCTCAAGTCTTCATAGCTCCAAGCGAAGACATCTGGAAATTCTTGACAAAGCTGTATGAAATCTGATTTCTCCTGCTCAGTGGCCACTTTACCAATTTGAAGTGTTTTTCCTTCCCCAACCAGAATTGGCTCTGAATCTTCCCTCTTGACCTGTATGTTAGCCTTTTCTTTACGGAACTGGTCGTTAGGGTTGAAGATAGACTCCAACGTTACTAAACCCTTGGGAAGCTTGTTTGTCCGCAGCTGCACTACTTGATCCCCATACTGCTGCTCTAGTCTGTCCTGATTCCTAGCTGAGAATTCAGCCTCTTCTTGTAAAAAATTGATGATCTGTTGATCGTTTTCAAACACCTGCCAGCTGGTGTTATTATCTGGAACTGCTGGCCTCACAATCACATGGATATGTGGCTGTGTTTTTTCCCTTTTGATGTTGTCAACCACATCAAACATTGCTCCAACTGCTGTAAGCCTATCCGCATGGCTTCATTTTTCTTCCGGGTATGGACACAATTTTGAAAGCTTCAAATCCTCAATGAGGTCCCATACCCTATTCTCGTAGCTCCTCGCAAGTCGTTCTTCATAGTATGTTGTTCTCTAACTTGGTTGACGATTAGCTCACTATCCCCGAACACCTGTAAGTTATTTATCCCCTTTTTCCTAGCCCAATGAAGTCCATGAATCAAGGCCTCATATTTAGCTGTGTTGTTTGAATAAGAAAACTGGAAATGAAAATCTGAATAATATTTGATGCCTTGAGGTGAAACAAGCATGGCTCCACCTCCTGCACCTTGCCTACTCCTTGATCTGTCAAAAAACAGCTGCCATACCTCATTGTCATCATTATGGCTTGGCTTGGTGATGCTAGGAACAGGTTGATTTTCTTCGTGTATACAATAGACTCCTAGCTTAGATTCTTCTACTTCTTGATAGGGATCAAAAGCATGTATCTTGTTTGCCCATTCATCGAGAGTTAGGTCTGGGATACTTCTAACCTTGGTGTCAGCCTCATCAGTACTAGGGTGATCTTATTGATCAAATGCTGAGCAATTGACATTAATTTGACTTGGAGTGTAAGGCTCAATATGGAAGTTTGCAATAGGTTCAGACCTAATTGTAGCCTTAGTTCCATACCTTGTTCTAAATAGCATATGAGACCAATCAACAGACAAATACCCCCCAATCTTGGCTATGAAGTCCCTTGACAAGCAAAGGGAAAAGAGTGGTGGAAGGTCTATGATTGATATATCTTGTAAGACAACAACATTTGGACATGCATACAAGGTAAGACTCAAGTTTTTAATCACTCCAACTGTTGCTATTGCTGTCCCATCCAATTGCACTACCCCTTTAGATATTACTTCATATTGGAGACCCAGCTGATCAGCTATTTGCTTGGGCATCACTGAGCTACTTGCCCCGGAATCAATCATACAATTGTGTACTAGTTTATCCCCAATGATTAATGAAACATGAAAGGAGGGGGCTTCAACATTTTACCTTGTTGCCCTCTATGGCTTCCTTTCAGTCAAGAAAGCATTTGTAAGAACTTTGTCTTGCATCCGAACTCGCTGATTCAAGTTGTCCAATCCTTGATGGCAGCTTGCAGCAGATCTCTTTATCCTGGGATGGATAGGGATTCCCACATTGATATATTGACGTTAGTCTTCTTCATCTGTTCAACGATACTGAACGGGGATGAAGTATCCTTTTGTTGTCCCTTGGTTTGTACACTTATTCCTTGTACGTGGGCAGCAACAACTGGCATTTGAGTTGGCCTAGGGGCTGTTCTTGGCTGCCCTTGTGTATTTGAAACTGGACTCTACTTGCCAATCATTTGTGGAGCCGTGGAAGGTTGTGGATTGGTGGGCTAATGGCTGTTCTTCACCCAAATTTCTCCTTTGACCTTGTCAAGCACGACACCTTGAGAAGCCGCTTGATTCATGCCATAGAAATCTTCTACTTGCGGTTCACCAATGTGGTGTCATTTGGGGCTGATTGCTGTTGGAATGTTTCTTGTTGTTGATTGTTTCCTTGACTGCCCTCGCCCTCCACACCAGTAGTTGTCACCATCAGTGCTTGATTGAGAGCACCATTGAAACACATGGATTGGTTATGAGGCTCGTTGTATGGAAAGCACCAGTCATATTCCTGAGCAATGTTGTTCTCGTGTTGGTACTAATACCTTAGAGGTAGATATAGCATTTGGATTATAGGGCTAGAATGGTCTATTAGAGGGAGGCCTTGTTTGATTCACATTTGCAACTGGATTAGGTGGTCTTTGTGGTTGGTATGGCTGCATATTAGGTTGAGCTTGAGGTTGATAGGAAGGTCTGAAACCTTGGGCTTGTTGCCTCTTAATAGTAACCAGCTCATTTCCCAAATTTTGCAACTATTTCATGACCTCTTGGAGTTCATTTGAAGCACTTGGAGATGAAGTGGAAGCTTCATTTGAACTCTGATTTCTAGGAATGGGAACAGGAGCCAAAGTGGGTGCTTGACTAGTTTCTAAGTTTAGATACAACGGCATGGGAGGCCTAGGAGCCAGTTTACCAGCTTGAATAAGACAATTTTCAGCTCTAATGGCAATGCTATAAGCCATAGGGATTGTTGTGCCTCCCATGGACTAAATTAACATAAAAATATCATAATTCAAAGCTTTAAGGTAATATAGAAAAGCACCTTCATGTTGGCTTCGACCGCCACCTGGAATCCTATCCCAAGACCTTTGAAATTTGAAGTTGAAGTCAGTCAGCTACTCGTTGGAGGCTCTCTTGATAGTTGTCAGCTGCTCCAAAAGAGACAAGTTGTCTCCCTTCTCTCCAAATTGCTCGTGAAGTGCAATACACAGATGATTCCAGTTTGTGATAGAACCAGCTCCAAGGCTCCTAAACCATTGTAATGCTTTACCTTTGAAGGAAGATGCCAGTAACTTGACAGCCACTTGCATTTCATTGATTTCATGGATTGCAAAAGGTTAGCAATATATTTAACATGATCACCTAGAGTAGTCGATTTTCTCGGTGAAGTAGGAATGTTCTTCAAGGTTGCAATAGAACCGGATGTTTGTGCATTGAGAGCAAGTGGGGCCTGTGAAGTTGACGTAGGGATTGTTCTGAGCCATTCTAATCGGTCTTAAAACCCTTGTATACTGAATGAAAGGCCTGTCAGGTGGAGGAGTTGAGAGAGTTTTGTTTGGTGGAGATGGAGACCTTTGAATCCTTCTTCCTCTTTGCCTTCTTCTTGGAGATAACTGCAGGTATTCAAATAGCACTTCTTCTTCTCCAACTCTTGACCTTGTGGTGATTCTTCTCATGAGTTTTTAGGCCTGCACTGCTGAAACCAATTGATTCTTCCCCTTGGAGTCGCCAGATATGTAGATAATAGCTCTTATAAGCAAGAAAATTGCAGCAGATGCATATCAACTTTGCTGCAATAAAAATGAGACCTCTAGTGTCCCACCGGGCGTGCCAAAACTGTTGTTGCAGACTCACAGCACCCCTAGATGCAGATCAGGTTTCTAGGTTGATGTTTAGGCATCCAGTGTGATTGCACAACATGGAATCCTTTCACCAAGCGTGGGACTTGTAAAGATGAGAAAATATTCTCTAGAGAAGGCTGGTTCCTATTCCTCTATTCAGATGCACACAAAAAATGTAGAGGGTTTGCTAAAACCTAATCTAACTTGCCAAGGAGACAGGGTAAGAAAATGCATAGAATAAAACCTAAACTACAAAGGTGATGCACCGAGGAATGTTAGACATTCATTTTGCAAATTTAACACAGACCACATAGACGCAATACAAACACCATGCACAGGTAACCAAACTGCAATAAGAGATCAAAATGACAGCAATGAATACATGAGAGGGTTGAGAGTCAATCACAACACATATATTATTGCTCAAGAGTCGATACAGTACATTGCAGTGGCCAAGAGGCAAAAAGACTGGCATTACAACCCATATGGGAGGTTTGAAAGCTCCACAAATTCTCTGGCAAGCGAGGGAATAAGGGAGGATGCAAAACAAAAATGTCCGACCCCTTAAAGGAGCTCTTCTTTACAATATATATCAAGAAATGAGAGAGGGAAGAGAGAGGAAATCCAGAATCTACCCCAACCACTTCTTGGTAGCATTTAAAATCATCTCATTATGACAGAAGTGGCAGATCCTAGCAAAACGATGGGCTATCTAACAGAGCGGCGAGCTGTCTGCTGCATTAAAGTTGGTTGTTGAAGCATTACTTCTGTCTATCACCATGTGTCAGAGATGTTTTCTTAATTTTCTCCCTCCAAACTACACCAAAATGTGAGATTGATCCCAGAATCATGTAGAGAATTTCAACAGCTTTCCGTTGATATAAAGAACGTGCAAATCCGAGCTCTGGATCGAAAGATACGAAGGTCTGAAGATTTAGGGCACAAAACAGGCAAGAACAGGTTTTAAAATCTTTTCCCGCGCTCTGCCATCTGGATGACACGTGGCAGGCCCTGATTCGCTGAGTAATTCTCTCTCTCCACCTTTCCGCGGGCTTTCCTTTGAAATTTCCTTGTGGGCCCTTAAACTTGGACACGTGGCACTGTTTCATTGGTTCGGGCTTTTCCTTCAAAAATCACCCCTTTGACCTTTGGACCTTTCTCCTTGTGACACGTGTCATGATCTGGTTGGTCCGCGGGTCTGCCGGCTCTTTCGCGTCCACCGCGTCTTTTTGCCCCAGATGTCCCAGTGGCCACGGGGACAGAATCCTCCGATCCACCCGAAATGGGCTTCCTCGTCCCTTTTCTGTTGGTGACACGTGGCATGATCTGATTGGCTTTCGGCTCCTTCGGCTATCCGCGTCCCGCGTGTCCCTTTGTCCCAAATGTCCTTGTCTTTGAAGTTTCTGTTTGCTGATCCGGCCGGTTTGCAGATCCTTCACGTCCATTTGTCCCAAATGTCCTGTCTTTATCTGGGACAAATTCTTCCGGTTCACCCGATTCGGCCGGTTCACGTCCTTCGCGTCCATTTGTCCCAGATGTCCCTTTTCTGTTTGGGCCACCTGGAGGCTTTTCGGCTGATCCGCGCCTTCCGCGTATAATTGTTCCAACTGTCCCAAAGGTGGCCTTGAGCAGGACTTAGCCAATTTTACGATTTTCTCCTGAATCAATCTACTTGCTTGGAACTAAAAACTCTGATGCATGTTATCAAATTAACTCTGGGGGGTGAAATTTGGATAACAGTTCCTCAACTCCTACGATTAGATGTATGCTTGCAAACTACAAAGGTTTAATACTCTAAATCCTACTCTAAATTCTAAGGAGAGGTAGAGGATGCAAAAGAAATAAAACTAATAATAACAAGGTGATACACCAAATGAGTGGTGAACATTTACTTCTGCAAATTGACACAAATTACAAAAATATAACTAACATCATACACAAACTACTAAAATGTAATGAAAGATCATAAATGAAGCAAAACAATACAAGAAGAGGGTTGAAACTCATTCACAGAGCTTGCACTGTCATTCCCATTCGAAAATACATGCATTACAACATCAAAGAGGTAGAAAACATGTTGTAGTCCTGAAAGAGGTCTGATATTCCAATAAATCACTTTCTAGGGTGAAGGAGGGAGTCTGCAAAACATAAAAATGTCCACCCCTACAAAATGAGCCAAATCTGGCTTTTAACAATGAAGACTCGAGCCAGGAGAGAGAAGCGTGGGAAAATGAAAAGGAATCATTCAACCACCAACCAAATTCATCAAAAAAGCATGGGTAACCTTAAAATTCCATTCCCCAAGATTTTTGACCATGCTTTGGAGAAGAATGGAAGCCATACTTCATTAAAAATGGTGGTTGAAACGTCGATCTCGCTCTTTTCCCCATGCGCAGAGGAGTTTTCCATTTTCTCCAACCAAATCTGATCCAAATGAAAAATTGAAGATTCCATCATGTAGAGAATTTCACCATATTTCCAATGACACCAAAATCGAGGAAAACTCGAGCTCTAGATAAAAAGTTATGCCCCTCAAGATTTAGAGCAAAATAAGGCAAAATCGGGTCCGAGGGCCGAAAACCCTAAATTTTCCCTTTTTTTTATTGAATTTGGGAAAATTTTCCCAAAAAGTTCCGTCCCCACTACTTTGATGACACATGGCAGGTTTTGATTTGCTGGTGGGCCTTCGGGCCAAAAAATTCCTTTGCGCCAACCTTTGGGAAATTTTCCCAACTCCTTCCCACTGGTCGAACTCCGATGGCCCCAAGGACACATGGCCTCCTCCTATTGGCTGGTAGGCCTTCGGGCCAAAAATTCTTTTGTGCACCCCTGCCATTACTTGGAAATTTTTCAAAATCTCTCTCACCTCCCACCATTCTGCCACTGACATGGCGCATTCTGATTCCCTGGCAGACCTCCCATGGGAAAATTTCCCTCCAAAATTTCACCGAGCCATAATTTGAAAAATACAAGGAGTTAGAGGCAAAATTTTACCTTTTCTAGAAAGCTGAGAAGATTCTCTATCCAATGAAACCATTTCCAGAAAACTTTGATTGCCTAAAAAGTATAAAAATTCATCTGAGGCACAAGGGAGGAAGGAATGAAAGGAAGTTAGCCAAAAATGAGCAAGGGACTTATTTTGGATAACAACTACATCATTACTTGTATAGACTATCTTACACGGTTGGCGGAAGAAAAACCTATAAAGGATTGCACTATAGCTTACTATAACAAGGTTCCTTTGGGAGAATATCATAAGTAGGTATGGATGTCCATTGAGTTTAACAAGTGATAAGGGTACTCATTTATTGAATGAGACTATTAGGATATTATTGGCAGAGTTTATGGTAGCCCATCATAATATTACACCCTATCATCCACAAGCTAATGTAAGCATGTGAAAGCTTTCAACAAGATTTTTAGCCACACATTGAAAAATATCTATGATATTGTAAGGAAGGATTGGGATGACAAAGTATTTTTTATTATTTAGTATTATAGAACAACCTACAAAAGGTTCAACAAATCCACACCCTTTCAGTTGGTTTTTGGCATCAAGGTTGTTTTACTTGTTGAATTCATGTTACCATCCATGCGTATTTCACGTAGGAGGATTGGCTAATGAGAAATCCCTTGAAGAGTGCATTGAAAAAATGATGTAGTTGGATGAGAGGTGCACCATAGCCTGATGGAGCCAAAAGATGTAGAAAGGAAGACAGAAGGCCGGAAAGAACGACACATGAAAAACAAGAAGCTAGAGGTTGGACAAATAGTTCTTTTGTATGACTCTAAGTTTTGAGCCACCTTGGAAAGTTCAAGTGCATTAGTTGGGACCGTATGTTGTGACTTATATACTTGACTCAAGAACTTTCTAGTTAGAAGCTTTGGATGTCACATGGTTGCCCAATTTATTTAATGGGAGTAGGTTGAAGCCCTTCTATAAATAATTCTTCTTAGTGTTTTTAATAATTAAGTATTTCCATTTAGCTTAGGTTTCCTTTAATGTAATTTCCTTTATATGTGTTTCCTTTCATTGTTGATTTTATTTTTCTTTAGTCTTGTGTTGTGTTGCTCATTTTCACACCAATAGCCAATTATTTTCTATAATTTTACATGTGTAGAGGACCGCGCATAGTTTTAGTGTGGGGTGGAGAACATAGGTAGGAGGTATGAGGTATGAGGTTGGAGCAATGTTGGTGATGGCCCAGGAGACAAAAACAAAAGTGCGTTGTACCTGAGGAATGCGCGTAGTAGAGGTGATAATGGTTGGAGATAAAATGGTGTCAAGAAATAGTTTTATGAAATCCACATATAGTGATGAATGTGCAGAGCAACATGAGGTAGGTAGTGGTAGTAAGAACTAATTGGTATAATACATAGAGGTAGATGTAGTTTGGTGTAAGAAATTTGGAGTGGCCCCTACATGGTCACAAAGTGTAAGAAAAACAATGCCTTCCAATTATCTACATTGGATGGTGAAGAACTGCAGATTCCAGTTAATGGAATCCATCTAAAGCATTACTACTAGAAGGAAAAATCTCCACCTTGTATATATTAGCTTAGATTTTCATTCCTCCAAGTGCTTGTGCACATTGTTTTTTGTAGCTTAGTTTCCTTTCCCTAAGTGCTTTGGCACAAGCTTGTTGTCCTAGAAATGCATTTTTGCAAGCCATGTTCCAAATCAGATGATGTTATACTCTCACACTCTTCCTCCTTGTAATTTTCTAATGAATTGGGAGTACCAAGCAGAAAATTTTATGACTCCATGCCCAATGAATTGCTTCAAGAAACTGGTAACTTCATCTAGCAGGTAGATGACCCCTCTGAGTCACCAAAATTGTTATCCAAAATAAGCCCCTTGCTCATTTTTGGCTAACTTCCTTTCATTCCTTCCTCCCTTGTGCCTCAGATGAATTTTTCTACTTTTCAGGCACTCAAATTTTTCTAGAAATGGTTTCATTAGATAGAGAATCTTCTCAGCTTTCAGAAAGGTAAAATTTTGCCTCTAACTCCTTGTATTTTTCAAGTTATGGCTTGGCGGAGTTTTGGAGGGAAATTTTCCCATGGGAGGTCCGCCGGTGAATCAGAATGTGCCATGTCAGTGGTGGAATGGCGGGAGGTGGGAGAGATTTTGAAAAATTCCAAATATTGGTGGGGTGCACAAAATAAATTTTTTGGCCCGAAGGCCCGCCAGCCAATAGGAGGAGGCCACATGTCCTTGGGGTCGTCAGAGTTCAGACTGGCGGGAAGGAGTTGGGAAAATTTCCCAAAGGTTGGCGCAAAGGAATTTTTCGGCCCGAAGGCCCACCAACAAATCAAAACCTGCCACATGTCATCAAAGACATGGGGGCAGAATTTTTTGTGAAAATTTTCCCAAATTCAAAAAAAAAAAGAGGGAAAATTTAGGGTTTTCGGCTGCTTGACCCGATTTTTGCCTTGTTTTGTCCTAAATCTTTAGAGGGGCATAAATTTTGATCTAGAGCTTAGTTTTCCTTGATTTTGGTGTCATTGGAAATCTGGTGAAATTATCTACATGATGGAATCTTCAATTTTGTGTTTTGATAAGATTTTGTGGGATAAAATGGAAAACACCTTTGGTATGGGGAAAAGAGCTGAACCGATGTTTCAACCACCATTTTTAATGAAGTATGGCTTCCATTCTTCTCAAAGATGGTCAAAAATCTTGGGAATGGAATTTTAAGGGAACCCATGCTATTTTGATGATTTTTTCAATTTTTAAACGATTCCTTTCTATTTTTCCCATGTTTCTCTCTCTAGCTCGAGTCTTCATTGTTAAAAGCCGATTTGGCTCATTTTGTAGGGGTGGACATTTTTATGTTTTGAAGACTCCCTCCTTCACCCTAGAAAGTGATTTTGTGGAATATCAAACCTCTTTCAGGACTGCAACTTGTTTTCTACCTCTCTGCTATTGTAATGCATGTATTTTTGAATGGGAATGATAGTGCAAGCTCTGTGAATGAGTTTCAATCCTCTTCTTGTATTGTTTTGCTTCATTTATGATCTTTCATTACATTTTAGCAGTTTGTGTATGATGTTAGTTACATTTCTGTAATCTATGTCAATTTGTAGAAGTAAATGTTCACCACTCCTTTGGTGTATCACCTTGTTAGTATTAGTTTTATTTCTTTTGCATCCTCTACCTCTGTCCCCTTGGAATTTAGAGTAGGATTTTGAGTATTAAACCTCTGCAGTTTGCAAGCATACATCTAATCAGAGGAGTTGAGGAACCAACCTCTAATCTGGAGATTATTTTCCCATTTTGCAAATCCCACACTTGGGGAAAAGATTCAATGTTGTACAATCACAGTGGATGTCCATTATCAAACTAGAAATTTGAGAAAACATCCAGAGGGTGCTGCTGATTTGCACTAATAGTAGCATAACCCTATCCTACGCGTTGGGGTAAATAGGGCCCATGAAGTCAATTGACCATTTTTCAAAAGGTTCCGCACTTGCTATAGGCCTCAATGACATTTCACCTCTATGCCTAGGCTTCCTAAGGCACTGACAATGATCACAACCCCTGACATATTCTTGACAATCCTTGTATAATATTCCCACCACAAACCAGCCATAAGAATCTTGCACACATTGGCTAGACCTACATAGTGTCCACTAGAAATCCCTCTATGGGATTCCTTCATAATACCCATGTGCTTATGCTCTAGTACACACCAACGTAAAATCTCATCTCAACCAAGTTTGTATAGATCTCCACCAATTAACATATAAGGTGCGACATGAATGGTAAGTTGTTTCCTTTCTATACTCTTCATTCCATCAGGCACCACACCTATTCATAAAAAGACAACAATATCCTCCAAGTCAGTGGGAATGCATTGTAATCTAAACAACTATGCATCCGATATTATTTCTTCAATGCTCTACGTGTCCTCATCTGAATTAATTCTAGAAAGATGATCAGGTCATGAATTACACATTCTTGGTTTGACTACCACCAAAAAGGTAAACTCTTGAAATAACAAGATCCACCAGCATATGTGCCCTTCCAAAACAAGTTTGTTTATCAAATAATTAAGTACTATGTGATCTATGTAAAATATAAAATGAGTAGCCAACAAGTACTACCTAAACTTATGCAGCACATAAATCATAAACAAGGCTTCGCGCTTTGTTGTTGTGTAATCTTGCTCTGCTAGGGTTAACCTTTTTCTTGCAAAACATAAAGGGTGATCAAGAATCCCTTCTTTAGGTTGTGTTAACACTACTCCAATTTCCATACCTTATGCATCCACATGTACATGAAAGCACTTGTCCCAAGAGGGAATGCGCAAATGGACGTAGTAGTAAGCTTCTCCTTCAATGTATCAAAAGCCACTTGTTGCACCTCATCCCAATGAAATATTCCTTTATGCCTCAATAGTTCTTCCAAGGGTGTGGAAATCCTGGCATAACACTTGATAAATTTTCTGTAGTAACCCGTATGCCCCATAAATCTGCACATTACACTTTGATTGGTAGGTTCCTCCAAACCCGAAATAACAAAAATTTGGCACAGTCTGCTGATAAGCCTTCCTTGCAAATAATATGACCTATAAATGTGCCAAAAGGAGTAGCAAAGACACATTTCTTAATGTTTAGAGAGATAATTAATGTCTGCATATTTCAAACATCAATCTCAAGTTGTCGCAATGATCTTTCACTAATCCATACACTATCCAATCATCCAGGTAGACTTGTAGAAACTTATGAATAAAGTCTTGGAATGCTTGCACCACAATGTGTAAAAATACAATAGGTGCATTCTTAATTCCAAAGGGCATAACTGTATAAGAAAAAAATTCCCCATTAAGTGGTGAAAGTAGTCTTCTCCTGGTCTTCTTTTGTAATCCTTACTTGGTGATACCCTGAGAATCCATCTATAAAAAAGTAGATCTCACACCTTCTACACCTTCCAAGATTTCTTGGTGAAAGGCATTGAAAATGGATCTATAACACATGTAGTATTCAAGTCTATGTAGTCTACATAGATCCATATCCTTCCATATTTCTTGATACTAATCACCATTGGGCTAACCCATTCAGATTCTTCAATAGCTTCAATGATCCTAGATTCTAACATCTTGTCAATTTCTTCTTTCACCTTTACGTGTAGATTAGGATTCATCTGGTAAGGCCTCTTTCTAATAAGGTGCACACCCTCCTTTAACTTAATCCACATCTCTCCCAATGAGTGATGAACTCCTTTTAACTCATGATACCCACATGGAAACAAATCCTTGAAGTCACGCAGTAGCTCAATTATCTTTGAAACCTCCTGTTCCATCTAGTAATCACCAATGATTGCTTCTTTTGGTTCTATTTTTGTGCCAATGTTGACCTTCTTTGTCTTCAATGGCTCATGGTAGGTGCATAACTTCTCACCTGTTCTATCCAAGATGCCATGTGTACTTTCTATATAATCAAAATCTAAGTTATCTTTTTCTTCATATTTGATCGGGTACATCATTTATTATTTCTCTTTTTCTAGGTATGTGTGCTCAAACTATACTTCATACGTTTCTTCTCCTTCCTTAAATAATGCCTCCAAATCAGGATCCCCTAGAAAATCTAGGATGAGGTCCTCAGCTTTGGCACTATCTCCTAGAGTAAGGCGCTTGAATACCTGCACCGCCTCATTTATTAATGGTTTATAAGATAGATACTAAAAAGTTTGAATAATACATGCTTTCAAATCTTTCCAATTCCCCATTTGATGATGTAAATCTAGATGAATATACCAAATTCATGCACATCCTGTAAAGTGGAATAGAACTTATGCACCTAGAGTGAAGGGGGTAAAGCTTAGGGCCTTCTGTTTAGGATTTATCACATTCGTAAACATGGTATAAGGCTGATTCCTTCCCATAATAGTTGCATATCCTTGAAGGTGCATTAGTCCATAGAAATCTAACAGAGAATGGGATTCTTACCTCACACCACTCTATAAGAGTATCCCAATGAGTCATCCACCAATGCGCTCATCTTGTCCGCGTAAGGTATAAACAAGAATACTCATCCATTCTAATTTATAGGTCCACTGGACATCCATAGAACACAAGAATACATTAGGGTTAGATTCTACCGTGTAACATGGTATTTTCTTCCTCCTAGAAACCTAACCAAACACACCTTGACAATACGAGTCATAGTGCCCTTCAATTGTCTCCCAACCAACTCATAAGTTCCATGCACCTAATTATCACATGCAACACTAGTCGTATCACTTAAGGATTTAGTATAATCCCACTGAATGACTCCTTATGATGGCTTAGTAACCTCAGGGTCTATGATAGTGTACACATAAATTATATTGATGTTTTCTTTCCCCAAAGGCTCAACATAAGTTGCAAACCATCCATATATTATTGGAATAATAACAAGCTCCTTCTTGTTCTTAAAGGCTGATGTATCCCTTGTTAAAGTACAAATCAACATTATGTGCATAACACCAAGGGCGTCTGAGTAATGTTGGGAAATTATCTACCTCAGCAAGTGCTACTACTTTAAATTTCCTAGTGAACTTGGCCCCTTGAATGGTTATGGAAGCATCCTTTAAGACTCCAATGGGCGTAGCTTTAGTTTTATTCACCATGTACAACACATTCAAATATGAATGCAATGGTAGTCTCCCCATCTAATTCCAAACATCCAAAGTAAGAACATTTACCTCTGCACCTATGCCAATTAATATGTTACTAAAAATCCATCCATCAACTAATGCATTCAACGTGATATCCTTGTAATAATCAAGACTATAAAGGGGGTAGATTAACATGTAAGATCTGCCTCTCACGCTCGTATCCAGTGCGTGATACCTTTCCTCTCAACCATTCTCCTAACATAGGAATGATATTCTCTTAGCACATCATCTTACATACCTCTCGACATCATCGACATCATTATGAGGGATCTCATCATTCTTCACCTATTCCAACTTGCCCAATTGCTCTTTCAAGCACTAGATCTCCCCTTGCAAGCTCCAAATCACCTCCATAGTCTCATGGTAAACCTCCTTCGATAAGTTGGGTAAGGGTACTATTAGTGAAAAATCATAGCACCCCGAATGGCCTAGCTATGAGGTGGGGTATTCAATGTGATTTCACAACATGGGACCACCTCTCAAGCTACGGGACTTGTAAAACTTGAGATGGACCTCCGGAGAAAGCCAGTTCTTGCTTCCTAATCTACTTGCCACAAGCTACTCTAGTGCAGGCAGAACCTATTCTTTCCTAATATAACATTTCCAAGGGAAATAGAGAGAGAGGGTGAATGAGCCTACACTAAGTGGTAATACACTAGAAAAGGAAGTGGAAGATCACGGACCCATTTGCCTAAAACGAAGAGAGGTGAGTAAAGGAGAGGGTGGAAAGAATGCACCACATACCGAGTTTGATTTCACATAGAACACCACTTCAAAACCCATTAAACACAACTCCTATGACCTACAATAGACATCAAAATTATGCACAATATACCCTACGACAATGAGAGGTAAGGAGAGACAACAAAATAAGTAAAGGATGGATAGATGAATCACAAAACAGATTTTATTGCTCTAATAATGTAACACGATTGCACCATCAATGGGAAAGAGGAAATAAAATTCCATTACAAAAGCCATGAGAGAAGTCTTAGAATCTGCATTCACCCTAAGGAAGGAAGAGAGAGGGGGCGAAGAGAAATAACGACCAACCATTTGAATGTGTCCCTCTATTACAAAATATAGGAAGCATGGGATAGAGAAGAGGGAAGAATTCGAATCCTACTCTAACCACCTTAAGATACACATTGAATCCCATTTTGAAATATCAACCACTTTGAATATCGATGCCTTCTATAAATCCACCCACAATATGTCACTTCTAGTTCCCTGACGGATCAAATCGAATCAGATCTGGTAGTTGAAGAGATCAAATTATGTGTTAATGGCCTAGAAGAATTTTCCCAATTTTTACTTACCCGAGCCTTCCTAAAATGATATTTTATGTTCCTAAGGTGTAGAGGGCATCGAGACATTTCCATAAAGTCTTCTCTTACCAAAACATGATTCTCCAGTCAAAAGATATGGCCATTTGAATATTAGCAATATTTAAAGAGGTTGACCTTGTAGGGTCCACGTGGTGGCCTCACGCACCTTGGAGATTTGGCCCCTACCCTTCAATCTTGAAATAGTGCCAGCCCGACATGTGGTGCCCTCCATAGGGTTAGAGACTTAACCAATTTTGGGCCCACTCTCCTTTTGACCTTTGTTGACCATTAGCTAAGTGAAGGAGTGGCACAAGTTTGAGTCTTCGCTTAAGATTTTACCTTTGGGGATGTCTTGAGGTGGTGCATGGTAGCTTCTGCTAGCACTTCTATACTTAGTATTTTTTGAGGCCTACTCTATCCACCTTTTGAATTTTAGCTTTGAAGCTACCTCCATTTTGGACCTAGGACACGTGGGGGCCTGGTGCTTGTTTGAGTCTGCCTCTTGGGATTTAATCTTTGGAGGTGCACCACTTTGACACTTAGCAGTATCCACTGTCTCCTCCATACTTAGTCATTTCAAGGCTTGTTCTGAGTCATTTGAGATCTCGATGTCTTTGAACCTTCTCCATTTCTTTTCTTCGAGCCTTTGGCTCCTTTGACTTGCTCGGCCTCACGCACCAACTCTTTATTTCATTTTAGAGACTTCCTAAGCTTGTTTTCTAGATTTGAAGCACGAGATTCACTCGACAGAGTCATTTATTGAATTTATTTACTACACGGGGTCATTTTATATTTTACGAGGCCCTGCCACTCCATAGTAGAGTCCCTCTGCAACTCGGTTGTAGGCTTTGGATGTGATTTCTCAGGTTCTTTCTGTGCGGGGTCGTGGCTGATCCAATATTTTTCTAGGGGGAAAAATATGGATAACAGTACTTCTCATGCAATACCTCTTCTCTTGTAATATGAGGCCTCTACTTTGGTATTTCTCTAATAAGTGCAACTTCATCACATGTAGTTACTAATATAGAATCCAACTCAAGGTTAGACACTACCGTAGGCATGAACAGAGGTTCAACGTGCTTTACACTAACCATTCCCACACCCTTGTCCTTCTTTTGGTTCTAGCTCATGTGATTATACAAGTCAAGGCACTCCTCATACTTATGTTTCTTTCCACACCATGAGCATTGTAGTAAATCTAGGCACTCACACTTATAGTGATCCATAGATCCACAATTGAAACAAGTTCCATGGGGAAATTCACTCCTTCCTCTGCCATGACCACCACAACCTCTGAATCCTCCATGAAATATTCTTCCTCTTCCTTCGCCATCTTCATGCTGTTCATGCTGATGTCCCTCATTCTTAGAACTGTTTGCAAACTTGGCTTGGCACACACTAGTATCAATTACATCATGAATCATGTCTATTAACCGAGAATCCTTAGTGTCATGAGTAGTAGAGGTAAAAATTTTACAATAACAAGACACATTCTTATAGAGTGTGTATTATAAAAAAGAACATCTACTTGGATCATGATCCTGTGATAGATTTCATGATCTCGATATGGTGCACACTGAATTTCGAGGGAAACTATCCTTGGTGTGTCCTTCTACTTCACAATCCATACACCACATTCGCATGTGAGTCTCACGTGCTAAATTCATAGAAAATTTATCAAGTTTCTTTGTCATGGAAGCAATCTGTGCCTCTAAGAAGGGACTTACCCCAGTATCAATGCTTCCCATAGTCTCGGTGCGTAAAGAAAACTCTAAGGCCTTAAGCGGATTTGTGAAAGTCATATGTGAAAGTTCTCATCTAAAAGGTGTTATCAAGCCTCTAAAAACCACTGAGCATGTTGAGAGGGATGGATATCATAAGATAACTTTGACAAAAGAGTCTTAAAATGTGCATCATACTCTTACACACTCTCTGCCATACCCTGTTGAATCTCCTTGATCACGCTGATGCTCTTTTGCTCAAACTTAGGAATATGGAATTCCACCCAGAATGCATCACACAAAATATTATAATCCACCTTCGTCGATGTGGGTCATATTTTTGGTACCAACTACATGCACGCTCCAACAATGTAATTGCAAACTAGATTTCCTTCCACTGGGGTAGTGATCCCTTAGTGTGCCATAACAATTCACACTTGTGTACATGCTCTGTAGCATCCTCAACACCTTTATAATTAGGAAAATGAAGAGACATATCATAAAATACCTACTAATGGGGTTGTGGTCCTTTTCCACCAGATCTAAAACTTTGATTTCCTCCTATGTTTCCTCCACCACCAGATCCACTAGTTCCACTAACCCCTGACCCTCCAGATCCACTAGATCCTCTGGATCCTCCTCTTGTAGTAGGTACATGGCCTGAAGTAGTGCTACTTTACGTTCCCACTGTTGTACTAAACTGAGCTCCAATAGTCTATGAATTTGAACTACTTCTAGATGTGATACCCACATTCTGCGAGCCCACACCTTGTCCAAATGATGCGCTTGATAGGATACCACCAAACACAAGAAATGTCTACACAGCCATAGATGGATGTAATGTAAAATTATATCTATTCGATGTTTCTTTCTTACCCTACTAGCAATACTTGTCTTAGAAACTAGAAAACTAAGCATAAGGACTTGGTTTCCAAGTGGGTTCAAATGTGCACCTACGGTCCGTATCCTTTCTCCATCTAACGAGATATCATCAGAAGCTAAGGGGGTTCTACTTCCACATTTTCCAAGATGGGGTATCATAGAATTCTCAAGTTCCACATCCTCTGTGTGAACTGAAATCCTTCCCGCAATGATATGCGCCTCTAAACATTTGAGTTCTACAATCTCACACTGTCTCACCAATTCCCTCTCGTGAGGTTCATTATACTTGAGTCACCTCTCCTCTCTCTCCACTTTTATAGTAGGATCCGCCATTTCTCACCACACCCTCTTCGTGCCTCGCGCCTAGTGGGAGTTTAGCTAGCCATAGGAAATGTTTCTAAACTCAGAGTGATGATCAAGATCTTGATGGCTAGTGGTATAGTACACGGGAAATATCCTCTCGAGTTCTTAGAAGAACTCAAACTCAACAACCTTTAGGAAAGAATACATAGAAACCGTGTACTCATGTGTATCTAGTCAACACATCACTCCACCAATGATCAACAACATGAGTCTAAATCATATTGGCATCATGAAGCCACTTATAATCTTCTTGGTCCCACACATGAGGTCGATATTACCAAATCCTCTTTGATGCATATGAAGACAAACAATCATATAGCTCTATTGGAAAAAAAAAAAAAAACGTTTCATAGAGCTCATGATACAAATTCTCCTCTACCCATGTACATACAAAAACTCATGTCCAATGTTAAATATCTATTCAAAAGCATCCTCTGCACTCTTAAGCTAAGTATTCATGCTAGCCAAAGTCAAGTGCTCTGTCATCACACACCATCCTTACAACAACTTCAAAATAGGTCTTGACAATGAGAACCAAAATGTAGTCACTTTTACCTACTCCTTTTAAACCCCAAACGTCTTTGAGACATCACCCAACCTTGGTTGGGTGCTCACTGAGGCACGCGAAGGTGTTAGGCCCCTCCTTTATGTGATCCTTGTAATAATGTTTTTCCATTAATGGAGGGATATTTATAGAAATAGAAATACATGCATTCATTCTAGCACAAAAGTAAAGAAACTAGATCTAAGCACAAATGCACCATAGTGTAAAAGTAAACATTACAACATCACAAGGGAATCAGATCTAAACCATGAGAAATATGAAGAACACTAGGGTTTGGACCCATAAACATAGATATTTAGAATGATCCATCATATTCATTGATTCAAAATTGTTTACAGTAGCCAAATTACATCAAAAGGGTCATAAGACCGAATACATCATGAAGTAACATCCTAGATCTACAAAATGACTCTACTCAAAGGGTTCTAACCATGTTCTCTCCTATGCACCCATAATATCCCTTGCCTTGCATCACACATCTTCTTCCTCTCACATTATCTCTCATTTCCTTGCATCCCTTCTTAGCCTTTGTTTTAGACCCAAAACACATTCTTAAATAGAGTGGGATCTCTCCTTTACCACCTCAACATTACTTAAGAGCAAAACTGCATGCCAAATGTCATCATACCCTGCCATACTTGAGTATTCTAGACATACAAGTGCCAACTAACCCATAACTAACTCTACTTTACAACTCTTAAACACAATGATTATATCCTGGAATATTCCTTCCTTAGGATGCAAGTCTCCATGTTCTAACCTTATCCACTATCACACCTACCCGTATCCTCACATGTTTTCCATGCAACACCATAACCCCAAAATGTGGCTAAGTCTCAAAACCCTTTCCTACTCTTGTATGTGACTTATCTATTCCTACATGATCTTCCTCATGTGCCTTCTTCCTACACCATCTTCTACACACGCTAATCCTTTTCTTCAGGACTTAGTCATTTTTATGGGCTGAACAGATAAGAAGATGCATATAATAGGTATGTATAAAGAGGTTCCATGTGTGAATTAGTACATGTGAAACAATGTTCAAAACAATAAGTAAAGCCCTAGATTCCCTTATATATAATTGAGTCTTGTTTTTATATGTCGTGTGTACGATGGGTGGGTTAGTCGCATTGTGACTATTGGATCCCAATATTACACCACGGGGACTAGGAAACAATTATATGAAAGAATAGATTGAAGAATGATGAATTTGAAGGAAATATCATTTGAATCTAGATATGTACCCAACAATTTCTTATAACTAGGTCATGGAAAATGATTAAGAGGCACCTCACAATGGGGATTGCTACTCTCCTACTTCTAGATTTTCTTGAACCAAGGTGAGAGAACCCAAGGGTGACTGAATGAGGAAGAGATATCACAATTTAGTCTCCTTCAAACTGGGGGTGGGTCAATTTGAGCTAAGTATAGCCATGGATACAACACCTACTCACAATAATAGTAACACAAGTATTGCACATACTTAGAGCATCAAACACAAGTCATTAAAGACAAATAAAAATGGTTCACATATATCATCTTTGTGTAAGGAATAAGTAAAAGGATCTTAGTGATGTTTGGAACACTCAATCTTCACAAATTGAGGCAAATGCATTCATGATAGGCAATAGTAATGCAATTTTGTAATAAAACACATGTATGGTATGAAAATATGATGTGCTTGTGGGGGTAAGATGGTAGTATAATTTTGGTTAGAAATATTTGGGAGTGGGTAATGATAAATTCATAACTTAACTAGCCAATAATTTTCATGATAACTTACTAATTCCAGAATACAAAGAAGACAAAATCAATCAAACATGACCTTAAAAGGGCAATTTGCATTCATTGATACCCAATTCCTACAAATGTTATCATTCAATATCTAGTATCTCTAAGCACAAACACTTTATCAAGAATCATAAGAACACATTTATTAGTCCCACTTTGTATAACTAAAATACACTCATAGAATGAAAAAAATCATTCCAAAGTATTATTTCCATGAAGATTTTACAACTAAACATAAATATTGCAAAGTATGCACTATAAAACAATATTTATGCAGTAACCAAAGACATGTAATAACCATAAATTAGATATGTGTACTCCATAGATGCAATAAACATAAGATTGTAGTAAAATCCATATTCCTTTGATCATATATTCATGTAAAAATGAAACACAAGGCTAAATCAAAACAAATTGTTATTTTACTTTAAGTTTCAAAAAAGGGGACATATACATGATGCCCTTAATACTTTGCAATGAATGTATAATGAAACCATCTTGGCATTCACAACTTTAAATTCTATAACTTTTCAAAATAATGAAGAACTTAGATCAATTTACAAGGGGATATCAACAAAATCATCAAACCCTAGAATGAGAACATGCCCCCATTCTTATACAATGCCTCCCATAGAGGAATATATACCCATTCCCCTTAAAAACTACTTGAAAGAGCCAAAATGTGAAGCCAAACATGATAAACCCACAAAAATGAAGAAAGAGACTTCTCTAGCTATAAAGATACTACTTTGATGCACTAGGTTGGAGTTAGTTTGTTTCATGATTGTAAATGTACATATGCGCAATATATCCTTTCTATTAATCAATCACTTTTATCTTCTACTTTGCCTTGTCATTTCTCATGAATTCATTAATGTAAGGAGTTTGTTATCTACCTTAATCATTCAAATGAATTCTTCCCCCTCGTTACCTTTTAGGAAAAAACAACAAGTTATAGAAGAATAAAGGATATGGATCAAAGAATGAGGAATAAATAATTGTGTCTTGCATGGGTCAATCTCAATGGCCTTGATCTCTCCTGTAACTTCATAATTCCTATGAATATATCATAACACTTGAACATGTTGAGAAAAAGTCCTCATTTGGACCCACATGAAACAAAAGGATTTTTTTTTGTTCTAGCCAAGGTGTGGATACATTATGCGACAGAGCCTTTTCCTTATTTTCTTGGCAAATTTATTCAAGTAACCCTCCAGATGGAAAAACCTTTGAAGGGAAGAGTAATTAAAGACCTTTTGAGTCTTAAAATCCTCAAAAACATGCCTCTTTAGTATATCAATTAACTTATCCACATCTGCACTTCATGAGTTATATCTTTCTTCCATGGGAAGTATATTTTAAATTTTGGACTTAATGTCATAAACATACTCAACTATTTTTCCCTCATAACATGAAACTTACCAATAAAATTACACAATGTTTCAATTCTTAACTTAATGGAATATTCACATTAAAATGTTGTCCTTTGCAACTGTTGGTCGTCAAATAGGACTTTATGAAGAGCAAAAGTCGGGGGACAAGAAGTCCCTCCTCTTTAATGGGAGAGGTTCCCTTATTCAGAAACGAACCTATTTACAAATATACAAAACATGATTTTCGGTTGAACTTGGATATTACGAAAGTGTTTACTATAAAGATCATCAATTACAAAAGGGTGAGGAATGAGAGTACGAGAATGAGCAGAAAGGAAACATGCAGAATTATAGATAACAGAGTAATTCTTTATGTATGCGAAGTTACAGTGAATTGAAAACAAGATCATTCGTATCGTATAAATGAGATGGAATTTAAAGACACAAAGTTCTGTAAATAACATCTACCAGAACACAAAGTTTCTTAACGTAACACAGATTCATTAATCAAGGACACAAAGTTCCTTCTTGGTTATACAAGATCACCATGCTTGCAAAGTTGAAAAGTATGCAATCGGCAAGACTAACAAACTGGAGACAAATGATCTTCACAAAATTTAAATGAAAGCTTAGAGATAACAGAGATCAGATAGACAAAGAATGGAAAGCCCTTCTGTATTGATTTCTTTATGATCTATTTACACTTTTAGAAAATAAACCAAGTTCTTCCTCCTCAGAATGGCGTAGAGAGGCCATTATATAACTTACAAATCAGTTACTCTTCGTAACCACTTCTTTTAACCAAGAATAGTTAAGGACTGCCAACCGCAATACCTCAACTTCTTACAAAGAAAATGGAAAAAGAAAGGGAAGAAGAGAAAAGAATAAGGAGAAGAAGACAGGTGGCCGGTTACTGGGAGGGACCCACTGACTTCAAAATCTGCTGCCTGAATTTCTTCAACGCCTCAGCTATGTCTCTGCCATGAGGGACTGACGTGTTGGCCGTAGACTGAGTCCAAAATCCAAGACACTTCTCCATCTCTTTATCAAACTCGACATGAGTATGATAATCTTTATTTGCTTCTTCAATGGCAGATTGAAGAGAGCAGATCTCCTTCATTTTCTCTTTGGAGATGGAGCTTTCCTTGAACAAATTATCTTTGACAAAAGCTCTGAATTGAGCTTTGATTTCTTGCAAGGAAAGGGGAACACCAGAAGTTTCATCCTGAAGATGACAATGTATGTCTTTGAAAGCAGAGACCACCAGTGTCTTGAAAGCTTCACCCTTCTGCCAGCTGTTCTTCAGTTCTCCCAAAGCCTCCTCCAAGACTTTGATCTTCCACTCCACGCTGTAAACCCAGGATTTTGACAGATTATCCTTTGCATCATCAAAAACCTTATTCGCCAGTAAGATGTTCTCATCTGTCTGTCCCATAAGGCGGAGGTCTACTATGCAACTGCTCCAGAGTTTGAGTTCTTTATCCATGATCCCAATAGTAGAGGAGAGCTTCTGTTGCAAATTGTTCACTTTTCCATGGAGTTTGAAAGCTTCATCGATGAAGTTCAACCCTGCAACAAGCATATCATCCACCATGGCTTCCATAGCTCTACCATAGACGGAATACTTGTGCATGTCTTTGATACTCTGTACTTCATCTTGGCTCAAAATTATAGGTGGTGGAAGAGTGGTCAACGGAGTAGGGTCCAAAACTTTTTCCTTAGACAAAAGAGACTTGATGAAACCTGTGAGAATTTGGGCCTGTTCTTCCAACTGTTCAATAGTTTGCTGCCCTTTCTCTACCCTCCCAATGACTCGTGTGACCATTTCCTGGAGGTTGTGGATCTCACCTTCAGGAGTAGACTCTCCCATTGGAATTCTTGAGAGCTCTAAGTCAGATGACTGTAAGTCCTGCTCTGATTTGTCCACTGTAGGCTTAGCAATCTCCAGGAATTGCTGACCTTGAGCATCAGACACGATCCTGGAGGTGGTTCTGGCTTTCTTGGCACGAGAAGGAGTAGTGCCCAACAAGGCTGCGACAGCATCAAAATTTGGCCCCGAGCTCCGAGAGGAAGATTTCCTCTTTCTACTGTCGACAAGAGGTTGAACCCATGCAAAAGAGGAAGAGGAAGCAGCAGGAGGGGCAAGAGGGCCAAGAGACATAGAGCTCATGACGCTCAAGGTTTGCATGGCTGTGGTCTCAAGTTGAGATGTGAGTAGGGCGCTGGATACAATTGCAGCTGAAGAATCAATAGCACTTGGAAGTTCAGTGCTCTGGACTTCTTTATCTTTATCTGCTGGACCTTCAGGAGCATTCGCAGGGGCTGGCACTTCACTCTCTTCACTTTCACTGAGAACAATGATGTTCTCCGGTCCCATAGGCACTTCTACCTGCTTTCTTTGAGGGTCATTTTCCACAGGCTCCTTCTTAACCTCCTTGAGTTTCTTCTGGTACACTTGAGTGGATGAAGAAGGAGTGGAAGCTGCAGGTCCTTGTGTTGATGAGGCAGGTGGGGTTTGCACTGGTGTTTCTGACCTGGGAATCGATGCCTCTCTCCTTGGTGTTGAAACATCCTTGGAAGAGGATTCTCCTGAGTGCCTTCTGAGCTCTCGAACTTTCCTGTCAAACCAGACCTTAGTCCTGACTAAGACTGGAGCAAGGATCTCAGCCAGATCATCTTTTTCTTTCCTGTTCCAATCCAAGTCCTCCAAGGGGGTGTGCTTAATCACACTGTCATACTCATATGAGTATAGATCAGAATTGTCATCCTGGAGTCCTTCAGAACTTGGTACAAGCCGAGTTCTTGGATCAATTGCAGGGAGAACCTGCCACAGTGCCTCCTCCTAGCCTCAAAATCATCTACACAGTCAGCCCAGTAGTCTTCTGTATCCGCCCTATGATGATATATTATCTTGATGTTTTGCTCAATGAACTTCTTCAAGTCGAAGCAAGTTCTTGGCTTAAAGAAATGAACAGTGATAGGGACCAGGGCTCTCTCTATGTTCTGCGCGTCCAGGGCTATTTTACAAGTGTAATTTCCCAAAGAGATGGGAAAGTGCAAACCAGAAATCTTCTTGTCTCTGCAGGTTCTGTGCAATTTGTCTAATTGCCTGCATACTTCAATCAAAGCCATCTTATCATTGCAGAACATGGGAAGCCTCAGAGGGGTGCTCTCATAGCCGGCAAGCCTGATATAGGAGAATTTTCTGAATTGTATGAAATAAGCACCGTAGCGCGATATCAGATTCATGGCTTCATCAGAAAATCTCCTAGCAGTATCACCTTCGAGCAGCCTGACCACGTACATGGTGAAAGCGTCATTGACCCTTCTGAAATTATGATTGCTGGTCTCTAGGGTGAACTGCGGGTAGTAGGCATATACTGGATCATCTTTGTGAGCGTCAATGTAGGAAAAACCAAACCATTGCCGTGACACTGCCAAGGTATACATCAGGTAAGAAGTCATGTAGAACTTCTTCGTTTGTTGTACATTGGACAGCTGCTCTGCCAAATTCATGCTGATGATCTCTGCCCAGTTGATATTTTGTGTTCCCTCGCACACCATGCTGATGAGCGGGCACATCCAGAAGTGGAATTCGTTGGTAGAGGGTAAACCCATAACCCGAGCCAGTAGAATTATAAAATCTGACAATTCTTCATTGAAATCTGCTGGAAAAGAGTCTTAGACAGGTGAGATGCTCCCTTCTTAGGGTTCTTGAGCCAGGACTTCGCCACCCGCGCCTTGTATTTGTCACTGTCTTGATTGAACAGAGCCTGTGCTTGATCCCGGGAAATGACTATGGCATTATCCATCTCTGGGATTCTCAGTGCGGTACTAATGGTGGCAGCATCCAGCTTGGCGATGAGTTCCCCGTGTATATTGGTTAATTCACTCGAATCAGGGTCGAAGTGAGCTCCGCACGAAAGTACAGTATCAGCGCACTGTACCGAGATCAGAAACCTCTAGCAAAAGCCAAACCGCTATCGTGAATCATTTGTGCCATTGGTGTAGGGTTTGCATCTGCCACCCTCGCCCAAAAATCACCGAAGTCAAGATGCCGAGCTTCACTGTCCCCAATATTGGGAACGGCAGATTCTAGTGGCAAAATTTGTTCCTGTCCCTAGAATTTGATCTTCATATTGATAGTAACAGAGCCGCAACCTAAACTCGGGAAGGAATTACAGAGAAAAGGGATACACGCGCAGGGAATTAGGTTGCAAGGGTTCGAGCAAGGATAGCATGGAAACAATGTGAAAAATGCAAAGGGGGATGCCCGTTATATAGCCGAATAGGAGAGAGAAAAACAATGAATGCACATTTAATACACACCCACCAATTTAAATAAGCCGGATATTCGGGTAGAGCGGAAAAAACTAGCACGAATGACACTTGGTTCATTAGGGACATGTGAGACGCGAATGCGTGAAACACGCGGCTCGGCCGATTCGGGTGAAGCGGGGAAAAGACACACAAATGCCTTTTGGGACATGCGGGACATGAGTGTGCGAAGTACGCGATTTATGTGGATCAGACGAAAAGGTTACAATGGGTCCGGAAAATTTTGGGACATTTGGGACGAAAATGCGTGAAGTACGCGGTTCGGGTGAATCGGCCGAAAATGGAACAACTTGCACAATTTGACTTGGGACATTTGGGACATGAAAGTGCGAAGTACGCGGTTCGGGTGTTTCTAGAAAATGGAACAACTTGCCCGATTAACTTTGGGACATTTGGGACGAAAAGTTCCGACGGGCCCGAAAATGGAACAACTTCGGGGAAATCGGCCGATCGGGGAACAGAATGCACTTTTGAACCTGGGACATGCGGGACAAAAATGTCCGACAGGCCCGAAAAACATACAAAATGACCCAAAACTGCAGATTTTTTCAATTTCACGACCTTTAACAATTTCAGCACAACAGAGAAGACACTTAAACTCAAAATTTTGGAAATTCACTTCTTTAAGAGCAGGGAATTTTGAGTGGACAACACAATCCGAGGGAACTATTCCTTCCTTTTCCAATTCCTCTTATTTCATGCTCCAAGATTAGGAAACATGCCATCCTAACACTCTACCTCACTTTGATACTTCTCAACTAGTGCAAGTACCTACCTCTAGGTGTTCAAGAACTGCTTATAACATGAAATTATTGTTGTGATGACTTGGTAAGAATTCTCAACCAAATTCCTCTCCTAATCCTTATTGGAATCATTCCTTTCATTAATTTCTTTATTATTATTTAGAGCAGTTCTTGTGACCTTAGGATTAAGTGTGTGTGTGGCTAGAGGTAATTGAATACATTTTATAAAAATGCATGACAAGGCCTCTACCTTCTCTGTCGATTGCTCCTTTTTGTCCTTGTCCTTATCAATATTTTAGAAAACATCTTGGAATACAACTTTATGATCATGTTTCAATCCCTCGGTGTATTTCTTACACAGGGGATCCAGATAACTTGGAATTTAGAAAAGTTGCACCTTCCTTTAAAACTTCATTTTTTCGAGTGGCCACCTCCAAATATATTTTTCCTTAGTTTCCTACCATTTTATTAGATATGGTTTTTTCCTTCTTAGGTGGTCTTGATGAGATTAAATATTTGGTACTTATAAATTCATTTATACTAACCCATACTTTCACCTTCTTTTTCCTTGGAAGAGCCTATGATAACCATCCCCAAAGGGCAGCTCATCACCGAGACACCGGTTTCCTTACTGGTGCCACAATAATTTTCGAGAGGAATGGGAAACCTCTGGAGTGTCAACAATTGTTACTTTATCCTCGATCAACTATTTTTCTCTTGTTTATTCCTTGGTTGTAGGTTGTGACATTATGATGTAATGCATTACCTCACCCCTATTCTTGTTCAAATTTTTTTCAATGGTCTTGGTGACCTTGGTTTATTCACTTTTAAGGGGTGGGGAATACCGTTTACTAGCATCATTAATTATAGGAGATACCTCCACATGTTCACTAAGGGAAAATGGTCTGTAGTTGTACCACGTGTATGTGTGCATGGATCCTTTTCATATTTTTTCCCTATAATCCTAACACCTTCCACACTTCCCAATACAATAGTGATGAGTTGTTAAGTATCTTGGAGTTTCCTAGTAATTTTTGTAGGGTTTCCACACTTTTCTATATTGTAGGCTACACCAAAATTCCTTGGTGCTTTCCTCCTTCCGACCCTTATGATCTTCACTTGGAGTGGGGCCATTTTATTTTTCAACATTGGTTTCATCCTGAATTGTAGCCAAAAAAAAAATTACCCCATGTTCCATTCATAATGTCTCCAAAAGATCATAAAATATATTCTCATTTTAAGGGTTGATCTTTTTTTCTCTCTCCCTTTATCAACTTCTAATTTTGGGACCACTTGAATTTCAACTTGTGAAACTATTTATTCCTAAACATTAGGTCTAGCCATTTGAGCCATGACCACTCTTGCTTCGGAATAAATATATCATCTAGGGGTGTAAGAACCTAGGTCATGGGGCTTGTTGGAGGAACTCTAGTCTCCTAAACTGATGTTTCTTCTCCCGAGGTCCTTTTAGTCCCAACATGCATGACACCTCCCTATGAAACAAAATTCACAAACCTAGGTCTATTATGCTTTATGAAAGTGATTTCATTTGAATCCTCGGCCTCCTCACTGAAATGTTTTTGGACTATACGGAGGATTCTATCCCTTAAATTTTCTCTTTCCATTACCCTTACTAGAATATTTACCAACATATACCCTCCTACCATGTTCTTTAGAGGCATAAACATTGGGTGTTGAAGAACCAAATTGGATGACCTAGATAGGAGTAAGAAAAATGGGACTTATCCTTCTCAAAATATCTTCAATTTTTTGTGCCAATTGGGAAACAAAATTCCTAGTCTTGCTAGTGCAAGAAATTATCTCATCTTTACCTTGAGAAGTGAGGGTCATCTTGAAAGAAATATTTGGAGTTCCTTTTGTGGTGCCTGTTTCCTTCCTAAAGGTTAGGATCACATCATCAATAATACCATTGAGCCTATATTCACAAAGTACAACATGTAATTTTTGATTGATCTCAACTATTTGATCTAGAAACCAAATAAGGGTCCTCCTTATGACATCAATAGTCCTTTGATGTAAGGAATTCATTTCTTAGACAACCCAATTTAAATTTGGAATAGGTTGCATTGCCATGTTCATTTGGGTGTACTCCAAGATAATTGTGTCTCCATCATCAACCACCTCCCGAGGCACCATGGCCATCTTATAATCAACAATTTGAGTCAAGGAAATCCTGGAGTAACTCTTTATCCCGACTTCCTCTTCTCCCGAAAGTCCTTCCAATAATATTGATAGTGTGGTTCATGTTCTGATGCAGAACCTATGGTTTTGTGCATGAACCATATAATATCATAATCATTCATGGGGAAAATTGCTCAACAGAGAAACTTCTCATTGTATGTTCAACTAATTTTTACTAAACTAAGTTAGGGTAGGTATACCTACCAATAGTGATAGGAAACTTGATATTAGCTTTATGCTTCGCTATCAGGATCTTGTGAACATAAACAAGCTGTCTAATTAACTCCAATAACACCCATTTGTCATCTATATTCCTAGGTATCTGTTGTCAAAATTTCACCCCCTAGGGTAAATTTCGATAACATGCATTAGAGTTTTGCAGTTCCAAGCATGTAGATTGAGCCAGGAAAAATCATAAAAAATGACTAAGTCCTAGTCCTAGGGGCAGTCGGGACATTTGGGACATCTAGGCGCGGATCGGCCGAAAAGCCTCCAGGCGGCCCGTGAAGCAAAGGGACATCTGGGACAGAAGTACGCGGCGGGCGCGAGAAGCCGATCCGGCTGAAAGAGGAAGAAAAACGACTAACTGCTGAGCGGGATAGTTCGGGACAAGAGTACGTGAAGTACGCGAACCGGCCGGATCGGCCGAAATGAGAACAAACAGTCCGGAAGCAATTGGGACATTTGGGCCGTGATGACGAGAACCGGCCGGTTCACCCGAAACAGAAAGTTTGTACTGGGACATTCGGGACGAAGGGACGCGCGGGACGTGGATCACCGAAGGAGCCGAAAGCCAATCAAACAATGCCACATCATCGGCCAAATGAGGGACGAGGAAGCCCATTTCGGGCGGATCGGAAGTTTTTGGCCCTGGAAGTTTGGGACATTCGGGACATAAAGACACGAAGGGCCCGAAGGAGCAAAAAGGGCCGAGAACCAACCAGATCACGACACGTGTCGCAGGGGAAAGAGTCCAAAGGTCAAAGGGAAAATTTTGAGGGGTCAGCCCGAGCCAATCAAAAGAGGACACGTGTCCTATGGAACAGGGAATGCGGAGCTTGGGAAGGAGTTAGAGAATTTGGCATGAGTTTTGGCCGAAAAGCTAAAAGCCAAGGTCTGCCCCGCGCCCCTGTCGGCCAATCAATGCATGCCACGTGTCCAAGTTTAAGGGGCCCACAAGGAAATTTCAAAAGAAAGCCCACCGAAAGGTAGAGGAGAGAGAATCATGTGACCAATCAATGCGTGCCACGTGTCATCCAGGTGGCAGAGCGCGGGAAAGATTTCAAAACACGTTTTCACTGTTTTGTGCCCTAAAACTTCAGACCTCCATAACTTTCGATCCAGAGCTCAGATTTGCACGTTCTTTATATCAACGGAAAGCTTATGAAATTCTCTACATGATTCTGGGATCAATCTTGAATTTTGGTGCAGTCTAGAGAGAGAAAATTAAGAAACAGATCTGACGCGTGTTCATGGCTAGAAATGACATTCCAGCGACCAGATTTAATGCAGAATGGGTCGCATTCTCCTGTAATCCAGTCAAAGTGATAGGGTATGGGTTTGTAAGGTCCCCCATGCCATTTTAATGCATCTGTAGTCAATGAGGAATAGGCTTACATGTTTTCCCACGTTTCTGTCCCCTGGGCTCGACCCATGCAATGTAAAAAGCCAGATTTGGCTCATTTGATAACAAGTTGTTCATCTTTTCGGCTCTGCCCTCCCTTCTTTTCTTCTCTAGGGTTGAAAATGGAGCTCGAACCTCCTCCCTACTCTGTAATGGTGTTTTTTCCTTTTACTAATGAAATGATGTTCTGTGCAAACTTCTGAAGCAACAAAAATGTGTTTTGTGATGCATCTGTCCATCCTTTCTCGTTTTTGCTTGTTTTCTTCTTGCCTCTCTTCATTGCAGGTATTTGTGCATGTTTGAACGTTCATTGCAGATCTGGAGCTGTGTTCATGGAGTTTTGGGACATTTTTTGTGTGAAATCTATCCTTGGGCCTGTGATGCATCTGTCCATCCTTCCCATTGCTCACCTCTCTTTGTCCCATGGCAGTTTTGATAGATGTCCAACATTCTCCTTCTCTGGTGTATCACCATTTTAGTGTAGGCTTTTGTTCTTTTCCTTTCTCTCTCTCTCTCTCTGTCTCCTTGGCATTGTTAGATTAGGATTAGATTAGCTTGTCTGCATTGGAAATAGCTTGTGGCGGTGTAGTTTAGAGAAGGAACCAGCCTTCTCTCGGAGATTCCTCTCTCAGTTTCACAAGTCCCACGCTTGGAGAGAGGTTTCCATGTTGTGCAATCACACTGGATGCCTGAGTGATCAACCTAGAAGCCTGATCTGCATCCAGGGGTGCTGTGATTTTGCATCAACAGTTTTGGCACGCCCGGTGGGACATCACAGAAGTTAGAGTTTCATCTTTCAGAGGTGTCTCATTATCAAATAGAAAATCTTAAGCCACCGTGCGACCATTAACAGTTTTGGCACGCCCGGTGGGACATCACAGAAGTTAGAGTTTCATCTTTCAGAGGTGTCTCATTATCAAATAGAAAATCTTAAGCCACCGTGCGACCATTAATAGTTTTGGCACACCCGGTGGGAGATCACAGAAGTTAGAGTTTCATCTTTCAGAGGTGTCTCATTATCAAATAGAAAATCTTAAGCCACCGTGCGACCATTAACAGTTTTGGCACGCCCGGTGGGAGATCACAGAAGTTAGAGTTTCATCTTTCAGAGGTGTCTCATTATCAAATAGAAAATCTTAAGCCACCGTGTGACCATTAACAGTTTTGGCACACCGGTGGGACCTTAGAGGTCTTCCACTTCATCTTTTGCAGGTTGATGTGTTCTTGTGAATATTTCAGCCTTTGGAGGCACTTGCAAACACATCTGGCGACTCCATCTTGTCAACAACCCATCTCTGAAGTTGCAGACCTTCCTTTCCATTCATTTTCATTCTTTTTCTATCCATTCTTCCTTCCATCTCTTCCATCATTCTTTCATTCTATGAAGTTGTGCAATCATGACTTCATTTCCATCATGGAATTCACATCAACAATAGCAGTATATTCCACCTCCAACATGTTTTACAAATCCTCCAAATCAACATTTTGAGCAGATTCAAGATCAGTATGCATACCCATATGAGCAGCAGTGCCAAAGTCAGTTTGGCTATGGAGCCTTCCAAGAGCAAGAGTATGCATACAATGAAGACCATCAGATGCAAGATGCTGGTCTGTTGGAGAAAATCCAAAAGATGGAGGTAAACATAGTGCAGTCCAGGGCTCAGGCACAGATGAAAGCATTTGGAATCAGTTGCAGAGCACCTTGTCCATGGGTGGGACCTTTTCCAAGGCATTACAGCCCTCAAGAGAAGCTTGACTTCATGATTGCAATGCTTCCTTTGCTTGCAAAGTGGATTGAAGAAATAGAGGTGTATGAGAGGAGTATTCAGCAACCTTGCCAACGAGTAAGCACACCTTCTCATGCCTTTTCTTTTCCTCTTTCCCAATCTGTTTCATCTCAGCAGTGTCAAGCTTTAAACTCTCCATCTGCTGTCCCAAATGTTGATCCCATGTCTCCATCTCTCAGTCTTCCATCCCATCTCAGTTTTTCCGCCCTCTTCTCTTCCAAATCCAAACCCCCTCCACAAGAGCTAAATGAAATACCCCCTCCTCCAAAGAAACAAGAGGTTTCACCTCCTCCACCACCACAAAAAATTGTAAAATCAGTTGAGCTACAACCCATCCCTCCTCTTGCATTCCCAATTCCATGTGGGGAAGAAGAAATTGCAAAAATCAGCCATGCAGGACAGCAAGAAGAGGAGCCCGACAGAAAAGAAATGACAGACAACTTGAGGAGTTGGGCTGCTAAATTTGGGATAACAAAGATCCCCTTGATGGTTAAGCCTACAGAAGAGGCTAGGGTTGGAGAACAGGTGGTGGTTAGGACTGATTTTGTTGCAGCAGAAGAAGAAGATCTTGCAGTCCCAACTTGTCCTCTAGAGCAGCAGATTGAAGAGTTTGACTTGACAAACTTCATGCTGGAGGAAGAGTTCAATCAAGAGCAAGATTGTCTTCAAACATTGGAGGAAGGAGAAGTTGCTCCAAATCCAAAAGAAGAGGAGCACAATCTAGCTATGGAAGAGAAAATTGCGGATCCAAGGGCTTTGAGCACAAAGCAGGCTACAGGAGAACCTTCAGTTCTTCTTTCTACTTCATCTCTCTCTAGCTCCAATGTCGAAGAGGAGTTTGATCTCTCAAACTCAATGTTGGAGGATGAAGGAAACCATGGTGGTCAAGTTACAGATCAAGAAGACACCATGGAGGAAGTTGAACATTTGCAGCAGGACAGTCATGAGGTAGTTTATCTGTCAGATTTGGAGGACTGTTTTGATGGAGAAGAGCTGGTTGAGTTTCCACCATTCTCTCTTTCATCATCCACATTCCAAACACAAGAGTCTTTTGTCATGGAGGAGAGTATTGATTTGCAGTAACACCGTATCTTATAGAAGCTCTTTGGAACCAAGATTGGAAGATTTTAATCTTTCATGTCCTTCATTGGAGGAAGAGAAAGGGCAGAGGAATTTCGCCATTTCTTCCACATCATCCATTCAAGAAGGTCCGCAAGAAGACTCCATTCTTGGAGTTGAAAATCAGGGAAATGGGCATACTCAAAGGATCAGACCTTGCCCAATCAGGTATTTGGCTTCATTGGAGCCAAAGGAGAAGTCACAACCAGTCATGCTTGCTTCTGAGCATGAGGGTGAGCTACAAAGTACCAAGGATCAGCCTGTCATCATACCTCTCAATCCAAATGCGAGCAACTAAAAGAGGTATTGAATTTTCCTTGAGTTGATACCTTGATGATTTGGGTGGAATACCAGCTTCTTGTTGATTTTCCACTCATCCTAACAACCATGATCAGCTCCAAATCAATTGCATGGTTGCCACTTTTGAGAAAGGGAAGCTATTTCTCACAACCAATTGCAGGGTTTGTTTAGCTTGCTTTTGCTTCCAGTTAGAGTAGAGTAGGTAGGTTTGCTTTCAGTAGAAGAAGTGCTTGTGCACACTCTACATGTTTCATTTTGGAGCATGTATGATTTTTAGTTCTGTACATAGTTTTTGTTGTGCTGGTTTTGCTCTTGCACAGTTCGTTTCAGTGGCATTTTGGTGAGAACAACTCCATGTCCGGTGGGTTTCAAGTGGCTCAGAGGGAAGTTTTCAAAGTTCAGATCAGTTTTCAGGCTTGCTTATGACTCCATGCCCAATGGATTGCTTCAGGCTACTGATCATTCATCTAGCAGGCAGATGACCCCACTGAGTCACCAAACTGTTGTCAAAATTTCACCCCAGGGTAAATTTCGATAACATGCATCAGAGTTTTGCAGTTCCAAGCATGTAGATTGAGCCAGGAAAAATCATAAAAAATGACTAAGTCCTAGTCCTAGGGGTAGTCGGGAAATTTGGGACATCTAGGCGTGGATCGGCTGAAAAGCCTCCAGGCGGCCCGTGAAGTAAAGGGACATCTGGGACAAGTATGCTGGCGGGCGCGAGGCGATCCGCCAAGAAGAGGAAGAAAAATGACTAAGCATTGAAAGCGGGATAGTTCGGGACAAGAGTACGTGAAGTACGTGAACTGACCGGATCAGCTGAAATGAGAACAAATAGTCTGGAAGTAATTGGGACATTTGGGCCGTGATGACGCGAACCTACCGGTTGGTCGCCGCGAAGCGAAGAAAGTTCGTATTAGGACATCCGGGATGAAGGGACGCGCGGGACGCGGATCGCCGAAGGAGCCGAAAGCCAATCAAACAACGCAACGTCATCAGCCAAATGAGGGATGAGGAAGCCCATTTCGGTGGATCGGAAGTTTTGGCCCGGGCGATTTGGGACATCCGGGACATAAAGACGCGAAGGGCCCGAAGGAGCCGAAAGGGCCGAGAACCAACCAGATCACGACATGTGTCACAGGGGAAAGAGTCCAAAGGTCAAAGGGAAAATTTTGAGGGGTCAGCTCGAGCCAATCAAAAGAGGACACGTGTCCTATGGAATAGGGAATGCGGAGCTCGGGAAGGAGTTAGAGAATTTGGCATGAGTTTTGGCCGAAAAGCTAAAAGCCAAGGTCTGCCCCGCGCCCCTGTCGGCCAATCAATGCATGCCACGTGTCCAAGTTTAAGGGGCCCACAAGGAAATTTCAAAAGAAAGCCCGCTGAAAGGTAGAGGAGAGAGAATCACGCGACCAATCAATGCGTGCCACGTGTCATCCAGGTGGCAGAGCGCGGGAAAGATTTCAAAACACGTTTTCACCTGTTTTGTGCCCTAAAACTTCAGACCTCCATAACTTTCGATCCAGAGCTCGGATTTGCACGTTCTTTATATCAACAGAAAGCTTATGAAATTCTCTACATGATTCTGGGATCAATCTTGAATTTTGGTGCAGTCTAGAGAGAGAAAATTAAGAAACAGCTCTGACGCGTGTTCATGGCCAGAAATGACATTCCAGCGACCAAATTTAATGCAGAATGGGTCGCATTCTCCTGTAATCCAGTCAAAGTGATAGGGTATGGGTTTGTAAGGTCCCCATACCATTTTAATGCATCTGCAATCAATGAGGAATAGGCTTACATGTTTTCCCACGTTTCGTCCCCGGGCTCGACCCATGCAATGTAAAAAGCCGATTTGGCTCATTTGATAACAAGTTGTTCATCTTTTGGCTCTGCCCTCCCTTCTTTTCTTCTCTAGGGTTGAAAATGGAGCTCGAACCTCCTCCCTACTCTATAATGGTGTTTTTTCCTTTTACTAATGAAATGATGTTCTGTGCAAACTTCTAAAGCAACAAAAATGTGTTTTGTGATGCATCTGTCCATCCTTGCTCGTTTTTGCTTGTTTTCTTCTTGCCTCTCTTCATTGCAGGTATTTGTGCATGTTTGAACGTTCATTGCAGATCTGGAGCTGTGTTCATGGAGTTTTGGGACATTTTTCTCGTGTGAAATCTATCCTTGGGCTCGTGATGCATCCGTCCATCCTTCCCATTGCTCACCTCTCTTTGTCCCATGGCGCTTTGATAGATGTCCAACATTCTCCTTCTCTCGGTGTATCACCATTTTAGTGTAGGCTTTTGTTCTTTTCCTTTTCTCTCTCTCTCTCTCTGTCTCCTTGGCATTGTTAGATTAGGATTAGATTAGCTTGCCTACACTGGAATAGCTTGTGGCGGGTAGTTTAGAGAAGGAACCAGCCTTCTCCGGAGATTCCTCTCTCGGTTTCACAAGTCCCACGCTGGAGAGAGGTTTCCATGTTGTGCAATCACACTGGATGCCCGAGTGATCAACCTAGAAGCCCGATCTACATCCGGGGTGCTTTGTGAGTCTGCACATTAACAGTATCATATATGGTGCACCTAAGAACCCACTCACTATGATATAAGAAAAAGTTGGGAATTATATAAAATAACACCCCCATTTAGCTATGCTTCTATTGGATTTAGGGGTAATCCTATCATATTTCCAATAAGGAGAAAACAAATACATCACGGGGAAACAAATGTATCAATTACTTTTCTAAATTGAGCCCCATAATTGACTATATTCACTTGGGGACATATGTCATATACTTTTAAGTGTTAAGATCCCTTTCCCATGTCAACCTTGGGAAGATTCTATGGAATGTAACATTATATACTAAGTAGGAAGTCACATAGAACTCATGCGAACTTTGAGATGTTGGAATATTCCCCTATAGCTATAACACCTACCGCATCATTTGATAATGGATGGAATTTCTGATTAACTCTCCCCAATAGATGGGAGGCTTGGTCACCAATATGAGAAAAATAAATAGACACATCCACTCCTGGAACATAAAGGTAAAATCATTCCCCACTAAGTGGCTCACCAATGTTATACAATTTTAAATTTATTTAATGAATTCAGTTTGGGCCAACCTCTTTGGGAGTCGGGTAACATATGCTCTAGGCTTTTCCAACCACTGATCATTAAACATCTTATTTATCTCTCCATAATTATCATTCAAGTACTCCTCCCTCTCTTGACACTTACATCAGCCACATGGATCACATTAGAGAGGCCCAATATCTTATCAAATTATGGTGTTGTTAGGGACAAAACTAAGGCACCACTTCCATCCCCGATTTCTCGTGTTTTATGGTTATAATTTTGAGCACATGTCCACACAAATTCTGGGTACTACATAGAGAGAGGGTAAAAAATGACTAATGCAATCACTCTATCATCTATTTAATTTATCATCTTACTCTTCATAAGGGCCTTCAATCTCAGATTGAATTTAGTTAAGTCCACCCCACCTAAGTTTGTAGAAGTTATCATATCAAAATGGGAGGTTAAATTTGAAGTTGTTTGGGGGAAGTTAGGTATAATCCTCATCTTGTAATACTTGAATTGGTTACCAAGAGATGATAAAATTCACCACAACCATCTACATGAAATCTTACTCTTCAAATTTTTACACAATGATTCATAAAACACCTAAAAATAATGGAGGGCCATGAAGATAGGGCACTTGTTTTATGAGCTTTGTTCAATTTAGGGATGGAAAAATGACCCCTAGCTTGCCCAAGCTTCTTCATAAACAAAATTTTACTCCGAAAATTCTTAGGGCAAGTTGAAGGCTTTCTCAATTGATTATTTGAATGTAAAGTGTTGATTTAGGGCCCTTTTTCAAATTATGTGTCATAATAGCAACATTAATGGAACAAAATCCACCTGGTGCTTTATCATGCTTTCCTTATTTATATTTCGAGTTGTTGGGGATTTTTTTGTTAATACGCTATTTACCTCTCCTTTATGGGCCTCGGGATGAAGGAGGCATATTGCATGAATGCAATGATATGAATGTGCAAATTGTAACTTGTAATTATCACTCATATGCCCATTTTCATGCCACATATCCTTCTTTTGACTTGTTGACACAGGTGGGTTGCGGGAAAGCGGTATTTTACAAAGATGCAATGATGTAAGTTACAAAAGTGCACAGATTTCCAAATTCTCGAACCATTACCACATGTTATCATTCAATATGTTCTAGGGATCGAGGGTACAACCGCAACATGCACCTTTGCATAAGATATTTCAAACTTGCAACAAAGGTATGCACTCCCAGATCCTCTAAATATTCCCGAGTGGGTGTCGAGGTATCACCCACAACTCGCAACATTGAAATTAGTTTCATACTTGATTAAATGGTAATTAAACCCAGAGATACCCATAATATCCTACTCTATGGGCCATAGGATTTCATGTGCACTTTACAACTTTTTTCATGAAAAACCACAAAACTAAGATAAGGGCCCAAAAACCCCGATCTAATCCTTTGAATATTCTACTCAACCGAGTGCCAAGGACATTAAGGAGGTATGAGGATAACAAGGTTTATGTGAAAGATAAATATGGGCACCAACAATGACAACAAGATAGTGACATGCTCTCAAAGTGGTGAGGAATGTGATATCGCTATATGCATTTATGAAGCAACACATTGTCTTTATACAAAAATGGCTTGCTTACTCTTCATCCTTACACCATACATCATTTATAACATTTTCAATATCATTATTACAATGAATAACACAAAACATATTAATCATAACATTATTATTAAAAAGAATAAAATAAGGATATTTGTAATAACAAGCTTTTGAGATTATATCCCTAATGATAGTTGGTTGAGTTTATAGCTAACTCCTTTTCATTAACTAAGCCAAGTTATTTTGGCACCGAGTCACATGAGAAACCAACCATCTCATTAAGTTACTTGTTTAACGATCGAGTTTCTTTGTGAACATGTGCTCACTAAGTCAACTAAGCTCAATTGAGCTATTTTAAGCATATGGTGTCAAGCTCATTACACACCTTTGCATTCACTTCAATCTCGCATAGTGCCTTGAAACAAACTAAATTGCCAACCGAGATGATTTATATTTTTTCCAAGTTGATTGACATTTTACATTAGGTGTTTCACGAGAGATAGAAACAAAGATAAGTCACAAAGTAACCAAGTTTTAACGTATTACTAAATCACCACCAAGCTACTCATTGAGTCAAACTTGCATTGAGCCAAGCTCCATATCAACTCTAACAAGAAAAACCAATGAAAAATGGAATATAGGAAAGTCGCGGGGCTAACACATGATTTTTAACTTTGAAGCGAACCATGATGAATGTGGGATAAATATGAATTATCTTTGTAAAATAACCCTCTTTACATGACTCATCACCATAAAGATTTGTTAAGCTCATCCCCAATTTAAGTGAATCATCCATAACCCCATGTTACTAGTCAAACACAATTTAATTTAAACAAAAAGTGTTTTTCTTGGCATATTAATGTTGGACTAAGTCAATTACACTACACTCCTTTATGAAGACGACTCCAACTATATGGCTCCTTTGGGCATGATATAGAGATAATAAATGCATGAAAGATGGAATTAGGAGTACAAATCCTATTTGGCGCATGGATAATTTTATTGGAGTTAAAACCCAAAATTTATAAAATACATGGGTGCCTAAAAATAGCCCATGTGGATTTTATATAGGGGAGGTAAAACACATAGGGATGGAAATTTTAGAAGTTTTCTTTATAGGAGATTGTGGATTTCACTCAAGAATTTACACCTATTTTGTGCAAAAGGATATTGGTAGAGATTACGGGATTTATAGAGGTTACAATGTTCATGGAGGCCATGTACATGTTCCATAGAAACATAAGTCTATCGAGTGTGAGCACAAAAACTATGCATAAATGGAAAGACAAGAAAAAAAAAGCAAAAACCTCTCCTTAATGCTTTTCTTGTAAACCTTGAATAAGGTTGTTGAAGCGTTTAAACGTGTAGAACCTTGTAAAAACTTGGATTGTGGGTGCTCTTGAATTTAATTTCCAAAATGAGAGAGTGCAATGCTATGAACACAAAAAGACATTGGGAAAGATTCCCATATGAATATATTGGATGACAAAACAAAAATTTGGTTGAGAGAAATAAAACCAAGAGAAATCCAAGATGATTATTGCAAAGGATAAGGCATTATTTAATAGCTAAGGGGAGGCCATGAAAATTGGATCTAAGTTTGAATGAGTTCCAAGATCATGAATGTACTTCTTGAAATAGTAAGTGGATTTGGTCGTGTAGGTGTAGCATTGAAGGGTCAATTATTATTTTGTTGGTATTAATATTTAATCCGAGAAAGTGGTTCTACGTGCAATATTATTACCCCCACCATTATAGGGTTATAGAAGTGGAGTCCAAGTGGAGCTGACTCGGATGATGAAGGGAGTCCAAGTAGGAAAATACATTTATTTTTCAATTTACTAACTAATTTAATTAGTTATGAAGTGTAAGATAATTAATCATTTATTTAATAAATGTTAATTAAACTAGTTAAAGGTTTAGGAATTAATTTAATCAATTACAAAAGGTAATATAATAAACTTAATTAATTATAAGGGTGATAGAATTGAAGCATGAATTGATTAATTTACATTTTAAAGGATATGGATGATAATTAAAGATAAGATGGAAACAAGTATGTAGTTTTGGGTTGTCTTCATTTACCCCTCTTTAAAGTGTTATTATGAAGTAATAACATTTTAAATATAGTAGACATATACGGATCGATGTGTGGAAGATTGGGAAATATGGTAGATTATTAGATTTTCCCTAGTGAAAATTTAGATACCCCATTGAGTAGGATGGTAAGGAAATGTCCCCTCAAGTAGATGGGTTACAAAAAGCGGTGGATAAGCGCTTGATAGGAAGAAGACAAGGAATTTGAAGGAGGATGGGAGGGATTGTGCTCATAGCATGAGCATCATTTGGAGAGTGAAATTTAGAGAAACATTATTTTGTTGTTACACAATAGAGTTATCACTGTGATTATGAAAGAATCAAGATGTTTAACTTGTTATGTTGTATATCAAACACACATGCAACAAAGAAAAGATAAAACATAAATAACCCAATATACTTTGTTAGGTTGCGAGATCCGGTTTGATGTGAGAAAGTGTTGAAGACTATACACTAAGAGTACTATACACTTTCCATAGTTGTCTCACCGGGGTTTGGGGCACAACCCCGAGAAAAACAATTTGGACTTAAAACGTTCTCGATATACCGAGAAACGTGCTTTTCTCATATGGGCGGGATTTTTGACGCATAGGTTTATGGGATGGTTTTAGCCCATGGTTTTGATACCCACGGTTTTGTAAAACTACTTAAGTAGATATATACTTATATGGTTATATGCATATGGTAGGGATAATGTAACATTGTAGATGTGTTTTGAATTCGGGTGTGAATTTTCAGAGATTTGTTGAGCATAGATCCAAACAGATCTGGGTATCGTATTGAGAGAGCGGTGGCTTGTAATAAAATTTGAGAAAGTGATTCTTGGTGGACGTAGCCCAAATTGGGTGAACCACATTAAATATTGTCTCTTTGTGTTGTTTTATTTTATTCTGCACTTTTATTTGAGATCTGTAATATTTTCTGCATATTAGTTTCTATTGTTGCTATTCTATAAGGGATTATTCCACATATTTTATCCCTTATTTCCTAACAATTGGTATCAAATCTTGGTTTAGTTTGCTGAAGTGTTGAATCATAGGGAAAGTTTTATCTTGAGTGGGAGCTATGGTAGATGATGGAAGATCAAAGGTTGATAAATTCAATGGGTAGAATTTCAGTCTTTGGAAGATGCAGATGGAAGATTACCTTTATTAGAAGGATCTTTATATTCCGTTGTCTGAGAAGGTGAACAAACCCTCAAGCATGAAAGATGTGGAATGGGATTTGCTGGATAGGAAGGTACTTGGGACAATCGACTATGTCTTGCATCTTTGATATTATTTAATGTTTCAAAGGAAAAGACTACAAAAGAAGCGATGGATGCATTTGGGAAGTTGTATGAAAAACCCTTCGCCTCTAATAAAATATTTTTAATGAATTTTTTTAATATGAAGATGTATGAGAATCGTTCAAAGTAGCATATCATTTAATACGGTTATAAATATGCTAGCTTTGGTTACAATAGAATTTGATGAAAAAGTTATAAATTTATTAGTTTTGTGCTCTTTACAGAGCATTAGAATAACTTGGTAATGGTGGTAAGAAACTGGTTCCAACTAACTCAAAGTTGAATTTTGAGGATGTTATATGGGTGATTCTAAGTGAGAAAATGAAAAGAAAAATATTTGGGGAATATTCTACTTTAGGGAATGTTTTGACAATGGAAACTAGAGGGAGACAGAAGAATAGAGGAAGCCATGAAAAATCAAAGGATCGGGCAAGGTCAAAATCCAAAAGCAAGATAGTATGTTGGCATTGTGGAAAGTCTAGGCATGCAAAGAAGGATTGTTGGGAACTTCAGGACAAGAAGAAACAACAGGAAGAAAACAAGGAGGCAAATGTGGCAACGGGGAATGTATGTCAAGATGCTTTGATTCTTTCTTTAAATAATATTACTAAATCTTGAGTTTTAGATTCGGGGGATTCTTTCCATGCTACTCCACATAGGAATTATTTTGTTGATTATGTTCAAGGAAATTTTGGGCATGTTTTTATTAGTGATGATGAGCCTTGAAGCATAGTTAGAAAAGGTTTTGTTTAGGTTAATATGTAGAATGGGAATACTTGGCTATTGAAGGATGTCAAACATGTGCCTACATTAAGACAAAATTTGATATCGGCAGGCAGTTGGGAAGTGATGGTTATACTGTGATATTTACAATGAACTCTTGGAAGGTTATCAAGGGTGCTCTTGTGGTGGCAAGAGGTAAGATGTTTGGAACCTTGTATTTAACCACTAATAACACTAATGTTTGTAATCTTGTTGCTTCAGAAGTAGATACAACATTGTGGCACTATAGGCTTGGTCATATGAGCCATAAGGGCATGAAGATCATAAAGAAGGATTTTCCTAGATATATAGAAACATGTTTGGAGTTCTGTGAGGACTGCATATATGGGAAACAAAAGTGAGTAAGGTTTTCTAAGGTTGGGCCTACAAAGAAAGAGATTAAGTTAAAGTGGTGCATTTTGATGTGTGGGGGCCCACTGGTATCATCCTTGGGGTTAAAGTTATTATGTTAATTTTATTAATGACGCAACAAGGAAAGTTTGAGTTTATTATATTAGAAACAAATCTTATGTATTTGAAACTTTTGTTAAATGGAAAGCCTTGGTAGAGAATGAAACATGTCTTAAGCTAAAATTTCTCAGGTCAGATAATGGAGGGGAGTATTACAGTAATGAATTTGATGATTACTATTCTAAGAATGGAATCCACAGGAAAAAGATGGTTCTAGGAACTCCTTGAGTAGAATGGGGTGTCAGAAAGGATGAATAGAACAATAATGGAATGTGCTAGGAGCATGAGGTTACATGTAGGACTACCTCTTTCTTTTGGGAAAAGCGGTGAGCACAGCTGTGTACTTGATAAACAGAGGACCCTCAAGTGCCTTGGATGGAGGCATACTTAAGGAGGCTTGGTATGGTAAGAAAGTTGATTATTCATTTCTTAGAGTCTTTGGATGTGAGGTGTTTATCCATATAAACAAGGATGATAGGACCAAGCTAGAGGATAAATCAGAAAAATGTACTTTCATTGGTTATGGTGGTGATGACTTTGGATATAAATGTTGGAGTATTAAGGAAAATAAAATCATTTGATCTAGGGATGTGGTATTTAATGAGAAATTCATGTATAAGCAATAGTTGCAGAAAAACAGGGAAGAATCTAAGAAAGAATATAAAACATTAGAGGATCTTCCGGATGGGAAAGTTACACATGAATCGGTTTAGGAACCTCCTCAACATGAACCCAAAATCCTATATTAAGGAGGTCTTCTAGGGTAAGAAGAGAACCCGAACATTTTCTCCTTCTTTTTATTATTTATTACTCACTAATAGTGGAGAGCCGAGAGCTTTGATGAAGCAATGCATGTAGATGCCAAGAAGAAGTGGGAGCAAGCCATGGATGAGGAGCATTAGGCTCTCATGGAGAACATGACATGGGATTTGGTGAAACTACTTGAAGTAAAAAGAGCATTATAGAACAAGTGGGTGTTCAGAGTCAAAGAGGAAGGAGGAGGAAAGAAAAGATACAAGGCCCGGTTGGTGGTCAAGGGTTTTACACAGAAAAAAGGTATAGATTTTGATGATATTTTTTCTCCTGTAGTAAAAATGACTTCTATTAGAACTGTTCTAGGAATAGTTACAAAGAAAACTTGCAATTAGAACAACTTGATGCAAAGACTACATTTCTCCATGGTGATTTGAAGGAGGAACTATATATGCAACAACCAGAGGGCTATGAGGTCAAAGGTAAAGAGGAGATGGTGTGCAAACTGAAGAAGAGCTTGTATGGCTTGAAACAAGCTCCACGTCAATGGTATAAGAAATTTGATAGATTCATGATGGATCAAGGTTATATTAGATGCCATTTTGACCATTGCATGTATACAAAGAAATTTGAGGATGGTAGTTATATTATCCTGTGTTTGTATGTGGATGACATGTTGGTTGCAGGTAAAAACATGCAAGAAATAAAAGTACTCAAGAAGCAGTTAAGTGAATCCTTTGTTATGAAGGCTTTGGCTGCAGCCAAACAAATCTTTGGTATGAGGATATCTTGGGATAGGAGGGAACGAAAGTTGAATTTATCTCGGGAAGAGTACATTAATAAAGTCTTAGAGAGGTTTAATATGTAGGATGCTAAACCGGTTGGGACTCTTTTGCGAGTGCCATTTCAAGTTATCGATGAGTAGTGTCCCAAGATCAAGCAAGAGAGAAACCAGATGTTAAAGGTTCCTTACTCATCAGTGGTTGGAAGTTTGACGTATGCCATGGTGTGTACCAGGCCTGATATTGCTCATGCAGTGGGAGCGGTGAGTAGATTTATGAGTGATCCAAGTAGAGATCACTAACAGGAAGTAAAGTGGATCCTTCGGTATTTAAGAGGGACCATGGGGAAAGTTTTGTGCTACAGTGGATCAGATACCACTTTGTGTGGTTATGTAGATTTAGATATGGCTGGAGATGTAGACAACAAGAGGAGCACGAAAGGTTATGTTTACACTGTAGGTGGGACAACAATAAGTTGGATTTCATGACTACAAAAGTTGGTGGCTTTTTCAACCATGGAGGCTGAGTATGTTTCTGCTATAGAGGCAAGAAAAGAAATGATTTGGTTACAACAATTTCTTGAGGAGTTGGGGTATAATAAGGAGGAAGGAAATTTGTATAGTGATATTCGTGAGTGCTATATACACCTAGCTAAGAACTCGCTTTCCACTCTAGGACAAAGCATATATAGTTAAGGAACCATTTCATCAGGACAACTTTGAGAGAGAGAAGATGAAGTGGAGAATATTTATACCAGTCAGAATCCTATAGAGATGATGACCAAGGTTGTTACAAGAGGAAAAACTAAAGTTGTGTTGATTTGGTTAGTCTTCACAAAAACTAGTGAAGGTTTGAGAAGCCTTCTCAGATAGAAACTAGTCTCCAAGTGGGAGATTGTTAGGTTGTGGAGCCTATTTTCATGTGAGAAAGTGTTGAAGACTATACACTAAGAGTAATGTATGCCTTCCAAAATTGTCTCACTAGGGTTCGAGGGCGCAACCCCTAAGAAATTTTTTTTGGCCTTAAAACGTGCCCGATATATTGGGAAACGTGATTTTCTCATATGGGTGGGATTTTTGACCCATAGGTTTATGAGACGGTTTTGGCCCATGGTTTTGATACCCACGGTTTTGTAAAACTGCTTAAGCAGTTGTCTACTTATATGGTTTTATGCATATGGTAGGGATAATGTAACATTGCAGATGTGTTTTGAATTCAGGTGTGAATTTCTGTAGAGTTTGTTGAGTATAGCTCCAAACAAATATGGGTATTGTATTGAGAGAGCGGTGGCTTGTAATAAAATATGAGCAAGTGATTCTTGGTGGATGTAGCCCAAATTGGGTGAACCATGTTAAATATTATCTCTTTGTGTTGTGTTATTTTATTCTGCACTTTTATTTGAGATCTGTAATATTTTCTGCATATTAGTTTTTTTTCATGCTTTATTATGTGAGGGATTATTCCGCATATTTTATCCCTTATTTCCTAACATATACACCATCTACATATGCACTATGACTATAAGGAAGCCAAGATGATAATGAAATACATGTATTGTGTCCAAAAAGTAAGATCAATAATGTAACATAACTTCAAAAAGAAGACAATTAACTTTGCCCCTAATATGTGCCATAGTGATAATTAAGTAGATGTGAATTCCCCAAGTACTAAACTTATGAAATGTATGGGGATACAATCATATTGAAGAGTGGAGTAGAATTAGATACTTCAAAAGAAACTCTTGTTGGATCCACATTGAAAATTTATCTAAGAGTTGAAAAGGATTATTGCCCCCAAGAAATAAACTTATGAATTATAGGAGAGGGAAAATGAGAGCTGAAATTGCACCGGGAAAAGTTAAAGCATGAAGGAAAAATGATTGATGCGACTTGCCCCAAGCAAAGTTATTAACATGTACAAGGGAAGATGATGTAGAATGATAGTCATAAGATTAGAATGATCATTAGGGTAATAACAAAAAGTGTGAATTTATAAAGATTGTGTTGGATTGCTAAAAATTTTCATGTGTCTGCAATTTTTTGTGAATATTTGATTTTTTTAAATTTATGATTTTTTATATTTTTATGATTTTTTTGCAAAGTCTTAGAAATATTTGGTGTAAAGAAGAGGATTAGCGTACCTATAATTATAAAAATACAAAGAAAGATAAACAAACTTGAATACACAAAGAAAATTAAGACACACCATGGCTTATTTAATAAACCAAGAGGATAACACACCACGTGTAAAAAAAAATATTAAAAAAACCTAGTATGAACAAGAAATAACTACACAAAAGTTATATATGAATTCAGATGCAAAGAATTTTCCGCAATTGGTTTACAATAACAAAATACAATAGAATAAAAACTAAAAGAAGAAAAATTGTTGTCACAATGTTAACAAACCGCATACAAGACAACACAATTTGTAATAATGATGTCTAATGACACTCCTAATGTGTTCTACATTGAATAATTAGACATATATGAATGCTCTTGAGTTATAGCTTAAAGTGTGAGAGGATTGAATCAAAGCCAAAGAATTGAGTGATGCTTAGATAATTGAAAAATACTCTTGTTATATATGATTGAAGTTTGATCTGTATTGGATTAAAATGTGAAATCCAAGTGTGCCCCAAACAAAGATATATTGCAAAATGGTAATCAATTTGTTAGATTTAGCAGGGGATAAATAATCCATAGATTACAGATCCACCATTAAAGTGAAGATTATAGATTATGATATGCATTCGATTAGACACATGAATAACTTAAAATAGATAGCGAATGTAGAGCTTAATGAGCTAGAGATTGAAAGTAAATAATAAACAAGAGCAGAGACAGATAACACTAGATTTAAGTGGAGAAACCCGAAGGAAAAACTCCATTGGTAAAACATTGTCTTTATTAATAATTTACACAAGTTTAACCCAACACTTCCACTTCTAGTTCACAATCATTCACAATGTCTACTTAGCTATTTTCTTGATCACATCATACAATGATCATCAAATGTATCTTATAATAATATCTCAATCTTTAAGTCAGTCTATACAACATGTATACGTTTTAGACAGCTAGACAACCAATCCGAGAGGGATCACCCAAATCAATGTGGGTGGGTGAATCGGTCAAGCCACTTCACTCTTTAATGTGAAAGACCTTCACAATAAAGTTTGCTTAACAAAATTTTACATTTAATGTTGGGGCGTACTATAGTGGCTGATCCCACTTGACATTATCACCCCAACACAATTAATTTCCTCAAGCATAGATGTATGCCACCAAAAAGAAAACTTTTTTTTTTCTTCTAAATATGATCTAGAATGATCACGAGGAGTGTCATAAAATAGAAATTTTTTTGAACTATGTTATTTATTTGCTAAAATTTGTCAAACATTGTTTTGAATGTTTTTTTCTAGGTTTATACTATTTTTTTGTTTTTGAACATATTTGAATGTTTTGAATTTTTGAACATATTTGAATGTTTTTGTATTTTTTGAAACATATTTGAATGTTTTTAGATTTTTGAAACATTTTAAAATGTTTTTATATTTGTAAACATATTTGAATGTTTTTGTATTTTTCAAAAATATTTGAATGTTTTTGGATTTTTTTGAAACATATTTGAATGTTTTTGATTTTTAAACATATTTGAATGTTTTTGGGTTTTTGATTTTAAACACATGCCAATGACTAAGGAAAAGGTATTCCTGAATCATAGTAAACATGGTACAAGTGAACAAGTCCAATGGAATCAAGGTACGAGTCAAAAGGAAGAAAGTGAAAAAAGTGGCAAAGCATGGAAATAAAAACCTAACTAGGAAAACATGTGACACAAGGTGAGATGAAAGACACAAGTATGGGACAAGGTGAAAAAGCGAAGTATGAAATTATGCTGATATGACCCCAACACTAGGGATACTCTTAGAGGATTAAGAATAGAAATTTTTAGATGAACCGCATTTATGGTATCCTTAAGCTCTTTTCCATATTGTTTAGATAACTTATATGCTCTAGATCTGAATTTAACAGTCACAATATATGGTCCTAACCAATTAGGTTCAAACTTTCCCTACTTTTCACATTATTTTGTAGTATTTTTCTGATTTTCCTTAAGCACAAGGTCACCAATCTCAAACTGTCTAGGTTTGATCTTTTTGTTGTAATTGCAATGAAGTCGATTTTGATATACCTTTAAATGGTCCAAGGCATAAATTATTTTCTCATCCAAGAGCTCTAATTCTTCAAAATGTGCTTGGAGGTAATCCTCTTCATGCACCAAGTGTTGTAATGATACACGGAGGGAAGGGAGCTCAACTTCAATGGGTAATATGACTTCAAATCCATATACTAGGGAGAAGGGAGTGGCTCCAGTTGGAGTGCGGAATGAGGTATGGTAGGCCTAAAGGGCGAGATACAAATGCATATGCCATTGTGACCATGTTTGTTAATAATTTTTTCTAATATTGATTTAATCATTTTATTGGATGTTTTAGATTGGCCATTGTAGTATGGGTAATATGGGGTTTCCCATTGTATGCGAGATATGGAATATTTTAGTAAGTGCTTTGACATTATTGTTTTTGAGGGATGTCCTATTGTTTGTAAAAATAGAATTTAGAATCCAAAAATGAAAAATGATGTGGTTGAATATGAACTTAGTGATATTTGACCCAATGATGTAGGTGAGAGGCATGACCTCTATCCACTTGGTAAAATATTCAGTAGTGGTGATTATGAAGGTGTGGCCATCAAAGGATGTGGGTTTAATTTTTCCAACTAAGTCAATCCCCATTTGGAAAAATGCCAGGTGAAGTGATAGGATGAAGGGCTTGTGAGGGTGCATGAATTAGATTATCATGTCGTTGACATGCCCGGAACTTCTTAAAAAATTACACGTGTTGGAATCTATAGTAGGCCAATAGTAACCCACACGTAAGATCTTCTTAGCTAGGACCATTCCACTTGTATGTGTGCCATAAATACCCAAATGTATTTTGACTAGTGTCTGATTCACTTATTCCTAATTGAGACACCTTAAGAGAGTCCCATCATAGCCTCTTTAGTAAATGGTATCGGCAAGGATGGTGTAGTGTGAAGCATGTTGTGCTAAGGATATTTTATTGGTTGAATTCATGTTGGTAGGATATGTTTTGTCTTGGATGAATGTGTAAATGTCATGATACCAAGGGTTTTTAGGACCAATAATTTCACACACCATGGTGGACTCTAGTAAATTGTATGCAAGCACAAAAATATGTTCCATGAGAAAATCATTGTGTATTTGGTTTTATCAAACTAAAGAAGAGATGCGATAGTCACCATTGAATTTACTACTTTATTCTATGTGGGAGGAACTTGCTAAAATGTTATGAGCTAAAAATATCCTTTCAAGCTATCAACCATGTGTTTGTATGGAATAAGCTTATCATCTTTAAATTGATCTTCTCCATTGACCTACTTGATGATGTGGAGGAGTCACCGAAAACTATCACCTATTGGATTTTCCAAGATATAGCGAAGCCTAGACGTATTATGAGAGCTTCATATTTTGTGATGTTATTGGTGCACAAAAACCAAAGAGATAATATTTAGGTATGACATCACCATATATTATACACAATACTATGCGAGATCATGTTCACTTTGTATATTATAAGAGATGTCAAAGAATAAGGTTTATAAGGGAACTTCATCAATATATAACAAATCTTTGTTAGGGAACTCAAAGTGAAAGGGTTGAGAAACCAACAAGTGGTAATGCAACCAGTGGATCTACGAGATCTTTCCCTTTAATAGATTTTGAGAGATGACTGAAATGTTAAAATCACTTAGAGTACGATCCAACTAGAAATTTACCCTATTATGATAGGTATTGATAGAAGATATTGGAGTGAATCTACTTTGGTAATAATGTGTATGATATGACTAAGAAGATAGTGTCAAAACTTTTGAAAAGTGAACGCCATTGCTAAACACACTTTTTCAACCTGGGATTCTTTGAGCTCATGGGCTATAAAAGTTATACTCAAGTAGTAGACCACTTACTCTTGTCCTTTATCATTATACTATGAAAATAAGGCCCCAATTGCATGTTATGTCATATATGTATACAACAACATTGGATTATCTTGGATAAGAGACATAAATACCAAAGGATTTGATAGATAATCTTTCATCTGGTGAAATAATCTTGGAATTCTCGTGTCCATTTTAACTGGACATCCTTTCTGAGTAGTTAGTTGAAATGGTGGTATTTATCTTCCAACAAAGCTATGAAGCACCTAATGGACTAAATTATCCCTTGTAATCCTCACAATCGATGAAGGTTACGTGACGGACACATTTCTATTATTCCTTTGAATTTTACAGGTCAACTTCAATTCCCCTTTGTGAGACTATAAATCCCAAGAGTTTCCTTGAAGTGACACCAAAGACACATTTCTTTGGATTAAGATAAACCTTATATTATCTTAACCTTTCAAATTTATGTCACAAGATGGCTGGATGATCTATTTTGGATTTACATTTAGCGAGAATATCATCAACATAGTCCTCCATGAATTCAGGAAGGAGGTCATGGAAATTGATTGTCATTTATTTCTAGTAAGTTACACTGCGTTCTTGAGGCCAAAAGGCATGACCTTGTAATAAAAATTTCCCCATGGGGTCTTGAATGTTGTCTTATGTTGATCTTCCTCAGCAATGTGGATCTAGTTGTATCCTTAAAAGATGTCCATTAAGGGTAAAATATCATAACCAAATGTATAATCGATAATCATTTCAATGTTGGGAAGAGGAAAACTGTCCTTAGGGAATTTTTTGTTGATATATCAAAAATCCATGTAAATTCGGATGCCCAATGTCTTCTTAGCAATATGTACCATGTTCGAGATCCAATCAAAGTAGTCTATTGAACTTATGAAGCTAACATCTAGAAAATTTTGAAGTTCCACTTTGACTAACAGTGCCACCTTAGGATGCATTTTCCATAGTTTTGCTTAACATTCTTTGCATCTAGGTGAACCACCGATTGTGTACAACTAGAGAGGGATAGAAACCTGATATATCCTTATAGGACCATGTGAAGAGATCCTTAAATTCATTGAGGGATTTAATGAAGTGTCATTAATTGATTGGATTGGATGAAATGCTAAGTGTAAGCATATTTTAGGTGTCTACATTTGCCCCTCTTTGGGGTGATGTAAGCGACGTCACTTCAAAGAAAGTAGACAAGCATAAACAAGTAGAAAATCTTGAAGGGATAGAAGAAAAATGAGAATAATGAAGGATGCCCCCTTGATTGGTGATGGGGTGATAGAAGAACTCGATCGACGATCGAAAAGATGACAAAAAGATAATAGAAGAAATGATAATGTGAAGAAGAAGAAAAGAAAGGGGATATAGAAGAAAAGGAGTATGAGAAAGGGGGAATGAGATAACATCCATCCAATGCCTTTTAAACAACTTTATTTTTCATCATATTGCTAAAGATCTTCATCATCAGTCCTTATTAAAAAGAATGAACAAAAGTGTAGTATGACATTGAAAGCCATATATGAACAAATGTTCATTGCTGAAAAACACCAAATCCATGCAACATACAAAATGCAATGCAATACGAGAAAGTAAAATATGCGTAACTCCATGCAACATACATAATGTAATGCAATATGAGAAAGTAAACAAGCTAAACCTAATAGAGAAATAAGTACCATGTTTTTGTTATCAAGCTTCAATTCCAACCTATTCAAATTAACGACAAGGGTTAATGATGGTGCCCCAAGCAAGGATACATGCAAAGGGAAAATGGAGGACACTTTGGTCCGATGAAAAAGTAATGTGCACTACAAAATAGTACCAAGAAACTCATTGTGCCCTAGAGTACAGATGAAGTAAGTAGCCTAACTTTTGTTGATGGAGGTAGATCAAGATGATCCACGAGTCACGCACATGGACATGTGAGAACCAAAGAGCGACGTTTTGTAGGATGATTTTCAATTTCTTAAACATATTTGAATGTTTTGATTTTTCTAACATATTTGAATGTTTTTGTGATTTTTTCCTAACATATTTGAATGTTTTGATTTTTCTAACATATTTGAATGTTTTTTATTTTTTTGAAAATTTGAATGTTTTTGTGATTTTTTCCAAAAATATTTGAATGTTTTGATTTTTCTAACATATTTGAATGTTTTTTATTTTTTTGAAATTTTTTTGAAACTATGTATAGGAAGACAAGGAAGTGTGGATGCCCCTAGCGATAGATGGGATGTACAAGGGCATAAGGCCATGTGCGTGTGAGAAAGGTGAAGATGAAAAAATGCCCCAATGATTAGGTGGGAGTATTCAAAGGCAAACTCTTCATAGGTAGAAGTAGGAACCAAGGCCATTTTGGATAGGTTCAACATGATGATGAACATAAACCAATGAAGTGCTGAGAAGAAGCAAGGATGCCCCCAGTGTAAGTTGGCCTAAAAGCACATGATAGAAAGGAAGGAGAAGATTATTTTTGTGGAAGGGGACAAAGGTGTCCAAAAACATGGAAAACAAGTAATCTTATACACATGGATGTTCTGAACGAAGTAGAAGAATGATGTGAATGATATGAATGTAGCTTAGAAGCCTCACGGTGAAGAAGTGATTAGCCAAAGGCACAAATCATGAGACGAGATATGGACTAGAGTAAGAGTCTGAACAAGGTCTAAAAAGACACTTGGTAACATACTAATCCTATTTACTCATAGAGATCTAGTGTGTACACATGGAATTTATTACCTCTTGAAGGGAATATTTAATAGACAACAAGTGAAGATACCCTAGCCAATGTGTAGGAATGATTTATTTTGATAGGTGATTTTGTGAATGGAGGGTGAAAGGATAGCCGTACATTGCTCCGCTGCTAGCCAAGTGTCCATAGCCCCGACGAAGATGTATTTGATTCTAATCACAACATTGATCTACTGCCAATCAGGTGTCCATATCCCCGATAGAGATTATTGGAAATACCCCAAGAGAGAGTTATATATCAATTTGCTTTTTCTTTATAGATTTTAGCTTTTGATTTTTGATTGATTTTGATTCTTTTACTTTTTGAAAACTTATTTCAGATCTCTTGTTTGAAAAGGGGTTTAAGAAATAATGATGGCTTGATGGAAGGAGGTGGAATTGATTGTGATGAAGACATTGGATAGTGTGTTAATAAATATGTCCAAAATTTCTTCACAACAAGTTTATTAGATGGTGAATGTGATAGGATCTCTAAGAGGTCAGTCATTCTTTAATTTACCAAGGTGATGAAAGACTAGGGTCAAACAGATACCATAGAGATAAATGTCACAAAATGCGTGTGAATAAGCTAACCAAAACATCACCAAAGGGATGAAAATGGTAGGGAGACTTGCAGAAAAATAGCAAGGAAGGGAAGAAAGAAACATCCATGTGTACATAATACTTGATTGCAATGTTTGATCTTTGTACCTTTGATTTTTGTTGTGTTTTCTCAATGTTTTTGGTATTTTTGAATTGTTTTAGATTTTTGATAGTTTTAAGAGGTTGGGACTAACAAAGTCACTCTGTGTGGTAAGATCGAACAACAATGTTTGTGACTTCCTTAATAAGGGAGACTAGGCACATTTGTTTATCAAGAGTGATATTATCCCCGATCTTGATGATTGAGGTGAGTTCACACTCAATAAATGATTGTGATTTGTTTTGAAACATGGATTTCATATGTGGGAGATTTAATTCCTCATCTAGAGGTTTACGTACTTTGTGCCATACTTGATGGTTACGTTGGTGTGCATTCTTGAATTGCGATTGATTTAGAATTTTGAGATTATTTGATTTGTTGGGAGCTATAGAGCTCTTTGCAGTTTTGATCTGAGCTTGATTAAGAAACTATTTAGGTTTCTTTTAAGCTAACGCGTGACTTGTCTGATCCCAAGAAGGAGAAGAAAGTGAATGTGGACGTTTAGAACTGATGTAAGAAATGACCATGGGCTTGCCACCATCTTTGGTAGAAGAATAATGTGATGGATGAAAAGGATATGGTCCAAGGATTGAAGAAGAGGGGCTACCGGGAGGTGAGCTACTAATAGAAGATGATGAAGGGCTTCCAAGATGTGGCCCAAGAATAGAAGAAGAAGGGCTACTGGGACATGACCCATAGATAGAAGACGAAGGGCTACTAGGATGTGGCTCAAGAATAGAAGAAGAAGGGATACTAGGATGTGACCCATAGATGTAAGATAATGGGATACTAGGATGTGGCCCAAGAATATAAGAAGGGATACTTGGGGGTGATCCATACCTAGAAGACAAGGGGCTAGTTGGGCATGCCCCAAGAATAGAAGATAGTGGACTACTCAAAAATGTCCCACAAATAATAGAGGAAGGGATACTAGAAGGTGACCCACACCTAGACAAAGATGAAGGGATACTTGGTGTTGACCCCATAAGAGATTGTGATTGAGGAATTATGATAGACAAAGATTGATTGGGTGATGAGAAGATAGGCCATGGATCAATGTAAGACCTAGGAGTTTCCTCACTTAATGAAGAATGTGAAGATGGAAGAATAAGAGGAGGATCAAGTTGCATGATTTGAGGCTCTTCCTCTATTTCTTGATAAAAGGAATCAACATTTTTCTTAGAATATGTGGGCACATCAAAGTCTAAAGAGAATCCTTTCTCGTAATCTTCTAAAGGAATATCTTCATGTGCCCCTATAAATGCCCTAATTGTTTCTTCATTTTGAAAAAGTTCAATCAAGTATGAGTTGTTGATCGACCACCAGGGGTTGATTGGAAGAAAGAGGTTCACTTGGTGTGGAAGACTTAGAAGATGTTTGATGATGATTAATAGAAGAAGATGACATGAGAGATGAAGAATATGTGTAGCTAGATGTCTCAGGAGTAGAAGAAGGTGGTGTGGACCTACCTATATGATGGTATATTGTCATCGTAAACTAGTAGGATTAAGTCTAAAGTCTATAGATTGCGACACATGGGTTGATTTAGACATTTGACTCGAAGGAATTTGAGTCACATGAATCTTCAAAGAAGGAAGATTTATTAGGGGTGATTGATGAAGAAGGTCTTGCGAAGAAGGGGAGGACCGTGATTCAAGAATCACATCGGATGAATAATAACAAGGGTCCTGCAAAGAAAGAGAGGACTGTAATTCCGAATTGTATTAGATGTTTTCTTGGAGGGATTTAGAGTCACACGTATCTTTAAAGGAAGAAGACATCGTTGAGGTGACTGATAAAAGGGGTCCTGCGAAGAAAGGGAGGACCGCGACATAGGAGTCACATTAAATGTATGATGAAGAGGTTCCTGTGAAGATAGGGAGGACCATGACATAGGAGTTGCATTAGATGACTTAGGAGTCGAATTAGATGAATCTAAATAGTAGTTTGGATCTGAATCCTCAGAAGATTCAAAGGAAATATTTGGATTGGAATCCTCAGAAGAAGAGGAAATGTTTGGATTAGAATTAGAAGAAGAGTGGGGGGAACTCGAATAATAATTTGGATCAGAAGTGTCCAAATCATACCACCGACTATGAGATGAAGGTGGGGAACGAGTTACCTGTATGGGCTCTCTAGCACAAAGAACCAAACAAGGTTTAGTTGTAATGGGAATCTTTTAATTTGAATTGCTAAACCTAGGTTCCATATTTTTGTAAGTATGGGGAACCATGTGATAGTCAGTCATTTTGGCACTATTTTAAGCAAAAATGTCTAGATCTAGATAGTGTGATGGAACTCCTTTAAAGGGAAGGAAGTGACATGTCGATTTTGGTAGCATAAGGACAACCAACTAGACATTTTGTAAGTATTGATATGCATGCATGATTTTTTGAAGAAGGTCTAAGGAAAATAGACATCGTGATGATGTAATATCGATGAGATAAAAAGGGATTGTCCTAGAAAATAAGTTTTATGAATGAATAATCATAAGGAACAATCATGCAAGTGTGAAACAAAATCTAATCAACAAGGAAATACACCATATGAAAATGCGTGCACAAATTTTGATGCAAAGGTGATCAACACAATGTAAATATTTACGTCAAGCTTAAAATGAACAAGGTGTAAATATTAACAAAGGGTAGATGTGACTCCCAATCAAAGGATACCATGACAAGTTCAACAACCAACAAGACCTAAATGTTAAAGGGGTGGGGTTTACAATTGTAAGCCAGGTAACCACACCAATTGGACACGTCTATCAAGCTTCACGGAGAAGTGAGATATTAGTGTCAAAGTGGTATCGAAATGACGCAAACAAAGTAAGCGACACCCTTCAAGATTTAGGAAAATGTTTGAAATCAAACTAAGTCAAAGTATACTAAGGATGTGTTAAAACGTGGGTAACGTAACACCATAATGTGGAAACTTAGATCATGTTAATGAAAAACATGACATAAGTATCTTAATTATGTCAAGAAAATGCAAATGAGGTAACATGTCAAAGGGAGATAAAATGATGAATCAATCCTAACTATGATGATGATCTTGACGTGAGTATCAAGATCACAAAGGCTACCAATGATATAAATATGCCTCCACACACTTTATATGTTTAACTTACCCAGCCGTAAACATGGATGGGTGTAAACAGACAAAAAAGTGGCAGAAGCAATTGATTGGTAACACAAAGGTAGTCACCCTTCCTTTGATCAACAAAGTGTCAAAATAAGGTGAAGGAGGTAGATCAAAATGGGGGTGAAAAATGCTGGCTTTACTTTGGCAGAGTTTCACCTTACCTTAAGGTAAGTGAAGAACTAGGCCAGAGTAACGTGTCACACGTTTCATGATGAAAATGATGGCTCACAACTCAACACCGTTTTTAGAATGGTCAAAGTGGGCTTCTGGATAAAGTATATTTTCCTAGGTGGTTCTGTCGTCCTAGTTGCTATAAAGATTATCCACAAGCAAGATGATTTACCCAAAAATTCACACTGACTAGTTTGGGAGTATCTCAACTTTTTCCCCTTCAAGCACAGTGGGCATCAGATGCATCCAATTGTGTACTTAAAAGGGTCACGTAGGGACAACTTGTAACTCTATCTCACAAAGGAATTACTAGTCAGATAGTTAGTGCGGAGCACTTCCCGTTTCATCCACAAGGCTCCCTCTTGTGTGGAATACTTTGGGGTTCCTGGAACCACCCCCATAGTTTTAGCTTAAGGCGTTATAAAAAAGGGGTTATGTTCTAGTTGAGCAGAGAGGGACGTACCCTTTTCCAAAACCTGTAATACAATGTTTTGATTATGTTGTTCGTTTTATCTTTTTTAATTAGATGTGGTTTGCTCAAACACTGTTTGACAACTTGTATAACAAATGTATTAGTAGTTTTCTAACTTTTGTTTTGATTCCTCCGTTATTTGGCAAGCAATGGAGTTTTGGTCATGTATGATGATTTTTAGTAGTTTTCCATCAAAAGAGAAGGCATCATTTCTGATTCTCCAGCTCGTCCAAGGACGTAAGAGAAGAGCATACGTGATTATCTTCAAAAATCCAAAAAGATATCAAAATGGAAAAACACTTTTAATTCAACTATTCCAAGTTTAGCCAATTTCCACTCAAATATTCCTAACAACCTCAAAGCATCAAAAGGATTTAAGAATTGTTTATGATTCCCAAGATCACTTAAAAGGTGTGAGGGAGGAACATACATGACTTTAATCTCATGATTAAACATGCAATGTTTATTAAATTTTTAAACAAGTCAAATCACCATCAAACATTTAAAAACACCCTACAAAACAGAAGTTAGATTCAAAATAAAACTTGCAAGGTGTTAGAACATCAAAGACCAAAATTTTCAAAGCATTTAGACATGCTAGAAATGAGTAGTTTAATAAAAATGAAAACCTTAAATTTTTGGTAACTTAAAACCCAAAATTTATGTTTCCATTGTTTAGTTCACTTCAATACCTTTCCAACGCAACAAAAATGGAATCGTTTCGAGTTTGGGAGAAAAAATTATGGCCTCCGGAAGATTGCTAATGACGCCTGTGCCACTGTTAGTGTACCTGCGCCCCTTTTTGGTGCTGTGTCCCTTTTTGTGTCTACGCCCCTTTTTGATGCCTACGCTTCCTGTGTAAAAAACACAGTGAGAGTTGTGCTTGCATGCACAGAATGGCGTGTGCGCCCCCTTTCCTATAGGTGGTTAAAAAACACGTGATTTTTCAAAGATATCAAAATTTTATCAATTTGGTTCAATTTTTGACAGCACTTCACCTCCTTTGATCCCTGAAAAGAGTAAAAAAATAAGAAAAATGTAGATAAACTAGTTAAGAAACATGATTTTTTGCCATTTAGAACAAAAATATTAGTGAAACTAAAAACTTGAACTAATCTAAAAACTTTGAAACTAATCTAGAAAGCTTTGAAACTAATCTAGAAAGCTTTGAAACTATTATAGAAAGCTTTCAAACTATCCTAGAAAGATTAAAAATAAGAAATAGTTAGAAACTAAAACAAAAACTTCAAAGTGACTCCATTAATGGAGGATGGACATAAGTGTCCCACCGGGCGTGCCAAATGTGTGTAATGGAAAGTTGCACAAGCTATGGAATGAGGCTAAAGAACCTCAAAGCTTTGCTAACTCATCCATGCACCATAGGATTAGAGCTAAACAAGAGAAACTAACATGCAAGAATTATAACTTTGACAAAAACATCAAAAACTAACATGTATACTACTCTCTACTCTATGAAAGCTTAATGAAAGTGAACCTAGTTAGATTCTAAGCAATCAAATTATGTGTTGTTTACTCCATGAGGGTGAATGAATCTCACTAAATGGCTACATGGCCAAGTTTAGCTATTTCATTACTAACCTAACATGGGTGCAAGATGAAGCTATTTTAATGGTGGATGACCCAAGATCAAATGCCTTATTAGCTTGGCTAATGCAAATGAGCTCTTAAGCTTTCTTAGGCTTGTTTTGGCTTTAGCTTATGTAAAGTTGTAGTTTGAATGGGTAGGCTTAGCCTTGTATTTATAGTTTTCCAGTTGGGAGAATTTGGAATTTGGGTGCATGTGGGACTAAAGCTCAAAAAGAACTTTAGGATTAGATTAGGATAAACATGCTTTAGGCTTAGTTAAGCTAGGATTAGGCTATTTAAACTTGATTAGCAAGTGATTAGAGACTCATTGAGAGTTAGGAGGGGTCTGGATAACCAATTGTGACTGATAGATAGCCTACGAAGCCAATAGAAGTGGTATAGAGAGAACTAGGGAGGTTATGAATGGTCGAAAGGAGGAATGTTTAGCTAATAAGAGAGATATTAGCCAAATAAGCTGATTATAGGAGGAATATGACCAAAAGAGTGTCGTAAATGGGCATTCGAGAATGGAGCAAAGTATGGGGATTTAACGAAGTGTTGTTAATTGATTGGATTGGATGAAATGCTAAGTGTAAGCATATTTTAGGTGTCTACATCTTCTACCAATATTTTAGATGTATTAATGTATTAGAACGACATTCTAGGATTGTGCATGTCATCTGATTTGTCTTCAACCGAGTCTCCTCTCTTTGGTGCCTCAGAATGTTTTTCATTAGGAGATGCATCCTATTCTTTTTATTTTTTTCAATTTTTGTTTCTCACACATTGCCTCAACAAGGTTTTTACTATGTGAGATTGTATTCATTTTTTCTCATTTTTATTTTCTTTCTAGAATTTTGATGGACCGGATCACTCAAATTCCTTGCTAAAGTAAGTAGTAGTGTCAAGATTTATATTGAAGACCTTATTTTGGTCTGATAAGGGAACATAGTCCTAAGTCCGAGGAATTCTTAGATGGCTCCATCATTCTGAAATATGTACATGGAGATGTGACATTATTGGTCATAAATTATGAGGGATGGGTAGACGATATCAAAGGTGTGAATGGACATATTTTCAAGGAAGAGGGTGGTTTGAAAAAGTCTTCGAAAAGGATATGTGTGGAACCCATCTCAACTTTAGAATTAATGTCCTCTTCGCTATTCGTTACATCAAATATTAAATGCCTTTTCTTAAAAGTTTTATAACCTAAACCATGACAATATAGGTTTGGTTTGTACATTACCGATTCAAGGTGACCTTGTTTTTGTGAACCAAGTCCTTTACCTTTAAAATTCATGTTATTCATCATCTTGTGAGCTTTGACATATTTTTGATTCACTCAACAATATGATCTTCGTATATCAAAATATCCATAGAAAGTTTGAACGTGTTTATCCTAAAAGATTCCATATCACCTCCAAGGAGTGTTACCAAGGTGATAAAATAGAAATTATTTCAAATGGGGGCATTGGTTCATTTATAGCTGCATGGAGACAATAGAAATTTTCCAATGTGGAAATCATTTCTAAGAGTGTATTCACCGAGACCTTGATGGGAAAATTTGGGTTCAGAAGGTGAATAGGATGTAAAAGGTTGCGAGATAGATGTATAATATTGGGATCGAAACAATGTCTTGGGATCAATGTGTTTATTAGTGACATGAATAACATGAGGCTCAAAAGATATTCCTATAGAAGTAAAATAATTAGCATGGTTATATATGGCCTCCAAAAGTTTGCAGTACTCAAAAGGTTTAGAATCAACAAGTAAGGTAAAATCTTTACCATCATGTGGAAATTTAATGCACCTTTGGTGGTAAGTAAAGGGTACAAATTTCACCACATGTATCCATAATCAACCTAAGAGGACCTTGTATGAGGTCTGAAATAAACAACATGATAGATGGTGTCAAGAAATCACAAGTACCATTTATATAGGAAAGGTGATCATTCTTGAACACTTACATTCATTATTATCATAACCACGAATGATTATAATGTTAGCTCCCAAACTAGCCTCTGTGTGACTAAGACATCTTAACATTTTCATGGAAAAGATGTTTAATGATACTCCATTATCAATTAGACATATTTTTACCATTTGGTCAATAATATATGCTTCAATATAAAAAGAGTTATTGTTTTGTAGGTTTGGATTTAGCAAGTCTTGAGGACCAAATGACAATATGAGCCCGGTTGGTGAAAGATTGGAAATTATGGTTTGAAATTTCTGAATGTTAAGATTCTCAAGAACATGCGCTTCATGGAGGACATGCGTGAGAATCTCCTAAAATTCAGAAACACTTTCAAGAACTCCATGAGGGAGATATTCTCAAGTATTGTCGCTAAGCTGTTGTAATAAGTCATATGGATAGTAAGTGGAAGATTTTGCATTAGATGTTGGCTTTGGGTTACTTAGAACCATGGGATTTACTGCTTGAGGCACAATGGATGAAGTAGATGGTTGGTTTACTGCAAGTGCCCATATTTTCTTCTCGTCATGTGCCTAATGCATTATTATGAGGATAGAAATTTATGTTAGCAATGGTAGGAGACATTACTTCAAATGAAATTATCGAGTTGAAGTTGACATTGTTTGAAGATTGGCCCTATGCAATAGATTTGTTATTTACACCATGCTTAGGGAACAAATTGGAAAACACATTTGGATTGTCATTGAGTGTTGGGTCTTTGAACACTATATATCCATTAGCATTGAGGTCCTTGATGTAATGAAAAATTAACACACATCTATCTGTTTGATGGCCATCAATACGATGAAAATCGTAATAGGTATTAGGTTTGTACAAATAAGGCTTAGGTAACCCTTTAATAAAAGGTTTTGTGAGGGGGTACATGACCATATTGACACTTTACAGGTGGCATAAGACACTAGAAATGAGCTCTCCCAAAGGTGTGAATTGCCATCATTGTTGATCACGGGGAGGAGGAAACTCTCTTTACTTGGAATAATGATAGGTTGTTTCAATTTGTTTTTCTTTGGTTGATTTATTTAGTATGTTATGCACATTATGGTTATCTCGTGACACTATCATTAACAACATTGTAATTTTGATTGACATGTTTAAGTTTTCCAGATGAATGTTGCTATTTTTACTAGTATTGGTGTGATTGTCTTTGGAATGAGGCTTGATCAAGCCTTTGATAATGAGGGCCTTTTCAATTTGGGTCCCTTTTTTGATAACTTCCTCAAATCTATTGAGGCAGTGCATCTACATGTGGAAAGATAACTCATTATTGAGGTTTGACATGAAGATACTAAATAATTTTTATATGGAATAGAACATGGGAACTAACTTGCGATTCCTCTCCATCATTGTAAGAATTGTGTAATTTTTTTCATTTGATCATTATTTCACGTTGCAAAAATCTTACATGACGATATGAGTCAAGGTTGAAGGAAAATTGTTTGAGGAACTTTTCCAAGAGGTCCGTGAAAGTGGTTATTGATCCCTTTGGAATGTGTAAGAGCTGATCCAAATCTTGTCCTCCTAGAATTTACAGAAAGAGACACAATATAAAAATATCATTGTATGCCACTTCTTGGCATGCCATGAATAATTCCTTAATATGCTCTCGAGGTCATTTTTCCCTTATATTTGTCAAATTTGGGCATCTCAAAATATTTTGGGAAGGGTATGCATAAAATTTCCTTATTGAAGAGGTAAGGACAAAATTCATCAAAGGTTAATTGTTTAGATTATTTTTGCATACCTAAAAATTTGTCTTTCATCATTTTCCATTCCTGAGAAAATGGTGAACTAGATTAGTGTTCTCTTTATTTTACACATAATGATTTTTAAAGGAATAATCACTGTTCTTCTTCGATTATTTTTCATTTAGGTCTTTAATGACTTTGGAAGATATGAGAGCAATTTTTTTTGCTATTGCATTGACTTGGTCGATCAAGGATTGATTTGGCTTGGGAGCCGAAGCATTAGATTTTCCTTTATCCTCGGAATTCATATTACTTGGGCCACCATCATTATAGGTATTATTTTTGGGTTGTGTATTATTGGTGGATTTAGGTTGACCTCGTAAGGTTTTAAAAATATCCTCGTTAAAGTTTGGAGGTTGTTTTTCTCCCATCTAAAGAAGACAAAGAAAAAATTGGTCCTTAATTGTTCATAAAATATTCTTGATTTGGGCTTGTTCCTTGAAAGAGACATTACATTGGTGATCCTCAAGATGATCATCATCTTCGTCATTGAAGTTAATATGGAAAGGATTTTGGTCATCTCTTCCAAAGAGATTATAGTCTCAGTATCTTTTCCCACCATTTTTAAAAGAGGGGAGGAAGGAAGAAAGATGTGATAGACCAATCAAACCTTAACAAAGTTCATTCTAATAAGGAAGAGGGGTTTGATATATTTTAAGAACACGACCCTTAGCAACGTGAATGCTGAGATGGAAGAGGGGATTGATTTGATTGACTGTACTCGACATTTAGAAATGTGAATGCTAGAATGAAGGAGGGGATGAAAATATTGATTGCACTTAACTTCTAGCAAAGTGAATGCTAGAATGAAGGAGGGTATGAAAATATTGATCGTACTCAACCTCTAGAAAAGTGAATGCTAGAATGGAGGAGAGTATGAAAATATTGATCATACTTGACCCATAGTAAAGTAAATGCTATAATGGAGGAGATTGAAAATGCATTTGAATTGCTCGACCCTTAACAAAGTGAAATTTAATATGGACAAGAATTAGAGATGAAAAGGTAAGACTCAAGTATCAACAACGTGAATGTTGAAAAAAGGTGTAGAAATGATGATGCCTAAAATTTAACAAAGTGAATGTTAAATTTATAGATGTAAGATGGGTGAGTGCTTAAAGTTTAACAATGTCTATGTCAAACTAAAAATGTAAGAGAAAGATAAAAAGATAAAATCTTGATGAAAGATAAGATCTTGATGATGTTTGATCATGATAAAGTAGATATTATGATGTCAAGACTTAGGTTGCGAATGAAAGTGCTCGAGTAAGGATGTGGGTATCCACAACTCAAGACTTAAATTTTATGGGAAAGAAATTTCTTAAACTTGGGAAAGTGATCCAAATATTTAAGACTAAGGTAAGATAGGAAAAACTCAAGATGAGAAAAATCCAAAGGAAAAAATTTGGCAATTCGAAAAGTATAAATAAAGGATGTTTTGAGCATTTAAACGGAGATGATGAAAAATATAAAGAAGGGTTATATGGATGATTTTGAGAAGAGATGAAAGAAAGGTCCAAATAAATGATATTTGGAGGATTTGAAAAGAGATAGTGAAAGATCCAAATAAAGGAGATTTGGAAGGTTCGAAAAGAGATAGATGAAAAATCCAAATAAGAGGTATTTGGATGATTTTGAAAGGAGACAAAAGAAAGGTCCAAATAAAGGATTATTTGGAGGGTTTGAAAGGAGATGATGAAAAATCCAAATAAGGGGTTATTTTGAAGGTTCGAAAAGAGAGACTGAAATATCAAAATAAAGGATATTTAGAGGGGGTAAAGAGAGATGATAAACAATCCAAATAAGGGGTAGGTGGAAGGTTTGAATAGAGAGAGTGAAAGATCCAAATGAAAGAGATTTGGAATGATTTAGATAAGAGATAGAATATGGAGGGTGAATAAAAGAGTGTGGAACAAAAATTTACTAACACGTAAAAAGAAAAAGAAAGACGAAAAATGATGTTTATGGAAGGTGGGCCTCTAACTTAGATTGGCTTGGAAAAGGTGTGGCTTCCTAGAATAAAGTTATCTCCCTAAATGTCAATAGTCTATCCGAGTGAGTGCAATACTATTGCTAGTTGTTGGATTTACTTTACCCCCTTGATACAATAAGCCATATTTTACTCCACTCAAAGGATCAATCTGGGGTCACCACTATGGATATACGTGACTCTAATATCTCATAAAAGGTGTATTATTCAGTTGGGTGGGGGCATCCATTTTGTCGGCCCGGTTCAATCAAGGCGCCAACTACTTTAGGGTTCTTGTGGTACTCCTCATAATGAGATTCTCGGCCCCTAGCCATGCACTTCTCACGCTTATAGCGGTATCGGGAATAATCCCATCACCAAAAATTTAATTAAAATAATTTTTATAAAAATTGTAATAAAAAAGGGTGATAAAGGGTTTCCTTGAATCAACGAACAAAGAAACATGTAGTTAATAGTTTTGAAAACGATCTTTGTAAGACGATCCTACAACTAAGAGTTAGAAGTTTTTCCCGAGGTAGAAAAAATAGAAAACAATGAGAAACAAAAGCACGTTTCTGATTCTCAAGATCACTTATAAAAGTATGAGTAAAGAACACATGCGTGAAATTGTTATAATTAGTTTCACAAAATATAATTTCTAGAACATAACAAGGCATTCAAAAAATGCTAAAACTTTTACAAAACCTCTAAAAAGAAAATTAATTAAATAAAAATGTCTAATAAACCTTAATTAGTCTATTCTAAGTTAATTGATAAAGAATTAGTTGTTAGGGCATAATTTGGTGAATAATCATTAATTAATTAATTAAAAAAACTAATTAAAAAGAAGAAGCTAACTAGATCACTACTTAATTAAACATCTAATTAAATTAATTAAAAAAAGAATAATGAAAAATGGGTTGGAATAAAATAAAAAAACTAAAGTTAAACCTAAGTTTGGCAAAACCTAATTTTAAAAAACTTTTAAAGATGCAAAACCCTAAAAGCTAATTTTTTGTAGCGAAGGGGAGGGAAAAGTTGTGGCCTTGACTCAACTAAGTTGGGGCCAAGTTTGTGTGTGGTATGTGCAGGGTGCGTAGGGAACAGAGAGGGGGAGCTCATATCCGAGCTTGGATGGATCGAGAAGGGTGGGATATTGGCGTGGTCTAGGTAGCTCGACCGGTGTAGGTTGGGTTTGGAGGTAGCTTGGTGAGAGGATGTGTAGCTTAATAGTGGCATTGGTAGATCTCGGGGAGTAGTGCGGTAGAAGTACAATGGATGCTAGTAGTTAGCTGGGATGCGGGGAGATGAGTTGGTGGCAACATGATGATATGGAAGTAAGGTGGCAATGTGTGTAAGGGAGCTTGAATGAGGTGCCAAGTTGTGAGCTTGGGCTCAACTCGGGGGTGTCTCGGGAGTTGAGGTGGAAGCAGTGAATAATAATTGAGGAGCTTGGCTTGGTTAAGTCAAGATAGGGGGAGTTATGATGGGGAGTCAGGAGGAGCTCGAGTTTAGAAAAAGGAGATGATGAGGATATCTCACCAAGGTGAGTTGATGTAGGGAGAGGGAAAAACAACATGATAGAGGAGATGGGGACCGAGTAGGGGAGGATCTTAGCTCATCCTAGTTGGGGCCGAGTTGAGTTGGGTAGGTTGAAGGAGTTTGCATTTAGAACATGGATGTAGTTAAAAGGATGAAGAACTCGGTAGTGAGAAGTGAATGTAGCCCAATCTCACAAATAATGCAAGTCTAAATATCATTCTAAGCTCGTAGAGGATAAAACCCTACTTGGGGATATTTTTTTACTTTTAAATCCTATTTTTGTTTCCATATTTCCTCGTAATACATGAATACACCTAAAAAAATACAAAAATAGTAAAGCAACAAAGAAAAAAATTCTAATTATTTTATAAAACTTTGATTTCTCTTTCGAATGCTCCCAACATGTGGCAAAACACCTTCACAAACACAACAAAACACACTTACAAGCACAAATGAGAGCTAAATAAAACTAAATACTAAGAAATAAGAAACACAATAAAATGTGAAACCAAGAGTGAAATCAAGAGTAAGAGTGTGGGTACCTCCCATCGGGTGTGTTATAATGTGAGCACAAAAAGTTATGCATAAACAGAAAGACAAACAAATTAAGAAGCAAACCTCACCTCCATGTTTTCTTGTAAACCTTAGATAAGGTTGTGGAAGCGTTTAAACTTGTAGAACCTTGTAAGAATTCAGATTTTGGGTGCTCTTGAATTTATCTCCAAATGAGATATTGTGATGCTACGAACACAAAAATGACATCAAGAAATATTCCAATATGTATATATTGGATGAAAAAATCACGAAGTTAGTTGAGAGAAAATAATTCAAGGAGATTATTGCAAAGGATAAGGCCTACTTTTATAGCTGAGGGAGAGGCCATGAAAAGTGGATCTAAGTTTGAATGAGTTCTAAGATCATGACCGCACTTCCTAAAATAACAAGTGGATTTGGTCCGTGTAGTCAGTAGCTTTGAAGGGGCGATGATTATTTGGTTGGTAGTAAGATTTCATCCAAGAAAGTGGTTGTACATGCAATCTTATTTCCCCCACCATTGTAGGGTTCTAGAATTGGGCTCCAAGTGGAGCTGACTAGTATGGTGAAGTGAATTCCAATTGGGGTCCAAGTAGGAAAATAAATTTATTTTCCAATTTACTAAATAATTTAATTGGTTATGAAGTGTAAGATAATTAATCATTTATTTAATAAATGTTAATTAAAATAGCTAAATGTTTATGAATTAATTTTATCAATTACAAAGGGTAATATAATTAAATTAATTAATTATAAGGGTGATATAATTGAAACATGAATTAGTTAAGTTACTTAATCAATTCTAAAAGCTATGAAGGATAACCGAGGATAAGTTGGAAACAAGTATGCAGTTTTTGGGGTGTCTACACAAAGATATGCATAGGTTCTACTTTATTTCCTTTCATGTCTTTGTCTAAACATTTTCTTTATGATAAAATATAAGCGTTTTTATTACAAAATTTATTAATTCAAAAATCAGAATTTACAAATGGATCACTTAAACAATAAATTTATCATTATCTCGGAAAATATATTTTAAAATGCAGTTCATATTTTTTAGCGCTCAATTTGAGCCTCCTCTCATTAATTTTGATTTTTTTCCCATATATATAATGATATATGTTTTTAAACCTAAGGGAGAGAGAGAGAGAGAGAGAGAGAGAGAGAGAGAGAGAGAGAGAGAGAGAGAGAGAGAGAGAGAGAGAGAGAGAGAGAGAGAGTTGGTTAAAATATAAGGTTCCTTGTGATTTATGAGACAAATGAGAATTATTAAACAATGACCCCGAGTATTTAATAAATGATCATTGAATTAAGTATTTGATGTGACCATACTAATAATGAAAACTCCACTAAGAAAGGTAAAATTTTCATGACGATTCAAAGGTGGTATGATAGGATATCATAGCTTATGGATTTAGGTAATTGTAGGACAACACATGGGGAAACCTATTAGGTACGAAGGGAAATTTATAAAGTGATAAATATATTTTATGACAATAGTTATGCAACATGAAATTATAACCTACTAAATAAAAACACATGATGATCCATAACAAAAGTATACCTTTAGTATATGGGAGTCACAAAAACCTTAAATTATTTATTTAGGAACTATGATTAGATCATAAACATTGAGAAGTTATTTATAACTACTTCCAAAGGTATTGAACCAACAAATAACTTGTAATAAACCCAAATAGGTTTTGATGGTAGTCAAAATAAACTAGATCTAAGAAGTAATATGGGATCCTTATTCCCACAAACTTAGACGAACTTTATTTTATAAGGACACATATTGAACCATAAGAGACAATTGGTTAAATATCTCAAACAATTAGCGGGATTAACAATAGTATCATGTTGGTTTTACATGATAATCCACATATGGAACCATATGAGATGAGTGAACTATTTTATCTAACATAAAAATTAAAAATGATAGTTGTGGACCTATAGGAAGTAAATTATAAGTATTGACAAAAATTAAGTGGAAATGTTGATAATTTTATGTTGAGTCACTTATTATATGATAAGAGAAAAATGGTTGTCACCAGCTCGATTATGGGAAACAAATGTCTAATGAAACAAGAAAACTTGGTCACAACAAATAGGGTCATAGAAATTAGACCTATTATCATAAAGAGATCATGCATGTATGAAAATTATCTCTTAGAAAATTATTACAATAGATAAGAAATAAGAATTGAACTAGTCATCCTTACCAAACTTGAGTGGTTTGGTGTAAGAGGTAGAAAACCAATAACCTTAGTTTCTAACAAAATGGAGGATTATGTATTAACACTAATTACTATACACTTATATCTATTCTAAAAGGGTCTTGAATTAGTTAACGAAAGGATGAATTCATGCTTTAAAGTAGTTAAGTTAGAAGAGGATGACAACATAAGATAACCTTAAGAGGAGATATGTATACCTCCCTAACTTGATGACATGAAGTGAAACTAAATAATTGTTGTCTAACAATATACTAACACCATAATTTCTGATATGCAATTGAGCTATGGTATATATGCCTAGATGATTTGATCTACTTTTAGAAAACATATGAAAATGAAAAGCGAGTTGGTAAGAGATATTCGTTGATTGTAACAAAAATGCATAGTTTAATATTGCATGATTAAGACTATTATTAAAAATATTGTTTATTATAATAGAAGCATGCTAATAATGCAAACCAAAAAAAGTATGGTTAAGAGGAAATTATCAAACCTCATTGAGATGATATTACAACCTTGCTATTATGGATTGAGGTATATGAAAATTGAGTACTTGGAAGTGGATAACTATGCAATAAGAATCCTTATATCTTATTTATAACATTATGGAATAGGTAATCCATAGGTCCCATGGTCGAATCTATCCTCAAGGATGAGAAATAATTTTGAGTTATGATTAAGTGGAATAATTAAATATGGAAAATTAATCCCTTTATCTTGACTATGTTTTGGTATAAATTGAAATCTACTTTTGGATATAATCATGTATATAACATGTTTTTCTAGATTTTAGGGAGAAAATCTAGGGGTTTCATTATGTGAATATAATGATGTTAAGGAATATGAATATGATGATTTATTTTGGATGAACACCTTGAATGTTGGAATTGTAAGGATGATTATGGTAACTAGGTTTAGGATTCTTGTAATCATAAATCTCACTATTGGTATGGGACTGATTAAGAGTTGTTATTACTTGAGTGCTACTCTTAGTTTAGAATGACGTGATTATTATTAAGTGGGTGAAATAAGGAAGTAACATAATTATATGGATTATAGTTCAATTTTCCAATGATAGTTCATATAATGTTATAATGTTTCACAGTTATATTGTTTTGTATCATTTTTAACACTATATGAACTATCGTTGGAAAATTGAAACATGTATAATTGAGAAACAAGTATATATAAAACATTACAAACAAATTATAGTCCTTTGTATGTGTTAAAAATCATATTTATGGTTCTTGAAATAATAACTTCCTCGGTTATTATGGGACGTCCGAGTGTATTCACCAAATTACACACTCGACTATGTACATATAACCTCTAAATATTTCATTTATATGCATGATTCCTAGGAACAATAATTAGTCATTAACAACACTTGTTTTGCTTTGATATCACTTTTATCCTTCTTATCTTTATTACTTGTATTTTATGGATTTACACCTTATAGTTTTACACACTTTCTAACATCCTATTCAACTATGATTCCACTATTTTATCTTTCAAGCAACTCAGCATTTTAATCTGTCCATTAGGGACATGAGTGCTTGGGTGCTACTGTCCCCTCTCGGGAAATTTTTGCTCCATCTCCCTTTTTTTAATTTTTCAAATGTTACATCTTTTGTGTCTTTGTTTACTACATTGGGTCGACTGCAGACACTAAAATTAGGTCATACTCCCCTTGGTCCCCCCGTCAAATAAACACCTTGAACACATTCATCTAACCATAGCTCCTTTCATCCCACTCTAATATTAATTTATTTAATTTAATTAAATTAATTCATTATCCTCACAATATTTATTATTTAAATATCCTAATTGGGATAATGCCCACATATCCACCTCATTAGCCACCTCACCCTAAGACCTATTCTTAGTATGTTGCCATAACTAACTAAGACCTACCCAAACCCTAAAAATCAATTCCTACATTCCCTCTAACCACATTCCCGCACGTTAGAATGAAGATTCCATTCCAATCTGTGGAGCAAACGAACGAGATCCCAGAAAATCAAGGGAATCTACCTAGTTTAGTAAACCTAGGAAATCCCGCCCTAACCGATGCCAGTTACCCTAAACCATCACCGGTTAAACTAGAATCGCTGCCGGTTATCATTCAACCTCCAAAACAACCTTATTTCAAGGTTGACACATTTTGAGAGAGGCTGATACATCTTTTGGGAATGAGTGACAAAACCAGGGCTGCATGCAAGTAGAACTAGCATCCGTACATGCATCGAGCATCCATCACGCGACTAAAAGTAACTACAAAGCAATAATTCCTTCACGGGAGAATCTAAGGAAGTGCCAACACCACACCGAGTTCCTTCCATTTGATCACCCACCATTTCCAACCAAACATTAAGCTCATACAAACAATAAGTTTGTTAACATGCACCGGTTCATTATCGCTTTTGAAGATCCTTTTACTTTGGTTATTAGTTTTTGCTCCCATTTTCCATCTCCCCACCATTTTACCTCCATGAAAACTTGACCTTCCCTTCACCCACACCCTTGAAATGCCCATATCCAGATTCTAATCATCCATGTGCATATCCAAGATCCACATAAACCTTGCCATTGACCTTCCTTTAGTCTCGGATCTATCACCTGACAAGTTTTTATTGAGTTTTCTATAACCCGACCATACCGACACCGATTACCCACAATCATCACTTTGGTTAACCTAAACCGACACTCGGCCATACTAGATTGGACGTCGGTCTCGTGTCTTTACCTAGAAACCAAGAACAGAGCTTCAACCTCCACCAAATACCCTAAACTTCCCAGAATCTCATCCTAACCAATACCAATACTCCGACAGAGACCTTAACCTTCAGATTTAGTCATAGCTTAACTTTTTTAAGTGAACTTGCTTATTGTAGACGAATGAGATACCTAAATCATTTTAAATACAGTAGGAATTTATTTATTGTAAGCATTAAGTTGTTTAAAACAGTGGATTGACAACCGTCTAAGAAGTATCACACTTCCCAGATCTAGCACATGCTAGGCAGTCCACTGCATATATTGTTTAACTTTTATTTGGTGGTCTTATTTTCCATTTCAGGTAGTTCCTCCAAGTAAAAAGGAAGCTCTCACGATCAGATGTGGATCTATAAGTCATACGAGGGAAACAACCTATAACCAAAGCATTTCAAATGTGTATTCCTCATAGCCTTTTACCCTTATTTTTTTGTCAAATTTCAAGAAATGCATCTAGAATCGGGTGAAACATTTTGGCACACCCATTGAGAACCATTCGGGGTTCTTTGAATTCTTTCATTTATAGGTAAAAATGTTGTATGTTTGTTTCTTTTCTAAAAATTTCTTACATTAAATTTTCTCCCTTGGAACCTTCTTCTCTTCTATTGTCTAAAAGCAATCTTATTTTGTTGCTTAAAACAAACATTTCTTCCCTTTCATTAGTATCACATTAGTGAAAGAGCATCCATTCTCCTGTTTATTTATTTGTGGCATCGAATTATAAATTTCAATTTGGGTTTAAAAATCATTTCATTTCATTCTACTTTTCTCGTATTAGCTCACATTAATTGAGGGCAACCTATACGCTGGAAGTCATTCCCGCTGATGGTTGACAAATGAATCATAGAAAAGCACTTCCTTTCTTTTTCTCTCTCTCGAGTATTACCCAAAAATCACAAATCTAAAATATATACACATTCTTAAACAACATCTCACCGGAAGAAGCGTAGGTGATCACACTATCACGACATAGTGGGCACCCCGATGGTTATCTCTATCTAGTACCGCATCGGAGAGGACGGCTGCCCTCACCATAACATACCCAAAACCTCTTATTGTAGATTTCCTTCTTCATAGGAAGCCATCCTCACCAAAAATTCTATTCTAAATTTCATAAGTCAGTCTTAAATAGAATAATCTAAACAAACATAATAGAAAAAGCACTCTTAGGATCGTATTTTTCTTAGTGTTTCTGCTTGGCTTGCGTTTTGAGGTGAGAGGTCATGTTCTTCATTTTTCTTATTTCCCATTTGCATGCTCCTCATCACAATTGGAGTATTCCAGCTTCATCTGAGTGTGCTTGGACCATATTCTCATCATTCTCAGAATTATGGGTTTGATTCCACATCAAATTTTAACTCACAACCACATTTTCTTCATCTCTGTTTCAATTTCACAGTGACCGGTGTCGGTCCAGCAACGTTGTCGGCTACCTTCTAACTGCCATCAAATTCACTTAACCAGCATCAATTCACTGTTCTTTTGGTTAACCTACCCAAAAGGACACCTATTCACCTTCTTTGACTATTCAGAGTCTCTATCACTCTTATCATATCCATTGACCTGGTAAGTCCCATTAGCATTTTGCATACCTAGAAAATTTGGCCTTATACCTTGTTTTTGACCAACTGTCCACTTTCCATAAGAATTAAGCAGAAGTGATTACTGTGACCGCGCGTCGGTTTAACCTAACGGCATTAGTTAGCCTATGTAATTTTCCAGTTGACATTTTAACCCCAATTCACCTACCACCACCTATTTATCCTATCTCTACTATATTTCTGTGTCATTTATAGAAAGTAGTCTTACCATGTTAGTACCTATTCACATGGTACTAATATGTCGACAAGCAAGTGCCCTCGTATTCAATGCTAGTTTTCAACCACTCCCACCTAGTCCTTCACCACCTTCCATTTTATCACTAGCCATGGAACCTATCCAACCTATCTCTATCACTACTAGAGATGAGGAGTTCACACGACTCCTTGACCAAAATCTTACCGCCTTCATAGTTTTACCTTTCCCCTCATCCACTCAAGATGCCTCGTGTCAGTTGATATATGACATGCCCATATCTATCCCCCAACTCTCGTTCCCACTCTGCGTCACCCCCATATGTCTCCACGTTGTCTCCGCATCTACCTTACCCCACTCATTCTCGTAGCTAGGCCCTATACCCGCTATGACTATCATGTCTGCTACATCTATTGCACCGCCACATCCACTATACCTTTGCCAACCACCCAGAACACAACCTCATCTACACCTATTATCTCGCATATACCCATAGCTACACAACCACCCCTAGTGTCGGTGACCCCTACCCTTTTCAAAATGTCATCATTTCTATTCCATAATCTTTAGCCACCATTTCAACTAGTGTCACCATGACCCTTCCACCTCCATATACATACTATCGCACCTCCTATTTCATCTATTATTCACTTTGGGTACATACCCCTATTCACTTCCTTCTTCTCAATCTACCTATATGAAAACACCATATACTGGAATGTCATCCCCGTTATATGCCCAAAACCAACCATATTACACTACAGAGTCACCCTTCCATCAAAACCTACCAACGACCTAATCAAGTTAATGATGAACAAGATGTAGACATTGGAGGCATCGGTTTCTGTCTCTGCAACACTCTCACCTACGATGAGATTTGTAATGAGCCTATACACCCATCCATTCCTATCCATCCATATCCCATACATTGGGAAATGCCTAAATTCAACCATTTCAATAGTAAAGAAGACCTGCAACAACATTTGTGGTCTTTCAAACATGGGTGTTATCTGATCACCCATGATGATGCTTTGCTCCTGAGGACCTTTCCCATGTCTCTGACTAGACCCACGTTAGATTGGTATAGTGGGTTACCTAGACACTCTATATTCTCATTTAATCAGGTAGCCCAAGCCTTCTTGGATCACTTCTCCATTAATATCATTAAGAAGGTTACCATGACTAACCTCTACTCTATGCGTCAGTATGACGATGAATCCATCGTAGATTTTTTTGCTCGTTGGCATAGCCTGATCAATCAACTCACATTCTAACTACCACAAACTAAACTCATCGAACTCTTCACGCGGGCTTGTGCTAGGCATATCTCACTAACTCTATAGGTCCAAAACTTTTAAACCTTTGATGAAGCATTCACTATGGCACAAAAGCTTGAGATTCGGGCCATTGAAGAGAAGAAAATCCAATTACGCAATAAGAACTCAGAATTCAAGTCAAATGATACCTCTTCTTCTTCAAAACCATAGAACAATTATTCAAAGGCCAAGGGGACTGCTAATGCAGTGGTACTCAAAGCTGGCCCCACTCATCCATCAAATCAGGCTATCCCCTCATCTAATCTCTCACCTGTTCAAACTTTTCAATTCGAGGACGGGAACAATGGAAATACACCCCAAATAGGGAAACTTATTCTTCTATCTTAGAGAAGCTCATCAAAGCTAGGGCCATCACCCTTCCTCATGTGAAACGACACACCAGTTTTGACCTTTCTTGCCCCACACCCGCATGGTATAAAGAGCAAAATTTCTACAATTATCATTGAGTAAAGGGTCATAATGACAAAAATTGCATCACTTTCAAAAACATTGTCCAAGAAATGCTCGAGAAAGGTGAGCTAACCTTGGATAATCCTAATGCACTTGCCAATCAAAACCTACATATCTTCAAGAAACCTTTTCCTAATCATTCCCCTTCTTCTAATCAAATAGGAGAGACCTCAACTCATGATAGTCATACCTGCGAGGTCCATGCTATTTTCAGCGATACACCCATTGCTGCCCAATTACCTCATATTCCTTCCATCGAGGAAATCCTAGCCCAAAGTCCTCCACCTACACTTGAATCCACCTCACCTATTCCTCCACCCATAGAGGAACACCTTTCACCTCCTTCCTCACCCGTGGAGGAGCCTTCCGATTAATATCAAAACTATTTCACCTTTGGATTCTCCACCTAGGGAACCATCACCCACAGTACATCTTCAGGCCATACATGATACTTATTTATCTCCTCCACCCACAGAGGAGCACCCATCATCTCCCCCACCTACTAGAGAAGCACCCATCATCTCCTCCACCTATAGAGGAGCACCCATTTTCTCCTCCACCTATCAAGGATCTAGTAGAGATACCTTTGCCTCTAGGTGATCATTCTCCATCAGCTACCCAAGATCATGCAGACTTACTTTTGGCTCTCTTACCCACAGAAGCCGAAGCTAGAAAATTCGCCATCTCTAAGAAAAATTTCATGAGAATTTCCATTATGTCCTCATCAACCTCGCTTATAAACGTGCCATTCTCATTCTTAGCCAATCACTTAGATTATGTGGATAGAGCCTTACTTTTGGGGTGTCTTCTGCTTCCTATCTCAATGCAAATGTAGATGTCACTTGCTGACACTTCCACTATCTACCCAAAAATATTTTGTCCAATTGAACCAAGCATAACCACCTCTATCAAAACTTCTTCCATGATACCCCTCATGGCTCAAACCACACCCCTACCCATAACCCAACACGCATCTACACCCAAGCCTACACTTACATCATCTTCTTCGCCTAAACCCAACACTACCTTAGGGGTCATCCCAACCGCCAGCCTTACTCATCCACCCATCAAATTAGATTTAGCTACATCCTCCAAGGCCAATACCAAACCTACTCCAACACCCAAACAAAAGAACCAACCCCATAAATCTCATACTCCAACCTCACCGATCACACCTTCATCACCTTCACCCTTTTCGTCCGTCTTAGGACCTCACCCTTCTAACATGGTTAAGAAACCTCCACCCACCGGTAAACTAAAAACATAGCAGCCCATTCCACCATTGCAAACCTCAAACATACCCAAGCACCCGCCACAAATTCCACCCACATCTGCAACATCTTTACCACCCATACCTCTAATACCATCAATCACCCCTTCACTACCCACGACAATTCAATATCTTTCCCTCACATCTCCGACACGACCTACACCATCTACCTTCATATCACTTTTGTTATCCCGTGGGTAATGTTATCCAAAATCCACCTCCAGTGGTAATTTTGATAACATGCATTAAATTCTCAAGTCCCTGTGCGAATAGATTGATTCAGGCAAAAATCATGTTTCTAGGGTCCCCTGCATTTTTTCTAACTCCCTGCCTAAGAAGAAAAGAGCAAGTTCGAGAAAAAGTGAAAAAGTTGCAGAAAACAAGCTTGGGCCAGGAAAAATCATGAAAAATAGCTAAGTCATAGTCCCTCGCAGCAAATGAGACATGAGGAACATCCGGGTGCGAATCGGTTGAAAGGCACCGTGCAACCTGCAGAACAAGGGACATCCGGGCGTGAGGAAGCGCGGGGACGCAGTAAAGGCAAACTAGTCAAGGTTAGAGGAAAATCAACTAACTACTAAGCGTAATAGTCTGGGACATCTGGGCCGCGAGGACGCGAAGGACGTGAACCAACTGGATCGGCCGGCGCAGAGAACTTGGGCCGGGACATCTCGGGACAAAGGGACGCGGATAGCCAAAGGAGCCGAGAGCCAATCACATTACGCCACGTGTCATCGGCAGAAAAGGGACAAGGAAGCCCATTTCGGGCGGATTAGAGGAATTTGTCCCAAGTAGTTTGGGACAGCCGAGCCGTGAGGATGCGAGGGATGCGAAAAGCTAGTAGACCCGGAGACCAATCAAATCACGACACGTGTCACAAGGGGAAATGTCCAAAAGTTCAAAGGGCGAGGTTTCAAGCGTTGGCCCAAGCCAATAGGAATTGGACACGTGTCCAATGGAACAGGAAGTGTGGAGCTTGGGGAGGAGTTAGAGAATTTGGCAAAAGTTTTGGCCAAAAAGCTAAAAGTAAAGGAAGACCCCGCGCCCCTGTCCTCCAATCAATGCATGCCACGTGTCCTTAGTGGGGGCATGGGGGAAAAGTGAAAAATGTTCCAAAATCATAAAAAGTCAAAATTTTCAAGGAAAACCTGCGGGTGAGTAGAGGAGAGAGAATTACGCATCCAATCAGCGCTTGCCACGTGTCATCCAGGTGGCAGAGCGGGAAAAATTTTCAAAACACATTTTCACCTGTTTTGTGCCCTAAATCTTCAGATCTCCATATCTTTTGATCCAGAGCTCAGATTTGCACGTTCTTTATATCAATGGAAAGCTTATGAAATTCTCTACATGATTCTAGGGTTAATCTTGAATTTTGGTGCAGTCTAGAGAGAGAAAGTTAAGAAATGGCTCTGACGCGTGTTCATGGCCAGAAGTGACATTTCAGCGACCAAATTTAACGCAGAATGGGTCACATTCTCCTGTAATTCGGTCAAAATTGACAGGGTATGGGTTTGTAAGGTATCCCATGCCATTTTAATGCATCTGTAATTGAGGAGGAATGGGCTCTCACATTTTTGTACGTTTCTGTCTCCTGGGCTCAACCCATGCAATGTAAAAGCAAGTTTTGTCTCATTTCTAAGTGGGGGAACATTTTTTGGACATAGCAACTTCTTCTTTTACCTCCAGCAAGTGATTTTTTTGAAGAATCAGACCTCTCCAAAGATTGTAATGTGTTTTACCTCTCGAGAGGTTGTAATACTGATGATTTTGACATCGGAAATGATAATGCAAGATTTGTGAATGAGTTTCGAGTCCTTTGTTTGTATTGTTTGCTTCATTTCAGATCCTAAATTATATCTTATCAGCCTGTGTATGTTTTATGCTGCAATCTCTAGTTTGTGTCTATTTGCATGATAGAAATGTTTCACCACTCCTTTTGGTGCATCACCATCTTTAGTTAGTTTCAATTTTTGCACTTCTATCCCTGTCTCCTTGCAATTTAGAGTAGGATTAGAATCTGAACCTCTGTAGTTGTGCAAGCATTAGATCTAAATCAGAGGAGTTTGAGGAACCAACCTCTAATCTGGAGATTCCTCTCTCAGTTTAACAAGTCCCACACTTGGAGAGAGGTTTCCATGTTGTGCAATCACACTGGATGCCTGAAACATCAACCTAGAAGCCTGATGTGCATCCAGGGGTGCTGTGAGTCCGCAACAACAGTTTTGGCATGCCCGGTGGGACCAGAGGTCTCATTTTTATTGTAGCAAGGTTGATGTGCATCTGCTGTAGTTTTCTTGCTTGAAAAGAGCTATTATTTGCATATCTGGCGACTCCAAGGGGAAGAATCGATTGGTTTCAAGTGCAGGCCTGAAAACTCATGAGAAGAATCACCACAAGGTCAAGAGTTGGAGAAGAAGAAGTGCTATTTGAATACCTGCAATTATCTCCAAGAAGAAGGAAAAGAGGAAGAAGGATTCAAAGGTCTCCATCTCCACCAAACAGAACTCTCTCAACTCCTCCACCTGGTAGGCCTTTCATTCAGTCAACAAGGGTTTTAAGACCAATCAGAATGGCTCAAAACAATCCCTACGTCAACTTCACAGGCAGCAGCCCACTTGCCCTCAATGCACAACATCCAATTCCTATTGCAGCCTTGAAGAACATCCCCTACTTCTCTGGAGAAAATCAGACTGCTCCAGGTGATCATGTTAAAGATATTGCTAACCTTTGTGTAATTCATGAAATCAATGAAATACAAGTAGCTGTCAAGTTACTAGCATCTTCATTCAAAGGGAAAGCATTGCAATGGTTTAGGAGCCTTGGAGATGGTTCTATCACAAACTAGAATTATTTGTGTATTGCACTTCATGAGCAATTTGGAGAGAAGGGAGATAACTTGTCTCTTTTGGATCAGCTAACAACTATCAAAAGAGCTCCCAATGAGTAGCTGACCGATTTCAACTTCAGATTTCAAAGGACTTGGGAGAGAATTCCAAGAGTGATCGAGGCCAACATCGAAGGTGCTTTTCTCTACTATCTCAAAGCTTTAAATTCTGATATTTCTATGTTAATTCAGTCCATGGGAGGCATAACTATCCCTATGGCTTATAGCATTGCCATTAGGGCTAAAAATTGTTTGATCCAAGCTGGCAAACTTGCCCCTAGACCTCCCATGCCACTATTTCCAAGTTTATAGAATCCAAACACCAGTCAAGCACCTAATTTGGGTCCTTCTCCCACTCCTAGAAATCAGAGTTCAAACGAAGCATCCACTTCATCTCCAGGTGCCCCAAATGAGCTTCAAGAAGTCATGAAGCAATTGCAAAACCTAGGCAATGAGCTGGTTACTCTCAAGAGGCAGCAAGCCCAAGGTTTCAGACCTTCTTATCAACCCCAAGCTCATCCTAATAGGCAACCTTACCAACCACAAAGACCCCCTAATCTAGCTGCAAATATGAATCAAACAAGGCCTCCTGCCAATAGACCATTTCAGCCATATAATCCAAATGCCATATCTACCTCTAAGGCATTGGTGCCAACACAAAACAACATTACTCAGGAGTATGATTGGTGTTTTCCATGCAATGAGCCTCATAACCAATCCATGTGCTTTAATGGTGCTTTGAATCAAGCACTAATGGTGACAACTACTGGTGTGGAGGGTGAGGGCAGTCAAGGAAATAGTCAACAACAAGAAACATTCCAACAACAATCAGCCCCAAATGACACCACATTGGTGAACTGGCAAGCAGAAGATTTTTGTGGCATGAATCAAGCAGTTTCTCAAGGTGTTGCAGCCAACACAAGGTCAAAAAGGAGGAATTTGGGTGAAGAACAACCATTAGCCCCAACCAATCCACAACCTTCCACGGCTCCACAAATGGTTGGCAAGCAAAGTCTAGTTTCAAATGCACAAGGGCAGCCAAGAACAGCCCCTAGGCCAACTCAAATACCAGTTGTTGCTGCCCACATGCAAGGAGTGAATGTGCAAACCAAGGGACAGCAAAAGGATACTTCATCCCGTTCAGTATCATTGATCAGATGAAGAAGACAAACATCAATATATCAATGTGGGAATCCCTATCTATCCTAGGCCAAAGAGATTTACTGCAAGCTGCCATGAAGGACTAGCCAACTTCAAATCAGCAAGTTCAGATGCAAGACAAAGTGCTTACAAATGCTGCCCAGCCTGAGGGAAATCATGGAGGACAGCAAGGTAAAATGTTGAAGCCCCCTCCTTTCTATGTTTCATTAATCATTGGAAATCAGCTAGTGCACAATTGCATGATTGATTCTGGAGCAAGTAGTTCTGTCATGCCCAAACAAATAGCTGATCAGCTAGGGCTCCAATATGAAACAATATCCAAAGGGGTAGTGCAGCTGGATGGGACAGCAGTAACAACAGTTGGAGTGATTAGAAACTTGAGTCTTACCTTGCATGCATGTCCAAATGTTGTTGTTTTACAAGATGTATCAGTCATAGACCTTCCACCACTCTTTGCCCTATGCTTGTCAAGGGACTTCACAACCAAGATTGGAGGCTATCTTTCTACTGATTGGTCTCACATGTTGTTCAGAACAAGGTATGGAACTAAGGCTACAATCAGGTCAGAACCTATTGCAAACTTCCATATTGAGCCTTACACTCCAAGTCAGATTAATGCCAATTGCTTGGCATTTGATCAAGAAGATCACCCAAGCACCGATGAGGCTGACACCAAGGTTGGAAGCATCCCGGATCTAACTCTTGATGAATGGGAAAACAAGGTACATGCTTTTGATCCTTATCAAGAAGTAGAAGAATCTGAGCTAGGGGTCTATTGTATACACGAAGAAAATCAGCCTATTCCTAGCATCACCAAGCTAGACCACAGAGATGACAATGAGGTATGGCAGCTATTTTTTGATGGATCAAGGAGTAGACAAGGTGTAGGAGGTGGAGCTATGCTTGTTTCACCTCAAGGAATAAAGTACTACTCAGCTTTCAGATTTCAGTTTGCATGCTCCAATAAAGCGCTGAATATGAAGCCTTGGTGCAAGGGATGCATTGGGCAATTAATAATAAAATAAAGAACTTGCAAGTATTTGGGGACAAGTGAATTGATTGTAAATCAGGTCAAGGGACAGCATGCTGCCAAGAATGATCTACTTAGGTGCTACAAGAATAGGGTATGGGACCTCATGGAAGATTTTGTGGGTTTTGGCATCAAATCCATTCCCAGAAAGAGAATCAAGTCACGATGAAGCTTACAGCAAAGAGGGGCAGCCTTTGACATTGTGGAAAGCATTCAAAAGGACAAGTTCAGCCAAACATCCATGTGATTGTGAGGCCTTCAAATGCGAGATAACAATGTTAGTTGGCAAGTATTTGAGAATGACCAACAAATCATCCATTTCTTGCAAGAAGAAGTTGAGTTCTCAGCTAAGAATCAAGAAAAGTTGAACAACAAGTATGGTGACCAGTAGTGCAGTAATTTGAGAACTAAGAAGCTGCCCAAAGGACTTATCACTTTGGAGTGCATTTTTAATCTCAATGACCAGTATAGAAAGGAAAAAGCAAACATTCGGGTAAAGGGTGAAGATTCAGAGCCTATTTTAGTGGAAGAAGGCAAAACATTGCAAATTGGCAAAGTAAGTACCTCACAAGAGAAATCTGATTTTGTTCAGCTTTGTCAAGAGTTCCCAGATGTCTTTGCTTGGACTTACAAAGATCTAAGAGGTTTCAACCCAAATTTGGCACAACATACTATTGAGTTGGATCCAAAATCCAAGCCTGTCAGGAAAAAGCAAAGGCCAGTCAATCCCCATATTGAACCTCTCATGAGAAAAGAGTTAAGTAAGCTTATTGAGGCCAGTATCATCTTCCCCATCAAACACTCAAGTTGGGTTGCAAACTTGGTGCCAGTCAGAAAGAGAAATGGAGAAATAAGATTGTGTGTGGACTTTCACGATCTAAATAGAGCATCACTCAAAGATCATTATCCACTTCCATCAATGGAACAAATATTGCAGGTTGTAGCTGGTTCAGAAAGGTTTTCATTGCTAGATGGATATTCAAGCTATAATCAGATAATTGTGAAGGAAGAAGATCAATTCAAGATGGCCTTCACTACAAAATGGGGCACATATGCTTACAAGAAGATGGCATTTGGACCGTCGAATGCCGGAGCAATATTCCAGTGAGCTATGGACATGGCATTCAAAGGATTGATCAACAAGATAGTGCTGGTATACCTAGATGATATCGCTATCTTCTCAAAGAATGTAGCAGACCATCTCTTTCACCTCAGGCAAGTGTTTCAGAGGTGTAGGAGATTTGGAGTGTCTTTGAATCCTAAGAAGTGTATCTTTCTTGCACATGAAGGAAAGCTCCTTGGCCATATTGTCTCCAAGGAAGGATTAACAATTGATCCAGAGAGGGTTGAAGCCATAAGAGCACTACCATTGCCAAGCCACAAGAAAGCCCTTCAGAGTTTCTTGGGAAGGATAAACTTTTTCGAGGTTTGTCCCAGATTTTGCAGCCCTTGTCAAGCCCATCACCAAAATGTTAAAGAAGAGCATGGCTTTCAAGTGGATAGCAGAAGGCAAGGAGAGTTTTGAAGCAATCAAAGAAGCTATCTCTCAAGCACCAACTCTCATCAACCCGAACTTCTCCAAGGATTTCATCCTCTATGCATTTGGAGGTAATGACACTATCTCTGCCATTTTGGTACAGCAGAACAAGGATAATGATGAGCAGCCAATTGCCTTCTTCAGCCAGAGCCTAGATGACTATGAGGTGAGATACTCTTTTATTGAGAAGCATGTGCTTGCAGTAATCAGAAGCTTGAAGAAATTCAAGCATTTAGTCTCAAACAACAAGGTCCAGTTGCTGGTCTCACATGCTGGGGTTAAGGACTTCCTCCTCAACAAGGATTTGAATGAGAAAAGGGCAGGTTGGATCACCCATGTCATGGAGTATGACATTGAGATCAAGATCACCAAGCTGGTAAGAGGGAAAGGATTGTGTGAGCAGCTGGTTTTGGGGAAGCAAAAAGAAGTATGCATTTAAGAAGAGGCTGTTTTAACAGTCCAGGACAGCCATGAGCCAAGTGGCAAGCAAGAAGAAGAAAATGCTGCCCCCACTCCTTGCTGGACCCAAGGTATTATGCACTTCCTAGGCACAGGCCTATGCCCTCCGGAGATGAACAAGACCCAAAGGAGACACTTCAGATTGCAGGCTGTCCCGTATGCCATTGTTGATGGAGTTTTGTTCAAAAAGATGTGAATGGAGTGCTGTTGAGATGCATCAGCACAAATCAGATTCAAAGAGTATTGGAAGAGTTCCATGGTGGACCAGCTGGTGGTCATTTTGCACCAAGAGTGACAGCTCTAAAAATCATGAAGGCTGGTTATTATTGGCCTAAAATATTTAGTGATTGTTATGCATGGATCAAGAGGTGTAAGAATTGTGCATTCTTCACAGGAAAAGAGAGACTTGCTGCCCTTCCATTGCACCCAATCTCAGTTGACCAACCATTTATGTAATGGGGTTTGGACTTCATTAGAGTCATTAATCCCAATTCAAGCCAAGGGCACAAATGGATTTTGATAGCCACGGACTACTTCACAAAATGGACAGAAGCAGTAGCACTCAAAGAGGAAAATGAGTCTAGCATCTTAGACTTTTATGAGGGGATAGCAACCAGATTTGGTGTACCTGCTACAATAATCTCTGATAATGCATTGGCATTCATTGGATCTAAGGTGACTGAGTGGGCTGTCAAGAACGGTATTTACCTAAGAACTTCATCGAACTATTACCCTCTGGGTAATGGCCAGGCCGAGTCTACAAACAAGAACTTGTTGAGGATCATTAGGAGGAATCTTGACAAGAACCAGAGGTCTTGGCATACCAAATTGAAATCAGCCTTATGGGCTGATAGGATAACTCCCAAAAGATCCACAGGTAACTCTCCATTCAGGCTTGTCTATGGAAGAGAGGCAATCTTGCCCATGTCACTTGAGTTGCCAACATTGGAACTCATGAAGCAGCTGGAGTTGCTTGAATTTGAGCCCATGGAGGTGAGGTATATAGAGTTGATGGAGCTGCAAGAGATCGAAATCGGGCATCCCAAACAATGGAAAAGGATCAAGCTTTGATCAAAAAGACCTTTGATAGAAAGGCCAAAGATAGATCTTTTCAAGTTGGAGATCTAGTGTTGAAATGGGATGTGGATGGAGAAAAACCGGGAAGGCATTCAAAATTTGATGCCATTTGGAGTGGCCCATACATGGTCACGAAGTACAAGAACATCAATGCTTTTCAATTTGCCTCATTGGATGGTGAAGAACTGCAGATTCCAGTCAATGGAATCTATCTCAAGCATTGCTTCTAGAGGGAGTTCACTAACTTTTAAATATTAGATTAGATTTTCATTCCTCCAAGTGCTGTGCACATTGTTTTGCTGTAGGTTAGTTTTGTTTTCCCTAAGTGCTTTGGCACAACTTGCTGTCCATGGAGATGTTTTGCAGTCCTTGCTTTCATTAGGTGATATTCCATCTTCCTCCTTTCACATTCTGAGTCAGTTGGGGTTCTAAATTGAATATTTGATGACTCCATGCCCAATGGACTACTTCAGGCAACTGGTATCTTCTACCTAGCAGGCAGGTAACCCCGTTGAGTCACCAAATTGTTATCCAAAATCCACCCCCAGGGTAATTTTGATAACATGCATTAAATTCTCAATTCCTAGGCAAATAGATTGATTTAAGGCAAAAATAATGTTTCTAGGGTCCCCTCAGATTTTTTCTAACTCCCTGTCCAAGAAGAAAAGAGAAAGTTCTGAGAAAAGGTGAAAAAGTTGCAAAAAACAAGCTTGGGCCAGGAAAAATCATGAAAAATGGCTAAGTCCTAGTCCTCGCAACAGTCGGGACATGAGGGACATCTGGGCGCGAATCGGCCGAAAGGCCGCTAGGCAGTCTGCAGAGCAAAGGGACATCCGGGCCGTGAGGATGTGTGGGACGCGGAAAGGTGAACCGGCCGAAGGTCAGAGGAAAATCGACTAACTGCTAAGCATAATAGTCTGGGACATCTGGGCCGCGAGGACGCGAAGGACGCGAACCACCCGGATTGGCCGGCACAGAGAACTTCAGTTCGGGACATCTGGGACAGAGGGACACAGAGGACACGGATAGCTGAAGGAGCCGAGAGCCAATCACATTACGCCATGTGTCATCGATAGAAAAGGGACAAGGAAGCCCATTTCGGGTGGATCGGAGGAATTTGTCCCAAGCAGTTTGGGACAGCCGGGCCGTGAGGATGCGAGGGACGTGAAAAGCCGGCAGACCCGGAGACCAATCAAATCACGACACGTGTCACAAGGGGAAACGTCCAAAAGTTCAAAGGGTGAGGTTTCAAGTGTTGGCCCAAGCCAATAGGAATTGGACACGTGTCCAATGGAACAGGGAAGCGTGGAGCTCGGGGAGGAGTTAGAGAATTTGGCAAAAGTTTCAGCCAAAAAGCTAAAAGTAAAGGAAGACCCCGCCCCTGTCCTCTAATCAATGCATGCCACGTGTCCTCAGTGGTGGGGGCGCGGGGAAAAGTGAAAAATGTTGCAAAATCATCGAAAGTCAAAATTTTCAAGGAAAACCCGCGGGTGAGTAGAGGAGAGAGAATTATGCATCCAATCAGCGCTTGCCACGTGTCATCTAGGTGGCAAAGCGCGGGAAAAATTTTCAAAACATATTTTCACCTGTTTTGTGCCCTAAATCTTCAGATCTCATATCTTTTGATCCAGAGCTCGGATTTGCATGTTCTTTATATCAAAGGAAAGCTTATGAAATTCTCTACATGATTCTCGGGGTTAATCTTGAATTTTGGTGTAGTCTAGAGAGAGAAAGTTAAGAAATGGCTCTGACGCGTGTTCATGGCCAGAAGTGACATTTCAGCGACCAAATTTAACGCAGAATGGGTCACATTCTCCTGCAATTCGGTCAAAATTGACAGGGTATGGGTTTGTAAGGTATCCCATGCCATTTTAATGCATCTGTAGTTGAGGAGGAATGGGCTCTCATGTTTTTGTACGTTTCTGTCTCCTGGGCTCGACCCATGCAATGTAAAAGCCAGATTTGGCTCATTTCTAAGGGGGGGAACATTTTTGGACATAGCAACTTCTTCTTTCACCTCCAGCAAGTGATTGTTTTGAAGAATCAGACCTCTCCAAAGACTGTAATAGTTTTTACCTCTCTGAGGTTGTAATGCAGTGATTTTGACACTGGAAATGATAATGCAAGCTTTGTGAATGAGTTTCAGTCCTTTGTTTGTATTGTTTGCTTCATTTCAGATCCTAAATTATATCTTATCAGCCTGTGTATGTTTTATGCTGCAATCTCTAGTTTGTGTCTATTTACATGATAGAAATGTTTCACCACTCCTTTTGGTGCATCACCATCTTTAGTTAGTTTCAATTTTTGCACTTCTATCCCTGTCTCCTTGCAATTTAGAGTAGGATTAGAATCTGAACCTCTGTAGTTGTGCAAGCATTAGATCTAAATTAGAGGAGTTTGAGGAACCAGCCTCTAATCTAGAGATTCCTCTCTTAGTTTAACAAGTCCCACACTTGGAGAGAGGTTTCCATGTTGTGCAATCACATTGGATGCCTGAAACATCAACCTAGAAGCCTGATGTGCGTCCAGGGGTGCTATGAGTCTGCTACAACAGGTAACACACCCTCTTCCACCATCCACATTTCCTTCTAGATCTCATGTGCCCATATCACCTTTACCTAAGAAGGTACAACCTAAGGACAAAAATCCCCTACCCTCTAATAAGGTAGTCGAAACAACCACACACTCTCCTGCCAGTTCGTCTACCATACCCCTACCCAAACAAACATGACCAATGCCTAAGATCACACCAACACCTAAAACCGTAGCTTGACCTACTCCCCCTCATGTAAAGACCGTTCCTCTACAGTCCTCCATGCCTACACCCAAACCCACCTTCACTTCCCATTGTGATCCACTAGCGGGGTCCTATGCCAAAATCTTAACCAACCTCCTTGAAAATTTTTTCATCACATTACCACCTCTCAGACCTTATGACCCACTCAAACCCAAACCAAAGGGGTTTGATGACACCAAAATTTGTGCCTACCATCGTGTTAGGGCATGATGTAGAGAACTACAAAGCTTTAAAAACCGTTCTTATCCAGTTGTGTCCTCTTGAAGAAAAATTTGATGATGACGAGCTTCTTGATGAGGAACCCATTTCACCAACATCGATTCCCACAGCTCTTCCCTCACTGCCTACTTAATGACCCAAACCTTTACCCCCACAGCTCCTAGAACCACCTCCAAGATTTGAAATTAACATGGTTCACATCAAAGAACTCGTCAAACCTCCACCTAAATGTCAGTGTGCTCAACTCATCTCACAAAGTTCCTTCCCGCCACTGGGATTTTTCCCTTCATGTCACTATACCTTTCATGGCTCACCTACCTCCCCACCTCAGATCAAGATGATCCACATTGCTACCCGTGCTTAGAAGGATAAAGGCAATCGACTCACAACCAATCTTATACCCAACATACCATCTGCACCCACACCTAAAATCACTATCCGTGGCCCCACATATCCTATTTCTAATGGGGTCACACATCGTGTGATGCTCAAACAACTACACCAATCCCCCCTCAAAATGTCCTTATATGACCTCATCCAAACCTCAAAATCCCATCGTCAAGCTCTCATGGAGGTCTTGCAATCTATTGAGGTTTTACCTAATGACCCTACACCGTAGCCTCCATTATCACACCCCATCATGTAGCCTCTCTCACCAAATTGCCACCTTTATCCACACCTCAACCTACTCACCAAGTAGCCTCCCTTAGCTTCTTAGAGGAAGAGATCGCACCACACCAAACAGATGACCTAGACCCAACTCTCTTCATCTCTTTCCACATCGATGATATACATGTATGTCATGTTATGATTGATGGGGGTGCTAGCATTAATATCATTTCATCCCATGCATTCACTCAAATACACATACCTGACAATTACATGCATAAACATCCTGTCATGTTACGTTCATCTAATGATGCTATCATCTCTATAATAGGCACTATCATCCTCCATGTTTGCATGGGCCCCCACACTATTCTAGAGTTATTTTACGTCTTGGAGGGGGAATTTCAATATAACCTATTGCTTGAAAAACCCTGGATTTGTGTAATGGGTTATGTCCCTTCCACTTTGCATCGTTGTGTGAAGTTCGAGCATGAAGGACACACCTATACCATTCCAGCTAACCCATCACCTTTCAAAAATTACAACATGCTTTACTCGACCCAATGACGTGCTCATACCCATCAAAGCATCTACCTCCATAACCACTGCCATGTCACCTACACCTCCCCTCACTAGTGCAGCCGCTACCTTAACCACACCTACATCCTCCATTCCTACCACTGCCATAACCTCCATAGCCAAACCATCGGCCTCCCAATTCATTAGCTCCACCCTCGATCTGACCTCTAACACATTGTCTATTCCAGCTACCCACATACCAACCACCAATCCCTTGGAGGAATTTTTCAATGCCTCACTCTGGGGGAGTATCACCTATATAGTGTCAACACATTCCTTACTCCACAAGAATACAAAAGTCTTCACCAACACCCTCATTATGATCACTATATAGGAGAACACCTCCTTTATGGTCCTCCCCACCTTCGTACCAATCTCACCTATGGGGGACTTGATACTACAACTTACACACCTGAACCACTGCATCACAAACCCGCCCATTTTCCACCGACTTCCAATCACTCACCAATCACCGTTTCTCCCACACCTTCCTGCATCGATGTGTGTGGAAGGGTTTTGGTTTTGGCTTTTATGAGCAAGGCTGCCATATTGTTATTCCATGTACTACTCGCAAGCATAATGACCGTAGTGGTATCGGCTTTGCTGAACCACCTACCAAGAAGGCCCGCGTTGAACTCATTGAAGACATCAGCCCTTTTCCACCTTTGTCACCCCCATCACCATCTTCACCGATGGAGTTGATGGATCCCGAATCCATTCCTCCTAACTTTTTTCATAAACACCATCTCCTTGGGGCCTCTAACTTATCAACGCAAGGGTGAGGCTCCCTTCTCTCTTCCCTTCCTGTACCCTAAAATGATCGACGATGATACACCTTCAATTAACGTCATTCAATGCTAGGATGATGAATCTATACTCACCTACCTTGGTGCAGAAGACTCATATATTCATCGGTCATTACCATATGAGACACAAACCATGTTGAATGAATCGACTATCGAGAACAACATTCATACTCAGGACAACCCTCACATCCTAAAGATCGGACAATCTTTAGATGTTACTGAACATGAAGCCATCACTTCTTTTCTCAAAGATCATAACCATGTTTTTTCTTGGTCTTACATAGACATTCCCGTATTGACCCCACCATAGTGGTCCAAAATATCATAACCATTCCCGATGCTAAACCCATAAAACAAAAGTTGAGGAAAATGCACCCTTGCATTTCCTTCTCGTCAAAGAAGAACTTCAGTGCCTTCTTTCTGTTTCCTTCATATTACCCATTGATTATCCTCATTGGATTTCTAACATTGTCCCTATCACTAAGGTGACAGGGGGACTTCGTATTTTCATGGATTTCCATGACCTTAACCTAGCCTACCCAAAAGATGACTTCCCTCTACTCGGTATTGACCAACTAGTTGGCCTTACCTCCGGTCATAAGATGCTATCACTCATGGATGGTTTGTGGGGCTATAACCATATATTTCTTTCCCTATAGGATCAACAAAAATGACATTCATCACCCCTGGGGGACCTTACGCTATCGAGTCATGCCTTTTGACCTTAAAAATGCTTTGGTGCCACATATATTGAAAGCTATGACTTATATCTTCCATGACATCATGTATCGTATATTGGAAGATTATGTGCATGATCTCCTGGCCAAATCTAAACACCTCTCTAAGCACCTCACCATCCTAAAAACCATATTTGACCGCCTCATTAAATATTGTGTTCACCTTTAGCCTAAGAAATGTGTCTTCACGGTTCTCTCAGGAAAGCTCCTGGGATTTATCGTTTCCCTACGTGGTATAGAGGTTGACCCTGCTAAAGTCAAGGCCATCCTATAAATTTCTCCACCCACTAACCTTAGGAAACTCCGTAGCCTGCAAGGTAAGTTACAATCTATTCACCATTTCATTTCACAATTGTCTAATCGGTGTTAACCATTTCATCACCTTCTCAAGAAGGATGTCTCCTTTAAATGGGATGATGACTACCAAAAATATTTTGAGGCCTTAAAACAATACCTTCTTCAACCACCCATACTCATTCCACCTAAAGACGATTAACCCTTCTACCTATACATCTCAGCTACCGATCACTCCTTGGGGGCCATGCTCGCTCATCGTGATGAAAAACATAGGGAGCAGGTGGTTTAATACATAAGCCGTACTCTTTTGGACTATGAAACCCAATACACCCATCCCAAAAACTTTTCTTAGCCTTAGTTTTTGTTTCCACAAAACCTATGTTGTGACCAACACCGACCCCTTACAGTTCATGTATGCCAAACCTTATCAAAATCAGCATGCCGCATCTTTGGATTATGCTTTGGCTGACCTTGACCTCAAATTCATTCATCAAAAGTCCATCAAGGGACAAGCTATCACCAAAAAATTAGAAGACGCACCTATTTCTAGGGATCAACCCTCTAATTTTGACTTTCCAGATGAGTCAATTGTCACCCTTTCCCTAGATGAGCCCGCTTACCAAATGACACTCTTCTTTGACAGCTCCAAGTGTTAGCGTGGGGGTGGGGCAGGAGTTATCCTCATTCCACTTGATGGTGAACCCATGCCTTTGTCTTTCAAACTAGATTTTGATTGTAAAAACAATATTGCTGAATACAAAGCACTCGTTTTAGGTCTCCAAGTTGCCTATGCCTTAGATTTCAAATCCATCAACATCTTTGGTGATTCCCAATTGGTCATAAATCAAGTCATTGGTATGTACCAATGTTGTAATGAGACACTTCAAAAACATAAACATCACATAGACATACTTTTGACCACCTTCAACCGCTACGCCCTTGGCTGTCCCCTGTTCAACCAACAAATTTGTAGATACCATGGCTTGCTTGGCTTCTCAAATACCCGCTTCACCCGCTGATTCTAAAATCTTTGTCACCGTACAATGACTCCAATCACCCTCTTATTTACCTCGTGACATTTACTCTATCGAAACCACTGCCCCCAACCCGAGTGACCTTTGGTATAAACAATACTCTGACTATATTTCTCTCTCTATATTACCTCTCGACCTCACCCATAATGGACAATGTTCCTTTCTTAAAAAGGTCTCTCGTTATGTCATCATGGGTGGTCTCCTTTATAAGTGTGGATTTGATGGTATTATCTTGTGATGCCTTATGATTTTTGAAATTCCTTATACCATCAAGGAAGTTCATGATGGCATATGTGGAGGTCACTTCAGTGGCCTCGTTGTTGCTAAGCATATTCTTCACCTAGGCTATTACTGGCTGACCCTTAGCCATGATTATTGTGACTATGTTAAGCATTGTGTCAAATGCTAACAACATGCCAACCTTCATCAAACACCCAATCATGCCTTACAGGTCACCCGTGACATTTAGCCCTTCTCGTAATGGGGTTTGGATCTTGTTAGAGAGATCAATCCTCATTCTTCCCAATGTCATTAATGGATCATCACCACTACTGAATACTACATAAAATAGTTTGAATCCATACCACTCATCTCCATGAAAGCTGAGAACATATGTGAGTTCATCAATCATCACATCATTTGTCACTTTGGTGTTCCTCATCGCCTCATCATTGATAATGGAAAACAATTCAAAAATAAAACCTTGCAAAACCTTTGCGACGCCTTCGACATTTAGTTAATTTTCTCATCACCTTATTACCCATAAACCAATGGCCAAGCCAAATCCACTAACAAAACCTTGAACAAAGTTCTTATGAAAGTGGTTAACAATCTTTGGGAAGGACTAGCATATGCACATTCCTTTTTCCCTGTGGGTATACCGCACTAGTATTCACACTTCCACCGCTGCTAGACCATTTTCTCTGGTCTACGGTACTAAGGCTGTTCTACCTCTCGAAGTCCAGATTCCCTCACTCTGTATTTGTCTCCATGACATGCTTAATGATGATGAATTTCATTAGGACCATTTAGCACAACTTGAGTTATTAGACAAACGTCGTCTTAATGATCTTGACCACCTTCAAGTTTACAAAAATCGTATCAAGCTTGCCTATAATAATCATGTCCATGAATGAACCTTCCAAGTTGGTGACCTTGTATTAAAAGAAAATAAACATGTAACTAAAGTAGATAAAAGTAAACAGGAAAATTTGATCCTAATTGGTTTGAACCATACATCGTGACTCATACTTATGGATCGATGCTTACCATTTATCTTCACTTGATGGTAAAAATGAACTGATCCCCTTAATGCTTTACATCTTAGACCATTATACTATTTAATTTTAGTCCTACCTCACTTTTTTCCTCTTTCCATGCTCATCCCTTGAGCGCTATCTACTTCCTACGCCATCACCAACGATTAAACAAGAATCATGTGTGTACCTGTCACTTTTTTATCTTCTCTTGAATATGTGTACCACGGTGCTGCACATAGCATGATTCTCATGGATACTTTTCATCTATTTTTAGATGAGATCCCATGGTTGTTTCACCCTACTTTTGAACAAGAATCCTATTCTTCACCTTAGTCTTTTCCATGACTTAAAATCCCTCACATGGGATCCACCTCCTTGAGTCAAACTTCTAATAAAAATATGACTCCCTCAAAAGGACATCTTTCTCTCTATAATCGCTGCTATTAGGCTACTCCTTGAAGGACAACTATCTACAGCTCTTTCAAAAAAGAAATGACAAGAATATGAAGCTTCCCGCATTAATCGCTTCACGAAGAACTCAAGGAGTTAATTTCGCAACCCATATAGACTTCTCGCATTGATCAGTCTATCTTAAATCCAAGTCAAATAATTTTTTTCAACATGGACTTGCCCATTGTGACCTTGGATCTCTTGCCAAAAGGCATGATACCTACTACCATATTAACCACCTTTCATCCCTCTCACCATTCGCACTCTCATTTCCTACCACCTCAAGGGACCTCATGGAACCATGACATTTGGTGGTCATGCGACTACTTTACACCTTTAGAATAATCCATCATGCAAAGTCTTTAGGGTCTTATGTTCATCAGCCTATCTCAGGTATGACTTACTCATTATGATCCTAACCAATCAGGTAGCTTTCTTACCTCCTCTTATCTTTTAACCTTCCTTATTATGTATTGATTACCTTATACAGGACTTGGTCCTCGATGCTTACCTTTGGGTAATCTTCTTCTTCTACCACAATCAAAATCACCTATACCAAGTTTCCCACAACTCACCCACACCTAACAGACCTAAACCCAAATCATGCCTAAAACCTACCAACTCATTCTCATACCTCCTCATATTCTTCCCTAGCTTATGGGAGAACTACATCAACCTGAGGTCCCTTTTCGCTGGGACTATGTAGGCAGCACTTTGTGGGCATGGGGCCCTTGGAGGTTAGCTCGGCCACTCTCTACCCTAACCAATTCATCTTTCATTTTCCTAAATCACATTCTACCCTACTTCATTTCCTTTTTATATCAAAAATTGGAAATTAAACCAAACAAACAACAAATTGCTTCACATTTTTATCATCATCAAAACATACATTTATTTTGATTACCATTTCTTTACCAACATCATGCATGTATTATAAAACATCTTAAACATGACCCATATCATCATTCATTACAAAAATTAATGAATTACAACCTCCACAACCTAACTCAATCCATGCCTAAAACCATGACCTAACTCAATCCATGCCTAAAACCATGACCTAACTCAATCCATGCCTAAACCAAAACCTAACTCAATCCATGCCTAAAACCACAACCTGACTCAATCCATGCCTAAACCAAAACCTAACTCAATCCATGCCTAAAACCATGACCTAACTCCATCATGCCTAAATCCATGACCTGACTCAATCCATGCCTAACACACCTACCATAAATCCATCTATGCATAATAATAAAATGTTATCAACACAAACACATAATGCCCATAATCATCATCATCTATATAAATACAATATCCAAACATGTGTATCCATATACATAACTATCAAATGTCTTCAGCACATAGGCTGGTGTATATAATCTAGTCTCTCAAAACTCTCATATACAGCCTCACCATCTTCGGTGCTAAGCAGTGGTATATGATCAAAATATACAAAAATCTAGTACATCCTCACCATATTTGGCACGCAGGCTGGTATATATCAAAAAATGAATACATACATCAAAATATAGGAATGTGCATCAAGCCTCATCCTGTTGGACATCCTCCATCTCAGTCTCTCCAGTCTCCTCCTCGACTCTTGTCCGGTGGCTGTGTATCATCTCATTGTCCGCCATAGGTTATGGTCGGCCCCTTGTTGGTACATCACCTGGAGTTGGCCTCGTGAGCTAGTGGCCTCACCTTGATCATGTCTCTCCACCCTATGAGTACGGGATCTCTTCCTCTCATTATAGGCCGGCCGTGTCTGTACTCTCCATAGGATAGAAAATCTATCCCGACCACCATCAAATGATCCTGGTAGTATCTAGCCTCACCTAGGGCATCCCGTAACCTAGATATGGGAATGGTATGTGGTGGCCCCATAGGCCTCAGCCCCTGTACTTGTCTTACGGGATCCCGGTCCCACCCTACCGTGAACCAGACCTGTCCTTGTGCCTATGGAGGTGCCATCAGCCTCGTACCCTATGTATGTACCTATGCCTGTAATACTACGATCTATGCTGCAAAGGGCCAACTCGGCCCTGTAGCCATATAACTTATGCCTCGTAGGGTGGCCACCGACCATCATCACCATCTCCATCTCCACCTTGGGCCATCTAGGCTTGAAGACTAGCCACTTGTTCATGTAACTTAGCTAGCTCCACCTCTCGAATCAAGCTAACTACCCAAAGCACCATCCCCAATTGGGTAATCAGCTCACCACCTACCCTTGTAGGGTGTCTCTCTACACCGTGATAGTGGATAAATCTAGCTACCCCGGCCTGGGTGGTACTACTCATAAATGAGCTGCCCACCACTGTCTATATCTATCTGTCATTTCGACATCATCAATTTTCCAGTCTATCACCTACTCCTCCTTCCCCGTCGACACCTTTGTTGACTATGGTAGAGGTAATGGCCTCTCCACGTTGTCTCTCTTGTACTGTGGGAAGGGTGGAGGTATATCCTACACTACACCCCTCTATCCATATGAGTAGCTAAAGGCCAACTAGCTCCTCACCTTTCGTCTATATGAGGGATAACCTACATATGACCTCCATATAATATCTACTCCAGGACAACCCCTACAATAGTTATTGGTAGTATGCCACATCATGTGTAGCTCTGTTTGATCACCACTCTCCAATAATAGGCACCCATCGCATGTACCCCACTCGTGCACAAAACCTAGCTGAAAGGAGCCTACTGTGGCATACCCACTGGATGCACACAAACAATGTGCTCATAGGCCCAATAGTGAAGTAAAAAGGTGCAACATAGGCTAAACCTGCGGAGTCACCCATATACCCATAGCTCTCTATATAAATGCACCAAGAATGCTGGCACCCAAGAAAACCAAGTCCTCTCCATCATCATGTCATGTAATAATCCCATCAAAGATCACGGGAATCTCCCACCCTCTACATCCGACAAAGGCAAAGCAGCGAATTCCTCCATCAGTAATACTACTATCCTCATCTCCTCTGGAAGGGCTAGGTACATCTCTCCATAGCTAAGGCTGGCACTGTGGAATGTCATCTTTTTCATTCCCTCCCTAAACACCATTAACATCAAATCCTTAGATGCCTCGAGGAGATCGAATATACTGTGATGCCCGGTTTAAAAACAACCCATTTGAGACCCAAGAAACAACCTAGGGTTAGTTAGAAAATTATGGGATATTTTTTTAAAAAGTGTCTACAACTAGGTTGTAAGATATTAGTTTTTTTACTAATAGGTTGAAACAATTCTAAAATTACAAGAACAAACTTTACATCTATTAACAATTATCAAGGTCACATGGTTCAAATTTTAGGGTTAAAAGTTTCAGTTAGGTTCAGGAGAAATTTATCCCCATACCCATTCTCTAACAAGCTCAGAGTTTCAAATTTATTTTTCTCATACTTAACACTTCCAAAATTTCCCTAAATCATTCCCATTGGATAGGAAATTTTCTCACCTTTCCGATGATATAAAGAAGTCCTCCTAACTCCTTCAGAACTCAAGATATGGACAGCAGAGCTTAGGGGTCAAATTTTCCCCAAGGGGACACGTGTCAAGTAGGGGTGAAAGGAAAATTTTGGGATGGCGGGTCATAGGGCGGCATTTGGAATTTTTCCTTGTGTGGGAGAAAATTCCCATTTGTGCTTGTGCCTCCATAGGTCCTCCAAGGACATGTGGAAGCCTTCGAGTCATCGCTGGGGAAAATGGGAAGGGCGGGGTGACGGGAGTCTTGTGGAAATTTCACCAAAGTGGAGAAAACAACCAAACAAAGTGCCCACACGCTCGCGGGTCTGCCAGGGACACATGGTGCTCCACAATTCTTTGTGGGGAGAAGAGAGAGGGAGAGGTGAGAGGTGGGTGTAGTTGATTTGTGAATTTCATTGAAGGGAGGACAAAGGGGAGTTGGACGTGTGGGTCCATGCACCCGCGAGAAGAATTTCCCAAGGCGAGGGTGGGGATGCGGGGCCATGGGGAAATTTTTCAAAAATTTCCAAAGACAAAAAAATTAGAAAAAAAGGGGTCCTCCCCCACTGTCACCCCAAGGTGCTATGTGGCACCCTCTGGTTTGCCGCAGGTCGGCGGGGGAAAATATGAAAATTTTCCCGAACCAAAAAAATTTAAAATTTTCTTAAGGATTTTAATGGGAATTTTTTTTGGGCCACGGGCCCACCAGAGATGATTTTCCCAATTTTTCCTAGAAAGACTAAAAACTTCAAAGTTCCATAAATTTTCCTAGAAAGATCGGGTTTGGGAAAACGAGGACTTTTGGAAATCTCTCGATGCCCTCTTTACATAGGAAACATAAATTTTACATTTTGATAAGGTTTAAGGGGTCAATTTTGCAAAAAGGATCTGCAGGATTTTAAAAAGCCAACTGGTAATTTCTAACTTTTAAATTTGATTAAATTGGATCTCCTCCTTCACTCAACATGCCAAAAAGACATGGAGAATTGATCTAGGGAGGGTTTAAAGTGTTTTAGGAAGGTAAATTTGTTCAATTTATTTCAATTTGTATTTTTCCAACAATTGATGAAAAATGATTGTTAGAGGGATTGGATTCGATTTTGCATTAATTTAACTTGTCTTCTTAAGTGTTCTTTGTCAATTTGAGTTCCTTAATATCTTAGCATGCTAAATTATATCAATTCCAAGTTGATTGTTAAGTGCAGGTCTGAACTGTGCATTTTATTTAAATTTACCAGTTTTAAAATTTACAGTAGAGATTCACTTCAAGGAAAATTCTGTATATCCAATTTATCATTTAAGTGTAATATCTTATTTCTAATCTGGTCTAATACATTTAGTTGTATGTAAGCAATTCATTTCAAAGCTAGATGGTAAAGTTTGATTTCCAATTTCATATATTTCCAAAAGAAACAAGCAATAAACTTCCTTCATACGTATTTTCTTTCCTTTGCAACTAAACAAAGATTCCAATCACAATTTGATATTCCAACTCAACCCAACAATGCAATGAGAGATGAACTTGCAATTCTTTATTGATTTCAACAGAATATACATCTTTCAAAGTTTGACTGTAACAAACAAAATTCTATTTCTTTCTTTCCAATAACAGAACAAAATATAAATGTCTTTCACAATTCAAATATATAACTTCATAATAAAATTACATACATCTTTCTTCACAAAATACATATTACAATTTCATCCACAACAAGTGGGAAAGGATTACAAATGAATATGTTTTCACAAGGGACTGTCAAACTACATTTTTCCTTTTCTCCAGGATAGAAACATGCACATTTTCTCTTTCTCCAAGTTGATCACAACAAAAGAGGGGGAAAGACATTACTCTCCACCCAACCAAGACATCCAATGAAAGGATAATCCTTCCTTCATCATTGGCCCCCGAGCCCCAACCAAAACACAATAAGAGGTGTGATTAAACCCATGGCAACAACCAGATTCCACAACACACAATATTATTTCACATGCATAATTCAATATAAAACAAAGTTCAACACAAAACAACAGCTTTTACAACGCAATAAAACACATTCAAATCCAAAACTTAGGCTTGATCATGCAAGCGAAAGGAGCAAGGTTTATGGGAGAAGCTACTTATGCCTCCCAATTGGGAATTGGGAATCCATTAGAACAACCCGCAAAAATAATTCATCCCACACACATTCTTATGACCCCCACAAATCCCTCCTTATGCCTCCCCATAGATTTCCTTATGCCCACCCCAAAGTAAGAAATGCAAGCTATTTATTTTCCATGGTGGATCCCAAACCTAAATTCCTCCTCAAAACTCGATGCCAATGACATTCCTTATTCCCCCCCACATGGATTCCCCATAGCCTTCTCCTACACCTTCCCTAAGGCAGTCTACCCAACCAGCCAACAAATAAATCAAAGCATGCACCATTCACACAACACAACAAGAAAATGATAGCATAAAAAGGAGAGTTAAATTCCTACCTCTCCATGGTTACTTTTGTTTCCAATAGCAAGCTTCAAATGCCAAGAACACAGTCCAAAACAAAAATCTCCCAAGCATGCAAAGCTTTCTCCAAACTTCCTCCAAAACAAGAGCTCCAACACAAGAAAATGCACCCCAAAGAAGTTGCAAAATGATTCAACAACCCAAAAACAAGGCAAGAGTTTGAATTATATAGAAGAGGGAAGAGAAGAGGATGATGTGGGTCCATGTAGGATGCCACATCACACATCCTCAAATTCAAACACAAAACACAAAATCCATTCTCCCAAGTATAATAAAGAGGTGGGTGAAAAATGACAAGTTACTTGCACACTCCAAAAACCCACACCTCAAGGGACAACAAATTAATAGAAAGTAAGAAAGTGCAATCAAAACCAAGCAACATGAATTAATAAAATTCATTTTAAAAGTAAAAATCATCTCTCCAACTATAAGTATGGTTGGAAAATTAAATTTAGAGGAACGAGACAAGTTTTATTTGTCCCACAAGCCTCCAAAAATAGCCCCCAAGGACAAATTCGAATTTCCAAGGAGGTGGAGTGTTTCTTACTCAAAAATTGGACTTACGCAAGCTCTTACAAAACTTACACATCCCTTACATAATTAATAAAAATATCCAACAACTTCCATTATTATTTTCCCATATCCCAATTTAATTTATTTAAATTTTAATCATAAGATTTCTCTCATTAATCTATCACAATTTTAACTAATTAAAAAGAAGGAACACATTACTAATAAAATACATACAACAATAATAAAAAAGAAACACATTAATAAAATACACAAACCCATGGTCACATGTAAATATGATCCCCCCATGGGAATCTCTAACAAAACAACACACAACACAATAAAACATGTTGCCATGGTGACCTTGTTGAATTCACCTATAATTCCATTGTGGTTGGTCTCTCGATCCCCCATTGTTTTGTTGTGATATTTTTAACCTACAAAATACAAATACCTCCTTCGGCCTCATGGCCATATCAGAACATCCAACATGATATAAATGAAATCACAAAACCAACTATATAAATGAATCACAACAACATCAAAGTAACAACTACATCATTTGCATTTTTAATCAACAACTATATCATCATCATAAAATATCCATTTCTAGATCTACTCATAATATCCAAAATCACATGTCTAAATGAAATCCATAAAACATCCATGTCAAATAATATATCATCATCCACATATAAGGTGTCTCTAATAATCAAATCAAGATCAACAATAATCCATGATCAATTGTCTAACCGCATACTAAATCCAAACATAGTAATGTCTATAATGTAATTACTGTATCAAAATAAGCATCAAGAGGTGTCAAAGGGAAGTGGGCACTACATCCCCCTCCCCTTAGACTCGAATTACTCCTGGAAGTCATTGGAAAAAATGTGGAAACTGAACTCGTAATGAAGTAGCATCCTCCCATGTAGCTACTGAGTCTCATCATATTTGTCCCACTACACCCGAACTCGATGAACCTCTCGCCTCAAAGGCCCAAGGTCTTGCGATCTAGGATACAAACAGGCTCCACCATCACTTTCCTTTGATCCTACACCTAAAATGATGTCCAATATAGCACATGAGAAGGATATGTAATATATCTCCTAAGAACTGAAAAATGAAACACATCATGTACGCAAGACAAGCTGGGTGGTAATGCTAGACGGTAGGCCAAAGGGCCGATACGCTCCAAGATCTCAAAAGGAATGAAAAATCTAGGAGCTAACTTAGAACCTTTTCCATAACGGATAGGGCTCTTGTGTGTCCTGACATGAAGGAACACCTTCATGCCCACATCAAAACTACGGTCAATCCTATGCTGATCTCGCATAATTCTTCTACTGTCTTGTGCCTTTTGTAATCTCTACCCGATCAATACCACCTTGCTCCATGTCCTGCAAAAGAGCTGGTCTAAGAGATACTTTTTCCTTTAACTGTCACAACTAAGAGGTTTCGCACTCTATACCATACAAAGCCTAAAAGGAGATGCCTATAGAACTCGAAAAACTATTATTGTAGGCAAACTCCAATAAGTATAGGTACTCCTCCCATTTAGACCGCTGATCCATCACATACATCCCGAGCATATCCTCTAAAATATGATTCACTCACTCGTTTTCCATCTATCTCGGGCGATATGATGTGCTAAAGTTGATCCTCGTCCCGAGGACATACTGCATGGTAGTCTAGAAATGTGAAGTGTACAAAGGATCATGGTCACAAATGATCTACCACGGAATTCCATGCAACATGACAATCACATCCAAATATACCTGAGCCACTAATCTAATTGTATAAGTGGTCTTCACCAGATAAAAATGAGCCACTTTTTTCAATTTATCCACCGTGACCATAATGACATCGTGGTGATATCTCGACATAGGTAGCCCAACAATGAAATCCATGGAAATGGTGTCCCACTTCCATTCTGGTATAGCATGAGGATAAAGAAGGCTGCTAGATGATGATGCTCAGCCTTAACTCTCTGGCACTCTAAACACCGTGACACAAACTAGGCCATGTCTCTACAAAGTCCTCTCCAATGATATAACTATCTTAAGGTGGCGTGCATCTTCTTCACCCTAGGATGGGCTGAATAGGGTGCATGATGTGCCTCTACCAAGATGTCTTTCCTCAAGCCTCCATCTCACGGGAACATATATCCGGACTCGTGCACGAGAAGACCATCGCCTCTAAGGAAAAACCATCAAACTTCCCCTCAAGGGGTCTCTGTGACTCGATCTCTACTCAAACTGCAATGTAGAAGTTGTCAAGAGGAAGCCATTTGAAGGATCTTGCTCCGTAAATCTATACTCACCGAGGTGGCTAGCCACATGTCTCCGTCTCGATGAGAGCATATGCTACCACATTCTCCTTCCCCTTCAAATTCTCAATCTCCATGTCATACTCACAAAAAAAATCCATCCAATGCCACTGACGAGCATTGAGATTGGGCTGCATGAAGAGGTGGCGAAGACTCAAATGATCTGTCCTAAGTGTGAATCTCCTGCCAAGAAGAAAGTGTCTCCATCTAACCAAAGCATGAAAAACTATCGCAAGCTTAAGATCATGACTCGGATAATTAAGCTTGTGATCTTTGAGTTTGTGAGACTCAAAAGACACTACTCTTCCATCCTGCATCAACACACCTCTAAGTCCTACAAACGAAGCATCCATGCAAGCAAAGAACTCACCATGTGGATTCGAAACTGTAAGAATAGGTCTTTGTGGTGAGGCATTCCTTCGATTTCTGAAGGCATGTTTGCATCTGTCGACCAAACAAACTTCTTCCCTTTCCTCGAAGGTAAGTGAAAGGGTGCACAATCCGAGAGAAGTCTTGAACAAATCTCTGGTAGTAACTTGCTAATCCCATGAAGCTACACACCTGAATCACTGTAGTGGGTACTGGCCATTCCATAATGGCCCTAATCTTGGAAGGATCAATGGTGATACCTTCCCGAAATTATATGACCCAAATATTACACCTCGGTCGAAAGAAAGCACACTTCTCCAAATTCTGAAAAGCTACCGCTCCCGAAGACATCAAGAACCTAGTGAAGGTGCCCCTCGTGCTCCTCACATGTACATGAGTATATCAAAATGTCATCAAGGAAGATGAGCATGAAGTGATCTAAGAAGGTCCTAAATACCCCATTCATCAAACTCATGAACACTGCAGGGGCATTAGTCAAACCAAAAGGCACCATTGTGAACTCATAGTGCCCATATCTTGTGTGAAAAGTAGTCTTATGAATGTCCACCTCTGAAATCCTTAATTGATGGTAGCCTGAATTAAGATCAATCTTAGAGAAAACTTTGTCTCCCTTCATCTGATCAAACAAGTCATCAATCTGAGGAAGAGGATAACAATTATTGATCGTTACCTTGTTGGTGGCGGTAATCAATACAAAACCACAAGGATCCATCCTTCTTCTTCACAAAGATCACCGGTGCTCCCCAATGGGATACACTCGGAAAAATAAGTCCCTTCTCCAAAAGGCCCTCAAGCTGCAACTTGAGCTCACAAATACATCATCGAAGTAACAACTACATCATTTACATTTTTAATCAACAACTATATCATCAAAGCATAAGATATCCATTTCTAGATCTACTCATAATATCCAAAATCACATGTTTGAATGACATCCATAAAACATCCATGTCAAATAATATATCATCATCCATATATAAGGTGTCTCTAATAATCAAATCAAGATCAATAATAACCCATGATCAATTGTCTAACCGCATACTAAATCCAAACATAGTAATGTCTATAATGTAATTACAGTATCAAAATAAGCATCAAGAGGTGTCAAAGAAAAGTGGGCACTACAATACTGCATCCCCAATATGGGTAATCACAGGATCCTGAACACGTCCTCTAGGGTGACTATCATCTCACCCGTCGGTAGGTGGAAGGTGTTGGTCATAGCATCCCATCTATCGATGAGGGAGACCATCGACTCGACTTGGAATTTGCATAATAGTAGCGTCAAACCCCACTTAGGACCACCTCCTCCACATGCCGTAACTCCACGGGTGTCACTGCGTTGTAAACTATCACGAGCAGGGGTGACACCCTATCACACATCCTAAGCTAATCTCTCACCTGCATCTAACAAATCAATCACATTATTAAAACAAGACCATATCTACATTCACCCATACCCATACCCATTACCCTACCTCTTTTACTTCACTACTTACCCATTTATCCCATGTACCTCCCTACTTACCCGACCTACCTACCCTAACCCTACCCAACCTAATATCACCTCACCTATTAAACCACACACACTGACCCCTCACCTACTCCCATTTTGACCCACTCCCCGACCTTACCTTTTTCCTACATATCTATACTTTTTTCCCTAACAACTCCACCCTTACCTATTTTTACCCCTTACCTATATTATGATTTTCACCTAAACCACTTTCCTCACCCCTATCTACCTCACCCACCCAACCTTGGGCACCTTTTGGCCCCCTTTTCTCCAAATTTGACTGGTACTGGTTACCCCTAACCAACCCCGGTCCCCCTTCAACCGACATCGATGCACTAGCACCGACGTCGGCTACCCTCAACCGATGCCTGGTCACTATCACGTAAAAAAACTACACGCCCAACCCCATTTTTCCTTTTAATTCCCTTTTCCTCCCTTCTACCCACCCAATCCTACCCAAATCCCTCCTACACCCTTCCCTACCCCTTCTTCACCTAATCCCCTCCCTCCCCACTCCTATTTTACTAGATTTCCCTCCCATAATTCAAAATTTCTTTTCCCCCCAAAAAGAAAAACCCATTTTTACCCACCTAACCTTTAATTCAATCTAAAAAATAAAACACAAGTGGGATTGAATCCCACCTCATTACGTTACCGTCTACGTGGTGGAACCTCTGGCCGCTGCACTCATGGTCCCCGATCCCTCTCCTATCTCTCGCCATCAAAAATGACGCCGCTCTCCAATCACTCAATCCAATCAAATCGATCCACCTAGCCCATGGATCCACCTATCAACCAACTCTCACCAGCCACGTGGCTCACCAACTCAGTCCTCAGCTTCACTCTTTCACTTTCCACTTTTTCTCTATCTCTCTTGTCATTTTCCCAATTCGCTAAAAGACAAATGATTTACAAAAATGTAGATTTTTCTCTTTTTATAACAACCCGACCTAATCGGCATCGGTTTACCATAACCGACATCAGTCCTATGCCCTAGCTTACCGTGGTCGGTCTAGCTTGACCACATCGGTTACCTTAAACCATCATCGGTTTCCCTACTTAGCCTTTTTCCCTACCCCCTACCCCTAATTTATGACCTAAATCCCTTTTTACCTCACCCATCCCTCCCTGGGACACTTCACTTGATCTTATTGACCTTATCATTTACTACCTCCCTTCGTTCTCTTTTGGGAATCATTATTTTACCCATACTCATCCCTACCCATGTCATGACCTAGATACTTAGACCTAGACCATCGCTAGTGACCTTTGACCCCATGTGTTCGATACACCTTATGGCATTATTACCTATGTTGATTACCATCCTAACCTTACCTTTCCTCTTGCTATGACCATTTATCCGACGACCTAACCCTCGGTTGACCGAAACATACCTAAACGTTCTTGCACCTGACCTGTGTCATGTTTCCTGACCATATCCTATACCTTGGATACTAGACTCACTTCAACCTTGTTTGGATAAACCCATCAACCTTAGACAATGTAGAGTTTTCCTGCTCTTCAACTTGGTACCGTGCTATAGTTTATACATATGCGTGCATTTTACTGTTGCTACCTTTGACCCTGACCCATTACCTAGATTACCGAGTGGACCTTTTTCCTTTCTTTACCCCCGTTACCCACCTTCTTCATCACATTCACCTTTTATCAAACCACTCACCAATTCTTCCTTTTGCCTCATCAGTTCCTGGTTTGAGGGGGATCACCTTCACCCACACATGGGGAAACCACATCTTATTTTTGTCAAGTGTCATGTCGCTAATCGATATAAGCTATGCAACAAAAAGGGGAAAAATGTAGACACTAAAATTAGGTCATACTCCCCTTAGTCCCCCGTCAAATAAACACCTTGAACACATTCACCTAACCATGGCCCCTTTCATCCCACTCTAATATTAATTTAATTAATTAAATTAAATTAATTCATTATCCTCACAATATTTATTATTTAAATATCCTAATTGGGATAATGCCCACATATCCACCTCATCTAGCCACCTCACCCTAAGACCTATTCTTAGTATGTTGTCATAACTAACTAAGACCTACCCAAACCCTAAAAATCAATTCCTACATTCCCTCTAACCACATTCCCACATGTTAGAAGGAAGCTTCCATTCTAATCTGGAGAAAATGAACGAGATCCCAGAAAATCAAGGGGATCTGCCTAGTTTAGTAAACCTAGGAAATCCCACCCTAACCGACGCCGGTTACCCTAAACCATCGCCGGTTAAGCCAGGATCACCATCGGTTACCATTTAACCCCTAAAACAACCTTGTTTTGAGGTTAACAAATTTTGGAGAGGTGATACATCTTCGAGAATGAGTGACAAAACCAGTGGCCGCATGCAAGCGTAACTAACTTCCATACATGCATCAGAGCATCCATAGCCAGCACCAAAAGTAACTACAGAGCCATTATGCCTTCATGGGAGCATCCGAGGAAGCACCAACACCACACCGAGTTCCTTCCATTTGATCACCCACCATTTCCAACTAGACATCAAGCTCGTATAAATAGTAAGTTTTGTTAACCTACACTGGTTTATTATTGTTTTGGCAGATCCTTTTAATTCGCTTATTAGTTTCGATCCCATTTTCCATCTCCCCACCATTTTACCTCCATGAAAAATTGAATTTCCCTTCACCCACACCCTTGAACTACCCATATCCAGATTCTAATCATCCATGTGCGTATCTAGGATCCACATAAACCTTGCCATTAACCTTCCTTTTTATCTAGCCTCAGATCTATCACCCAACCAAGTTTTTATTGAGTTTTCTATACCTCGACCATACCGAAAGGCCGGTTACCCACAAATGTCATCAGTTAACCTAAACCGACACTTGTCATACTAGACCAATGTCGGTCTCTATGTCTTTTACTAGAAACCAAGAACAAAGCTTCTAAACCTCCACCAAATACCCAAAACCGCCTAGAATCTCACCCTGACCAATACTTGTACTCTAACAGAGACCTTGACCTTCAAATTCAATCATAGCTTAGCCTGTTGTGAGTGAACTTTCTTATTTTAGATGAATGAGATACCTAAATCGTTTTATCTACGTGAGGATTTACTTTATTGTAAGCATTAAGTTGTTCAAAGCAAAGTGGATTGAAAGCCATATAGGAAGTATCACTCTTTCGGATCTAGCACACGCACGCTAAAGTCCACTTTGCATATATTATTTAACTTTTATTTAGTGGTCTTATTTTCCATTTTAGGTAGTTCCTCCAAGCAAAAAGGAAGTTCTCATGGTCAGTTGTGGATCTAGAAGTCATACGTGTGTAATAACCTACAACCAACATTTCAATAGGTATTCCTCCTAGCCTTTTACCCTTATTTGTTTCATCAACATTCAAAGAAACACATCTAGAATTAGGTGAAACATGACCTTTCAATTGTTAATGATAAAAATTAAGTGAAAGAATGATACACACACACACACATATACACATATACATGTGTTATTTAACCTCATTAGGGGGAAAACATTCAACATGCATATACATCTACATAAAGCTAATATTTTATGCCGACTACATCAAGGAATACATTTTGGGACTACATAATTCATTGTATAGGAGGGTTTATTATGAATTCCATACCACTCATATTGCATTGGGACAAAGTAGTTATAGCCCACTATTCTTTGTGTGACTGGAACTAGGGAATCCTAGCTCAAAGGAAACTTTTACAATCACATACACAATAGAAGTACATTGAGTTTGAAATTTAGTGTAGTTCTTATGACCTCGAGGTTAGTTCGAATTAAGCATATGAATATTTTTATTCATCTAATGTGCACTTGAGTATTGTACAAATAGCTAGGGTTTCTTTTATAGGTACAAATGTAACTATGAAGAAATGTCGTAAACCTAACAAGACCTACAATGATCAAGATGCGACATAAAAAGAACCATAACCGAAGCTATTCTACGTAGAAACCAACACCTAAAAAGATGCTAGTGCCCAGCAAATCGTGTTATCTCTCGAGACACTTCTATCCATTAGATTTTCACATTCCAGTTTCTAATATAGAGCTTACAAAGTCCAAAATATTCCTTTCCAACATGTTCATCAGTCCAAAATCATTCCAAACCTATAGTTACAAGATGTGTCATCTTTATATCCTATCTTTCACTCTTTCTTTTATTTATATAACAAGATCTTGCATATTTAAGTTGATATCTATCTCGATCAACATTTTCCTTAGATTCAAATTCAAATTTTATTAAATCATTTGGTGAACCTGACAACTATGTCCATGCCCCAGATCCATTTCCTTTCTCTTCTTCTTCTGAGATCATGGCTAATTCTTCTACCTTCATCCCTACCCATGTCTATTCCTTAGACATCATCAGATATGAATACATCCTTATTACTACGTAACATCCACCTCACTACACAAGTGATTCTCGCATCTCCATCTATCAATGTTGTCACCATCCACTTTGTTATAAGGAAAATTTATAAATTCCTACCTCTATTCATCCTCCTAAGAGTGTACTACTTCTGCAACCTGCCACTCCATCCAAAACCTATGATATCATTGAGAAATTAAAGAATACCCCAACTAAGATATCTCTCTTTTATCTATTACACTAGGCTCCCGATTGTTCTGCACCTTAGAGGCTACCCTTTTATCTCTATTCATATCCAAAGAGATGACCCTCTAGTATATTTTACACATCTCATGGATTATTTCAAGCATATCACCAATTCTATCACATTTTATGATGAGGACATTACTCTTGAGTCTTATGCTAATTATCCTCCTCTTCTTATCATGGCTTGCATTTAAGATTTCCAAATTAATTATGTACTTATCAATAATGGATCCACATTAAATATTTATCCTTTATCATTACTTTCCCAACTCCACATTCCTCATAGTGCAATTGAAAAGTCTACTACTATTGTCCGTGGCTATGATACTAATACTCGTGCATGCATTGGTACTATCATTCTAGAGTTGTAAGTAGGACCATGCCCTCTTTACACCCCCTTTTATGTCATGGATGCCCCATTGGGATTCAATATACTCATTGGTAGACACTGGATCAATGATATGCAAGATATTCCTTCTACTATCCATTATTGTGTGAAGTTTATCTTTGATGGATATGAACATACTATTTCCGCGCTGATCTCAAACCATCCAAGTATTGTCGTATGGACTATGCCACCGCATGGTCATTCTACCAACTCCGCATATTCCATCCCACCATATTGATACATATGATATTAGGGAGTTTATTAATTTTATATCACCACCTCACATTTCTTCCTCCATTTAGACTCACACTATTGATCTCATCTCTCTTGCCATATCCTCCCATACCCCTTCCACATCTATTTCCAATCCCCTAGAAAATTTTAAACAATACTTCTATGTAGAGATTGATGATTCTGATGATGATGTTGTTGATAATGTAGATCTCAATGATGATACCTTGCGTGATTTGGATTTCACTCCCATGGATTTTGACGAGTCTCTCTTTCATACTCACTATATTGATACTAGTCTGGTGAATATCAAGTCAAATCTCTTATCACCCAACCCACCACTACTGCTATGATTCCTTATTCCAATACCGTACATGCTCTAGAGCCTATTCCTCCTCATGTGGTCCCTTCCTCATCTAGTAGTCATGGTCACAATGTTACTATTACCTCTTCTCCTATATCATTTCCTATTTTTGATTACTTTACTTGCACATTATACATTGATCACAAGTATTGGCAGCATGTTCCTTATGATCCTACTTGTTCTGAAAATGTTTGCACATATGAAGGAATCACCTAATTGGGATTTACTCCTACTGATATCATCCCTTTTCTTGCGCCTCACCCTCAATATCAAGGCTATATCTTCCTCCTATCAGCTCTTGGCCCATGTGTATTCCACATGAAATTTTTGGTTCCACTTGACCCTTGTTCTTCTCCCCTTACTCTCGGGAAATATTGGCTTAGTTACATGGCAGTGTACTATTGATTGACATAATAATCTTCTCACTTTTCCAATTACTTCCAAGTCTATTTCTATTCACAATGATTCATTCTCTAATTATTATCCTAATGTAACATGATGGAATGCACTCAAGTGCCCCAAAACACACTTCAATGATGAGAAATATGCTATGGGCATGTATGATCTTTGTATCTCAAGATTTTTCATTGGTAAACCCAAATTATTTACATACCATACATCTCAACCAACCCCCTTTGTATTTTTTCTAGGTTTAAACAATATTCTTGATAATATCACATAGATTATATTGGCATTCATGCTTAGAGGAATCCTAATTCCCCCACACCACCCGATGACACAATCATGTTCTGGTTCATACTTGAATGTTGAGGGAATCCTTACCTATATGGAACTCACTTTGTACAAACTCTTGGGGAATCCTTATTCCCCCATTCTAGTTGTTTTCTTTCACATCTTGCAATTAAAAATAAAAAAATTGTTTGCTTGGATCTTGATTAGATGTATTCTTGCTTCCTTATACTACTATATGTTGCACCTTTTCTTATCATGTTACTATGGTTCCTAGTATGCTTTATAATTTTTCATACACACATGTGCATTCACATGGTATCTTGAGGTGAATACATGTCACTTATAAGTTGTTACATGATGTATGATGTTTTTCCTTATCCATTACCAGTCCCACTGAGGCTCCTGTAGGAATTTACCTTTTCCCACTTACTATCAGGTTCTATCATTGCAATATTTCACATTTTTATTCCTATATTTAGATCTTACATTATGGCATACTATTTATCTTTCCTAACATGCTAACAAATGCTTCATGTGTAGCATTTTCCTTGTAGGAATCCTTCCAATCATGGTTTTCTGCTTTGCATATATCTTGTTTACTATTGTTTGCGTGCTTATATACAATATGTTTTGTTGTTTCTTTGTTTGCTAATCCTTGAAACCTTTTATTGTCTTGTGATATCCTTAGTGGTGTCCCATGTATACAAATAACTCCGTATTTATGTTCTTGTTTGTTGTTTTCCTATATTCTTTTACTAATTTTGCATTTTCGTGTGCATTTCTTGTTTATCACTAACACTTGTATGATAGCATGTTTTAATTATATTTCTTGTGCCACGGTCACTACCATGTGTAATCCCTATCTACCCCCTGCAGAAATCTCTATATCAAATATGCATATCCATTTCATCATTCCTTGTTTGGGCTCCATTTACTAATTTTCATATCACATACCCTAAGTGAGTGGGGGAAAACATTGGGTGAAACTTTCACCCTCCCAATAGTTACATATAGTAGTTGTAGAATCACTGTCAACATGATCAGAGTAGTAATTAGTTTTAGAACAGTGTCTAGAAATAGACTTGGCTAAAATTCACATCTTGGACAAAACTGACTAATACAGACATGAGTGGTGGGCACTATTGTCCCACCTGGGAACTCTTGTCATGGGTAAAACAATAGTTAGAGATTAGTTTTCAATAGTTACACAATTACTATCTTCTCCAATTTTAACAGTTAGACAACCAGTTTCAGATTGTAACCAATTACTAACATGAAATAAATAAGTAACTAACTACTTACTTACAAACTAAAGTAGGAAAACATAAGGAAGTGACACTTAGGAAATATATAGGACAACAATATGCTTAGAACAATGTGTCACCCGAGGAAAGTTACAATTTAGGTTTGTGATCATCTATAGTGGCACTTATTCATGGGGAAATAGTAAATGTTAGAGGGAAAAGCCTATGACCTCTCCCAATACACTTTCCCTTAGTGGTGACATGATGCCTAAATTTGAAGTTTAACCAGTGGGATGCTCAAATCCCTAGTTTGGAAATAGGATGCACAAATCCTTCATACTATTCCAACCAGATCCTAAGTAACAAGTATACAAGTAGGAATAAATTTATACCCCTTGTTTAAATTTTTTCGAAACACATTTCCAAATATTATATATTGTTCAATTTAAATTTAAATTACATTTTCCTAGAGAATTGACTACACTTGTTTTCTTTTGCAGGTCATATCCTATCTCAACAAAGGAAAAACACATAAGCAACCATAAAGTGAATCTCAAACAGGCTTCAGAAAAGATGATATTCCAAGTAACTACAAACACATCATTATCATTCCATGCATGTAAATGTCACCCCTAGGATCTTTATCCTTCACTTCCATTATAATTCCATGTTATACTTTTTATACTATTCCATTCAACATGCTACAAAAATTATTCAACACACTAATGGGAACAATCTTCTTTCGACTCCCTAAGGTACACTTTTCTTTTCTACTTTATGCTACCGAATCCTTATTCACCAAAGCATAAAGTGGGGGAAAATATAGTCACTAAATCATGCACTTACTATGTACATATATCCTCTAAATATTTCATTTATATGTATGATTCCTAGATAAGAGAATTAGTCATTGAAAACACTTGTTTTGCTTTGATATTACTTTTATCCTTCTTATCTTTGTTACTTGTATTTTTTGGATTTACACCTTACAATTTTACACACTATTTGACATCCTATTCAGCTATTATTCCACTATTTTATCTTTCTAGCACCTTGTATAGAACCACCAATTAGGGACAAGAGTTCTTGAGCGCTCTTTGTCCCCTCTGGGCACTTTTGTCCTCCTCCCTTTTTCTAAATTTTTAAATGTTACATCTTTCATGTCTTTGTTTACTACCCTAGGTCAACCTTTCACTTGTTAATGATGAAAATTAAGTGAATGAATCATATATACATGTATTATTTAACCTCATTAGGGGGAAAACATTCAAGAGGCATATACATCTACAAAGAGCTAATATTTTATATATACTACATAAAGAATTGCATTTTGGGAATGCATACTTCACTGCATAGGAGGGTTTATTCTAAATTCTATACCACACATTTTGCATTGGGAAAAAATATTTGTAGCCCACTATTCTTTTGTGTGATTGGAACTAGATCATTCTATCTTGAGGGACACTATTCAGATCACATACACACTAGAACTACATTGAGTCGAAAAGAGTGCAAAGCTTTGTGAAAATCAAATTTTGGTGACCACTGAGGTCTATTCGACTCAAGCATATGCATATTTTTATTCATCTAACGTGAACTTAAGTTTTTTGCAAGTAATTAGGGTTTAGTTTTTAGTTATAGGTGTGACTGAGTAGAATTTTAGTAAAATTTACATGACCTACATCGAATACGAAGAAACATAGAAATAACCAGAACCGAATCTATTCCATAGACACCAATTCCTAAAATAGATGCTAGCACCCAAGTGGCCATGTCCTCTCACAGGTACTTCTATGCCTGAGATTGTCACATTATAGGTTTTGATATAGAGCTTACATAGTATAGAATCTTACTTTCTAGCCTGTTCATTAGTCTAGACCTAAAATTACAAGTCGTTTCATCTTTATCTCCTATATTTCACTCTTTCTTGTATTTCTATAGCTAGATCTTGCGTAGTTACTGTGATGGATCATTGTATTCTCCAATCATTTAACCAACAGATTCAACTATCAGTGTCATTATAAAACCAGGGCTATGTGTCCTAGTTTGTATGAAGTGAAGTCTTATGTAACTCGCTTTTTTGGTGGTTCATTTTGGGGGTTTTGGTTGGTGCGAGTTCCATTTGTTTCCCTTTAATCTATGGAAAGGAAATGTAATTCTAAACTATTGAAATGAAATACATGTAAGATACTGAAACGATATTGATGTAATATAAATGATTTAAAAGGAAATACTTTAATTGAATTTAAAATGCGTACATCGAATTGAAATAGCAGTAGGACATATACTAAGCAAGGAAATAAACAACTGCATTAAGATAAACATTCAAGTCAAAGCATTGACACTTTAACTTATAAGAAATAATGAGCATGCATGAAATATTAATCCTCTAATCACCTTGGTTGAGTGGGACCTTACTCTCCCTCGGGATTGAGGTACTTTTAGCACTACAAAATATTCAAAATGACATCAACTATATTTATTCAAAAGAGTTCCAAAACATATTCCAGTATGAGACTGAAAGTAGACACTAACTGATATAAAACTATACTATAAATTATTATCATCAACTAACTACTAAATTTTCTTCAAGAAGGTGTCTTTATAGACACAGTTAGTTACAAAATGTGCCATGATTATAGGCACCAAATTCAACCAATAACAACCTCATTAAAGCTCATTAAAATCCTATGATATAGCTAAAAACATGATTCATGTTTGTAGGCTTGTTATGGGAAAATCCTCCATGATGGCATGATGGAAAAATACTCAGCCTTCTTGATTACAACTTCCAGAATTGGTAGCAAATGCTCATTATTATCCTACACACATCATCACATTACTCACAGAAGTAGTTAGTAGGAATTTCTACGGTCAATAGTTCACATGAAACAAAAACAAGAGAAATGCATCAACCTTACTTAGGATATAACTATATAGAACATCCCCCATGCACTAATTAACATGTTTAGGAACAAATCAATAGCCATATAGATGATATATAATAAGTCAATTAATGCACTCATCATCTCCCCGCACTTTACCTTTTACATGTCCTCATGCAAACTCATCTCTTCCCTGTTCTGTGTCCAAGCTATTGTGCCATGTCATATTCTTCAAATTGATCTGCATATTGTTTCTTTGTTCCTTTACATCCCTGAGTGCCCAAGATAATATTTTCCCATGTTGTAAAACTATCATGTGATTGGGAAACATTATTCTACTAGGTAGTCATGGGACTCAAGATAAGGGGTGGTCTCACCTGTGTTCCAACCCACTCATCACTGTACTCTTTCTCACCTTTCTCTAACAACTGCTAGATGATTTCAACAAGTGCATCCCCCCTCCTCATGCTCCAACTAAGGTTTTGGGGAGAGATCACTTCCCTTATTTTCAATGGTAGGCTCAATGTATCCCACCATTTATCACAAGCTCGTAGTGCTTCACCAAAATGTTGTCAACTGTAGACCTCAAAATCTTGAACACATTTTTCTAAAACCTTTGAAGTATTCTTTCCTATACCAGCCTGGTAGTAAAGAGACCTAAAATATTTCTTCATAGACACATCATTGTGATGGGTAGGCCGGATGTAGAAACCTATAGTTAGGGTGTCTAATTGAAAAGTTATGTTTCTCACCCCATACAATTTGGTTTCTAAGTAATGATTGAAAATCCTTTAATTGAAATTCCCCCACAAACAAATTAATGAAGAAATTAAGAACATTAGTAACCAACATATTGTGAAGGTAAAATTCACACAACAGATTCTGAATCTCAGGAGTACACTTTTGATAGATTTCCAAGAATTTTTTCCATCTGGGGCCTCATAGGGTTCTCTACTACACATCCTCATCAATTTCCAGGCATAAAATTGTTCTTGAATAAACATACTGTAAATAGAGGAGGGTTTCTACAAAGCTAGAAGTTTGCAAGCCATAGGAAAAACAGAGTCCAAAATAGATTCTAACTTCTTTTTATCACTTGAACTGGCCTCAATATCTTCCTTAAGTTTCTTATTTTCTTTTTCCAATTCTTTATTTTGAAGAGATAATTGGTCAAAATGAGTAGATAAATCATTCCATGCTTTGAGACCAATATTCCTTTGTCTTTTGAGACTACCAACTTCTACCTTTAAAGTAGTAATTTCCTTAACCTTATCTACTGATTATTTTTACAAATTCAGTTTGTAAAGACAAATTAGTTTCTTCCATACCTTTCAAATTTTCTTTCAAAGAGGAAATTTCATCTTGGTAATGCCTTAGAACCTCATCTCCATATGGTTCCAAACCATAAATCTCCATTAACAATAGTTTCTAGAGCTCTGGTCTATATTTCCAGTGCTACATGAATTTTGGATCTTCGAATCGATTTTCAAAGCTATAGGAATGTCGACATATCATTATGCAGAGTCTGCAGAACATTTGGAATATCATCATGTGGGCTCTTTTCCTTCGGAATTGTTGTTGTAAACTCATCAACATTTGACTAATTTTCCAAATTAGAAGGAATATCAGTTTCAACAATCTCTTCTATAATTGGGGCAAAATCCATAGGGGATGGTGCAGACTAAGGAACTGCAGGTTTCTTAGAAGCACAAGACCTTCTGGGTCTGGATGAAGTAGCAACAGATGTAGGTGGGGTAACCTTTTTCTTGGAAATTTGAGGGTCAGAGGACTGGGCATCCTGGCTTGTAGATTCTTCCAGTACCTCATTCAAAGGCTTAAGAGTTGACTCCAATTTAGGTTGGGCACTTGGAGGTGGTGCTGAAGAGACTAGGCAGGAGCCTTTTTAATTTTATTTTTTTGTGAAATTTCCCCTACACTCATTTTTTCTATCTTCCTCTTAGGCCTGTAAAACACCTGATGTGCACATATCAAATGTATGAGTCCTGGGTGTTTGAGGGCAGATTTACCAGCTCCATTCTTGTATTTTTGACCCACTTTTATAACAACCACAACAAGATATTATGGTATATTAACCCTAAGTTTAGGGTTTGTGTGACACTTCTTCAGATGAGTTAGGATTTTCAATGTATCACCTCTAAGTACTGATGGCTTCCCGCACACAGATAAAATATCTATTAACCCATTTAGCTACTTCTTTCTAGTGACTGGTAAAATCTCCTGCTTAATCCATTTTTGAATACCCTGGGGAGTGAGTATTATCTCTGGCATAACTTCCCCTTGATCATGAAATAAAGGTATCAAATCTTTCAGCGGGGCATTTGTAACAATTTTTAGTCCAAAATTCGGGAGTTTGGATATGGTAACAACAATATGATTGTTTATCTCAACTCTTTTACCCCCTATTTTTGAACATGTCACTTCAAAATTTAACAGGAATTCATCAACCAGTCTTCATCAAAACCTTCAAACTTTCTAATGAATTCTAACCAACCTGAGTCGTGGAACACTTGTGAGATGGCAACATTGCGTAGGAGGAGCTCCACAGATTCAGAGTTTGGAATTTTCTTCTACCCCATGGTGTAGAAAAATTTAGACAGTGTTACAACAAAGTGGCGAAGTTTTATGAGAAGAACATAGAACAATGGCATGAAATATCAGTAATGGTAGTTTGAAATATACTTCAAGCTCTTAATTGCGTTAAGTCGGTGCAAGTTTGGCAAGTAGAAAAATTTGATAGGACTTAATTCATATGGAAAGGTTTAATTCATCGCATAACCCCATCCTATCATCATGAATGATAATGCCACTTTTCCTTTTCACAAAACCACTTGTCCTTTCCATAAAAATGTGACACATGCGGTTTATTTTCTCATTATTATTCATTACACCCCACTCTTTGGCATAAGATTTTGATTTATGCCCACAATAAATGCATCAAGAATTGTGTTTTGATTTAATCATATTAAATAGATGCAATGGGGGAGTTCCAAAAAGCTAATATCCATAGCAAGGAAGAATGCACTTACCCTTGCCATCTCAACTCCCCAATAACTATAGAATTCCATGTCCCGCATTCACAAAATAAATGTGATTAATGTAGATTTGAATAATTAAGATGATTGAAAGCATGATCATATCCCTTTATTTGAATTTAAAAGACAACTATTCTTGGCGGGAAGAGCCAAACTCTTCCACTAAATCCATTTATTCACATAATAATATATCTTTGGTGAAAGTATCTTTATTCAGAGGATGTTGATACATCCTTAATTTATTTCCATTCACCAGAAGAGTTCTCATGTCTCCATCGATTGGAATTAGTTTCATAGAGCTATTCTCATAATTTTTTTGATGCGGTAGGGTCCCAACCTTCCTTTTCTCAACTTTCCTTTGAACCGCTTGCTTTGGTACTTTGAGTCATATATATCCTTCATTAAAAATTTTGTGCTTGATATAAGCATCATGCTAATATTTTATTTGGTGTTGAAGAATTTCAATTTTTTGTTGTGCCTCCATCCTCATTTCATCTAGTTCATTCAGTTGCATTACTCTCTCACATTGTGCTTCATCTAGCTCAATTCCAACTTTCATTGTTGTCCTCCAAGTCTGTAATTCAAACTCAACTGGTAACAATGGCTTCTTCCCATACACTAGTTCATATGGGGAGAAACTAGTAGTGGTCTTCCAGGTTGTATTGTAGGCCCAAACTGCTTCTAGTAGTTTTGGTACCTAGTTCTTCCTATTTGCATTGACAACTTTAGTTAAAATGTTCTCCAACTCTCTATTTGTGACTTCCACCTGCCCATTGGATTGGGGGTGGTATGGTGATGATTTATGATGCTTGATTTGGTAGATCTCCAGGAAGGATTCAATCATGTTAGACATGAATTGAGGTCCCTGATTAGATACAATGGCTCTAGGGGCACCAAATCTCAACATAATCCTGTTGTACAAAATGTCAGCTACAACATCCTCATTGGCAAATGCCAATGCTTGAACCTCAACCCATTTTGTGACATAATTAGTGTACACCAATAGGTACTCTTTTCCATAGGATGGGGATTAAATGGTCCAAATAAATCAATTCCCCACGTTGCAAATGGTCCTAAGACCAGTTGAGGATTAAGGGGAATTTCAAAGTGCTCAACATAGGATTTCCTATTCTCTAACATGCATCACACTACCATACATACTTCTTGATATATTTTTGGAGATAGGGCCAATAGTACGCAGCTCCAAGGACCTTGTGAATTGTACTCTTCACTGATAAATGTCCTCCTATAGGCTCATCATGACAATCTCACAAGTATGTCATACACTTCATCCTCTCAAACACACCTGTGAAGAACCATATCAGGAAAAATTTAAATAAAATTCCATTACACCATTTTTATGTAGCACTATTTTTAACTAATCTTCTTCATTATTTATTGGTAAAGTAAGCTGGAAACTTCCTTGTGGTTAGGTAGTTAGCAAGATCAACAAACCATGGAGGTTGTGTTGATACTACAAATAAGTGCTTGTATAGAAAGTGATCTTGGACTGCCTCCTCTTCTCTTGAAACATTCAATCTAGATAGGAAGTTAGCAACAACATTGGCCTTGCCAAGATTATTAATAAAAGTCAGTTAAATTCTCGCAATGAAGTAACCATCGAATAATTAAGCCCCCTATAACTAGTTTATTCATCAAATATCTTATTTTTGAATGATCATTATACACAAAGATTTTATATCCAGTAATATAATGTCTAAATTTATTCAGAGAGTAAACAAAATCTAAAAACTCCTTTTCTCGTAGTGGTGTAATTCCTCTCTATGGGGGCTATATTTTTGCTGATGAAATAAATGGCATACACATGGTCTTCCTCATCCTTTTGTCCAAGAACAACTCCCATGGTTGTGTTAGAAGCATCAATGTGAATATGGAAAGGCTGCCCCCAATTAATTCCTCTCAACACTAGAGCAGTGGATAATTTCTCCTTGATAACTTCAAAAGATGCTAACATTGAGAAGACCATTCAAAGACACAATATTTTTCCAACAAAGAAAACACGAGTACAAGAATTTTACTGAAATCTTTATGAACCACCTATAATATCCTACACGTCTAAAAAAACTCTTGATTAGTAATCACTTCTATCTTTTTAGGATCAACATGTATACCTTTGGTAGAAATATGATGACCCAAGACAATTCCTTGATCAACCATTATCAAAAATTTTCATGACTCAAGGAAAGTTGGTACTTTGCTCACATCTAGTTAACATTTTTTCAAGATTATTCAAAGATTCTTAAAAGTTGACCCGTGGATAGTAAAATCATCCATATAAACTTTGACACAGTCATTTGTAAGGTCGAAAAAATGGCCAAAACTACTCTTTGAAAGGTAGCAGGTGTGTTACAACCAAATGGTAGAACTCTATATGAAAATGTACCCCAAGGAAAATTGAAGGTGGTACTATCACGGCTATTTGCAAGTGCTATATTGATTTGGTTATACCCACTAAACCCATCCAAGAAGGAGAAATATTTCTTACCTACCAGATTGTCCAAAACCTAATCAATAAAGGGTAGGGAAAGTAATATTTCTTGGTGGATTTATTAAGCTCCCTATAGTATATACAGATTCTCCACTTACCATTTTTCTTGGTAACTATAACTAACAATGATACCCATTGACTATCAAATATAGGATAGATGAATCCTACCTTCAAAATTTTTTCTATCTCATTCTTAACAATGTCTCTAAGTGTTGGATTGATTATTCATTGTGGCTACCTAACATGTTTAACATCCTCAGTGTAAATATGGTGTGTGTAGATGCTTGGATGAATCCCTTTCATGTCAATATAGTCCCAAGAAAAGGATTTTGAATGATTCCTCAAGATATCTACAACCCTAGTCTCTTGGATGGCTTCTAAATTGTTACCAATGGTAAGATATTTCCCAATTTCAATAGTCACTTGTTTAGTATATTTTAGAATAGCAAGCTTTGCATCAACAATCAAAGAATTCAAGGGACAAACATGAGGCTGTAGCATGTGCAAAATAGTCATGTTTTCAAGGGACAAAACCTTGGCTAAAGGAAAATGGAAATCAGTGACTATATGTTCTTCATGATAATCATAGATTTATTCACAATTTCTAATAGAAATGTCACTTACCAAGGTGATATTATCCATTGAGTTCAAAACAATTGTTTCCATAGCCTCAGTTTGAATTTCCATAGCCACAGTTTTGGTTTCCATAGCTGCGGTATCCTCTTCATTAGACATTGTGTATGGCTCAACAATTTCTTCCATATGATTTTTCACTATAATGGTAGCAGATAAGAAGAACTCATATTGTTAGTATCTAAAAAATATACCCATACACGTTCAAAAACATCCACATATGGCTGGGTAGGAGGATACAATGAAATATTATTTTATTTTTGCCCATTCAAAATAGTCATTTTTCTTGACCTACAATCAATGTATGCAACAACAAAGTAGCTAACCATGGCCTTCCTAAGATGACTGGGTATCCTAAATTCCAAGATTTAGGCTGTAAGACCATAAAATCTATAGGATACTCCCAAGATTCAACCGTGACCATAACATCCTCAATCACTCCATTTGGTACAACAATAGATTGATCTTCTAATTAAAGAACGGTATTGGTTGGCTGCAATCCTATTAAAGACAATAGATTGAACATATATGTTGTTATAACATTGATGACAGCACCAAGATATACCAAAACATTAGAGATTGATTGACCATTTACAAAAATAGTAATGAATGGACTCTAGGATCCCCATATTTTGGTGAAAGAAGCTTTCCAGCTATGAGATCAACTAGATTTCCTTCTACTTTGACTATTTTTGGGTACTTCCTCTTCCTTCTTGGTGTTTTTATGAAATGGATTCTAATGGTATGGTTTAACTCAAGAATGTCCCTTATTTCTCTCAGAAGTGGGACCTCAATGTTCATATTTTTTAGTTCCTGAACTAGTGTTGTTTCTTCCTCATTTTGTGTTTCTTTTAACCATTTTGGGAAAGGAGTTGCATGCACATTTTTATCATTTCCTTGGTTGTTCCTAGTGGATTGTGTTTGTGGAACATGTTCAATTTCCTTATTTTCCTTAGGTATATCCTCACTTTCCTCTGGTATCTTCTCATTTTCCTCAGGTATTTCTATGATAACAATAGGAGGATTGTTTATTGTCCTTCCAGACCTCAGTTGTACATTATTAATGAAATTCATCTGCAATGTCTCACCTGTCCTACTTCATTAATTGAAGATGTTTGTTGATTTTTGGGATTCGAGATAGGATGAGCTAGGAGTTGAGTTTGTGATACTTGCCTTTTTGATAATTCTATTTTGGTGGGGAATTAAAGATTTTTGTTGTTATGCAAACCTCCTTGGTTGATTAACATTCTACTGAGGTGCCCATTGTTGATTTTTCCATGGTGGTATATTAGCTAGTGGTGCCCAACCTTGCTAATTGTATGGAGGTACCCATGGTGGTGGCTATGGATAAGTCACCCAATTTGGTGGTGTCTAGTTAGGTTTTCCCCATGTTGGTGGTAGAGGATCCTGAATGGGCCATGAAATCATCCGGGGGTTCGAGAAGGTCTAAGGGCATAAACAAACCGATTATTTGATTCTTTGTAAAAATTTACCTCTCCATTTGGATGAGTGATGGCATTTAATCACTCTTTAAGATGAGTTAGGAGATTACAATGATTGGTATCATGGTTAGAGACATCACAAATCAAACACATTTATGTGACATCCAAGGGGAATTATCTCAAAGGATGTCTCTTCCTGCATTTAGGACAATATATATCTAAAGGTTCCTTTACAACATTTTTCTTGGCTTTTATCCCTCTATAGTTGAAGTTAAGCTGTGGTAATATTTGTGTTTTCATGTTAGCCATTTCTTTGAGAATTTTTGAGGTACCTAGGGCATTCTTTGATGTTTTTCTTTACCTTATACCTCCTCTTGTTCTAGAGTAACTCCTACATAACTCAATAATTTGTGCCATGGTGAGTTTGTGTACATCACCTCCTCCCATAAGATGGAGGGAGTCTTTGGTTTCCTCATCAAGTCCTTTAAGGAAAAATGTCTTAGTGATTTCTACATTTAACTCATAACCACTCCTTCTATGGAGAAAGAGAAATCTATCCAAATAATCTTCCAGATTTTCATCTTCTTTTTACTTTATTTGGAATAACTCTTCTCTCCCATCTCTTCCCTTAGTCTTGATATTTGTCCAAAAATGATGTCTCCATGTCCTCCCATGAATGAATGGAGTTAGAGGGAAATCCCATGAACCACCTCATGACAGAGTCTTTGAGGGTGGAAGGAAAATTTTGAGTTTCTGGTTGTCTATTTTGTATTCATATGTATGGCAAAGAAATTTGAATTCAAATAAGAACTGGTCTGGGTCTTCTGTGGACATTCCTCGAAAGATAGGGAGAATGGATGGAGAGATTTTTTCATGGGTGCATCCTCATCCTCATTTAGGAAAATGGGATAAGTAAAGGTTCTACCCAAAGGTCGGTCCTCATCATTCCCATTGTCTCCCATTTTTTAAAAGTTGTTTTGGTTCTAAATAAGATGATGCAAACTATTCGAATTGCTCCTAGGCGTTGTATTAGATTCAGTGTCACTTTTAGTGTTCCCTACTTGTGCTTTGTTTGGAGATATTATTTGAATATTATGAGGTATAAATCTCCCTTGAGCGTCCCATGGCATGTGCATCAATGTTGGTCATGTAAACAAGGCCTAGGACTTCTACTAGTTACATAGATTAACTTCACTAACACCCATAACATGTAAGGTGAATAGAATGACATGTTGTGCTTATGGTGTCCTGGAAATGACACCAAAAATGATGGGTCATTGTATTCTCCAATCATTTAACCAATATATTCAACTATTAGTGTCATTATAAAACTAGGGATGTGTGTCCTAGGTTGTATGCAGTGAAGTATTATGTAACTCAGCTATTTTGGTGGTTCATTTTGGGGGTTTTGGTTGGTGCAGTTCCCTTTGTTTCCCTCTAATCTATGAAAAGTGTAACACCCATGACAATTGTTATATTCCTCCTTTGCATTTCAAGTGTTGACATGTGATTTTATTCTAAAGATGTGTTCTTCGATTGTTGGAGATCATGCTTGATATGGAAAAATATTTTATATTCTTAAGATCATTAGACTGGAATGGAATGGCTTCCTTGAATCCATTTTTCACTTCTTGTAGGTGAGTTGCAATCTGGTTTAAGAGTTGCAAACTTATCTCTTTATCTAACTCATCCTTGGATCAATTTCAGTGATCCAAGGAATTTTTGAAACCTTCTCAGTTGAATGAATGGTAAATTAACATTCCATAATTGAGGGACATGGTGGACTGAAATTTGTTATTACAAGTTCTTTAATCTTGTGGAGGAATTTTAAAGGAACTTCAGTTTTGAGTTCGAGGATACTCTGAACTAGTTTAGTTTAAGGTTTTGGGTTTTCTATTCTTGTTGGGATCAATAAGTGAATACTTGAGTCTTTTAAAATAAAAAGGAAATTGAGAATCCTTAGGGATAGAGTGCTATTTTGAACTTTACTGTTTATGTTGTTCTGAACTAAAATTGGAACTCATGCTTTTTAATGATAAGGATTGTAAGGGAGACTTGCAGTATGTTTTCTTTACAATGAGTTGGTTTTGTTCTCTCTTTTGGGAACTAGTATATGAGCTTATTGTTTGGATTAGAAAAGGGAATTTGTTGTTAAGTGTAGAGAAATGATTAAGGATTGAATCAAATTATGATAAGATTCCTTTTCTAACATGTTGGGATTAGTTCATTTGATTGAACCCTTATGTTATTAGTTCTCTTGTGAAATGGAGATTTATTATAATTGTTTAGTCTTCCTTGTTCATATCATTTGTTGAAGTGATGTAGGAAGAGATTTGATGTTTCGGTTTTGTTGAATAGAAAATATAATCTTGTTGGCAGACTGTTTAAATTCTATATTCCTTCTTAGATTGATATGGGATTCTGTTCTGATGAAAATCTTAAATGTTGAATTTAAAGGTAGTTGTCCTTTAAACGAAACAGTTAAATTCATGTTATGAACTTGTTTCTGTTTTCAGATGTTTTGTGTTGGGCATAGTTTGGAATGGTTATCCTTCTTCCTTGCTTAGGAGCTAGATAAATCATCCTAACAAGAACTATGTTGTAAACCTATTATTTCTCTTATAGTAAAGATAAATATTGTATTCTATTATGATAGAATTGAGAACAATAAGATGTTATGACTTGTTGTTTGTTTAAAGGTAATTTTTATGATCAATTAAACTTTAATTTTGTAAGGTAGATGTTGTGGATTATATTCTGTTCTTCTCTTAGAAGTGAATTCAGATTGTTAATGTACTTCTTTTCTGATTGTTATTACTTATACTGATATGTATGATATATTAATTGTTTCATTAAAGAAGATTTTTTTAATGGAACAATTAGTGGAATGCACTTCATTTTAAGGCTTAGTGCTTATCATGCTCAGTTCATTGAACTGACCCGTGCTAGAAATTTTTGCAGATGGACTTCGTAAGTGATAAAAGAAGGCAAAACTTATATGATGCATTGGCTGATTTAAGTCTGATTCTTTGTGAAGAATTCTGATTCGTTCTTGAGTTGTATTGAAAAAGAAAAGTTGTATTCTTTTTAGAATGAAGGTTGTTGTTATGCAGTATGCCTAAAATGCATAAGTCTTGTAAATGTATAAGTTTTAAAGATGAATTGAAAGTTGGGAATTTACTTGTATTGGTTGTGTAAATTATCTTGTACTTTTATGAAAGAGATGGAATTCTATCTTGTTGATATTCTTCATATTATTTATATGCTTAATTGGTTATCCTTTGATAAGTTTGATAAAGGGATTTAGTTCAATTTCCTATAATGAAGCAACTTGATGAGTTTCATATTATGATGTGTTTACCTAAAACAATTTAACATAATAAGGTGATGCATAATGAACATGCATTAAGAAAACACAGATAATGGAAATGATATATCCACATACATAAACATGTAGAGAAATATTCTTTCTCTCTCTCAAATGAATATAAGCCAAATTTTTTTGAAGTATGAACACTATTTACTAGAATTCATTTAGTATGAAGTCTACATTAATTAGTTATATGCGGTTGTTAAACCTTCTTGAATGTTTATGAACACTCAAATGAAACTATGACAACGTTCTTGTCTTGTTTGGTTAATTGTTGGTTAAATTGAGAAATCAAAGAATAAGAGAAACAATAAGTTTAACAAAGTTCTTCATGGAATAAATGAAGAAAATTTAGGAAGAGTTTATTGAGTGTTGGATTAGGGTTAACAAGGTTCTTTGTAATCTTGAAATAATCCAAACTAACAATGTATTAACAATATCCTTGGGGTGTGTACATCTCGATGAGGTAGTTTCTGTAGGATGTTGGCACATGCCAACTATGGGCTGTACTTTCGAGAAGGCTTGGGTCTTCTCGAGAATACAATGTTGTAGTTGACATGTGGCATCACCCTTCCACATTGATCATCCAGATCTACACAATTGGAACTCGGACTTGAACTTAGTTTCTCTCTAGGTTAGGATAGGAGCATATTTAGGATAGGAATTAGCTTCCAATGGCTTAGGGTATGTTGGCACATCTGGTTGACTTAGGTCAACCGAGTATGCCCATTTACCCTAAGCCATTGTGAGCATCTTCTTATAATAGGTTATGTTTCTATCTAGGGCTAGGGTTAAACCTAGAACAAGTGGACTGACGGTAGTCAGTAAAGACCAATCATGATAATAGAGTGAGGTGAAGGATGTATTCCAATATGACGAGTATGCCATCTAGGAATAGTGACATACACAATATGTTGTAAATCTTTGGCCAAAGTATCACAAGTTGTTGTTGCATTGTCCTATGTCACCAAGTTTAAAACAACATGATATCAGATGAATATTGGTAATAGATATTTAGATATGTTCTTTAAATAGATCACTTAGTACCCGATGTAGGGTAGGAAGACCAAGTATACAAAGTATACAATATGTATTCAATACATAAGATAACATAAATAGATCGGTATCTTACCAAGTTATTGAATGAATAGATCGGTGGATCACCGAGTCATTACAACTGCATATGGTTATCTATTTGAATTCGATTGGCATGGAATGTTTGTTCTAAATAATGCTTAATTTAGAATAGTGAACATTATATTAAAAAAAAAAAAAAATTCTCTTGTTTCTAAAGTCTTAAAATGAGAATGTTACATATTGGTATCAGAGTTGAAGGTTGCAGCTCTTGGACCTATTATGTCCATAATATGATAAAACTTAAATTTTCTTGTAACAAAACATGGTTAGAACAAGAGGAAACGTTGCAAACAATGCTCCACCTGATGAAGGAGCAGCAACAGCCCAAAAAATTGATGAGATCCTTGCTGCCCTATTAGACACAAGAGATCATTTGGCTATGCTTGAACAACAAGTAATGGGTAATGAGGAGGAAGAAGAAGCTGATAATAATAATTAGCCACCTCCAGAGGACAACGCCAATGTGGGTATTGATAATAATAATGTTAACATACCTGTTCAGCCTGAGAACAAAAAGGCTAGGCTAGCAATAGAACTCACTAATGACATAAAAAGGATAAGTCCACCCAAGTTTGATGGCACCACATTAGGAGATGGGGCTGAGAACTGGCTTAGTGAAATGGAGAAATACTTTTCAATAAGAAATTTCTTAGAAGAAACAAATGTGATATGGGGAGCATATAAGCTTTCTCATGAAGCATCTTCGTGGTGGGACAACTGCAAGGCTGAGTTGAACATTGATGAATCTAATATCACATGTGACCAATTTAAAGGTTACTTTAGGCAATGATGGCTGCCACAACTCTACTATGATAAGAAAATGACTAAATTTTCAGAACTTAGCTCAAGGAAAGCTAACTATAACTGAGTATTGGGAGTGATTTATAAAACTCCTTAAGTATGTGCCTCAGTACCAAGCTGATGAGAAGTTTATGATATAAAAAGTCATCATGGGATTGAATCCCATTATATAAGGAGAGGTGGATGTTCACAACCCAATCACAATGGAAGGGGTTATTGAAAAATCCATAAGGCAGGAACAAAAATTAAAGGTAATTTCTTCTCACAAGGAGGAAGTAAGGAAGAAGAATCCCAAATTCTCTTCATCATCTCTTACACTCAAGAAAGGACCATGTAAGAAATTCGGAATGAAAAGTAAGTTTTCATCTGATACAAACAAGAAAGTAGCAATAAACAAGTTTTCTGGTAATGCACGAAACAACTTTTCCAAGAACACTAATAACAAACAAAAGTCCTATGGGGTCAGAATGATAACTCTAAGGATGGAAATAAACCCAAGCCTAGAAAGGGACCTGTAGGAGGCTATTATAACTGTGGCAAAGATCATTATGCAAATCAATGTCCTTTGAAGAAGGATGATCATAATCAACAACACAAGATACACATTGCAGTAGCTGACAAGCAGGTTGAGAAATAGGTCACACCCATAGAAGTTCTAGGTAAGTTATTTGGCTTACCAATAACTATTATTTTTGATACCGGAGCTACTGAATGTTTTATTTCTAGTAAATTAACATCAAAATTAAAAAGAAAATCTAGAAACATGGATAAAACATGGACTATACAGTATGGGAATAATGTTGTTCATATGGTTAGTATGTGTCTTTTTGGAGTAGTCCTTGATTTACCTAACTTTTCCACTGAGGTTGATCTTTATGTTGCACCTTTGGGGTCTTATGATGTAATCATAGGTGTTAATTGGTTAGCAGAACATAAGGCTAAAGTGGACTATTTTGAAAAGCACATTAGTTTTTTAGACGACCTGCAGAAAATAGTAGAAATTCAGGGTGTGAAACGTGACATTTCTGTTAGAAAAATCTCAGCTATGCGACTTAAAAAGGCCAAAAATAAAAGATGTACCTTATATGCAGTAAAAATTACTGAATCAATAGAAGAGAGCAGCAATATTATGGAATGATATCTGCTATTACGAGACTTTAGTGATGTATTTTCGGAAGAATTTCTAGGTCTTCCACCTAAAAGGGAATTTGATTTCACGATTGAGATCAAGCCTAGAACTGAACCTATTTCTAAAGCACCGTATCGAATGACTACTACAGAATTAGTAGAGCTTAAGGCTCAGTTGCATGAAATTTTGTCTCAAGGTTTGATTAGACCAAGTGTTTCACCTTGGGGAGCACCCGTAATTTTTGTGAAAAAGAAAGATGGAACACTTAGATTGTGCATTGATTACAAAATGTTAAACAAGGCAACAATCAAGAATAGATACCCACTCCCTAGGATTGATGATTTATTTGATCAGATGCATGGAGCATCAATATATTCCAAGATAGATCTTTGATCTGGATATCATCAATTACGAATTAAGGATGAGGATATTCATAAAACAACTTTCAGAACAAGGTATGGACATTATGAATTCACGGTTTTACCTTTTGGATTGACTAATGCACCTATGGAATTTATGAATTTAATGAATAATATATTTCAAGAATACTTGGACAAGTTTGAGCTTGTATTCTTGGACAACATTCTCATATATTCTAAAAGCATTGAGGAGCATCATGAGCATTTGAAAACAGTTTTATAAATTCTGAGAAAGAGATGGTTTTTGGTAAGCTATCCAAATGTTCTTTCTATGACACAAAAGTGCACTATCTAGGACATGTAATAAGTAAAGATGGAATTTCTATAGATCCTTCTAAAATTGTAGCTATAACCGAGTGGTCTGCACCAAAGAATGTACATGAAGTTAGAAGCTTCATGGGACTTGCTGGCTACTATAGGAAATTTGTAAAAGATTTTTCTAAGATAGCTACACCAATAAATCCTTACAGAAGAAAGATAAAAAGTTTGTTTGGAGTGAGAAATGTGAAATTGCATTTAAAACCTTGAAGGAATAGTTAACTTCAACACCTATTCTTGTAGTACCAGATCCTAATGGAGATTTTATGGTGGTAACTGATGCATCCGGTGAAGGTCTAGGAGGTATTTTGTTACAAAGTGGTCATGTCATAGCATATGAAAGTAGGAAACTTAAGTTACATGAGTTGAATTATGCTCCACATGATTTAGAGCTTGCTTCCATTGTTCATGCACTACAATTTTGGAGGCATTACCTTCTCAGTAAGCCTTTTGAATTGAAAACTAATCACCTTGGACTAAAGTATATCTTCACTTAGCCAAATCTTAATGCAAGACAATGAAGGTGGTTAGAGTTTTTGTCTCAATATGATTTTGACATCAGTTATATAAAGGGTAAATAAAATAGAGTGGCTAATGCTCTAAGTCGTAGGAAGCACATTTATGCTCTTATAATGTTAAGAACTCAGTTTAAGGATGAAGTAAAAAGTGTTATGGAATTTGATTCTTACTTTCAGCAAGTAAAAGTAGCACTTACTATAGATTCAAATGATTCAAGGTATAAAGGTTTTCGCTTTGATAAAGAAGGAATCTTATGATTTGAAAACAAAGTTTATGTACCTTTGCTAAGTGATTTGAGAAAGAAATTGTTAGCAAAATTTCACAATTCACCTTTTTCTAGAAACCTTGATATTAAAAAAATGCTTGCTGATATAAAACAACAATATTTCTGGAAAGGAATGAAAAAGGATGTTCTAAACTTTGTGACACATTGTCTTGAGTGCCAATGTGTTAAGGTGGAACATATGCACCCAACCGGTTTGTTGTATCCTCATAGCATACCACAATACAAATGGTAGGTAATAAGCATGGATTTTGTACAAGGGTTACCTATGTCAAGAAATAAGCATGATGTTATTTTAGTAGTTATGGATAAACTAACAAAGGTAGCACATTTTATTGCTGGGAATCTAAAGGATGATTCTCCTATTTTGGCAAGAAGATTTGTACATGAAATTTTCAGATTACATGGAGTACCTGAGTTAATCATTTTGGATAGAGATCCTAGAATGATGTCAAGATTTTGGCAAATACTTAATGTAGCTCTAGGAACTAAGCTGAATTTCAGTTCTACGTATCATCCTGAAAACAGATGGGTAGACTGAAAGAGTAAATCAAGTTTTAGAAGATATGTTACGAATGTATTGCATGGATCAACAATAGTATAAGTGGGAAGAGTATCTTCCATTAGTTGAATTCACATACAATAATACATATCATGCTTCTCTTAAGATGGCACCTTTTGAGGCATTATACGGAAGAAAATACAAAACCCCTGTTAGTTGGGATAACATAGAGGATAGAGAGGTAATTGGACCTAAAATTCTTACTAAAATGGAACAACAAGTTAAATTGATTCGTGAATGCTTGAAAGAAGTAGCAGATAGGAAAAGAGTTATGCTAACTTAAAGAGGGTTGATAGGAAATTTATACTTGGTTAGAAATTCTTTCTTTGGGTTAAACCGAAAAGAGTTCTATAACTTTTGGCAAGGCTGCCAAGTTATCACCTCATTATGTGGGACCTTTTGAGATAGTTGAAGTAATCAACCCTGTAGCTTATCGTTTAGCATTACCTCCTACTTTGTCATGAATGCATGATGTTTTCCATATTTCTTTTCTTAAGAAATATGTTTCAGATTTATCACACGTGTTAAATTGGAATTCCTTGTAGGTCTAGGACCCAGGAATAATCATGGTTAAACCCATACGAGTGCTTGAAAATCACCAGTTGCATTTGAGAAATCGAGAAATAAGTCAATGTAAAGTCCAGTGGGACTAGTTTAACGAAGATAGTGTAACTTGGGAAAACCTAGAGGATATGAAAACTTCTTTTCCATATCTATTTGAACAGAATTGATTATGTAGATTGTTAAAAAAATATTATGATTCTTCTTCTGTATATGACAATAAGTATGCCAGTTTTGGGTAGATATTTATATGAATTAAATAAACAACTATTTAATGTTGATTTCTGGAACTATAAGTTTTTGATATATTTGACTTATGGTAAGAGAAGTGAATGAATTGATTGTCCTTGATGTAAATTTTTAAAATGAGGTAATCATCGGGATGATGATTCTTTTTAGGAGGGAAGCATGTAACACCCTCGACAATTTTTATATTCCTCCTTTGCATTTCAAGTGTTGACATGTGATTTTATTCTAAAGATGTGTTCTTTTGATTTTTGGAGATCATGCTTGATATGGATAAATATTTTCTATTCTTAAGATCATTAGACTAGAATGGAATGGCTTCCTTGAATCCATTTTTCACTTCTTGTAGGTGAGTTGTAATCTGGTTTAAGAGTTGCAAACTTATCTCTTTATCTGACTCATCCTTGGATCAATTTTAGTGATCCAAGGAATGTTTTAAACCTTCTTAGTTGAATGAATGGTAAATTGACATTCCATAATTGAGGGACATGGTGGACTAAAATTTGTTATTACAAGTTCTTTAATCTTGTGTGAACGTGTTTCCATTTAGTTGTATGTTGTGCTTAGGTCCTTGGAGATCGATCTTGGCAGTACATTGCTGACGTAAATGAAATACAACCTGTTCATGACATAGGAAGGATTCAGAATCCTAAAACTAAAGGATTATCCTATGGAATCCTAAGTTGGGTAAGAATATTTACTACCTAGCTATGTTACTTAATTGAATTTTTATTCTAACCTAAGCCTTGTGCTAAGGGAATATGGAAAGGTTGCTAGGCTATCTAAATTAACCTAAAACCTAATGCTATAAGGTTATGAGATGATCTAACCTATTGCCTAAAACTAAAAGGCTGTGAATTAATCTAACCTAATGTTGGAATTACCTAAGGTAATGTGTTAAGGCCTAAGGTAATTATTCCTAAACTAACCTAAGTTTTAAGGGATCTATCCTAAGCTATTTAAATGGGAACCTAAAGGGGTCGCATGCCTCTATGGTGATGGTTCCAATGGCATTGAATTTGTTGATAAGGTTCTTAAAGGCATTAAGTACTACCAGTTTGGCAGGGGCTAGTTGACTTGGCGGAGGCTTATGTGGAAGCTCCACTAAAGATGGAATTGCATGTTAAATGGGAATTGGCATTTGCCAGATTTGGGAGGCGGTGGAAAGGAGAGATAAGAGGAAAATTAGAATTAATGAAATTAATTGGCCTTGGGTTTTGTTCACAAACCATCTTGGAAACTTGGAAGGTGGGTTTGTGGGAGGTTGTTGGTTTTTACATGCTTTTCAGATTTTTCTCTGCATGGAGAAAACTAGTTCTTTAAACCAACAGTTCAACTTTCACTTCATTGCTATTTTTAACTCACCTGGTCTATTTTCAATCATGGGAAGGTATATGAGGCATTTTAAGGAAAGTTTTTGGTTGGTTGATCTTTCATGGAGGAGAAAAGGAGTTGGAAGCTCGGTTGGAAGTCTCCTTTGATTTGGCAGAAGCACTATCAGGCATGATAGGCTCTAACCATTAAGATCTCTTGCTTTCTTCTAAATTTTTCATTAAAACAACTCTTGCTCTTATGAGATTCTTGGCTTGCATGTTTTATCTAGTTATTTGCTTCTTTGGGTTTTATAATCTCTGGAAATTTGGGTATGAATCCATGGAAAATTAGTGTAAGTCTTGGAAACTTTCTTTGTATGGGTTAAATAATGAAGCATGCATGAGAAACTTGTTTCTATGGCTCTGCTTGTCATTTCTTGAACCGGTATTTGAAGAGTTGTGTTTTTAACTGACCTTCATCACTGTTTATTTGGTTATGAGTTTTTGGGAACTTTGAGTCCTGTCTGATATTACTTTAGAGATCATGTTGTTATCCAAAATTCACCCCCCAGGGTAATTTTGATAACATGCATTAAATTCTTTGGTCCCAGGTAAATAGATTGATTCAAGGAAAAAAATCATGCTTCTAGGGTCCCCTCAGATTTTTTCTAACTCTCATATCCAAGAAGAAAAGAGCAAGTTCTTAAAAAGGGTGAAAAAGTTGCAAAAAACAAGCTTGGGCCAGAAAAAAATCATGAAAATTGGCTAAGTCCTAGTCCAGGCGGTCCTTGGGACAGTTGGGACGTTGGGCGTGAACCCACCGAAAAGCCTCAAGTGGTGCATGCAAGACTGGGCGGTTGGGACATCGGGATGTGTGGGACGTGGAAAAGCGATTTGGCGAAGGAGAAAAAAAAAATGACTAGCGCTATGCGGAGCAGTTGGGACATCGGGGAACATGGGGCGTGAAGGATGTGAACCGCCGGATCGGCGGCATAGGAACTTTCATCCGGGACAGTTGGGACAAAGGGACGCGTGGGACGCGGAGGGCCGAAGGAGCCGAGAGCCAATCAAATAACACCACGTGTCTTCACCTCAAAGAGGGACAGGGAAGCCCGAATCGAGGTGGATCGGAGGAATTTGTCCCATTCGGGACAACGGGCCAAAGGGACGCGAGGATACTGGCCGGCAGCCCACAGACGAATCAGGAAATGCCACGTGTCACAAGGGAAAACATCCAAAACAAGGTTTGAAGCGTTGGCCTAAGCCAATAAAAAGAGGACACGTGTCCTAAGGAGCAGGGGAGTGTGGAGCTCAGGGAGGAATTAGAGAATTTGGCAAAAGTTTTGGCTAAAAACTAAAAGGTAAGAGATGACCCCACGCCCCTGTCCTCCAACCAGATCATGCCACGTGTCCCAAGTGGCGGGGACGCGTGGAAAAAATGGGAAATTTTCCAAAATTACAGAATAGTCAAAAATTTCAAGGAAACCCGTGGGTAAGGGAAGGAGAGAGAATTTCTCATCAATCAGCACTGACACGTGTCGTCCAGGTGGCGGAGCGTGGGAAAAAAATTTCAAAACCCATTTTTGCTTGTTTTGTGCCCTAAATCTTCAGATCACCATATCTTTCAATCCAGAGCTCGGATTTGCACGTTCTTTATATCATTGGAAAGCTTATAAAATTATCTACATGATTCTAGGGTCAATCTTGAATTTTGGTTCAGTCTAGAGAGATAAAGTTAAGAAACAGCTCTGACGCGTGTTCATGGCCAGAAGTGACATTTCAGCGACCAAATTTAATACAGAATGGGTCGCATTCTCCTCCAATTTGGTCAAAAATGATAGGGTATGGGTTTGTAAGGTCCTCCATGCTGATTTAATGCATTTGCAGTCAATGAGGAATGGGCTCCCACATTTTGTACGTTTTCTCTCTCCTGGGCTCGACCCATGCAATGTAAAAGCCAGATTTGGCTCATTTCTAAAGGGAACACTTTTTGGCATAGCAGACTTCTTCTTTCACCTCCAACAAGTGATTGTTGCAAGAATCAAACCTCTTCAAAGATTGTAACAGGTTTTCTACCTCTCTGAGGTTGTAATGCAGTGGTTTTGACATTGGAAATGATAATGCAAGCTTTGTGAATGGGTTTCAGTCCTTTGTTTGTATTATTTGCTTCATTTCAGATCCTAAATTATATCTTATCAGCCTGTGTATGTTTTATGCTGCAATCTTTGGTTTGTGTCTATTTTCATGAAAAAATTATTCACCACTCCTTTTGGTGCATCACCATCTTTAGTTAGTTTCAATTTTTGCACTTCTATCCCTGTCTCCTTGCAATTTAGAGTAGGATTAGGATCTGAACCTCTGTAGTTGTGCAAATATAGATCTAAATCAGAGGAGTTTGAGGAACCAGCCTCTAATCTGGAGATTCCTCTCTCAGTTTCACAAGTCCCACACTTGGAGAGAGGTTTCCATGTTGTGCAATCACACTGGATGCCTAAGACATCATTTAGAACCTTGATTTGCATCCAGGGGTGCTGTGATTTTGCACTAACAGTTTTGGCACGCCCGGTGGGACTAGAGGTCTCATTTTTATTGCAGCAAAGTTGATGTGCATCTGCTGCAATTTTCTTGCTTGAAAAGAGCTATTATTTACATATCTGGTGACTCCAAGGGGAAGAATCAACTGGTTTCAGCAGTGCAGGCCTGAAAACTCATGAGAAGAATCACCACAAGGTCAAGAGTTGGAGAAGAAGAAGTGCTATTTGAATACCTACAATTATCTCCAAGAAGAAGGAAAAGAGGAAGAAGGATTCAAAGGTCTCCATCTCCACCAAACAGAACTCTCTCAACTCCTCCACTGGTAGGCCTTTCATTCAGTCAACAAGGGTTTTAAGACCAATTAGAATGACACAAAACAACCCCTATGTCAACTTCACAAAGATCCCACTTGCCCTCAATGCACAACATCCAATTCCTATAGCAGCCTTGAAGAACATTCCCTACTTCTTTGGAGAAAATCAAACTACTCCGGTGATCATGTTAAAGACATTGCTAACCTTTGTGCAATCCACAAAATCAATGAGATGCAAGTGGTGTCAAGTTCGGCATCTTCATTCAAGGGTAAATCATTGCAATGGTTTAGGAGCCTTGGAGCTAGTTCTATCAAAATTGGAATCAGCTATGTATAGCACTTCACGAGCAATTTGGAGAAAAGGGAGACAACTTGTCTCTTTTGGAGCAGCTGACAACCATCAAGAGAGCTCCCAATGAGCAGCTGACCGATTTCAATTTCAGATTTCAAAAGACTTGGGAGAGAATTCCAGTGGCGATCGGGACAACGGGAGAAGGTTCTTTTCTCTACTATCTCAAAGCTCTAAATTCTGATATTTCTATGTTGATTCAGTCCATGGGAGGCATAACTATCCCTATGGCTTATAGCATTGCCATTAGGGCTGAAAATTGTTTGATCTAAGCTGGAAAACTTGCCCCTAGACCTCCCATGCCACTTTTTCCAAGTTTAGAGAGTCTAAACACCAATCAAGCACCTAATTTGACTCCTTCTCCCACTCCTAGAAATCAGAGTTCAAATGAAGCTTCCACTTCATCTCCAAGTGCCCCAAATGAGCTTTAAGAAGTCATGAAGCAATTGCAAAACCTAGGCAATGAGCTGGTTACTCTCAAGAGGCAACAAGCCCAAGGTTTTAGACCTTCTTATCAACCCCAAGCCCAGCCTAACAGGCAGCCATACCAACCACAAAGGCCACCTAACCTAGTTGCAAATATGAATCAAACAAGGCCTCCTGCTAATAGACCATTTCAGCCCTATAACCCCAATGCCATATCTACCTCTAAGGCATTGGTGCCAACACAAAACAACATTGCTCAGGAGTATGATTGGTGTTTTCCATGCAATGAGCCTCATAACCAATCCATGTGCTTCAATGGTGCTTTGAATCAAGCACTAATGGTGACAACTACTGGTGTGGAGGGTGAGGGCAGTCAAGGAAACATTCAACAACAAGAAAGGTTCCAACAACAATCAGCCCCAAATGACACCACATTGGTAAATTGGCAAGCAGAGGATTTTTGTGGCATGAACCAGGCAGTTTCTCAAGGTGTTGCAGCCAACACAAGGTCAAAAAGGAGGAATTTGGGTGAAGAACAGCCATTAGCCCCAACCAATCCACAACCTTCCATGGCTCCACAAATGATTGGCAAGCAAAATCCAATTTCAAATGCACAAGGGCAGCCAAGAACAGCTCCTAGACCAACTCAAATACCAGTTATTGCTGCCCACATGCAAGGAGTGAATGTACAAGCAAAGGGATAGAAAAAGGATACTTCATCCCCATTCAACATCATTGATCAGATGAAGAAGACAAATGTTAATATATCAATGTGGGAATCCCTATCTATCCTAGGCCAAAGAGATCTGCTACAAGCTGCCATGAAGGACTGGCCAACTTCAAATCAACAGGTCCAAAGGCAAGAGAAGGTACTTACAAATGCTGCCCAGCCTGAGGGAAATCATGGAGGATAGCAAGGTAAAATTTTGAAACCCCCTCCTTTCTATGTTTCATTGATCATTAGAAATCAGCTAGTGCACAATTGCATGATAGACTCCGGGGCAAGTAGCTCGGTAATGCCTAAACAAATAGCTGATCAACTAGGGCTCCAGTATGAAACAATATCCAAAGGGGTAGTGCAGCTGGATGGGACAGCAGTAGCAACAGTTGGAGTGATTAGAAACTTGAGTCTTACCTTGCATGCATGTCCAAATGTTGTTGTTTTACAAGATGTATCAGTCATAGACCTTCCACCACTCTTTGCCCTATGCTTGTCAAGGGACTTCATAGCCAAGATTGGGGGATATTTGTCTGCTGATTGGTCACACATGTTGTTCAGAATGAGGTATGGAACTAAGGCTACAATCAAGTCAGAACCTATTGCAAACTTCCATATTGAACCTTACACTCCAAGTCAGATTAATGCCAATTGCTCAACATTTAATCAAGAAGATCACCCAACTGATGAGGCTGACACCAAGGTTGGAAGCATCCTGGATCTAACTCTTGATGAATGGGCAAGCAAGGTGCGTGATTTTGATCCTTATCATGAAGTGGAAGAATCTGAGCTAGGGGTCTATTACATACATGAAGAAAATCAGCCTATTCCTAGCATCACCAAGCCAAACCACAAAGATGACAATGAGGTATGGCAGCTGTTTTTTGATGGATCAAGGAGTAGACAAGGTGTAGGAGGTGGGGCTATGCTTGTTTCACCTCAAGGAGTAAAGTACTATTCAGCTTTTAGATTTCAGTTTGCATGCTCCAATAACACTACTGAATATGAAGCCTTGGTGCAAGGGATGCATTGGGCAATAAAGAGAGGAATAAAGAACTTGCAAGTCTTTAGGGACAATGAATTGATTGTAAATCAGGTCAAGGGACAACATGCTGCCAAGAATGATCTTCTCAGGTGCTACAAGAACAGGGTGTGGGACCTCATGGAAGATTTTGAGGGTTTTGACATCAAATCCATTCCTAGGAAAGAGAATCAAGCTGCTGACAGACTTGCAGCAGGGGGGGCAGCCTTTGACATTGTGGAAAGCATTCAATAAGACAAGGTATAGCCAAACATCCATGTGATTGTGAGGCCTTCAGTGCCAGATAACAATGTCAGTTGGCAAGTGTTTGAGAATGACCAGCAAATCATCCATTTCTTGTAAGAAGAAGCTGAGTTCTCAGCCAAGAATCAAGAAAAATTGGAACAACAGTATGGTGACCAAGTAGTACAGCTGAGAACTAACAAGCTGCCCAAGGGACTTATCACTTTGGAGTCCATTTTTAACCCCAATGATCAGTTTAGAAAGGAGAAAGCAAACATTCAGGTCAAGAGAGAGGATTCAGTATCCATCTTGGTAGAAGAGAACAAACCATTGCAAATTGGAAGGATGACAACTGAACAAGAAAGGTATGAGTTCATACAATTGTGTCAAGAGTTCCCTGACGTGTTTTCTTGGAGCTATGAAGACTTGAAAGGTTTCAATCCCAACTTAGCTCAGCATACCATCGAATTGGATCCAAATACTAAGCCTGTCAGGTAGAAACAAAGACCAGTCAATCCACACATGGAGCCTCTCATGAGGAAAGAATTGGACAAGCTGATTGAGTCAAGGATCATATTCCCAATTAAGCATTCTAGTTGGGTTGCCAACTTAGTTCCAGTCAGAAAGAAGAGTGTAGAGATCAGATTGTGTGTTGACTTCAGAGACTTGAATAGAGCCTCTCTCAAGGACCATTACCCACTCCCTTCCATGGAGAAAATATTGCAAGTTGTGGCTGGCTCAGAGAGGTTTTCACTACTTGATGGCTACTCAGGCTACAATCAGATTATGGTGAAGGAAGAGGACCAGTTCAAGATAGCCTTCACAACCAAATGGGGAACTTTTACATACAGGAAAATGCCATTTGGGCTGTCCAACGCTAGTGCTACCTTCCAAAGGGAAATGGACATGGCATTCAAAGGTTTGATTAACAATGTGGTGCTGATTTACCTTGATGATATCACTATTTTTTCCAAAAATGCAGCAGACCACCTCTCTCATTTGAGGCAAGTCTTCACGAGGTGCAGGAGATTTGGAGTGTCTTTGAATCCTAAGAAGTGCATCTTTCTTGCACATGAAGGAAAGCTCCTTGGCCATATTGTCTCCAAGGAAGGATTAGCAATTGATCCAGAGAGGGTTGAAGCCATAAGAGCACTACCATTTCCAAGCCACAAGAAAGCCCTTCAGAGTTTCTTGGGAAGGATAAACTTTGTTCGGAGGTTTGTCCTAGATTTTGCAGCCCTTGTCAAGCCCATCACCAAAATGTTAAAGAAGAGCATGGATTTCAAGTGGACAGCAGAAGGCAAGGAGAGTTTTGAAGCAATCAAAGAAGCCATCTCTCAAGCACCAACTCTCATCAACCCGGACTTCTCCAAGGATTTCATCCTCTATGCATTTGGAGGTAATGACACTATTTCTGCCATTTTGGTACAGCAGAACAAGGATAATGATGAGAAACCAATTGCCTTCTTCAGCCGGAGCCTAGATGACTATGAGGTGAGGTACTCTTTTATTGAGAAGCATGTACTTGCAGTAATCAGAAGCTTGAAGAAATTCAAGCATTTAGTCTCAAACAACAAGGTCCAGTTGCTGGTCTCACATGCTGGAGTCAAGGACTTCCTCCTCAACAAGGATTTGAATGAGAAAAGGGTAGGTTGGATCACCCATGTCATGGAGTATGACATTGAGATCAATATCACCAATCTGGTAAGAGGGAAAGGATTGTGTGAGTAGCTGGTTTTGGGGAAGCAAAGAGAAGTATGCAATGAAGAAGAGGCTGTTTTGACAGTCCAGGACAGCCATGAGCCAAGTGGCAATCAAGAAGAAAACAATGCTGCCCCCACTCCTTGCTGGACCCAAGGTATTATACACTTCCTAGGCACAGGCCTATGCCCTCCGGAGATGAACAAGACCCAAAGGAGACACTTCAGATTGCAGGCTGTCCCGTATGCCATTGTTGATGGAGTTTTGTTCAAGAAAGATGTGAATGGAGTGCTGCTGAGATGCATTAGCACAAATCAGATTCAAAGGGTGTTGGAAGAGTTTCATGGTGGACCAGCTGGTGGTCATTTTGCACCAAGAGTGACAGCTCTAAAAATCATGAAGGCTGGTTATTATTGGCCTAAAATCTTTAGTGATTGCTATGCATGGATCAAGAGGTGTAAGAATTGTGCATTCTTCACAGGAAAAGAGAGACTTGATGCCCTTCGATTACATCCAATCTCAGTTGACTAGCCATTCATGCAATGGGGTTTGGACTTCATTGGAGTCATTAATCCCAATTTAAGCCAAGGGCACAAGTGGATTTTGACAGCCACGGAATACTTCACCAAATGGACAGAAGCAGTAGTACTCAAAGAGGCAAATGAGTCTAGAATTTTAGACTTTTATGAGGGGATAACAACCGATTTGGTGTACCTGCTACATTAATATCTAATAATGCATTGGAATTCATTGGATCTAAGGTGACTGAGTGGGCTGTTAAGAACGGTATCTACCTAAGCACTTCATCAAACTATTACCCTCAAGGTAATGGCCAGGACGAGTCTACAAACAAGAACTTGTTGAGGATCATTAGGAGGACTCTTGACGAGAATCAGAGGTCTTGGCATACCAAACTAAAATTAGCCTTATGGGCTGATAGGATAACTCCCAAAATATCCACAGGTAACTCTCCATTCAAACTTGTCTATGGAAGAGAGGCAATCTTGCCCATGTCACTTGAGTTGCCAACATTGGAACTCATGAAGCAACTGGAGTTGCTAGAGTTTGAGCCCATGGAGGTGAGGTATGTAGAATTGATGGAGCTGCAAGAGATCAGAAATCAGGCATCCCAAGCAATGGAAAAGGATCAAGCTTTAATCAAGAAGACCTTTGATAGGAAGGCCAAGGATAGATATTTTCAGGTTGGAGATCTAGTGTTGAAATGGGATGTGGATAGAGCAAAAATGGGAAGGCATTCAAAATTTGATGCCATTTGGAGTGGCCTATACATGGTCACGAAGTGAAAGAACAACAATACTTTCCAATTGGCCCCATTGGATGGTGAAGAATTGTAGATTCAAGTAAATGGAATCTATCTCAAGCGTTAACTTCTAGAGGGAAATTCACTACCTTGTAAATATTAGATTATATTTTCATTCCTCCAAGTGCTTGTGCACATTGTTTTTCTTGTAGGTTAGTTTTGTTTTCCCTAAGTGCTTTGGCACAACTTTACGTCCATGGAGATGTTTTTAGTCCTTACTTCCATCGGTGATATTCCATCTTCCTCCTTGCACATTCTAAGTCAGTTGGGGTTCTAAACAAAATATTTGATGACTCCATGCCTAATAAGATCGCTTTAGGCAAGCGATATCTTCTACCTAGCAGGTAGGTAACTTGTTGAGTCACCAAATTGTTATCCAAAATTCACCCCCAGGTAATTTTGATAACATGCATTAAATTCTTTGGTCCCAGGTAAATAGATTGATTCAAGGAAAAAAATCATGTTTCTAGGGTCCCTTCAGATTTTTTCTAACTCTCCTATCCAAGAAGAAAAGAGCAAGTTCTAAAAAAGGGTGAAAAAGTTGCAAAAAACAAGCTTGGGCTAGAAAAAAATCATGAAAATCGGCTAATTCCTAGTCTAGGCGGTCCTTGGGACAGTTGAGATGTTAGGGTGCGAACCGGCCGAAAAGCCTCCAGGCGGTTTGCGCAAAGACTTGGGACAGTTGGGACATCTGGGACGTGTGGGGCGCAGAAAGCTGATTTGGCCGAAGGAGGAAAAAATTGACTAACTGCTGTGTAGAATAGTTGGGACATCTGGGCCGTGAGGACGTGAAGGACGCGAACCGCCCGGATCGGCCGGTCTAAGGAACTTTCGTCTAGGACAGTTGGGACAAAGGGACGCGTGGGACGCGGAGGGCCGAAGGAGCCGAGAGCCAATCAAATAACACCATGTGTCTTCACCTCAAAGAGGGACAGGGAAGCCTGAATCGGGCGGATTGGAGGAATTTGTCCTAGACAGTTCGGGACAACCGGGCCAAAGGGATGCGAGGGACGTGAAAAGCCGGCAAGCCCGCGGATGAATCAGGAAATGCCACGTGTCACAAGGGAAAATGTCCAAAATTTCAAAGGACAAGGTTTGAAGCAATGGCCCGAGCCAATAAAAAGAGGACACGTGTCCTAAGGAGCAGGGGAGTGTGGAGCTCGGGGAGGAATTAGAGAATTTGGCAAAAGTTTTGGCCAAAAACTAAAAGGTAAAGGATGACCCCGTGCCCCTGTCCTCCAACCAGATCATGCCACGTGTCCCAAGTGGCGGGGACGCGGGGAAAAAATGGGAAATTTTCCAAAATTACAAAAAGTAAAAAATTTCAAGGAAAACCCATGGGTAAGGGAAGGAGAGAGAATTTCTCATCCAATCAGTGCCCGACACGTGTTGTCCAGGTGGCGGAGCGCGGGAAAAAAATTTCAAAACCCATTTTTGCTGTTTTGTGCCCTAAATCTTCAGATCGCCATATCTTTCGATCCAGAGCTTGGATTTGCACGTTCTTTATATCATTGGAAAGCTTATAAAATTCTCTACATGATTCTGGGGTCAATCTTGAATTTTGGTTTAGTCTAGAGAGAGAAAGTTAAGAAACAGCTCTGACGCGTGTTCATGGCTAGAAGTGACATTTCAGCGACCAAATTTAATACAGAATGGGTCGCATTCTCCTCCAATTTGGTCAAAAATGATAGGGTATGGGTTTGTAAGGTCCTCCATGCTGATTTAATGCATTTGCAGTCAATGAGGAATGGGCTCCCACGTTTTGTACGTTTTCTCTCTCCTGGACTTGACTCATGTAATGTAAAAGCCAGATTTGGCTCATTTCTAAAGGGAACACTTTTTGGCATAACAAACTTCTTCTTTCACCTCTAGCAAGTGATTGTTGCAAGAATTAGACCTCTTCAAAGATTGTAACAGTTTTCTACCTCTCTGAGGTTGTAATGCAGTGGTTTTGACATTGGAAATGATAATGCAAGCTTTGTGAATGGGTTTCAGTCCTTTGTTTGTATTATTTGCTTCATTTCAGATTCTAAATTATATCTTATCAGCCTGTGTATGTTTTATGCTGCAATCTTTGGTTTGTGTCTATTTGCATGAAAAAATTATTCACCACTCCTTTTGGTGCATCACCATCTTTAGTTAGTTTCAATTTTTGCACTTCTATCCCTGTCTCCTTGTAATTTAGAGTAGGATCGGGATCGAACCTCGTAGTTGTGCAAATATAGATCTAAATCAGAGGAATTTGAGGAACCAACCTCTAATTTGGAGATTCCTCTCTCAGTTTCACAAGTCCCACACTTAGAGAGAGGTTTCCATGTTGTGCAATCACACTGGATGCCTAAGACATCATTTAGAACCTTGATTTGCATCCAGGGGTGCTGCGATTTTGCACTAACACGTGTTTTGTTTGAGCTTGAGCTTGTATTTGAGCTCATGTTTTGTTTGAGCCTGAGCTTGTATTTGAACTCATATTTTGTTGGAGCCTGTATTTGGGTTCGTGTTTTGCTTGAGATTGAGATTGCATTTGAGCTTGTGTTCATTTGAGCCTGTATTCAAGTTCATGTTTAGTTTAAGCTTGATTCGGGGTTAGTGTTTTGATAAGAATTTGTGTTGGAGGTTCTTGTTACTTTGAAACCGTGTTTGGAATCTTGGGTAATCCTGGACTATTGTTTGAAGTCCGTATGTAGCTCTGTACTCATGTTTATTCTTGTGTTATTCTGGACTGTTAATGGAAGTTCATAATGTACACAGTAATCATATTTTATTATGTGAATAGTTCTGAACTCTGGTTAGAAGCTCGTGTTTTGTTTTGAGCTGGTATGAGTTTTCTTTGTTTGAAATACAAACTGGAATGGGAACTTGTGGTTGCCCTGAACCTATGAATATCTACTTGAATGGTTCTGAACTCTTATGTGAGAAACTTGTGTTTCATTTTGAGTTGGAAATAGGGTTTCTTGTTTATGCTATAAACTGGTTAAGGTTGTTCGTATTATATTCTATCTTGTATCATGATATTTGTATATATCGTGCTCATGTTTGAGACTTTGTGATTCGACACTGTACATGTAATTTGGTACTTAGTGTTTGGAATTTATAGCTTGAACGATGTGTTGGTTCTATTCTGGTAGTTGTGAGTTGGTTTTATATTACATTCAAGTTGAAAGCTTATAACTCTTTTAATTCAAACTGCTTACTCAAAGTAAATCTAGGGAAGTAGTATGATTGACTAAGTTGTTTGAATATCTCTTGGAGATTTAACTAGAAATGCTTTCGTTTGATAGTGGATTTGGAACTTCTTTCAAAGACGAGTTTTGTACCAGTGCTTAGAAATTGTAGTGGAAGGATTACTTAACTCTGTTCAGTTTGATTTTGTTTATAGTTCTAAAAGAATTATGAACCACTTACTCTTAAGTACAATGTTGTGGAGGCATTTTAAAGGAACTTTAGTTTTGAGTTCGAGGATACTCCTGAACTGGTTTAGTTTAAGGTTTTGGGTTTTCTATTCTTGTTGGGATCAATAAGTGAATACTTGAGTCTTTTAAAAGAAAAAGGAAATTGAGAATCCTTAGGGATAGAGTGTTGTTTTTGAACTTTACTGTTTATGTTGTTCTGAACTGAAATTGGAACTCATGCTTTTAATGATAAGGATTGTAAGGGAGACTTGCAAAGTACGTTTTCTTTACAATGAGTTGGTTTTGTTCTCTCTTCTGGGAACTAGTATATGAGCTTATTGTTTGGATTAGAAAAGGGAATTTTTGTTAAGTGTAGAGAAATGATTAAGGATTGAATCAAATTCTGATAAGATTCCTTTTCTAACCTGTTGGGATTAGTTCATTTGATTGAACCCTTCTATTATTAGTTCTCTTGTGAAATGGAGATTTATTATAATTATTTAGTCTTCCTTGTTCATATCATTTGTTGAAGTGATGTAGGAAGAGATTTGATGTTTCAGTTTTGTTGAACAAAAAATATAATCTTATTGGCAGACTATTTAAATTATATATTCCTTAGATTGATATGGGATTCTGTTTTGATGAAAATCTTAAATGTTGAATTTAAAGGTAGTTGTCCTTTAAACAAAACAGTTAAATTCATGTTATGAACCTGTTTCTATTTTCAGATGTTTTTGTGTTGGGCATAGTTTGGAATGGTTATTCTTCTTCCTTGCTTAGGAGCTAGATGAATCATCCTAATGAGAACTATGTTGTAAACCCTTTCTTTGTCTTATAGTAAAGTTAAATGTTGTATTCTATTATGATAGAATTGGGAACAATAAGATGTTATGATCTATTGTTTGTTTAAAGGTAATTGATAGGATCAATTAAACTTTAATTTTGTAAGGCAAGATGTTGTGGATTATATTTTGTTCTTCTCTTAGAAGTGAATTCAGATTGGTTAATGTACTTCTTTTCTGATTGTTATTACTTATACTGATATGTATGATATATTAATTGTTTCATTAAAGCAGAGTTGTTTTAATGGAACAATTAGTGGAATGCACTTTGTTTTAAGGCTTAGTGCTTATCATGCTCAGTTCATTGAACTGACCCATGCTAGTAATTTTTGCAGATGGACTTCGTAAGTGATAAAAGAAGGCAAAACTTATATGATGCATTGGATGATTTAAATGTGATTCTTTGTGAAGAATTCTGATTCGTTCTTGAGTTGTATTGAAAAAGAAAAGTTGTATTCTTTTTAGAATGAAGGTTGTTGTTATGCAGTATGCCTAAAATGCATAAGTCTTGTAAATGTATAATTTTTAAAGATGAATGGAAATTTGGTAATTTACTTGTATTGGTTGTGTAAATTATCTTGTACTTTTATGAAAGAGATGGAATTCTATCTTGTCGATATTCTTCATATTAATTATATGCTTAATTGGTTATCCTTTGATAAGTTGGATAAAGGGATTTAGTTCAATTTCCTATAATGAAGTAACATGTTGAGTTGCATAATATGATGTGTTTATCTAAAACAATTTAACATAATAAGGTGATGCATAATGAACATGCATTAAGAAACATTGACAATGGAAATGATATATCCACATACATAAACATGTAGAGAAATATTCTTTCTCTCTCTCAAATGAATATAAGCCAAATTTTTTGGAAGTATGAACACTATTTACTAGAATTCATTTAGTATGAAGTCTACCTTAATTAGTTATATGCGGTTGTTAAACCTTACTGAATGTTTATGAACACTCAAATGAAACTATGACAACGTTGTCCTGTTTGGTTAATTGTTGGTTAAATTGAGAAATCGAACAATAAAAGCAATAATAAGTTTAACTAAGTTCTTCATGGAATAAATGAAGCAAATTTAGGAAGATCTTATTGAGTGTTGGATTAGGGTTAGCAGGGTTGCTGCAATCTTGAAATAATCCAAACTAACAATTTATTAACAATCTCCTTGGGGTATGTTCATCTTGATGAGGTAGTTTCTGTAGGATGTTAGCACACACCAACTATAGGGCTATAATTTCAAGAAGGCTTAGGTCTTCTCAAGAATACAGTTTTGTAGTTGACATGTGGCATCACCCTTCCGCATTGATCATCCAGATCTACACAATTGGAACTCAGACTTGAACTTAGTTTATCTCTAGGATAGGATAGGAGCATATTCAGGATATGAATTAACTTCCAATGGCTTAGGGTACGTTGGCACATCCAATTGACTTAGGTCAACCGAGTATGCCCTTTTACCCTAAGCCATTGTGAGCGTCTTCCTATAATAGGTTATGTTTCTATCTAGGGCTAGGGTTAAACCTGGAACAAGTGGAATGACGGTAGTCAGTAAATACCAATCATGATAATAGAGGAGTGAGGTGAAGGACGTATTCCAATATGATGAGTATGCCGTCTAGGAATAGTGACATACACAGTATGTTGTAAATCTTTGGCCAAAGTATCGCAAGTTGTTGGTTGTGTTTTCCTATGTCACCAAGTTTAAAACAACGTGATATCATATGAATATTGGTAACAAATATTCATATATGTTCTTTAAACAGATCACTCAGTACCGGTGTAGTGATGGAAGACCAATTATATGAAGTATACGATATATATTCAATGCATAAGATAACATAAATAGATCGGTAGCTTACTGAGTTATTGAATGAATAGATCGGTGGATCACCGAGTCATTAAATTTGAATATGGTTATCTATTCGAATTTGATTGGCATGGAATATTTGTTCTAAATAATGCTTAATTTAGAACAGTTAACATTATATATATAAAATTCTCTTGTTTCTAAAGTCTTAAAATGGGAATGTTACTGAAAGGAAATGCAATGCTAAAATTGAAATGAAATACATGTAAGCTATTGAAACAACATTGATGTAATAAAAATGATTTCAAAGGAAATACTTTAATTGAATTTAAAATGCACACACCAAATTGAAATATAAGAAGGAAATATACTAAGAAAGGAAATAAACAACTGCATTTAGATAAACATTCAAATCAAAGCATTGAAACTTGAACTTATCAGAAATAATGAGCATGCATGAAACATCAATCCTCCAATCACCTTGGTTGAGTGGGCCCTTTCTCTCCCTTGGGATTGAGGTACTCTTAACACCAAAAATATTCAAAATGACATCGACTATATTGATTCAAAAGAGTTCCAAAACATATTCAGTATGAGACTGAAAGTAGATGCTAACTGATATAAAATTGTATTGTAAATTACTATCATCAACTAACTACTAAATTGTCTTCAAGAAGGTGTCTTTATAGACATAGTTAGTTACAAAATGTGCCATGATTATAGGCACCAAATTCAACCAATAACAACCTCATTAAAGCTCATTGAAATCCTATGATATAGCTAAAAACATGATTCATGTTTGTAGGCTTGTTATGGGAGAATCCTCCATGATGGCATGATGGAAAAAGACTTGGCCTTCTTGATTACAACTTCCCAGAATTGGCATAAAATGCTCATTATTATCCTAGATACATCGTCACATTACTCACATAAGTAGTTAGTAGGAATTTCTATAGTCAAGAGTTCACATGAAGAAAAAACAAGAGAAATACATCAACCTTACTTAGGATATAACTATATAGAACATCCCCCATGCACTAATTAACATGTTTAGGAACAAACCAATAGCCATAGAGATGATATATAATAATTCAATTAATTCTCTCATTAACTATCATATCTATCTAATAAATACTGTCCTTACATTAAAATTAAAATTTTACTAAACCACCAAGGAGGTTGCGATTTCTTGTGTCCTATTATGGTTTATTTGTACTATTTGGGGAGTTATAAACTATTATTATATACTTGTAGCATTAATATGGCTGGGTGCTATGGGACAATCAAAAGGGTTAATGTTAATTGTTTTATCATTATATGTTTTCCTAGTTGTTAGTAAGAAGATAAAGATATATTGTTGTGAATTGATAAGTGGGAAAGGGTACATATTAAGAGATGTGTTTTTGACTAGGGAGTGACCTGTATGGATATGGATAGATAGCCTAGTATAGTGGTTCACACTTGATAATTGCATTGATGGGGGCATCAGGGTTGACTATGGATGGAATCAAGGTATTCCCTCACAATTGGTCGGTTGATGAGATTATTCAATGCCCTTGGTTTACCCACATGATTTGGGATTATTTTGTGCCCTAGTATTTTTTCAGATTTTAGTAAGAAGTGCTTTATGCTATGCTAATTTTATTGACTAATGACATGATCATTATTGTTATGTTTTTTAGGTTATTTCATATTTCTACCTTGTTTGTGGGATGTTTTATATTTGTACGATGTCTTAAGTCTACCAGCTGATTGGGTGACTATTTTGCACATGGGATTCTCTATTTCCTCATTGATGACCAAATATTACTTATTGTGAAGGGTAGGGGCACTCTAGGTTGAGACGTGTGTGGGGAATCATAAGGTTTATGGGTGGAGGAAAAGCACCTTGATGATACTCTTTCTCTCACAACACAATTCTACAACAAGATGGATCTCTCACGATAGGTGACGTTTGTGTCACAATGATGGAATGAGGTATTTTGTATATGTGGATATCTATTATATTATTATTGAGAAAAATGGATTGAAAACTTGTATACTTATAACCTATTGTAAATTTGAACTACATATTATGATGTATTTGATTATATAGGATAACAAATTGAGACTTATGTGAATTGAGACATGTAAATGTAACATTGTATATTGAATACTTGTAAACTACAATGTATTGGAAATCATGTAAATGGAAATTTTATTGTGGTTTCACTTATAGTGATATTAGAGTTACGATGAAATATTTATGTTAACCATGGATGAATTATGAACTATTTTAAGAAATGATTCAGATGGGTGAAATTATTACTTGTCATGTTATTTAATTTATTATTGAAATGAATTAGAATGGAATGCACATGTTAGTGAATTGACTACAATGCCTTATATAATTGGATGTTCCATTATTTTTCAAAAACTAATAGAATATATCACTTATTTTTACGCATAGTTGATTCACATATGTATTATAATGGAAGCAAATTATACAAGTTGAATGAATGAAAAAAATAATCTATAATGGTAGATAATTCTAATTACTTGTATTTCTTATGTTTTTCTTCTTGCATGTGCCGCGTGTTAAGTCTAGGAGTAGGAAATTGAGAGGCACCCATTTACATTCTCATTTGATGGATGATTTAGAAATCCAGTTTAAAAAAACATGATGTGTTTTTCTAATCTCCTATTGAGAGATCTCTACATTTTTGGTATAATGTTTGACTTACTATTTTATATCAACTTAAATCTAATTAGAAAATAGGCGTGGTTAGTTGTAGTGCATTTCTAGTGTAAAAACACTTTCCACATCTACATTTTGCTGAACCCGTGCTTTGTCAATCATAACCTAGGGTTTCATATTTTTTAAACCCATGATTTGTTGAACACCCAACCTAGGGTTTTATATTCTGGTAATCTTGAATTACTTGTAGGATTTTGGGTTAGCTCTTGCCTCTTGGCGATAAATTTAAATTCCCAAAGACTTGTTTCATTTGTTCCAAATAATTTAGACATAACTATTACAATCATATAAATTTTATGTCATATAAATTGATTCAATCCAATTAGAAGAATTACTAGTATAAATTCTAACCTTGTTGACCTCATTGAGATTCTTTTGATTAATCTCATAATTTGTGTGGAAAGAAAATTGTTACTTTAATTAATGCTCGTGTTTCTTCTGAAGTATTTTATTTTACCAATGATGCTTTATACATGAAAATGTAATGAATAATTCACAAATCACCATTGAATGCGAGGGTAGTAAAGGAAAATAAGTTGATTTAGATGACAAAAAAAGATTCAAGATCTAACCAACATTAGAAATATCTTTTGAAACACTATTGAAATAACCAACTTGTTAAATGTCCTAATAGATGTCCAATCGCAAACACAAGATTAAGATACTACCCATGGTGTAATTATATAAAATAAGACCTATTTAGAGAACCAAAAATTATTGAAGGGTAGTAATGATCAAACACTCAGGGCATTTCCTTATTTTCCTTTTATCTATTATATTTATTCTAATACTATTGCTTTCCATGTTTTTACTATTGTTAATACTATTGTTTTTCAAACCACTTTGATTGATACTCTTATTTCTCATGTTTTGACCTATTTTGACAGATTTTGATGTTGCTCAAGTTCTTCATCAATGTCTTCCAATTTCTTAGTTTTCCTCTCAAATTCCATATACTTTTCACAATGCTTCACAAATTACTTCTTTATCTAATGTTTATATTCCAACTTATTCAACTACTACTATTCCTCCTCCCGAAAGGATTACAATGATAAATGTTATGGTTGACCAATAAAACCAAAAAATATGTTATCCCAAGGTTCCCAAAAATTCATGTATTAAAGGATCTTTTCTAATGATATTTTACTTAACCCTTTAGCTTATGAAGTGTTTGCTTACCTCTTTATAGTAGGTTTTGTTGGTCCAAATTTTGAATAATATAATGGGACAAGAGATAAATCTCACCATTTTAGGTTTGTTTATACCACTTATTTAGACATTTTATATAATGATAAATGATTGACTAAGCTATTTTCTATAAGTTTGAAGGATCATAGAATTGATTGGTTTCATGATGTATTTTGTGGATATGTACACACTTTTACCACAATAGTTGATGAGTTTCCAACAAAATTTTCAATCAACATTAGCATGGAGTTTGAATTTACACATATTTCCCATATAAGAAAAACTAGAAATGAAATTATTAGTGATTTTGTTTACATTCAAGACGATGGTTATTAAAAATGATCCATAAATTTGTTAGAAGAAAAATGAATGGGGGTGAATTAGTCATACAAAATTTACAACTTTACTTTTCAATTTCTTAGATTTATCATTCAACTCAATCATTAAATATTCATGAAAAATGCAAAATTATTATGTGTGAAATAATCAAAGGAGAGAACACAAAACACCATATATAAGTGGGAAACCATCAAGGGGAAGAAAACCCAATGAACCCATTACTTATATTACTCAAATCAAGGAATTGCAATAATATTACACATCCTAGAATATTTGTTTAGTGAGGCACCAAACCCAAAAATCACCAACCCCTAAACCTTTGTTGATATTATGCACAACAAAGGACTCAAGTGAATATTAAACATCACAAGAGATTTATTTATTGAGGCACCAACCCCACAAGGAGAAAAAACCCCTAAACCTTTATTGATATGACTCAAAACAAGAGACTCATATGCATATGAATCATAATAAGATATTTGACTAAGTATGACCATTGAAAATATTCTGATACCACAACTGATAGTGATCCTAAAACACAACTAGAAACACCTTCAAACCCTCTCTCAAGCACACCTTCTTAAAATTGCTCTCTCTAGGTATTATTGGACTTGTATTTTCTCTAAAATATTGCACACATCTTCTCAATAAGTATTAAAACTGTAACTCATCTGATCAAATCTCAAAACATTCCCTCATATATGTAATTCACTTCTATATGGGTCACACTTTTCCCCCATTCAAGACTAGCACACAAATGACCCAAAAACATGATTTTATTATTTATAACCTAAAGGAGGTTGGTTCCTCATGATAATTTCAACCCAAAAATAATTATAACATTAAATTAATTTCATTAAAACTATCACATATGACCCAAGTAGGTCGGCCTATCTAAAAACCATCATCCATGCACCAAAAATCATACAAGTGCCATCACTAGAATGAGAAAAATTTCCTAACAATTTTTTTATTCATGATTTAAAAATAACCAAAAATGTTTAAAATAAAATTTAAACATCATACATGATCACAATTATCATGAACTAATCAAATTATTTTGTTTAATGGGCCTAGTGGCTTATTGCCTTCACAAAATAGTTATTTCTAACACCATATATTCACCTTTTGGCTTCAATATCACCCAATAAAACCTCAAATATAACATGTGGCCACTAAATTGAAATAGAAGAACCTGTAGAACACTTCTAAGCAAGTTATAACTCTTGAAAAAACCTCAAGTTCAAACTATATCAAATTTTACCTACACTAAATAAAGCTTCCCGAAAGAACTTTTCAAAATTCAACTAGTTTTCACCCTTCCTGATACTTTTAACACCTCCAAATTAATTAATTGGATGAAAAATTCATCCCTATTTACATTCTAGGTGATTGAAATCATCTACTCATCCATTTCATGCACTTAAAAATCAATCTTTCAACAAACATAGTTACATTATTGAAAGCCAAAAATATTTTTGTCCACAAAATAACATAGAAACCATATGAAAACTCATAATCATGAAGAAATAATTATATAAATGGAAATAAATCTGAATTTTCTTTCCAACACAACTTTAATCACCTCGAAACTCTTCATAGCTTGTGAAATGTCCAATTTACCATAGATCGCTTCTAAATGCCTCAAAACCTCCCTTTGACCATCAACATAAATGAAGCATATTTTACCATCTATCAACATCACCATGTACTAAAAATATCATAGAAATCAATAAAAAATTACTGGGATCTCATAAATACCAATTTAGACATTACCTCATTTGGAAAAATTCTCCTTAAATTGGAATTCTTCGAAACAAGTAGTTTCTGTGGGACCCACATATCACCACATGCTATAACATACCTTTATGGAAATATGGAAGAGTCATATACAACATAAAATCATAAATTTTGAGTAACCAATCAAAATTGGGCTGGTACAAGCACTTTTCTGCAAGCTGCTCCTAGCTAGGTTTAACTAGGGTTTCAAACCACTTTATCCGCTTAATGATTGTTCACAAAAATTGATGATAAAAACCTTATTTTTTTGTGAAAGATTAATAAATTACCTAAGAAGCTACCAAAAATATCTTAGATCCCCATGCAAATAAAAAAGTTCACAACGAGCATCGAAGGTCCAACTTTGTCTTAAAAACACACTATAACTTACCCAGTTTCACGAAACTTGCATATATTACAAAATATTCCTTAGAATTACCTGAAATTCAGAATGAGACACCATGAAAACCTTATATAACTTTCCATGATTACCATATATCCCATATATGTCCCAATTTTTCCATCCAATATCATTTACCTATGCCAAATTGCTTGTTTCTCACTATTTGTTTCCCAAGGACCTCAAATAAGGATCATACTTTTGATTTGTGACCTGGAACACACCATACACCTTATGTACACTATCAAAATTATGAAACAATTCTCCACCATTACTTATTTTCTCCAAATCTTATACCTCTACCCCATTTTGTATGCTCCAGGGCTAGAAACAAGCTTGGAATGACTGAATCAACCATGTAACCTCATGACCTAACCATGATGACATCATAAAGATCCATTGACACCCAAAAACATCATAAATACCATATTTGGCCTCATGAAACTCAAAAATCACTTTGGAGAACTCATATAGTGACTCAACTCACTAGACCATGTACTTGGACCTCTTAAAACTCACCAAATATTGACACTACCAATAAACCTTCATGCTTGACACCTAATGAGATACTCGTACCATGACATGACATCCTTTTAAATCAATGGGGTTGACATAAATGACAACACAACCACACAATGGCTAAAGATTTTTCCTAAAATGGAATTTCAAAGCATTTTTTCTCAAAGCTTGCTTACACAAATCATATAAAAAGTACTTACTAATACTTTGGTGAACTTTTTCATGCGAGTTAGAAATGTCATTATAAATATTTTAAAGGAAAACATGCTTAATTACAGGATCAATTCCTCTATCTCTAATAGAGTGAAATTTCAAGCTATGGAAAAATCAAGACAAAGAGTAGCGATAATGATTTCCAACTTAAAACTAAGGCTAAGAATATGGTAAATGTTGTAGAGAAACCATAAAAAAATATAATCTAATCACAAAAAAAAAGAGATTAGAAAATTTGAAAAGTTAAGTGAGAGTCCACATAAGGTATTATAAAAACTAATTATATTCAATTTGATTACATTACCGAATTAGATCCATCAAAGACACTTCTTAAGATATATGACACTAGTGTGTATTGTGACTATCATAGTCTCACATGATTCTTCTAAAAATGCATATATTTGAAACATAAAATCCAATACATCATTGAAAGTAATAAAATACAAGTATAAAGAACTCACAAAACATGTAATGAATCGGTGTCTCAACCATACTAACATTTGAAAATATTTATAAATTCTCTTCCAAACCACTCTTCTAAACCATGATGTCCAATCACAAGATCAAAGTAATTTCATTTGATACATGAAAATGACCAATCACAAGTTTCTATTTCTCATCTATTTGATGGATTTTTTTGTATGGTTATGAATTCTTCAACAAAGAGGGAACCTCCTCTCATTGTGTTTTATGATAGTTGATTCCCAAATGATATCTCTTTTAATCTATCACTATTCGCATGTTTTTTTATAGACACGTATCCTAATCACATATATAGACATGGTTGATAATGGTTCAAGTATCAATTTATACACAAAATGTTTATTGATGGCCTTGGATACTATAACAAAATTTGTAACATACACTACCACAATTTTAATGGGATATAAAAAAATTACTACTAAGCCACTTGGTTGTAAATGATTACTTGCCACGGTGTGTCCTAATACTATTGTAGTAAGGTTTCATGTGGTTCCTACAATTTTTTACTTGGAAGACCTTAGATTAATAAAATTAAATCAATAACATCCATTTTACATCAATGCTTGAATTTGCACATGAGAGTCTAGTGATTACCATACAAAAATATTTCTCCTTTCACAAAAGTTTAAGTTGAGATTATATCTTAAGAGATAAGGAAGGAATCATCCATTATTAGACTTGAAACAATCAAGTGAAAAATTCCAAAATCTAAATTCATACCTCCAAGTGTATGTTTACAATAACTTATTATTGAAAAACCGAAAAAAGTTCACAAATGATCATGTGTTTTAAGATAATACTAATATAAAATATCATATCATTATGCATAGAGGCACAACAAAACACAATGATAGTAAAAATAATAACGATAATTATAATTGTAGTGACTTACCTTTTTGGACTCATGGAGGCCTAACCATATTGATCCTGCTCTAGATGATACACATGTTTCTCAAGTATATATATATATATATATATATATATATATATATATATATATATATATATATATATATATAATGATGAGACTCCTTGAGTATGATTATATGATAGATGAGTTATTTAGCTCACCAATTTTGTTTACAAACGAGCCTTCTCTTTTGAATGTATATAGTGACCTTTTGTTCCTTACTATATATAGTTTCCTTTTGTTCCTTTATGGACATAGTTTCCTTTTACTTGATCCTCTCTTTTGACTTATGTTCATTTTATTTTATGGTTATTGTCCTTTATTTCACCTATATTTGATATATGATTTTGGTGAATCCATGCTTTCTTTATCTTTTATTTCATTAATACTTTCTTGGGGTATTTCTTCTTCTCATGCTCTCCAATGTCATCTTCTTCATTCCTTTCAAATTTATGATTGATAATCCTTTCTTCCATTGATTTGACTAAGGATCATCACTTTTACTTGTCTTCAATACTTATTTGAGATTCATAGGTTTTAAATTACTTTTTGAGGGTTTTCTCGGGGTATATTTCTAGTGATCTCTTAATTTATTTCTAACATTTTCTCCCAATCTATATTTCTTTATTCCATCCAAAAGCGTATGTTACCTTTCACAAGATAACATAATAATGGGGGAACCATGCTTCTAAGTGAACATACTTATGATGAAAGTAGTAGGAAAGAAAATATTCCTCCTCATTCACTATGTCTTCTAATTGACTTCTTTACCTTCTTCTACTTATTTGCTCAATTTAATTGGTTTTTCCATGTCTCCTAAATTTATTTTTCCTTTATTTTCAATTATGAATTTTCACATCATGTTAATATGTATCCAACTATAGCATAATACACACACAACACACACATAATACACACACACACACACACACACACACACACACACACACACACACACACACACACACACACACACACACACACACACACACACACACACACACACACACTCACAACACACAAACATACACACATGTTGGCCCCCTCGAATATTGACCAAGTATGGAGGCGTGTAGGTGTGCAAGATCCCAACTATGGAATGGCGTGCAAGGAAAAAGTGTGCAAGAGAAGGGTCCAAGGAAGCACGTAGCTTACGCACGATGTGTGAAGGATCGGGAGTTAGTCAATTTGGACGTCCGGAGTAGAACACGTGAAAAGCATGAATCGATTGTGCATGGATAGAATGCTAGCCTATCGATAGGTTGGCTTAGGAAGGAGCATGCCTGCGATAGAATCTTCTAGAAGAACATCATGGGATAAAGTGGAAATATCAGGCCTAGAGAAGCATGCTCACATGGAGGACCACATTCAAACACTTGCACTTTGGATGTGAGGGCATTGGAGGGTGAGTTGGAAGTCTAGAAAATCTATAAATATAAGCACTTGCAGACATAGAAATATATCCATAGAGAGTGGGCGGAGCTCTGCAGAAATGCTGCAAGGACTCTGTTAGTGGATAGTTGTATTCGGGAGATAATGCATTAGGATTAGGGGTTGTAAATTTTATTTTTGGTAGCTTAGTTAAATAAGTCCAGTGCAATGCATGACTGTGGTTTGCTTCTCTGTGACCCTTTGTAATGGTTCCATGAATGTAATAAGGTTGCATGTTATAATATATACATGAATATCAATGATTTTGATGCATACTTCTCTCTTATGAGTTCTCTTTCCTTTCATGCTAAGTATGGATGCTTGTATATTTCTTTCTATCATAATACATGTTATGGATTTTATTAAGTACTTGGTCTGAAATGACTACAAGGATCTAGAGGCTGTTCTGAGCCCTATGGTTCTTGTATGTCCTAACTTCCCTTTTGAAATCTCTTACACAAATCATAGATGATGTTTCCCACTAAAATCACATAAAAGAGAGACTCGGTACCCACACGTGCCTCAGGTGAGAGCCCAACTCTCCTGGGTGATAGGCGACGTGCATGGGGTTCCTTTATTTTGTGATAGGAGTAAAAATGACTACATCTTGGTTCCATTGCAGGATCTCTTTTTGAAGTTGTAGTGGGATTTAGCATACATCATGATTTGTGTAATGAGTAATGATAGAGTGGTTAACATTGGAAAGTGTTGAATCATGGTTCAAGAGCATGGATGATGAATTTGCTGAGTGATACAACACTAGACCTAAGTTTAATGCACATAGATGGGTAGAAGATAATCTCTACCATGATCTGTATGAAACATTTTTCTGCTGCTTCCCTATGGAACTGTATGAATGGCTCTCAACCTATGCATCTAGATCAAGTTGGCATTATAGATCACATGTGTGGACTCAGGAAGAATACCAAAGGCTACAGGATGTAGATCTGACATGGACCCATGATATGGATCATTAGTGGAAAGGAGTATTAGCTAGCTACACTATGGAGTATGCCATTTCCACATATTCTCATCCGGAGGTTGGTGATTTTGAGTTCTGCAGAAGCCCGAGAGGATCATTTCTACGTGTTGTCCCTCTAGCTCTGAAGATATTGATGACTACCATGAGTTTAGAGGCTTTCCCAATGGCGGCTAAACTAAACCGGTTTGAGCACTTCGGGCAAGAAAGCTAGGGGGAGGAAGATGGTAGATATTGCGGTAGAGAAAGAAAGGGACAAGAGATGACTCAAGTATGGTGAAGCATATGAAAGGGAGATTGGTAGATGACATGAGGTTACAAGTGTGAGATGTATGGTGATGGTTGAAGTTCTGAGAAAGGATTTGAGGTTCTTGTTGAGGACATGGAACTTGAGCGGTTGTGTGTCCCCATCTTGGAAAGCGTGTGAGAGAAACCCCTTGACTTCCGATGAGAGTTCATAAATGCGAGAGAAATAAGAACTGTTGGCGTGCATCCGAGCCCACTTAGTGACCAGACCCGGGGATAATATCACTAATCTAGTTGGTTACATTAGAGGTGATCATTCTACACCTAGGAGGTATAATATCTCATTTGGGACATCTATGGATGTAAAACACGAACCCAGTGGTAGGAATTTTCGGGAAAGGTATAGGCACACAAGCATTTGGTCTCGCATCTGGGAGTGGTGTAGGGTATACTATTGGTAGTGGGGCATTGTCGCGAGACCATAGGAGCGCATCTCAATGGAACTAAGGGGACCATTAGCATGACCACTTTAGGACTGGTGGGCTTGGTGGATCACGGTGGTTCGGGACTTGGTTGACTGGTGGATAAGGTAGTGGAGGAAACATAGGTGGAAACCAAGGATCTGGTGGAGGAGGATTTGGGCCCCAACCACCCCCACAAGTTTTTTTTGAAATGTCTCTATATTTTCCCAATTATAGAGGTATTGAGGACGTTGTGGAACATGGTCACAAGTGTGAACTGCTATGGCATGCGAGGGGTGTCACAACCAAATAACGAAAGGCTAGTCAGTTTGTAACCATGTTGCAAGGGCACATGCATAGCTGGTATAGGAAGTATGACCCTCATCAAACGGTGGTGGACTATATTGCCTTAAAGAATGCATTCTTGGTAGAATTCCACATTCTTTAGTTTGAGCAGAAGAGCATCAATACTTTGAAGGAGATTCAACAAGGAATGGCAGAGAGTGTGTGGGAGTATGATGCACGCTTTAAAAATATCTTGTCTAAATTATCATATGATATTCACCCTTCACAACATGCTTAGTGGTTTTTTGGAAGGTTGATCACCCCTTTTAGAAGGGCCTTATCTCATAAAAATTTCACGAGACCACGTGAGGCATTAAAGGTTTCCTATGCGCCAAATCTTTCGGTAGTGTTGATACTTACATTAGCCTATTCTTGGAGGCTCATATTACTCTTGTGGCAAGCGGTTGGAAAAATTGTCTGCGAACTCAACCCATGAGACTCGTAGTGGTTTTGGTGCCAGATTGTGAAATAGAGGGGCATGTTAAGGATAATTTTCCCAGGAGGAAGTATGCCTTTGTGGTGGTAGATTGTGAAATTTTCATGGGGACCATGATGCAAGTAGATGTCCCTTGCTACAGTGCACAATCAGGAAGAATGTATCTTGTTATTACAAGATTTGCACTTCTACAACCCATGATACTAAGGACTATAGGCTCATTGATCAAATCCATGAGGCCATTGATCATGGGGTGTGCCAACCTGCGTTGCCCGGTAGTTCGAGGTGATGATTGTTGTTATGAGGAGTGCACAGATGGAGGCATGCATGGAAGAGGTTTTCGAGGAGGATACCATGGTCATGGTAACCGCAGAGGAGGAAGGAGTGAGTTCTTACATAGAACATATTTCAACTGTGGATCTATACATCATTACAAATGTGAATGCCCGGACTGTTGTAGTGCTCGTGGTGCGAAAAAAAAGCATAAGTATGAGGAGTGCCAGAATTGTTTGAGCATATGAATCGGTAGCATCGGAAGGATAAGGGCACCTATGATGCAATGGTCAAAAGATTAAGAAGGAAGATATATCTTGGATGCCTCGAGTAATATGGGATGTAGGTTTGGAGCATGTATTAGTAACACAAGGGAAAATCCATGCACACAAGAGAGACACCAAGATAGAAGAACCCGGTTTTAAGGGAGGAGGTTGTTCATGGAAAGTATCCAGACCCCACGCATCAAAAGGAGATATATCAGGACACCATGGATGTCATTCAGAGCTTACAAGGGGAAATCCAGTGTCTAAAGGAGCAATCCAGGAGGGAGGAGCAAGGAAGGAGAGTCAAGGCACCAAAGGATGAACTGGATGAGGTCAGGGAGGTGTGTAAAATGCTAAGGGAGGAGAATATCATTCTCTAGCTAGGATCATGGTTGAGAGAGAAGGTACCATGTGCCGGAAGAGATCGCGAGAGGTAGGTCTTGCATGTGAACCTTCCCCCTCATAGCCTTGACTATGACAAGGAGATCACATTGAATGTAGTTGTAGATGGATGGCTCCTCAATAATATCCTCATTGACACAAGCATAGAGGTTAATGTTCTAACTTTGGATGGATGGCATCAGATGGAAGACCTGCATTACAACCATCTTCAAATGTACTGTATATGGAAAACAAGACTAAGGAAATTCCCATCGGTGTCTTAAAGGATGTAGATATTACTATCCAGGGAGCTAAGTTTACTAGGGACTTTGAAGTATTGGTGCTCGCCGAGGCAGATAATTTCCCAGCACTACTTGGGCACCTTTGGTGTTACAAGAACAATGTGGACCTTCGGTTCAACAAAGGGTACATCAACTTTAAGAACAAGGAGGAACAAGTCATTACAACCCTAGTTGATGGGAATTCAACACCCTATATTGAACCATTGGGGGAAGAAGTTCTGGATAGGATATATGCGCACTTAATCAAAGACCTTGAGATGAAACACCCTACTAACGGGGTTATCCAGTTTGAAGATGCTCAGTCAATGAGTGATACCACCACTCTGGCATGTGAAAATTGGGAGCATGGGACTTATGAATTGATGGGATGGTAGTTGAGAGGGTTGGTGACCAAGGTAACAAAGGCGTGCACGGTTTGGTGCTTTGGAGGAAAAGAACTGCCCAAGTATTCAGGAGGAGCATTCCCTGAGATCTTTCTGCAGGAGGTGGAAGCTCGGTGGAATAATGAGAAGGAACGAAGAGGGATGTCAAGTAATGTCTTACTCAAAGCACAGTGGCTTGGTGGTGGGCTACACATCAGAAGAGCCTTTTAGAGTGGTGCAAGGTAAGAATTGCTCTCTCTATCAAATTTTCTAGGAGCAATGTACCCACCATCATCAAGGACTACCATGGGAAGGAGCCCACCTCTTTCCATATCTAGGAGTGTGAATGGATCTAGAGAGAAGGTGCAGAAGCTTTTCCACCATCCCTCTGGGTGTACAAGTTATATTCTACACTGTAGGGTTGCACGTGCACATGGTATATTCATTCGGAGACATGCCACAGACAAGGAATTGGTAAGAGCTCATGGCTGACCTTATTCAAACCTTTGAGTATCAGAGTACCAAAACATCAGTTGATAAGGCCTTACAGGGTATCAAGTGCTTTACCATGGGGGATAGTGCCAGGACAGAAGATAGGATATTGGAATTACTAGGTGAACCAAGATTAGGGCGCACTTTGAAGAAGAAGTAGAGGAAATAGAAGAGTTACAACTTGAGCGTACGTGTTTGGAAAAGGAGAAAGGAAATTTGGTGTATGTGATTGATGGAGAGGAATCAGAGATCTTAGATGTTAACCATTCTGTAGGGATGCACAAGGTAGTGAATAGTGCTAATACTCACACGTGTGCCTAGCATGAGCACTTAAAGATAAAGAAGGTTAACATTGGTTCAGGAGAAGAACCTAAGGAAGCTATTATTGAAGATTATTGGTATGAGAAGGAAGTATCTACTAAGATCATTTATCTCTTTGTGTGAATTTGAGGATTTATTCCCACGTGGGTACCATGAGCTTAAAGGCATTCACTATAGTGTTCACTTCCCTTCGACACTTTTAGATACTCGATCCACGATATTGTTGATCATATTATGGACACTATTATGTTTTGTGTTAGTATGATGGTTAGATGTTAGATCATGGATTATTATTGATCTGGATTTAGTTAGTATGCATGATGATTACTAGATACATTTCCTTTATGAGGATGATTATATATTGTTTGACATGGACATATTATAGATGTTGATTTGGACTTGTGACATTTGATATTTTGAGTAGACCTAGTATGGAATAACATAGATGATGATATAGTTGATTTATGAATTAAAAATGATAATGTTGAATTCTTGATATTGTTGTGATTCATGTGTTTAGATAATTTTGAAATGTTGTTTATATCATTTTGGATGTTCTGATATGGCCACGAGGCCGAAGGAGGTATTTGTATTTTTGCAGGTTAAAAATCACAACAATGTCGGGGGACTGGAGACTAACCATATTAAATTTTTGGTGAAATCAACAAGGTCACCATGGCAACTATTTTGTGTGTGTGTTTTTTGTTTGGGATTTATATTATATGTGACCATGGGTTATGTATTTTATTATGTGTTCCTTCTTGTAATTAATTTAAATGTGATAGATTAATGTGAGAAGTCATATAGTTGAACTTTAATTAAATTAAATTGGGATATGGAATGTAATTAATGAAGTTGTTGATTTTAAATATTAATGTTGGAAGAGTGTGTAAGAAATGTGTAAGAAGGTGCAAGAGATATGTAAGTGTTATCCAAAATTCACCCCCCAAGGTAAATTTGATAACATGGATCAAATTCTTTTGTCCCAAGCAATTATATTGAGTCCGAAAAAAGTCATGTTTTTGAGTCCCCTCAATTTTCTAACTCCCCGGCCAACGAAGGAGAGAGCAAGTTCTGAGAAAATGTAAGAAAAATTGCAAAAACAGGCTCGGGCCAGAAAAAATCACGAAAAATGGCTAAGTCCTAGTCCTAGAAGCATTTGGGACAAGTGGGACAAAAAGGCGCGGATCGGCCGAAATGAGCACAGGCGGCCTCCGGAAGCAATTGGGACATCTGGGACAAAAGTACGCGGCGGGCGCGAAAAGCCGATCTGGCCAAAAGAGAGAAAAAATTGGCTAACTGCTGAGAGGGTCGCCTTTGGGACAAGCGGGACAAAAAGACGCGAACCGGCCGAACCGGGTGAAATGAGTCAAGGCAGCCCGGGACAGTTTGGGACGTGTGGGCCAAAAGTACGCGAACCGGCTGGATCGGCCGAAATGAGAACTTTTGTCCCGGAACAGTTGGGACAAAAGGGCGCGAACCGGCCGAAGCAGGTGAATTTGTCCAGGCAGTCCGAAAACAAATGGGACATTTGGGCGCGAGTGCATAAACCGGCAGTTCAGCGAAATGGGAAATTTCAGCACTGTGCCAAATGGGACAAAGGGACGCGTGGGATGCGAAAATCTGAAGGAGCCGAGAGCCAACCAAATCTTGCCACGTGTCCAACGCAAAGAGGGACAAGGAAGCCCATTTCGGGCGGATCGGAGGTTTTTGTCCCAAATGGTTTGGGACATCCGGGACCAAAAGACGCGAAGGGCGCGAAAGAGCCGGCAGACCCGTCGACCAATCAAATCATGACACGTGTCACAGGAAGAAAAGTCAACGTTTGGTCCGGAAACTTCAAACGGCCATAACTTTTGACTCCGAGCTCCGATTTTGATAAAATTGGACTTTCTGGAATGAGCACGACATCCTCTATGCCAAAAAAACATATATTTAAATAAAAGAAACATATTCGGCTCCAGTCAGTCAATGCCCTTTCCGTCAAATGACAGAAAACGCCTGCCAGGCCCAAAATAGCTGCCCGCACTCAGAAGGCCATAACTTTTGCATTTCTCAACGAAATCGCACAAAATTGGTACCGTTGGAATCGTGGTTCCGAGCCCGATGCACAGAAATCAAGAAATTCTAGATTTGATCAGAAATTGATTGATATTTTTAAGAAAACGTGGCCGGGTTCAGAACAGTGTTTTATTTGGTAGCTGGGAGTGCAATTAAGAGGCATGGTCATCATTCCTTCTCTGCTGCAGCACATGGGACAGCATGGGGAGCCTTTTGCAAGTAATGTATAACCATTTCACTCAATTTAATGCCTCTTACAGGTGGTTGAAGGACAGATTTCAGGATTTCCATTTTCCCTTCTCTTCTCCTTCTCATTTTTCTATAAATTGGAGTGTTGGGCTCATTATAAAGGGGGAGAGTTTTTGGGTAGCAAAGCTCTGTCAAAATTGCTTTATGAAGCCAGTGTGTTGCAGGCCCTTGTAGTGGACTCCTTACATGGTGATCCAGGCCCTTATCTTGTAATAGACTGAACTGTGCATACCAGAAGCAATAAAATACAAAGTTTGTGGATGTATCTTCCCTGCTTTGTGTTTTCTTGCATTCTTCTTGCCCATTTTATCTCTCTACAAGAATATTGTGTCTATTATTATGTTCTTGTAGGAATTCACTAACATTGTGTATGCTTGGAATATTGTTGTGAATGCATTTTGCTAGATTATGGTGAATCTGTCATCACCTCTTCTAGTGTGCACTTTCCTCTGTATTTCACACATTTGGAGATTACTCTCACACCCTCCTTTTCGGTGTATCACCACTTTAGTGTAGGCTTTCATTTTATGTATTCTCCCTCCCTGGTCCCTTGGAAGTTTAGATTAGAATAGTTAGCTTATCCTGCATTAGAGTAGATTGTGGCAGGTAGTTTAGGAGCAAGAACAAGCTTTCTCTAGAGGTCTGTCTCAAGTAGCAAGTCCCACAACTTGGAGATAGTACCCATGTTATCCAATCACACTGTGAGTTCAAATACATGCACAAGGGTGCTGTGATTGGTGATAACAAATAAGATATATTTTTTGAGTGTTGAACACTTCATACTCTTAGGAATTTGAATTTGTCCTTAGAGGCTATATTTGGAGTCTTATGGGACAATTTAATCTTGTCCCACACCTCTTAAAATTATTCACCAACCATACCTATGGTTTGGAGGTTAAATTTAGGCCTTTTTATTGCATTTGGAAATGACAATTTGTAAGGTTTAATTGCACGTCTCTTACATATTTTAAATTCAGTCCTTTTGGGGTATGGGTTATGTTGGAGTATGTAAGTTAAATTGTCATTCTTATTTATTATGATTTGGTGGTTGATGTTGATTTCCTCTTGGGGTTGAGGAAGAATGATGTGGCATCCCACATGGATCCACATCATCCTCTTCTCTTCCCTCTCCTTTAAAAGTGAAACTCCTTGCTTATTTTGGGTTGTTGAAACTTTGTCCATTCCTCTTGGGGCGCATTTTTTTTGCTATTTTTAGAGCTTGTTGTGGAGGAAGTTTGGAGTCTTTTGCATGCTTGAACATTGTTGGTTTTGGACTGCACTTTGATAGTTGGAAAGCTTGTGAGCTTGGAACAAACTCTAGTATGGAGAGGTAGGATCTTGAGCTTGTTTTAAATATTTTCTTTCTTTCTCTTGCATGCATGTTTGAAATGGTGATTGTGTTATGTGTTCTTGGCTGGTTGGGTAGACTGCTTAGGATATGGTGTAGGAGAAGGCTATGGGGATTTCCAATGGGGGGCATAAGGGATTGCCAATGGCACCAGTTTTATTATGGAGGGAGTTTTGGATTGGGATCCACCTTGGAAAAGAAACTACTTGCATTTCTTACTCTTGGGGGCATAAGGGAGAAACTTTGGGGGCATAAGGAGGGGTTGGGAGATATAAGGTTTATGGGATTTGATATGTTTATTGGCAGTATGATTTAGGTGGATGCCCAATTCCAAATAGGGAGGCATAAGTAGTTCCCCATAGTTCTTGCTCTTGTTGGCTTGCTTGATCAAGCCTATGTGTTGTGTGAATAATTTCAAATGCAGTTGTGAACTATTGTCTTTTCTTAGACTGCATTTCTTATTGTTGTATGCATGTGAAGAATATTGTATGTTGTTTGTGGAAGCCATTGTTTCCATGAGTTGATTCTCATTCTCTATTTCAATATGGTTGGGGCTCGGGGCCAATGAGGAAGGATGGCTTCTCCTTTCTCATTGGATGTCTTGGTTGGGTGGAGAGTGTTGCCTTTCCCCTTCCTTGTTGTGATCAAAGATGAAAATATGGAGAAACTAGCATGCTATTGTTATGGAGCAAGAAGAATACAGTTTGACAGTCCCATCCTTTGAGCAAGTTTGTTGTAATCTTTCCCACTTCAAAGTGGATGAGTTGTATAGTAATTGTAATGTGAAGTTATTGTATTGTAGATGGAAGATTGAATTTTAATTGAGAAATTCAAAGGAGATTCATAATTGTTCTCTGTTTTGGAAAAGAAATGTAAATGAAGTTACATGCATTGTATTATGTATCTTGTAAATTATATTTTGGAAACCAAATGAAAAAGGAAAGTTGTAAAATTGTATTTGATGATCAATGAAGGATTGCATTCCTTTCTCAAAAGTGTATTGTGTATTAGATTTGAATTATTATTGAAGTTGAAATTGCTGTTAAAGATTGGAAATTGCTGTTTGGAAAAGAAGCATGCGTATGAAACAAAAGACAATATTTTATTCTCTTGAAGGAGTTGAATATAGAAATAAGACTTGCAAAATTGTTATTGAATGGTTGATGGAATTCAATTAAATGTATTTGAATAAGTTTAGGAAACATATACACATTCAAATGACAAAATTGATATTCCAATTCTAAGAAATAACTCACTGTCATACACTTCATTATGGCAATTCACATTTTAATAAAATGAACAGTTCAGACCTGCACTTAGTAATCAACTTAAAAATGTTATAAGTTATCATGCTAAGACATTATTGAACCCAACTTGACAAAGAAAACTTAAGAAATAATCCAACCATTGCTAAATTCGAATGCAATTTCCTCCTTGGGTCATTTTTCTGTCTATTGTCGGAGAAATAAAAATTGAAATCAATTGGACAAATTAATCTTCCTAAAACACTCTAAACCCTCCCTAGACTAATCCTCCATGTCTTTTCGACATGTTGAGCGAAGGAGGAGTTCTAATTTAACCAAATTGAGAATTTGAAAACTGCCAGTTCACTAATTAAAACCCTGCAGATTGTTTTCATTAAATTGACCTCTCAAACTTCATCAATTTCTAAAATTTATGGTCCTTATGCAAAGAGGGCATTGAGGGATTTCTGAAAAGTCCTTGTTTTTGCAAAACCGAGCTTTCTAGCTGAAGTTATGGCCATTTTAAGTTTTACTTCAACTTGGCATTTAAAAAAAAAAAGATTTAATCTAATTATAGAAAAATTTAAATTTTATTTTGGAAAAATTTCCAAAAAGGTCCATGGCCCCCACCATCCCGCAACCAATCTAGGGCCTACCATGTGGCACCCTAGGAGGGTGGACCAATTTTAAACTTAGCCCTTTCAAAAATTTTGCCTTGGGAAATTTTTCCCATTTTACCCCGCAACCCCGCCGGCCCACCCAATCACATGCTGCCATGTGGCACGGTGGATGGGTGGACTCTTTTCAAACTTAAACTTATCCTTTAAAATTTTGACTTTGGAAAAATTTTCCTTTTCCTCTGCTGGCCCATGCCCAATTAGAGGGCACCACGTGTCCTCTTGTGGCTACGATGGAGGCGTGTTTTTCCCTTTGGACTTAACCCTTTGAAAAAATTTTGGGAAAAATTCTCATTTTGGCCCCTGCCTCTGTAGCCAATGAGAGCATGCCACATGGCACTTTGGGGTGAAGACGGAGGGCGGACCCTTCTTCTTCCTTTGTTTGTTTGTTTTGGCCTTGGGAAAATGTTCTAAATTTCTCCCACGGCCCACATCTCTGCCTTACCCTTGGAACTTTTTTCTTATGAGGGTGCGTGGACCCACACACCTTTTTCTTCCTTTCCTCCTTCGCTGGGCGCAAAGCACTAAATCCACCCACCACTCCACCCTTCCCTTCTCCTTTTATGCTTGGCACCAAGACTCGACACATGTCCACCCGGGGACCCGTGGGGGTGTGGAATGCTTTGTTACTTTGAGCCATGCAATGGGAAAATTTCCCTATGCCACCCTGTGACCCGCCAATCCATCCAAAGCGCATCCCCTTCCTCTTTACATGTGTCCCCTAAGGGAAAATTTTCTTTAGAAACTCTGCCCACTCATATGTTGAGTTCTACAAGGAGTTAGGAGGACTTCCTTATATCATCGGAAAGGTGAGAAATTTTATTATCCATTGGGAATGGTTTAGTGAAATTTTGGAAGCATTAAGTAAGACAATAAATCTAGTTGAAACTTTGAGCCTATTAGAGAGAAGGCATTGGTGTAAATTACTCCCTGAACCTGACTAAAACATGTAACCCTAAAATTTGAACCCTATGAACTTGATATAAGTTAATAAATGAAATTTTTGTTTTGGTAAATAGGATTTGTTTCAGAACTGTTAGTGGCGATGTTCAGAGAGACTTGAATGTAGATACTTCTAAAAAGAATAAAAAATTATTCCATAATTTTTCTAGGTAACCCTAGGTAATTTCTTGGGTCTGAAGTGGTTGTTTAAATGGGAACTACAGTTTGGTATTAGAGTAGTGGTTCAAAGGCTTAGACCCTTGGGAACACTAGAAAACTTGAGACATGAAAACTTAAACCTAGCACACTTAAATCTAGAAAACAACTTAGTAAGAATTTGAATATTTTTAGTAAACATGGAAGCTGTGTATAACTTAGAAAATGAACTAACTCTCACTTTGGTATGCGGGAGACTTAGACGGAGTGGGAGGAAACTTCATGAGGCGAGACTCACCACCACCACCACCAGATTAGGGTGTAGCAGCCATTCTACCTCAAATTCTACAGACCCTCCAGGATGTTAATGCCGCTCTACATGGAGGATTAGGTGGAGGATAGGCAGCTAGTCATGATAGAGCTCCTTCGATTGAGGGTCAGGTATCTCCTTGACTTAGCTAGGGGCATATAGGATAGAACTCCCATATGGAGTCGGCCTAAGTAGAGTCACCACCTAGGAGATAGAGTGACAGAGTTCTAGAGCATAGAGAGAGGTCACAAAGCCCTAGGCTTAGGGATGAGCGTAGAGAGACCTAGAGGGTGACCGAATACAATATCAGATCACATCAGGGAGATCTTGAAGCTTCGGCCCTCACATTAGTTAGGTGATACAGGTGGATTTTAGGCATAGGCCTAGCTAGTGAGCTTGAGTGGTTGTTTCAAGCTTTGTCCTTGTTCTAGCAACACAAAAGCTCATGTTGTGATCCATCTACTGAGAGATGGAGTAGGAGTATGGTGGAGGACAATGGAGTAGAAGCTCCATGTAGATTTAGAGACAGTGACTTGGGAGCTATTTGAGGAGAGATTCAGGAGCAGATGTCTATGACGAGAGGTTCATACAGTAGAGGATTGACGAGTTCCATGACCTCCCAAGGATTCTCTATCAGTGGCAGAGTATGAGAGTAGATTTCTATATCTACTTCAGTATGTAGTGTATATGTAGGATGAGTAGGTGTGGATTCATAGGTTCATACGGGGCCTCAATTTGGATATTGGAGGTGTAGTGTAGATTCACTGTCCACAGAATTTAGTAGAGGCTGTTGAGAAGGCCTATATTGTAGAGGAGACTCGGGGTAAAACCCAGCAGGCTAGAGACTGAGTCAAGATCTGCATTCAGCAGATGCAGGATGGTAGATCAAGAGGTTGAATACCTCTTCCTTGTTGTGGTTATCATTCCTCACAGTCATCCTTTCAGCTCATGAAGCAGTGAGTCCCATCAACCTTATAGACCTCCACAGAGAGCTGATGCATAGAGAGGTCGGAGCATGGGGCCTCCTCTTAGGGGTCCCATTAGGACACATGGTGGACCTAGAACTCGGTCGGCGAGGAGCTCACTAGTAGAGGCCATAATAGATGAAAACCATATCATCAGGACCCACACCACAGGCTTCTAAGGAACCTCTCTGGAGGTGCTACTCCTTGGAGAGGATCAGGTGGTTACTTTAGATGTGGAGTATTTGGACATTTTGGAGAAATTTTCTTCAAAACCCTAACAAGGGTAAGGCATAGGTTTCTAAGCCGACAGTTGGTGACATGGGACACAACCATAGGATTTATGTAGCGGTTGAGAATCTCCAAGTAGAGCACCAGAGCAAAATTATTGAGACCATAGGTAGCATTGGTGGTATTCCTACATCTATATTGTTTGATTCTGGTTCTTTTGATTCTTTCATTGTACCATCTTGAGTAGAATGATGCGGAGTTGGTGGTAGTTAGGCGGGGTATTAGTTGAGATGTCGAGATGGCTTACGGAGCCAAGATCTTAGTGGACTCCTTAGTTAAGGAGTGTGTTGTATATTTGGGACCTTTCATAACCACCTCGGATCTCTGTATCCTTCCTTTGGGCTCATATGGAGTCATCTTAGGTATGGATTGGTTATCTGCACACAGGTCTAGGATGGATTGTTAACAAAAGACTATAGCTTGTGTAGATGATTTAGGAGTTGAGTCGGTGATCTTGGGGTCAGGAGACCCATTTCTATTTACACCATTTTGGCTATGCACCTTAAGCGGTGTGTGCGACAGGGTTGTCATATGTATGCTATTACAGTCAGTGACTGATCAGAGGATGGGTCTAGTGGACCATCGCTGGATGATCATCCCATGTTGAGAGAGTTTTTGATGTCTTTTCGGGGAGCTACCAGGATGCCACCCCAATGTCAGATTAATTTTCATATAGATCTAGTTCTGGAGCAGAGCCTATATCACGAGTTCCTTATTAGATGACCACCTCAGAGCTCTGTGAGCTCAAGTTGTAGCTTGAGGGCATTTTGGAGAAGGGCCTTATCCATCCTAGTGTATCCCCTTGGGGTACACCAGTGATCTTAATGAAGAAGAAGGATGGATCATTGCGGTTGTGTATTGATTACCACTAGTTGAATAAGGTAACGATCAAGAATCATTATCCTATTCCTTGTATTAATGACTTGTTTGATCAAATGAAGGGAGCCATGGTGTTCTATAAGATTGATCTCAAGTCAGGATACCATCAATTGAGGATTTTGGAGGTGGAAATTCATAAGACCACCTTCCGCATGAGATATGGGCACTATGAGTTCACAGTGGTGCCTTTTGGGTTGACGAATGCCCCTACAGTGTTTATGAGTTTGATGAATGGGGTATTTAGGACCTTTTTAGATCTCTTCATGATTATCTTCCTAGATGACATTTTTATATACTCACGTACACATGAGGAGCATGAGGGGCACCTTCGACAGATTCTCTAGTGTCTTTGTGAGTAGCAGACTTTATGAGAACTTGGAGAAGTGTGCTTTCTTTCTAGTCAGAGGTGCAGTATTTAGGTCATATTATTTCTAGGGAAGGTATCACAGTCAATCCTTCCAAGATTAGAGCCATTATGGATTGGCCAGCACCCACTACAGTGACCAAGGTGCGCAACTTCATGGGATTAGCAAGATATTACCAGAGATTTGTTTAGGACTTCTCTTAGATTGTGCACCCTATCACTTCCCTTCAGAGGAAAGGGAAGAAGTTTTTTGGACAGACATATGTGAGTAGGCCTTTAGGATACTAAAGGAGTGCCTCACTAAAGCACCCATTCTTGCAATGCCGAGATCCACAGGGTGAGTTCTTTGTTTACACAGATGCTTCTTTAGCAGGGCTTGGAGGTGTGTTGATGCAAGATGGTAGGGTTGTAGCTTTTGAGTCTCGCAAAATCAAGGATCATGATCTTAATTATCCTACCCATGATCTTGAGCTTGCTGCGGTGGTACATGCCTTTATTAGATGGGGACATTTCCTTCTTGGAAAGATATTCACACTCAGGACAGATCATTTAAGTCTTCGCCACCTCTTCACGTAGCACAATCTAAACACTCACAATCGGTGGCATTGGATGGAGGTGATTTGTGAGTATGACATGGAGATAGATCATGTGAAGGGGAAAGAGAATGTTATAGTAGATGATCTCAATAGAAGGAGACATGTGGCTATGGCCACCTCAGTGAGCATAGATTTGTGGATCTAGATTCTTCAACAACTTCCTCTTGATAGCTTCTAGATGGCAAAGATGCAGTAGAGATCGAGTCACGAGAGACTCCTTGAGGGGAATTTTGATGGTTTTTTTGTTAGAGGCATATGGTCTTCTCGAGGCACAGAGGAAGGATATGTGTTCCTAGAGATGGAGGCTTGAGGCAGGACATCTTGGTAGAGGCTCATCGTGTACCCTATTCAGCCCATCTTGGGGTGAAGAATATGCACGCTACCTTGCGACAGTTATACCATTGGAGAGGACTTCATCGAGACATGGCTTAGTTTGTGTCACGGTGTTTAGAGTGCCAAAGGGTTAAGGCTGAGCATCAACATCTAGTAGGTCTTCTTTATCCTCATGCCATACCGGAATGGAAGTGGGACACCATTTCCATGGATTTCATTGTGGGCTACCTATGTCAAGATATCACCACGATGCCATCATGGTCATGGTTGATAAATTGAAAAAAGTGGCTCACTTTTTCTCTAGTGAATACCACTTATATAGCTTATACAAAGTGGCATGAGTTTATTTAGATGAGATTGTCGGTTTATGTGGGATTCTATAGAAGATCATTTGTGACTATGATCCTTTGTACACTTCACACTTTTGGACTACCATGCAAGTATGTCCTCGAGACGAGGATTAACTTCAGCACATCATATGACCACGAGACGGATGGACAAACCAAGCGAGTGAATCATATTTTGGAGGATATGATCAGGATGTATGTGATGGATCAGCAGTCTAAGTGGGAGGAATACTTGTGTACTTAGTGGAGTTTTCCTATAATAATAGTTTTCGAGTTCTATTGGCATGGATCCTTTCTAAGCGTTATATGGTAGAGAGTGCAAGACACCCCTTAGGCCATGAGGTGAGGACAAGTCGGAGGAAAGAGTATCTCTTGGACCAGCTCTTTTGTAGGACATGGTGCAACAAGTAGTGTTGATCAGGCAGAGATTGCAGGAGGCATAGGACAGGTAGAAGAAGTATGCGGATCAGCATAGGATTGATCGTAGTTTTGATGTGGGCATGAATGTTTTCCTTCGTATTAGACCACATAAGATCCCTATCCATTATGGAAAAGGTTCTAAGTTATCTCCTAGATTCATTGGCACTTTTGAGAACTTGGAGCGTATCGGCCCTTTGACCTACCATCTAGCATTACCACCCAGTTTGTCTCGCGTACATGATGTGTTTCATGTTTCTATCCTTAAGAAGTACATTACAGATCCTTCTCATGTGTTGGACTAGACATCATTGTAGGTGCAGGATCAAGGGTAGGTGATGGTGGAGCCCATCCATATAATAGATTGCAGGACCTTGGGCATTCGAGGCATAGAGATTGATCAGGTTTGGGTACAATGGGACAGATATGATGAGACTATAGCCACTTGGGAGGATGCCACAGTATTACGAGTGTAGTTTCCACATTTGTTCCAGTGACTTCCAGGAGGAATTCGAGTCTAAGGGGAGGGGGATGTAGTGCCCACTTCCCTTTGACACTTTTAGATATTGATCCTGATACTTGTTGATCATATTATGGACACTATTATGTTTTGTGTTAGTATGATGGTTAGATGTTAGATCATGGATTATTATTGATCTGGATTCAGTTAGTATGCATGATGATTACTAGATACATTTCCTTTATGTGGATGATGATATATTGTTTGACATGGACATATTATAGATGTTGATTTGGACTTGTGACATTTGATATTTTGAGTAGACCTAGTATGGAATAACATAGATGATGATATAGTTGATTTATGAATTAAAAATGATAATGTTGAATTCTTGATATTGTTGTGATTCATGTGTTTAGATAATTTTGAAATGTTGTTTATATCATTTTGGATGTTCTGATATGGCCACGAGGCCGAAGGAGGTATTTGTATTTTTACAGGTTAAAAATCACAACAATGTCGGGGGACGGAGACTAACCATATTAAAATTTTTGGTGAAATCAACAAGGTCACCATGGCAACTATTTTGTGTGTGTGTGTTTTTGTTTGGGATTTATATTATATGTGACCATTGGTTATGTATTTTATTATGTGTTCCTTCTTGTAACTAATTTAAATGTGGTAAATTAATGTGAGAGATCATATAGTTGAACTTTAATTAAATAAAAGCTGGGATATGGAATGTAATTAATGAAGTTGTTGATTTTAAATATTAATGTTGGAAGATTGTGTAAGAAATGTGTAAGAAGGTGTAAGAGATATATAAGAGTTATGTAGGATAGATTTTTGGAGTGTTGAACACTTCATCCTCTTAGGAATTCAAATTCGACCTTGGAGGCTATATTTGGAGGCTTGTGGAACCATTTAAGCTTGTCCCACACCTTTTAAAATTATTCACAAACCATACCTATGGTTTGGAGGTTAAATTTAGGCCTTTTATTGCATTTTGAAATGACAATTTGTAAATTTTAATTACACTTCTCTTACATATTTTAAATTCAGTCCTTTTGGGGTATGGGTTGTGTTAGAGTATGTAAGTTAAATTGTCATTCTTATTTATTATGATTTGGTGGTTGATGTTGATTTCCTTTGGGGTTGAGGAAGAATGATGTGGCATCCCACATGGATCCACATCATCCTCTTCTCTTTCTCTCCTTTAAAAGTGAAACTCCTTGCTTATTTCGGGTTTTGAAACTTTTTCTATTCCTCTTAGGGGTGCATTTTGTTTGCTATTTTTAGAGCTTGTTGTGGAAGAAGTTTGGAGTATTTTGCATGCTTGAAAATTGTTGGTTTTGGACTGCACTTTGACAATTGGAAATCTTGTGAGCTTGGAACAAACTCCAGTATGGAGAGGTAGGATCTTGAGCTTGTTTTAAATATTTTCTTTCTTTCTCTTGCATGCATGTTTGAAATGGTGATTGTGTTATGTGTTCTTGGCTGGTTGGGTAGACTGCTTAGGACATGGTGTAGGAGAAGGCTATGGGGATTTCAATGGGGGGCATAAGGGATTGCCAATGGCACCAGTTTTATTGTGGAGGGAGTTTTGGATTGGGATCCACCTTGGAAAAGAAACTACTTGCATTTCTTACTCTTGGGGGGCATAAGGGAGAAACTTTGGGGGCATAAGGAGGGGTTGGGAGATATAAGGTTTATGGGATTTGATATGTTTATTGGCGGTATGATTTAGGTGGATGCCCAATTCCAAATAGGGAGGCATAAGTAGTTCCCCATAGTTCTTGCTCTTGTTGGCTTGCTTGATCAAGCCTATGTGTTGTGTGAATAATTTCAAATGCAGTTGTGAACTGTTGTCTTTTCTTGGATTGTATTTCTTATTGTTGTATGCATGTGAAGAATATTGTATGTTGGTTGTGGAAGCCATTGTTTCCATGAGTTGATTCTCATTCTCTATTTCAATATGGTTGGGGCTCGGGGGCCAATGAGGAAGGATGGCTTCTCCTTTCTCATTGGATGTCTTGGTTGGGTGGAGAGTGTTGCCTTTCCCCCTTCCTTGTTGTGATCAAAGATGAAAAGATGGAGAAACTAGCATGCGTTGTTGTTATGGAGCAAGAAGAATAAACAGTTTGACAGTCCCAATCATTTGAGCAAGTTTGTTGTAATCTTTCCCACTTCGAAGTGGATGAGTTGTATAGTAATTGTAATGTGAAGTTATTGTATTGTAGATGGAAGATTGAATTTGAATTGAGAAATGCAAAGGAGATTCATAATTGTTCTCTGTTTTGGAAAAGAAATGTAAATGAAGTTACATGCATTGTATTATGTATCTTGTAAACTGTATTTTGGAAACCAAATGAAAAAGGAAAGTTGTAAAATTGTATTTGATGATCAATGAAGGATTGCATTCCTTTCTCAAAAGTGTATTGTGTATTAGATTTGAATTATTATTGAAGTTGAAATTGCTATTAAAGATTGGAAATTGTTGTTTGGAAAAGAAGCATGCGTATGAAACAAAAGACAATATTTTATTCTCTTGAAGGAGTTGAATATAGAAATAAGACTTGAAAAATTGTTATTGAATGGTTGATGGAATTAAATTAAATGTATTTGAATAAGTTTAGGAAACATATGCACATTCAAATGACAAAATTGATATTCCAATTCAAAGAAATAGCTCACTGTCATACACTTCATTCTGGCAATTCACATTTTAATAAAATGAATAGTTCAGACCTGCACTTAGTAATCAACTTAAAAATGTTATAAGTTATCATGCCAAGACATTATTGAACCCAACTTGAAAAAGAAAACTTAAGTAATAATTCAACCATTGTTAAATTCAAATGCAATTTCCTCCTTGGGTCATTTTTCTATCTATTATTGGAGAAATAAAAATTGAAATCAATTGGACAAATTAATCTTCCTAAAACACTCTAAACCCTCCCTAGAATAATCCTCCATGTCTTTTCAACAGGTTGAGTGAAGAAGGAGTTCTAATTTAACCAAATTGAGAATTTGAAAACTTCCACTTCACTAATTAAAACCTGCATATTGTTTTCATTAAATTAACCTCTCAAACTTCATCAATTTCCAAAATTTATGGTCCCTGTGTAAAGAAGGCATCAAGGGCTTTCCGAAAAGTCCTTGTTTTCCCAAAACTGAGCTTTCTAGCTCAAGTTATGGCCATTTGAAGTTTTACTTCAATTTGGCATTAAAAAAAAATAGATTTAATCTAACTATAGAAAAATTTAAATTTTACTTTGGAAAATTTTCCCAAAAAGGTCTGTGGCCCCCGCCATCCTGTAACCAACGGGGCTTGCCACGTGGCACCCTAGGAGGGGTGGACCAATTTTTAAACTTAGCCCTTTCAAAAAAATTTGCCTTGGGAAAATTTTCCCATTTTACCCCACGCAACCCGCTGGCCTCGCAACCAATCACATGCTGCCACATGGCATGGTGGATGGGTGGACTCTTTTCAAACTTAAACTTATCCTTTAAAATTTTGACTTTGGAAAAATTTTCCTTTTCCCTCCGTCGGCTCAGCCAATCATAAGGCGCCATGTGTCCTCTTGTGGCTATGGTGGAGGTGCATTTTCCCTTTGGACTTAACCCTTTGAAATTTTTTTGGGAAAAATTCTCATTTTGGCCACTCATTGCACTGTGGCTAATGAGAGCATTCCATGTGGCACTTTGGGGTGTGGAGGCGGGAGGGTGGACCCTTCTTCTTCCTTTGTTTGTTTGTTTTGGCCTTGGGAAAATGTTCTAAATTTCTCCCACGGCCGTATCTCCACCTTCCCCTTGGACTTTGTTCTTCCACAGTGCGTGGACCCGTGCACCTTTTTCTTCCTTTCCTCCTTCATTGGGCACAAGGCACTAAATCCACCCACCACTCTACCCTTCCCTTCTCCTTTCCCACTTGGCACCAGGACTCAACATGTGTCCACCCGGGGACCCGTGGGGGCACGAGAATGCTTTGTGACTTTGAGCCATGCAATGGGAAAATTTACCTATGCCACCCCCGACGACCGCCAACTGCCAAAGTGCATTCCCTCCTCTTGACACGTGTCCCCTAAGGGAATATTTTCCCTAGAAACTCTACCCACTCATATCTTGAGTTCTACAAGGAGTTAGGAGGACTTCCTTATATCACTAGGAAGGTGAGAAAATTTCCTATCCATTAGGAATGGTTTAGGGAAATTTTGGAAGTGATAAGTAAGAGAAAAATACAATTAAAACTCTAAGCCTATTAGAGAGCAGGCATGGGGTAAATTACTCCCTGAACCTGACTAAAACATGTAACCCTAAAATTTGAACCCTATGAACTTGATATAAGTTAATAAAGGAAACTTGTGTTTTGGTAAATAGGATTTTTCGGAACCTATTAGTGAAAACTGATGTTTAGCAACCTGAATGTAGATACTTCTAAAAAAATAAAAATAATTCCATAATACTTCTAGCTAACCCTAGGTAATTTCTTGGGTCTCAAGTGGTTGTTTCAACGGGCACTACATTCACCATTCCTTGGGGGAGATGAAGATAAAACTAAGGACGGTGTGCACTTGGTTAGGAAAATGCCCTACCTAGGATGAATCCCAATTTGCACGTGAAGGTTAAGGAAGGAGATAAACAAGATGATAGTGTCTTGGATCTTTGAGGTAGTGGAATAATCAAAGTGGATAAGTATGATGGTAATTAGCATCAAGAAGGATGGGCGGATTAGGATCTATGTGGATTATAGGGAATTGAACGTAGTTTGTGTCATTGATCCCTTTCTAACCCCCTTCACTAAAGAAATTTTGGAAGGAGTCGTTGGGCACGAAATCTATTCCTTTATGGATGGATTTTCAGGGTACCACCAAGACCGGATTGCAAAGGAGGACCAGGAGAAGACAACTTTCACCATCGAGTGGGGAAGTTTTGCATATATGGTCATGCCCTTTAGGTAGAAGAATGCACTGTTGTTTTTTGTGCATAGTGGTGCAAGAATTCTAGGAATTCATCCATAAGTTTCTTCACATCTATTTGGATGATTAGATAGTGTATGGTCTAGTGCAGTTAAGGACAATTGAAACAATTTAAGGTTAATGTTTGAGAGGTGTAGGTAGTTGAGGATATCCCTCAATATTAAGAAGTGTGTGTTTGCTACACCCTTTGGGAATTTATTAGGGAATATCATATGTAAGGAGGGCTTGTTGGTAGATCCTACTAAAGTTATAGTTATTGTGGGGTTAGGGGAGCCTACTAGCCAGAGCGTAGTGCGTGGATTCCTTGGGCATACGGGCTATTATAGGAAATTCATCAAAGGGTATGCCAAGATCGCCATGCCTTTGGAGGATCTGCTTAGACATAAAAGTTATTTCCATTAGGGAGAGGTGCAGTAGAGGGCATTTGATACATTAAAAGATAGTCTTATCACCGCACCTATATTATGTTTTCCCTCTTGAGACAAGCCCTTTCATGTCCATGTAGATGCCTCAGGGACCGCCATTGGAGCAATGCTTGTACAATCAGTTGAGGGGATTATTGATCATCCTCTATGTTTTACAAGCAGGAAGCTAACACCAGCATAGCAGAATTATACCACAACTGAGCATGAGGAATTGTCGATGATCTATGTGCTTTTCATGTTTAGACAATATCTGCTGGCAACACCCTTTATGTTTTACACCGAACACATGGCATTAAAATATCTGGTGAACAAGCCTATTCTACAAGGGCACATATGTTGGTGGGTGTTGTTGTTTTAAGAATTTGAATTCACCATTATAGTGAAGCCTGGGAAAAGCAATTATGGGCCTGATCATCTGTCAAGAATTGATTCAGGGGAGGATGCATAGAGTATTGAGGAAATAATGCCAGATGTGCAACTATTTAGGTTGCGGCATGTGCCCTTGGATTTGGAAGAGATTGCAATATTTTTAAAGGAAGGTGTGGTGCCAGAAGGAATGAAGAATTTAGAGAAAAAATAGTTGGCCATATGCGCCGCACCCTACATGTTAATCAGTGGAGACTTATACAAGTTGGGATGTGATGAAGTTTTGCGCAGGTGTGTATTAGAGCATGAGCACTTGGCCATCATGGAGGAAGCACACGGAGGAAGTGTGGGTGGGCATTATGTAGGTGATGCCACCACATGTAAAATATTAATGGCAAGTTTGTGGTGGGAAACCCTATACAAGGATTGTAAAGACTATTGTAAAGCATGTGACCATTGTCAAGTGCATTGGCAAACCAAGAAGGAGAGATGAAATGCCTTTGTGCCCTATCCCTAGCGCGGAGCCTTTTTAAAAGTGGGAAATAGAATTTGTAGGACCTATTACACTAGCGTCGCGTAGGGTTGGGTCACATTATGTCATCACTTGCATGGATTACTTGACAAGGTGGGAAGAGGCAGCTTTGACTAAAGATTACATAGCAGCCACAATAGAAAGGTTCTTATGGGATAACATTATCACAAGGTATGGATGCCCATTGAGTTTGACCAACGATAGGGGTACACATTTCTTGAATGAGATCATGAGGATCCTATTATTAGAGCTCATGGTGGCTCATCACAATAATACGCCCTATCACCCACAAGCAAATGGAACTGTGGAAGCATTCAACAAAATACTGAGTCATACTATGACAAAAATTTGTGATTTCGGAAGACGAGATTGGGATGACAAAGTATCAACAATATTATGGGCTTATAGAACAACATATAAAAGGCTGAACAAAGACACACCATTTCAATTGGTGTTTGGCGTGGAATTTTTTTCAGTTGAATTTATGTTGCCTTCTCTGTGAATAGCATGCACAGGAGGGTTAGCCGATGAACAAGCACTAGAAGAAAGGATTGATGAGTTAATGAAGCTAGATGAGAGATGATCACTTGCCAGGTGGAGCCAAACAACAGAAAAAGAAAAGCAGAAGGCTTGGCATGATCACCACATTAGAAACAAGAAGTTTGAGTTTGGGAAGATGGCGTTGCTATATGATTCTAAGTTTTGTGCCATCCTAGAAAGTTGAAATTCCATTGGTTGGGTTCTTAAACAATCTTGTACATCCTTAATTTGGGCGCATGCCACTTACAAGCACTGGATGGGACGAAGTTTCTTGGAAACTTCAATGGGAGTAGGCTGAAGCCCTACTATAAATAAGTCTTCTTGGTGTTTGTAAATAAGGCAGTTTTTCTAGATATTTTAGATTTTGCTTTATGCTTTTCCCTTTCTTGTGCTTCCCTTTCACATTTTTGTTTTTTTTGTGCCTTGGGCACTAGTAACCTTATTCCTACTTTGGAGAATTTGTGAGTGTTTAGAGGACCACACATCGTTTTAAGTGTGGGGTGGAGAAATGTGAAGGAGCGTATGGTTAGAGTGCTAAGGAAGTTGTGTCAAAAATACCTATTAAATGGCTCGATTGAAAGAGGTGTATGAAGAGAAAAGATGGAAGAAGGATGGTTGGTGCCAAGATAAAGCTACTTGTTAGATCCCACGTACTAAGGAGGAGAAAGTACATTAAGCAACACAAGGTAGGTGAGAGCAAAAAATCAGGATAGAAGAAGTGCCTTTGGCACTGGTTATGCGCACGTAAGAGTCTCCTATCATGTTGGATTGGTTGCATGCCAGAAGGTTGGAGGAGTTTTCATGCAGGTTGGGCACACGAGTAAAAGCACTGAAGACATTATTTGTTTGAAAAATGCACATTAAATGAAAAAAGTATGGTGGTAGGTGAAGTAGCATTTAATGTTCAAAAAGAGAAAAGCTATAAGTAAAGGGTCGAGGCACTTTCATTTTCACTTTGTGAAATAGAGAAATAAGTGAGTTTTATTAACTAGGGTTTCCAAATTCGATCGTGTGAAGAAAGATTTGTGAGATTGAAGCATGCGTAGCTGGTTTGGATTTGTAAACCAGAAGGAAGGGGTTACATGGGCATGGAAAAATTTGTGAGGAGTCGTCGTCTTGTGAAATTTTTATCCCAGTTAGGGTTTGAAAAACTAGGGCATGGGTTCAAGAGATTTTTATCATAGGTTTGAGAACTGAGGCTAGAAGGAGTGGAAGAATAGAGTAATAAGGAGGGAGTGGAGTGATAGGAGGACCTCAACAATGGAAACCAAGAAAGGAAAGGGCAAGGCCAAGGCCAAGCAAAGAAGAACTGATATAAATACAAATGAAGAATGATATGCAAAGATGCAATAACCGGATGGGGTAATGATGGGTAAGGAATGGGAATCCCACGAGGAATGTTCCTATGAGTGACTATAGCCATCGAATGAACACGATTGAGAAAGAAATGACACTGAGTTAGTGCACCCCACAGGTAAATAGACACCGGAGGGCTTACCAATCTACCATGATTATGTTAAGGTCAAGATGGAGAAGGCGGGGTTGTTGCAACGCTATGAGTTTCCTATTTTGGAAAACCGAGCACCAATACCAATGGCTAATGTCACGGGTACATAAAGATTAATTCCATTTTGTAGGGCGTAAGATGCACATTACTCCCCAACTTATGTCTCGGTTCACAAGCCTCATATGTGAAGGAGACAACTTGGAGGATGACTTGAGTGACACGGAGGTAATTCAGGAGAGCATCAATGAATATGCTTGTAAGAAAGGGTCAAGGTACTATGATATCTCATACATGAAGGACCTAGTGATGAAAATGACCACGCATCTAGTAACAAAGCTGAATGTCCAGGAGAGATGGACCTAGGTCAATAAACCCTAGTTACATGTCTGTAAGAAGATTGTAGAGGGCACCATATATAATTTGTCTGCATACATCATGGAGGATATTGTTAGTTGTGTGAAGGAGGGGACAAAATCCTCTTTGGAAATGTCCTACTAACCATCATTTTTGAGAGATTAGAGTACCTAACATTGGAAAAATTTGTATGGGAGTACCCTGCCGAGGATCCTTCGCCTGCGAAGAGATTAGAGAAGTATGCCTTCAACACAATGACAACACCCCACAAGGAATGACTAGAGAAGTGGTATACATGCATGAGGAACGCGTTTGGGGCGAGTGGAGGATTCTTAAAAACTACTGCAGTCACCGAAGGAGAATCTAAGTTTGTAGTATATTAACATTTTTGCCTAGGTAGGTTCAGACTGGTAGATGAATCATGGAGCCCATGGTGCAAGCTTCCCTTCACTTTCACAGCTCAATACTTCCAAGTGGGAGTAAAAAAATTCAAGGAATCCAATAAGTTGAAGCTAGAACTAGGTAGTCTAGACCGGGAGCACAGAGAGATGCGGAAAAGGTTGAACTACCCCAGTGGCAAGTGCACATACATGGAAAGGTATGTGTCACATGAGGTCCAGATGACAAGGCTAATGATGCTACCCATTGCAGGAGGATCCATGACATGTGTATACCTCCGTATAAGGCCCAAGTTTAAGAAGGGTGTGTACCTAGAGAACGATGTCTCCATACCTGAGGATCCCGTGGGTAGGAAGAGGCTTGCGCCCAAGAAGAGGGGAAGAGAAGATGAAGAAGCACCAAGTGTGTAGACTGCTTAGATAGTGAGCATGCCAATAATGAGCACCAAGCCTAGTACTTACATGTGGAGAAAGAAGTCCCCAATGAAGGAGAAGACACCAGAAGTGGAGGCACCTAGGAAACCCCTCACCAAGGAAAAGTTGCCAAAGGAAGAGGAAGAGGCCGAATCCCCTGTCAAGGAGCCACCTCTCAGGAAAAAGTAGAGGATGGAAGAGGAAGCTGACTCGAGAGGAGACTAATAGCTTGGATAATTACATGGGTGGAAGAGAGGACGAGAGTGAAGAAGATGACAACAAGGAGAATGATCCTGAAAGAGACCAGGAGCCACATGTTTTCAGTGTGTACGACTCAAAAGAAGGGATCAAAGAAGAGAAATAGGAGTTCGTATTCACATGGCGTAAGAGTACCCAAGATGAGGAAGCTTCCCAAGACATGGGAAAGAGTGAGGAGGTTCTCATGGAAAAGAAGGAAGCCATAAGCTTCAAAAAGAGTGGATCACCGAGGTTGCGAAAGAGAGAGGAAAAGAAAATGCTTGAGGCCTTAGTAGACCAAGGGTGGAGTGCAACATTGACATAGTCTTTGGAGGAAGGAAAGGAGGAAAACATTGATAAGGAGCATGACAACATGGGAGGAGGTCCCGATCTAATGGTGGGTTTTCCCAAAGGTGTGTGCTCAGGTAGGAGAACCCTTGATACAGAAAAAAGACAAGTGATGGGCTATGTTAACGAATCAAGGTAGGTACTACATGCACGGTTCAGTACTTTGTACCCACAGAAAGGATTTTAGCCATGGGGTCATTTGAAAAGGAGGGCGCATACCCTAGAATGAAGAAGATGCTCTCTTGGGTGTTTGAATCCCACATTGATGAGCTAGACTTTGAAGTATGCCAAGGAGAAATCATCACAGTACCAGAGTCTAAGGGAGCCAATCCCTTGGTAAATGCCTAGGAACTCTCGGATGAGTAGGTTTGTAATACGCTCAACAAGGTCATGGTTGAGATAGAGGCTAGGCTCTTTACACACAATGATAGAATAAGAGTGCTAGAGGAAAATCTAGGGAAGAAAGAAGAGGAGCTAGCAGAGAAGGCCAAGAGCTTGAAGCAAGAAGAATTGATCAGCACATAGCTGAGGCATGAGCTAAAGGATGAAAAAAAAGTTGTAAGAAGTATACAAGAAGGTGGAGTCTATCAAGAACGCCATCATTTTAAAGCACCCAGACCTAGTGCCACCTGCATAGAAGTACGCATCCCTTCTGAAATGCTTAGAAGATCTAACATGTGTCCTCACCATGGAAAGATGACCTTTGGCCCTAGAGTCTGTAGAGGAAGTGGCCATGTGCTTAAAGGAAGAGGACATGTTGAAGGTGGTAGCGCTCATTGTTGAGTATAGCCAGGTGCTCATAGAGGTTAAAGTCACTGCCCAATCTGCTTTGAGGGTGCATATGATACTTGCACAGACAGGGATAAGGTAACAAGCACCTTGGTCACCACACTCAAAGCGAGCTAAAGGAGTTCCAAGAAAAGAACAAAGGAAACAGGGCAGAGAGGGACAAGGTTCTTGCTGAAGTAGAAAGAAAATATGAGGTGATTGAAACATTAAGGAGTTCAATCAAGGCCTAACTGAAATAACTATACCCTTAGATTACCAAGAGGATGGAAATGCTCAAAGACCTAGGAAATGATATGGAGAATATCATTGACACTTTGGGTGCCCAGGGAATTGGCCTAAGTTTTGATGAGGTGAGAATCGATCAGTGACCTCTATCGAAGGCACAGAGTGAGGTGACGTATGGAAAAAGCTTTGGAGGCGAGACTTTAAAAGGATTTTCCTAGCTTTTTGAGTTGATGCTGCCCCTATTCTTCATTCTTCCCCAATTCTTTC